>CM029124.1:6470000-7070000 GCA_016859345.1 Istiophorus platypterus | reverse complement strand
CCCTCTCCCTATTTGTCCTCCTTGGTCCTCTCAGTCTCTCACTCACTATCCCTGGATATGCCTTTGCGTCTTTCTGTCTGTCATCTAATCTCTCTTCATCCCTCTCCTATTCTCACATTTAACCTACTTAGTTTCAACCTTTTTATCTTTGTATTTCTTGCAGCCTTTTGCCTGTTTCTTGAGATCTCTGACTTCTCCTTCTCTCATTTTTTATAGATGCTGAGGTCCACTATGTGAACATGACAGCGCTAACCAAAGGTCACCTCCTCTCCTCCTTCTGGGTGGTCGACAGGAGACATTTCTACATCGGCAGCGCCAGCATGGACTGGAGATCCCTGGCCACAGTATCAAAAAAAAAAAGAAATCAGAATACACACAGAAACACGCATACTGTACATAGTCCTTCAGACACATTTATGCTTAAACCAATTCATATACACACAGAAACAGGCTGTGGCAGAGACATTTGTGAAAATACAACATTTTAATCTTGGTTCTGTAATTTTTATAAGCTATATTGTAACACAGACTATGCAAATTGTTACAGTTACAAATCACAGTGTACGCCTTGTGTTATCATTTTGTATCCATCTATACAGATTTAAATAAGATTTAATAACAAAAAAAGAAGTTCTGTATTCCCTAATGTAAAGTGTTTTGATAATGTTCCATTGGTCCGGATTTCAGGGGCAGCATTTTATTTACAGTACTCCAGCACTCTCATGCAGAAAGGGCATCCCTCTTGAAAACTGCATCACCTAAAATAACTTAAAATAGTATAGTGATCATAGGTTAATATATTTGGCAAATGTCAACAGATTATATAGAATATACTGTATGTATACCATGGATAATAAATAAATGAGTGCTTTACTTTGAATTTTTACTCAGTAGTGATGTTTACAGGTGCCCTAAAGGTTGTGTATTTGGATTTTTTTTTAGATATTTTAGAAGAGGCAGAATCAAAAACACATTTGTACAGAGAGTTAGCATATCTTCACATGACTTACATGTCAATGTCTCTTCTTCAAAAAGTCTTAGATGGGGGTGGATGTGGTGGGGGCTTTAAGAAGGGGCATACAAGTTTGTTGCATCCAGAAATGGGGTATCTATGGTTTATTTAAATGCAGATGCATTTGTTAGGCAGCTTCATCTTTCTTTAGATACCAAAAGATAACAAGGGCCGCGATTTAAAGATGGTGAATGGCAAGGGGCTCAAGATGGCCACCAAAAATCAAAGCTTATTTAGACATTCTTGCACTGTCAATATTAATGGAAGCTTTAAAGAATTCAATTTATAAATGTAAATTTGTACGTGTGAATTTCACAATCTAGTATTACCTATTAGCATTATACCTTCAGTTTCATGTCTGATATGGTTGTACGTTTTTGAATTTTTCCGTGGTGTTTTGCCTTCACTAGACTAGCGAGAATCAAATAATGGATATCAAAGTTACATTGTATTGGTTTTAGACCGCTGGCCAATCAGGACATCCGTTTTTGTGGTCTCTCATCTCCACGGATGTCATGACGAATCACATCATGGAATTTGTGTTTAGTCTTTTACAGAGTGTATGTTGGTGTGTTTTTGAGGGGGATAAAGTAGGTTGGGTTAAAACTTTAGCCGGTGGGATCTATGATTTATTAGAGATACTTTGGTCATATAAACAATGCAGGGAGAGAATGAGTGTGCGGTGTGAATGAGAGAGAGATGAGGCAATTTACAAGCGGAGAGGCTGAAGCAGAGAGGCTGAAATTGATAAGTGCCTCTGAAATGAAAATGGCACAAAGGGCACAGAAAGAAAAATGAGAATAGAGAGAAGAACCACTGTAGTGTCTTCTCATCCCCTGCTGTTGCTGTGACAATGGGCGAAGGCCTGTAATTGAATGAGACTTTGTGGACAATACGGCCTTACCAGGGGAAGGGGTATGCTGTGTATCTGTAGGTGGATTGGTGTCTAGAATTGTTGAAAGAGTGGGAAAAAAATCAGAAAGGTTAATGTTACTTGGAAAGGAAATCTGCTGGAAATGGAAATGTCGATGGAGATGATGGACAGTATTATTGATGATGATGGTGAAGGTTATGATGACAATGTTAAGGATAATTACAGAGATTTTTTAAAATATAAATGTTGGCCACCTCCACCCTAATGGCGATCTAACAGGCATTTTGTTTGTTCTCCAGAGGAAGGAGCTGGGTGTGTTGGTGTACAACTGTAGCTGTCTGGCTCTGGACCTCCACAGAGTGTTCAGTCTCTACTGGGGACTCCAGTATAAAGACTTCATCCCCTCCTTCTGGTCCAAGCGCCTCTTCGCTCTCTTCAACAAGAACACACCTCTGGAGCTCACTTTCAACAGCACCAAGGCTCAGGCCTACGTCTCTGTAAGTGACAGTCATCGCGTAAGATGGTATTGTAAGCTGGTCCAAGCTAGTTTTATCATAGTAAAGCTTTTACTAAATGGGAATTCCCGAAGAATACATCCAGGATAAAGTTAACATGCCAAGCCATGATTTAAGACACCCCTTGTAAAGGTGAAGGTTTGCATAAAAGAGTTAGATTTCAAATGCCAGAACATTTATTTAAGGTAATGCTTACAGTAAAGTAAATATTTAAAAAGTTAAGTTTTCCAACCCCAAGGCTATGACAGTCTTCACAGCACACAGCACACTTACGTTCTCCCAAATTCATAAAACAATAAAGATGCTGAACAGATTTTTTTTTTTTTTTTACAAAATACACAATGAAAACTGAATTGTTTATTTAGGAATTAATGCAGGTTTGCATCTGATTTAGAGTCTTAAAATGTAATAAGTACACGTGATAACTAGTTCCGATTCTTTTGATATCTGGTTGGGAGCACTCTCTAACAGCTCTCCTCAGTGGCAGAGCTGGATGTAGTTCTTCAGTCACTGCACCTCTGATGATTTATTACATTTCTTGTAAATTAATTTGACGCTATCTGTTGTAAGAGGTTGTAGAACAGCTGTAATCCCTGAGTGAGTTTAAGAGCTTTTCTCATGATGAATTGCAGCTATAGAAATTGCTCTATAACAGAAGTGAACTGTCTAATTGAACAGCTCAGAACATATTTCTGAATGAAACTGTCATGTTCTAAAAAAAAAAAACATCATCCACCAAGTAAAGACTACACCAGACGCCCTTTTTACCACTCTTAGTAATAATAGACCTGTTGTTCCCAATGAGAGCAGAAATTGGAGTCAAGAAATAACATCTTTTTGACTTGAATGCTCGCTAGTCATGGTAAACATGGGAATCTCTCATATGTAAGATGTGAATGTGGCGTCAACTCAGGTTGAAGCTGGGCTGGGATATGCTAGGAATTATAACAACGATAAATGTATAATTTGTCCCACTTCAGAAGGTACAGCAGGGCACTGAGGGAGACGTTTTTCAGTCACAACCTGTACACGCACAGAGTCCTGAGAAAAAAGATCAGTGTGTGGGGGTACCGAGGGTGTGCAGGGCCTTTAATTGGAGCAGAACCATCGTTAATGTTATCAGTTCCACCTGTTCTTTGACAAGTCAAATTATCTGCTGTGAAAATGGTCTATTGTCACACACAGTTTACTATACAAAACTTAAACACAGACATCCAAGTTTTAAAACAAGGGAGTCGAAGGTAAAGTACAACTCACTCAAGGGAAGCCACCACCTCTACTGGAGGTGACAGCTTGGATGGAGAGTAAATTTTTCATACACAGCGTCTCTGCAGGACACTGTGTCTTTCAGCGTCATCTGCCTCCTGGAGATGAGTGATGGTGATTTCATCCCACCTGCAGCAGAAAACACTTCATTTGGGGGGGCTGTCCTTCTCTGAAGAATAAATAGAAAAATGCGCACTCACACTAGCACACACTCACGGTCAAACATTCACAAGTACCTGTCAACAAGAATTTTTTAAATTCTTCTCATTACTTACATGTATGAGAAATGCACACAACACGCACAAACACAAATACACACACAGGCATTAAACAAAGGAGGACAATTAAATCCTATTGGTCTTTGTGGTGAACAATAACGGTGATGAGAGCTGGGTTGATTGTTATGATGATAACAATCATGATGGAAATTCTGCATATTAAGATTCCTTTCTAAGTAAACATCATTGTGGTGATAAACATTTGTTCACCCCACCCTCTGACACCAACCCAGCACCCAACACTTACTGTCTGCCATCTTTCCCCTTCTTTTTCTAGAGCTCCCCAGATGTTTTCATCCCCAAAGATCGTAGCAGTGATCTGGATGCCATTTCCTGGGTTATCCAAGAAGCCCGGAGTTTCATATATATCTCCATCATCGATTACCTGCCTCTCCTCAGCAGCAACGCCCACAAGTTAGAACCGCTCTGCCACTGCAGGAGTTTGCTCTCTTTGACATGATTTTGCAGGCGCTCATCATTAAAAGTTTGGAATGCGCTGATTTGATTCAAGTGATAAAGCTCTGTGTATGCCTGAGTGTCCATGTGGCTGTGTGCCCACAGTTGTGTCTGTCTGTGCCAAGGTACTGGTCTCGTATTGACAGCCTTATCCGGGAGGCCCTGATCCTGAGGAAGGTGCGGGTCCGTCTGCTGATAAGTTGCTGGGAAAAGACTCAACCACTTACTTTCAACTTCATCTGGTCTCTGAGGAGTCTGTGTATGGAGCAGGCCAACTGCTCACTGGAAGCTGTAAGTAGAAGGCCACTATTTACTATTTAAAGCTCTAAAGACACACTCTATCAGTCTTCACTGCACCACTGTGTGTGTGTGTGTGTGTGTGTGTGTGTGTGTGTGTGTGTGTAGAAGTTCTTCAACCCCAGAGTGCAGAATGACGGAAGTCTCCAGGGAATAAACCACAACAGGTTCATGGTGACAGACAGAGCCATTTATCTAGGTGAGCCCATCGACCAGACTTTATAACTGTCCTATTTGCGTCTGCTCAACTCATGCAGATTTCGTTTTCAGTGGGAATAAAGGAGTCGTTCAGCATTTTAGGAAATTGTTACATCCACTTTTCAGATTTTATGGAGCTACAGTTGGCAAAAAATTGTCTTAGCTTAGCATGAATACTGGAAGCAGATGGAAACAGCCAGTGTGGCTCTCAACAAAGTTGAGTTGTGTTCATGTTAACCAGTTAATGCAATTTATCTTTTTAATTTAATGTGCCGTCAAAGAGCGATGTTAAAAGAATGTTTGTGGTCATCCTATAACTATTTCTTTCTAGTTTATCCATGTGTCAGGTCACGGACCATATACATGACAGGGTGCTGATATTTGTATTTTTGAACTTTGAAGAGAGCCAGGCTAGCTTTTCCCCTTTGGTTCAAGTCTTTTTGCTAGGTTAAGCTAATCACTTCCTGGTTCTAGCCCTGTAATTAAAGTGCAAACCCTTAAATGTGGTATCGATCTTTTCAACTGACTCTTGGAAAAGAAAGAAATCAATCAGGTCATTTCCCAAGATGGTCAATATCCTATTGAAAATGTATCTTTCTGGCCTTTACAGAGCAAAATGGTCTTCGATTCAATTTATTGATATCCAGTGACATTGTTTAGATTCTTCTTGTTATGTGCTCATCTTGGCATGATGTTTATCTACTTATCATGCTATGAGATATTTTTTGACATAAAACTATGATCACTTATTTGTTTCTTCCTCTGGGTCCTAAAAGGTAACCTTGACTGGGTGGGGAATGAGTTTACCTTTAATGCAGGAGCAGGTCTGGTGATCAGTCAGCCGGAGGGTATCAAGGAGAGGAACTCTACAGTGGTGGAGCAACTACGTGCTGCGTTTGACAGGGACTGGTTCTCACGTTACACCCGCTCCCTGCAGGCCAATAAGATCCCTATTTGCAACAAGCACCAGATCAGCAGGCTGTTTCCAGAAAAAGGCAGCCACCCAGACAATGGACCAGTGCCTATCAGAACAGGCCAGCGCGATAACGGACCTGCACCAATGAGGAATGGTCACAAAGACGATGAGCAGACGCAAGTCAATACAAGACAAAGTGATGACAGGCTAAGCAAAATGAGTCACCAGGACATTACAAATGGACTGGTACCAATTATAGACAGTTACCAAGAGAGGGGACAAGTCAAAATAAGTCACCTGGACAACAGACAGGTACAGATCAAAGGTAATTACTATGACAATCCATTAGTTCCACCCAGTCAGTCAGCTGAGAGCAGCGGCAGCAGGGAGCTCTCCAACGGATCACTGTGACCGCAAAGCATGATGGTTTCCTTTACACTGAATGATGCTTGGAGGACTGTTCTCTTCCAGTGACAGGGGACTTCACTGGGTCTTTGTAGCATTTTATTATTGTCATTTTGTAGGAAAAAAAATTTAAAGGTTTTAAGTAACATCTGGTTCGCAGGACTTGATAAAGTACGTGGAAGAACTCAGGAAGGAAAGTGAACGCTCCTCTGCAGGCTGGACCTTCTGACTGATTCTTTGAGAATAAAACCCAAAAACTTGTTTAAGAAGAAATACTGATTAATACACTTAAATAACAGTCTTGCTACTTATCTAAACATTTTTCTGTCCTTGTTCAGGTCTATAAGGCAAAGGAAAAAGATAAAATCGTATTGATAGTTAAATTATTGTATATCAGTAAAGCTTTTTACGGTAGTCATAAATTATCAACCTTCAAAAGGGAGAATGGCACATGCAGACCTATGCAGAGATGGGAGGCAAATGAGCATATGTAGAATGAATGTCTTTTGGTTAAAATATGTTGAACTGTTTAGCATTTGAACTTATTTAGAACTGATATTCATCAACAAAGATCCCTGTAAAGGATTCTCAAACATTTCCACTGAGGAACAAAATGAGTAATTTTACACTCACTGCTAAAAGTGAGGAACATTGCCATTAGTCTTGTAATGGAAACAAGCTCATAACTCATTTTGAGTGCTGACTCATAGCTGGGGAAGCGGGGCTCTAAAGGGATTGATAAGGTCGTGTCCACCGTGTTTTAATCTCAATACCACAAGCACCAAACACTGTACAGACACCAGTTACATAACCTAAGACTCCATGCGTCATAAATCTCTCCACAGCTAATTTGTTGGAAAGTAAAATGTTTTCTTTTATAGAGGTTGCAATTGAATTGGATAACGCACCTATTCTTCTTTGTTTATTATGTAAAACCAAATGTCCTATGGCCATTGCAAAACTACAGCCTTCTTTAAGCCTTTCCTTCCTTTAAGCTGAAGACAGTTACAATATTTCTTTTCCCCAGAGGAAGGTGCGTCGTTGATCTAAGAGGGACCTTATAGATAATCATTACTGGTTCCATATACAAATCCCAGGAAAAGAGGAGGAATTGAATGGATATCTATACTATCCTTCCAAATGCAATGTTGTGACTTATTGAACAAATACTAAGGGAGCAGTTTGAAGAATGGGCCAGAGGGTCTCTGCTGTCTGCCAAATCAATACGATGAATTTTTAACAGAGCTCGACAACAGAGCTTATTGCTGCAGTTTAACCTCAAGGACATGGTGGCTTGTAATGTCATGCCTGCGACTGAATATATATATTACCCTTACCATTTGGAGTCATAGTTAAAAATACGGGATTGTTAGAAAAGAACAAGTAATTTATACTTGACTGAAAGTTTTGTAGCAACTTTCAATTGCATTTTGAATGATTGCATGTCAGTTTAAGACCTGCAGACGCTCTTTGCCATGAGTGGAACGTTTAGCTTGTGGGTTTATATTGTTGAAGAATTTTTAACTTCCAAAGCCATTAATCATGGAAACAGGAAAAACATTACCAGTGAGAGCTATATAGAGATGCCCTCATCAACAGTTTGCAGGGTCAGTGCTTTAATGCAAAAGTTGCGTGAGTGTAATCAGTGTTTGTCTGAATTCAATTAGCGGGATGAATTAAATAATTTAATTCTGCTGGTACACTTAAGCTATCAAAGGGAGAATGCATAGTAAGCTTAGCTGTAATAAGAAGGAATTGCAAACAGATATTCATTGTGGTAAAATTAGTTGATCGATGGATTTTTCAGTCAAGAAAAAATGAATGGGCAACTACTCTGGTAATCAGCTGAGTGTTTTTTAAGCAAAAATGCGAAAATGCAAAAAAACCCAAAAACCAAGTTGTGCTGGTTTTATTGGTCCTCTATGATATTAAACCATATACAGTATCTTTGGGTTTTGGACTCATGGTCAGACCCAACAAGACATTTTAATATCTCAAAGTGAGCTTTGAGAAACTGTAATGGGCATTTTTCTTTTTACCTTTCTCTGACATTTTACAGACAAAAGGATTAATCGATCAGTCAAGAAATTACTAATCGCCTTATCAATGATAAAAATAATAATTTTTTGCAGCCCTAAAATTATATAACACCTGACTTTTTAGTGGAAACCATCAAGTGCTACATTAGTTTTCAGAGCATGTATGTATTGTGTATAGTGCAGTGCAGGATAAATGGCATTAGTGTCAGCTCTGTTTATGCTACAGGTCAAATGTAAGACACTGTACAGGCTCAATCCTGTCATAACATGTTCCCTATATATGCAGACATGACACACACAGCTGATCCAACAATACCAATGGAGGATCAAGTGCTTGTCAGTCAAAAACACACCCCTTGACAATTGTAATCTGGTCATAATGGATAACTTCTGCCATCTAGAGGATGTCACGTGAAAGAACATTTCTTCTCACTTAGTATGACATGGTAATTTTTTTAATAAGACTTGATTAAAAATACATGTTGGTTCACAACTACTGTTTATATCCCACTTCCTATAAAATACATAAAAGGCAGCGACATGGGAGCATAAGTGATTTTCCTGCTAAAGTCTGAACTGAAATTATGTTGATAATTACTTTTTCTAGATACCGAGAGATCAGAAAATTATTACTGCTTTGAAAAATAGCACATATAGTACCCACAGTATAGTACCAGATCATGTGAAGTTAATATATAAAACAATAAAGGATAAAACATGTAATGTAATTTAAAAAAAAAACAAAACTGTTTAATGTTTAATTCTAACACGCAAAAAAATCATTTACTTTTAAAAATAATTGTGTGTCCTGACACTTTCTGTCTTTATGTGTGAGACACAACCATTGATACATCCATAAACTGATTTATAACTCGTGTGACACTAATGCTTTTTAAAAAGCAAACACAATCACCCGTGTCCCTTGTAGGGTTTCTCTATGTAGACGTTTCTCAATAATAATGTCCACATATTTTCCTGTAAAGCACTACATCCCCACTCTGTATTGGTTGTAATCTGACAGTTTGTCTGTAGCCACGTTCACTACTTTATGTTGCTATTATATATGATTATCATATGGAGAAAAGAATGCTGTTGATGCATCCTGTTCCCAGGACTTCATGTACTTTACCCATTTTTTTGTTTAGAAACTATCTTGATCGTGAAGAACAGTGACTATTTATCAGTTAGCATGGCATAGGACTACACCTTTAACGGCATATTCTGAACGGAGACCTATGGTAGCTCTGGAAATAGAGAACACAAATGCCAAGGTTGGCAAACAGCAATGGTTTACAATCTGCTACAAGCAAATGACAAAATCTAAGCCAAAATAGAAAAACAAACAAACAAAAAACAAAACAGGAATGTTTCTGTATCACCTGATGTGCACTGACCGTCTGTCCACTCCTCCACTAAGACTAAAGAAAACTGAGTAAATCTCAGTTAATACTCTGTGAAAGATGTAGTTTTTCTTGATGTCAGTATGGAAAGCAGATGGGTTAAAGATAGATGCATAGTTAAACACAATGATGCTCACTGTAAAGCTTTTTAATGTTGCCTATCTTTATTCTTTTGATTTTTTTTTTGGCATGACTGCTGCTTGCATGCCCCTACTTTACGAATTGTGCACAGTAGCTATGAGCCTTTGTATATTTATTGAATATCCTTGTTAATGCACACTACTGAATTACTGAATCGCTACATTTTTACTCTTAATAAAAAATAGGTACTCTTAGCTTTTTGTGTCTGCGTGTGTATGTGTGCAGAAGTGTTTGAGTGTGCGTTTAGGTATAAGTGACTTGGCTTTTGTTAACACAAAGGCTGTTAATTAAAGCGAGGTGGCTTACCTCAGAAGTTAATCCTCAGTACATCACTGTACTATGGCTGTCAGTCAGGTCCTACATTTAGCCTGATTGGACGCGGCCTCTTGGTGAGCAGGAGTATTCAGCACGCTACAGGAACATATTAGCTGACTGGATGCAGAGCAATTACCAATAATATTAACTTGATTCATTGCAGAGAACCCAGTTTGCTATGAGGTTAAAATAACACCACAGGTAACTCATTCACAGACACAGCGGACCTCCAGTAAAATGTTGCAACACTCTGTCTGTCAAAGTTAAAGCCAGTGACAGATGACAACTGGCCTCAGCCATGTACACACTCACATTTTAAATGCTTAATTTGAATCAAGCAATTATATTCCAAGTACACAGGGCTCAAACGGACTTACAGCAGGGCCACATATTACAGAATTTCACAAGACAAAATTTTGCCAGTTGTCTGGCTCCTTTTGTAGTAAGTCTGCATATTATAACCTACAAACAGTCGGTTTGTGAAGATATTCAATGTTTCCAAATATCAGTTTCACTAATCTATGTTAAAGGTTAGTTCACAATTTTTCAAGTCTGTCTTAAAACAGTAGTCAGGTGCATATCTGAGCACTATAGCCGGTTTTACTTGTGCTGTGCTGTTATCATTTTTCTGCGAACATTGGACATCAAAAAAAAAAAACCCACCTGCAGAATGAGGACTGCGGAGTTTGTCCTCATCACTTACACTTGAAGAACTTTAGGAAAGGCTCTCTGGGGGTAAAGAAGTGCCCTCCTTTTTGTTGCAAGGGAATCTCGGTTTATGCCAAATAAACAAATACAGAATATTGCTTTCGCTTATAGGCGCTGTAGGTGTTTAGATTCTTATCCATCATGCAATATTATCAGGGAGGTGTCTGAACGCTCCCAATACCCTTCTGCAGCATGTGAATGATCCCAAAACTACCACCGGAGTCATTAAGAACAACTGTCAGCAGCAAGAAGAACGAGGGGTCCTGCGGCAGAAGCTATGGTCCCCACAGAGCTTATATAAGATATAACTTATATCATCTAAAAACTTTTTTTACGTGTGTATGGAGCCTGGGTATAGGCCCACCTAACAGGCTTCTTCTGATATAATTCATATTGTGAAGCTATTGGTTGCTAGTGTGACAAAGTCCCGTTTATAGAGACTTTCAGCTGCATCGGTGAATTTTGGATGTGAGGATTTGAGTTGGTAAAGAGAAGTGTACGAGCTGCATAATGAATAATGAATAAAATGATGAATAAAATGAGCCATTATCGCAGCAACGGTGACCACGCGCCTGTTACCTGTCCGGCCTCGAGCGGCAGCGCGCTGACGTAACAGTTACCTAAGCAACCGATTAGGCGTCACCCGCTCTCGCCTTCCCCACCACGGGTGCGCATTTCTCCCGGGAGACGCGTCCAGTCGAGGGAGGAGAGAAGGAGAGAAGGAGAGAAGGAGAGAAGGAGGGAGGTTGAGCCGCCGCCGAGTCGCGCCGTCGGGGACTAGTTTATGAAGGACGACGAACCAAATGTCTGTTCTCGTCCGTTTGGGCCGCGGTGTGTGTTCGTGCCGTAGCGGAGCTGGACGTGCCGACCCGAGGAGCATCGCCGTCCGGGGGCCGTTGTCGCTAACGCTGCCGAGCGGCGACCAACATGGCTGAGGACGACAGTGAATGGGTCGTGGAGAGCATCGTCGGCTACCTGGGAAGTCCCGAGTGGGTCATTCCCGTCACGGATTTTATGGAAAACAAATGCACAGGTAAAAATAATTAAACCGGGTTAGCCACCACGTTGAATATCTGGCCACGCCGTAACGGGAAAGCCTCACCGCACCGGTTAGCGCGGCGGCTAAGCTAACGCTAACCTGCGACTGCGATGTTTTCTTTTCCTGGCGTAGTTGTATTTACAATATCCGACTGTTTTAACCCCCTGATAACTCGACACTTCACGGGATACGCGTTCCTGTTGTGAATTATTCACACAGCATTTGACTCGACGTTTAGCCACAGAGGACGCAGGTGAAGATACAGGTAGCAGGTCATATTAAGGTAAAGGTAATTTAGGCAAGATTGCCAGCAAGAGCCAAACAGCCATCAAACAACTCACCTATATAACCTTTTTACGGGCAAGGCTACTGTGGGATTGAGTTACCTTATCTTTTATTGTTTAATGTGTCATGAATCAGTTTTATAGATTACGCTTAGTTTGCCCCGTGGTACTTGTGCTTCGTTTTCTACGGTTTCTGTTTTACTTCTTATGGGAATGTTTCATGCAATATTGAGTCTATTTATTTAAGTAGACTATTGGGACAAGTGTGTCACCTGTGGATTGTTTCATGACTAAAATCAAATCAAATCATTTAACACGACAAAGTGTAGCGTGGAAGGTGCTTTTCAAATGTCTCCCATTGGCACTTTATATACACTGAATTTCTAACTTTGAATCTTTAATTTTTAATTAATTTGGCCTTGTTTCAGTTTTTGATGACGAAGATGAAAATAAGTTATCATACACAGAAATCCATCAGCAGTATAAGAAATTGGTGAGTACAGTCTTTGCTTTGCATGTGTCAAGGAATGATAACTGTGCTTTGTTGTTAACTTTTTCTGAAGTGTCCTGTTTTTCATGCATTGCCTCATCAGCATTAGTCATGAGCGGTTTCATACCGCTGATTCATCAAACTGGAATGATGTAAGCTGCTTTGCTTTTTGTAGGTGGAGAAGCTGTTAGAGAATTACATGCAGGAGGTTGGCATCAACGAGCAGCAGTTTCTGGATGCATGCACCTCTCCTTTTGCCAAGTCCAAAACTCTGCAGGTATCCCCCATTCACTCACCTCTGTCAGCCTGCCAGTTAACCTAAATGGAGAATCAAGGAAGAGATTTGCTTACCCAACGCCAATTATGATGCTTTTTACCTGGTGCCAAAACATACCTGGTTTCTATTTTCTCCTTCAAGGCAGATGTTTGTTTTCCTGCGCCATCCATCCATCCATCCATCCATCAGCTATAGGCTGAAGAATCAGCAACATGTGAATCTAGTTTGTGCCAAAGTTTTAGGTACTAAAAGGATGCTTTCAAAATAATGCCATGAATAGTTCTTCTGTGGATTGAGGCTGTCATATGGTCCCCTGTCTCTTCATGTGATCCCAGACTCAGTCCATGGTGTTGAGATCAGGGCTATGTGGAGAGCAGACCATCTGTTGTAGTCCTCCTTGCTCTTCTTATCCCTACCAATAGTTCTTTATGACTCTGACTGTATGTTTGGGGTTGTTCTCATGCTGCAGTGTGAATTTAGGACCAATTAGAAGCCTCCCTAATGGTACTGCATTATGGTTTAGAATTTTTACATCTAAAGTTCCTAAAACTTTAGCAGAGTACTGTAACCTACAAACACATTTATATTTCTATCCTGAACTAAATTTATATCCATTCTATTTGAGTGCCATTACTTTGTCAGCTTGTGTGTTAACTTAACAGTGTCCTGAAAGGTTATTACACTAGGTAGGGTACAATTGTAAAGGCAGGTCAATTCCAAGCAACTGATTTTCAGCATAGGTGGGCCTATACCCAGGCTCTATACACATATATCTGGAATCTCTCATGTTTTCATAATTGTTCATAAAACTTAATGTGAAAAAATGCACCTATATCTAAAGCAAAAGTTAGCTTTCCAGTGCACCAGTGTATTTTCTTTCCGAAAAATCGTAAAGGATGTTCCTCTTATTCATCTTCTTTACATGGTTGGATTTTAAATTAATTAGTAGGTCTTTTTCAAGGATTCATGCCCACCACTGAGGCCCCTGTGTAGTCTGTGGGAAAAATCTCAAGTGTTGAGTTCTTTCATGGAAAGGTTTTCTCGGCATATTCACTTTCAAATTTTGGAAAAATTGTCTCGTAAAGAAGCAGACGGAGAGAGAGACAGATGGAGGAGGTCTGAAAATGTAACCCCCTCCATACATGGTGGTGGAGGTAATAAAGAGGCAGTACATGATAAGGCTCTGAAAAAGTGATAGAAAAGCTGGGAAGTTAGCAAACAGGTGGTCTCCTTCCATCAATAACTGTCAACTCTGGTGCTGGTGCCCAGTGGCCTACTCATGTTTGCCAACCGGGCCCACATACCAAAAATGGATGGCTGTTGCATTGAGTGTGTGTGTGCGTGTGTAAGTGTGTTAGTTCTATTTCTTGGCATGGTTCACCCAGGCCGTTTGAGACAACAGATAACATGAGGTTTTAAAAGTGTATTATACACCTGTAGTAAAAGTTTTAAGATACATATTTTACTGTCTATCCTAAGATTTTTCTTGGCACTGATCAGCAAGTGTAATCTGGCTGTGCCAGATTGGCAGAAAACAGAGATTTGGATCTCCCTGCAGTCCTCAGGATACTTGGATCTCATTAATTACCACTGAGAGTAATGGTTGAAGACTGCCAAACAGGAGAAATTCTCCTAAAGTAAGGATTAACTGTTGCAGAAGTTGCTTTTCACAGTATGCACGTGTTTTTTTCTGTTTTCATGTAACCACACATATCTAAACTATAACAACCATTTTTTAGATTTACCGTAGTGTAAAAATGACAAAGCAGCTATACTAAATAGTATTTCAACAGCCTTATTTTGCTAAATTATGTAGTGTTGCATTTTAGTAGCCTTTTTTGGGTTGAACAATATGAGAGATTGCTTGGTTGACTCTTGTGTCCTGGACAGCAGAGGTCAACGGAAATAGGTTTGTCAAGCTCTGCAGTGAAATATGTGAAACTTAAAATATCTTTATTAATTGTATTGATGGAAAAAGCTAGAAAACTAAAGAATAAAGTGTGGCCTTAAAATAACTGGTAATGAATAAGTTTCTTAAATTATTTCATTGAAATTGTTTAATTTGTTTGTTTGAGAGCATATTTAAAACTGCATCTACACTCCAGAATGAGACTGAAGAAGTTAAACATGTAGGTTCTATGAGTATGGGAGATTTGCATTTGGTACTCCGATTTTCAGTTTGAAACCAAACCTCATTAACCCTCATACATCAAGATAATTTTATATATATATATATAAAATTAAATACTGCAGTGCTGTAGCAGCAAATTCAGTAATTCTAAGGTTTTACTCTTATGAAGCTAGATATCTCATACTAGAAGAGTATGTATCACATCTATAAGCACATATTTCTCATTGGGTTTGGCTGGTTTGGTCTATGTAGTGACAGAATCAAGAAAATAGTTAAATGAAGGAAAAAATTATTTTTCCATCGTCTGCATGAAATAAATAAGGTATAGGGAAAGCATGGTCGTATCTCAGATTGTTTTGCAGTTACTTCAGAAGAGGAGAAGAGGAGAGGACCTGACATTGAGCTGTAGACAACTGGGATACAGTAGGCAGATGGAGGGTAGTGAGGCGCAGAGGAATGTGTTGTGGTGTCACATTTCTTTAGATTTACCCACTATAGCTTACTGGACCTTTTCTTTGATTTAGTGACTCATAGAAACAGGATATATTCTAGGTTTGGCTTTCAGGCAGAAACAGAATGGGATAAGAGAGACTGGCAAAGGGAGGAGGGAGACTGAGGATGAGAAAGAGCGAAGCTGAGTATGGAGACTGAGAAGCCGCTGACCCACTTCAATGGTACTTAAAACACTGAACGTGTATTAAAGGTTGGTCAGAGAGACTTGCCTAGATGGGGGTCAGACCTTTGAACACAGACAGGAAGCTATGTGAAAGATTAGGCCTAAGTACTGATCTGTTTACAAACCTAGTTTAATTTTTTAAGGGACTTTAGTCAAGTGCCTATCATGCTAGAAGTACTTTACATCCTGTACTGATCTATTAGAGGCTTATCAAAGAAATAATTACCTTATTAGAACTTTAAATATTTATGATTTACTCTATATGATATGAGTTCAGTCCTCTCATATAACCAGACACCTGTTTTGATCAAAGGCAACATTGGTCTGGAAAAACTTGAGCAAAAAATTCAGCCAGAAATGGGTATTAATGCCTTTCATTCATCATTATCTTGCGAGGGCTGTGAGTTTTTGTGGTCATATGAAGTTGTTTTTTTTTTTCGTTCAGTCGGTGTTCCAGCCAGTTCTGGCTACAGACGACTTCCCGATGTTTCGCTCACTGATGGTCCAGAAGAACATGGAGCTGCAGCTTCAAGCCCTCAGGGTCATTAAAGAAAGAAATGGTAGGCTGGATTAACGCATATCCAAACACCCAAACTCAGTCAAAAACAGGAAAACACTTCTGATAAAGCTTCAAGTGATATCTCTATGTGTGTAGGGGCCCTCCCAGAGTGTCTTACTGATGGTGTGGATGTGCTGACAGAGTTGCAGCAGCAAGAGATGAAAATCCTGCAGGAGGTTCTCAAGTAAGTCCCTTGTTCTCTCTCTCTCCTCCTCTCTGTCTCAATCTCTGTCTTTCCACTATGATGTAAGATTGTAGTCACTGACAGTGTTTATGTTAAATTTCGGTCTTGCTTGGTCTCTAAATCCTAAACCTTTTTACAAAATTCATAAATATATTTATGCCATATATGCAAGAACTTTCCACACTAGATTGAATTAAATTGAATATTTTTTTTATTTTCTCTTTATGTATTTAAGCTGAAATATCACATTTACTTTAACATGGAAATTTATTCCTTAAGGCATCTCTAAGTGTAACTAATTAATTAATTAATTAATTGTTTAATTAGCTCTTGGGTTTTTTTTTCTGCATTATATTGTCCTGATATGTCCACAGTTTCTTTGGGCACACGTTGCCCGTATGTTCCCAGGTTTACAGAAGCTCCTGCCATAGCTCTCTAATGGGATTTTGCGAGTGGCAGCCTTACCAAGTAGAACACACTTGGTCTAATTGGGCCGCAGTTAAGCTCCTTAGGGTCCGGCTAATTTAGGTAGGAGGGATTGACACTAAATAAGCAAATGAGAAAATAGTATTTTATCCCCTTTGTCTTACCAGGATACGTTGGCTGCTTATCAGCACTGCATTAGCCAGCATCTCCTCCCTTGCAAATCACCACTGTTTTCAGTTCACTGGCTCTTGAAGAGACTTTTAAACCAATAAATGTTTCATTTTATTTATGCTCATCATCTTCTGAGATAAATTTTCTGATGTATACTACACCAGACGATGTTACACACAAGCATGACACTGTGCTTTTATGCAACAGACTTTCCTACAAGCACCTAATAGCACCATGAAGGAATTGTTTTCCTTAGTCCCAGATTGCAACTGCAGTGATAACATTCCCTGAGAATCTTCATGTGTATGAATCCCAAAGTGTGACCAATCTCAGATGAGTCTGCATGTTGGCTTTCTTTCTATAAAGGTGTGACTTAAACCAGTGGTTTGGGGAGTTTGTGTGAAAACTTAATACCTGAAAGAAGATCCTTTTAGAACACCGGTATACAGAAGTCTCTGATCTGTTTGACTGACTTGAAACTGTCTCTTGATGCCCACTGCACTATGGTGAGGGTTCCATTATAATAGAACAGGTCAGTAACAGTTTTAGGCTTTATTGATTATTTTTATAGTGTGCATTTCTTGATATGTATTGAAAAAATGGACATTAACTAAATCAACAATATTAGACAAATTCTGATAGATAAAGTGACAATATCCTTTCAACAGTCACATATGGCTCTAACCAGATAATTGTGAGCACATTTGAAAAGACTGTCATAAAGCCACCATCACTGAGAGTGATCGTCATGCTGGTGTTTACTTTATTCTGTTGTGTAATCCTTGTTTATTTTTGGTACCAGTTTCATTAAACACCTATCTTGAAGACATGCTAATCCTGTTCAGCTTTTCTTGGAAAAATGAAGTGATAGACCATCCTTTCGCTTGCTCTTTTACACAGCCTCTCCGACTGTCTGTATATGTACTGGTTAATGCTTGGCGGAAGTCTCCTCTAAGGCAATTAAAGTTGTTAAATCAAATTAAAGGATCTGTATGTGGTGCCCTGGCAATGCCTGTAGGCATGCGAGGGCATAGAGGGGTCACCACATGGAAATCCCTTACGTTCTTGTCTTATTCTAGTACCTAGTCATTTGTGCCACTAGCCGAAGGCTAAATGGACAATAGAACCTGCTTAACTCTAGATTATAAAGGCTATTATCACACCTGGGCTACTAAACATACTCTGAAACGGTCCACAGGGGTTCTTGAATATTCCGAGCAGGCCAACTTTCAGGCTTTGTAAAGGAAATTGCTTTTGATTTGAATGATTTACATATAGTAAAAAAATAGAACAATTCGCCCCATACCAACTCTGATGTTCACTCGCAGAGTGAAACTGGAACTTCCTTTTTCTCTCCTGCTACTCTGTCCTCAGAAAATCAAAAGAAGAGTATGATGAGGAAATGTCCAGGAGGCTGTTGTTAGAGGAAGAAGCTGGCTCCACCTCCAGTGGCAGCTCTGATAAGCCAATGGCAGAGAGCGGTGGAGCCCAGACTACCACCTCTGCTCCAAGCCAGCAAAGCAGCACTGCCAAGGTTAGACACCATAAGTTACATGTGCCAAATAAGACCTGTGGACCAGCTGAACTGTGGAACCTCTTATGAAGCCTGTGAGGCTTTATGTTCAAGCTGCACCAAAAGAAACCTTTGATGCAGACTTTTTGTGCAGGGCCTCATATTAGCAATGCTTAACAGTTATTTCCAACATCCCTTTTTCCTTTCAAGCCCCATATCATATAGCGTGACATTGTCTCTAATGTGCTATTTATTCCATGCTAAGGCCAAAGCCCAGGAGAATGGTGACTGTAGCAGCAGCAGCAGTAATGGTCACCTCACCCCACTAATGAACGGAAACACTGCCACTGAAATTAATCTGGTAACTGAACAGTTCATGTTGTGTCATCTTATTCAGTGACCTGATAATACATACACCACAGTTTTCTGCCCAATCTACGGATGCATTCATACCATTTTAGCTCAATATGTAAAGATTAACAAGATAAAATACAGAGCAAATGTAAAACTGAATATATAATTGAGTACAAAATGAAGTTCTTTTTGTAGATTTTTTTTCATTGGTAGGCCTGCTCATGTTAACAGGCCAGAATCAGGGATTTTCTCTGTTACCATAATGCAATGTATGGTGGAGAAGTATTGTCAGGACATTCAAAACCAAGGTACCAGTGCATCCTGAGGGAACATGGAAACATTTTTTGTGTCATAGCGTGTGTAATTGGTCACTCATGTGGTAGCTTTGTAGTTTTCAAGCCTATAATTTAGATTGTGCATGTAGTTTCAATGGATTAAGAACATTTCCTGACTGCAGGGTGACTGGGGAGTGTTTAATTTTACATTTTATTAATCCCTGACCAGTTTGTTACCAATCAGAGCTTAACAGTCAGATGATGAGTTGACCAGGAGTATAAAGTTCATGTCTGGTCAGGTACCAGCAAAAATGTCGCTTGTGTTTTTTAGTATCCAGAAAATCTACCTCACTGGTGTCTAAAAGCTGACTGTATATGACATTGTAGCTTCCGCTTTCAAATATTAGCATGTTGCAGTAATGGGTTGAATTTGAGACTATATTGTGTAATCTGTGCAACGTGTATTTATGCCTGTGTGTCCCTCACTCAAGGTTAATGGCAACCCTGTCAGAAAAGAGGAGAGGAAGACGGCTGCCCCAGGGGGTGGAGATGAGAAAAGTGCATCTAAGAGCAAGTCCTTATCTAAAGTCATACCAGGTAACTTAGAGGAAGAGCAAACTCTTCACCACCACCAAATCTCAACCCTTCTTTTTCTCACCACATTTAACTGGTTTACTGGTTCCATTTCAATCTTGGAAAGATCCCGGATAAATCCAAATTCTTTTATAATCTCATATACCTTAGGCATTGTAGAAAATGATGATAATAATTGATGATAAATTAGTAACATCTATACTTTTAACATATTTTTATAATATTGTGTCATTTACCAACCAACCTAAAAGAGCTACAAGCTACCAAACTGATATGAACATATGTGTTCAGATTGTAGCAGTAACAGTGTGGAGTCCAGAGTCCTTCCAGTAGTGAGAGCTCCAGTAAAGTCCAGTGATCTGTCTGTCAGCGACAGTCATCATACAGAGCAGAGCAGCAGCAGCAGCCAGACTGTAGCCGAGACGTGGCTGGAGGAGGCCCACAGGGAGGCCGGCTTCTCGAAGCCATACACTGTGAGTGTCTGAGCCGAGTCCGCCGCAAACACTACGTCATCTCTTAGTTGCTCCATGTGATTCAGTCTGCGGTTGTCATACACATGCTAAATCTGGCTATCACGGTAAAGAGTTTGTCATCAGAGACTAATTTCCAAGTTCAGTCTAACCTTTTTTTTTATAATGAACTAATTACAAACACATAATAATACTTCCGTAATGCAGCAGCCTTTTCCTTCATCATTTGTTTAATTTAGCACAGTTGTGTGAAAAAGTCTTGTAGTAGGATATTGAATTCCCTCAGTGGGTGTGACTAGAACATGTTTTTTCTACAGTCAGAGATACCTCTAGAAGATAAAGATGCTTAATAGGCGGGTGTTAGCAGCTGTGTAGTTTGTTCTCAGCAGAGGGAGATAACTAAATTTATAATGGCACTAGAAGGATTTAAGTTATACATTTTTAAAAAAACATATATATAAAAATTGTTTTGTCTTTTGTTTTTTGTTTTTCCTAAAGCAGCCATTACTACCCCAAAATCCTAAATTTCCTCCTCCCTCCCTTTTATCAAATTTTTGGGTAAACTAAAACATCAACATCAGCTTGGAGCAAACCCCACAACACTTTCATTTTAATAATGTGAAGTTGTTGGAAAATAGTTAACTGGGCGAAAATTCTAGTGTTTACTTACGCGTGTTTTGAGATGTACTTGTGCTCCTCCTGTTTTACCCACACCTCCTCTGCCCGCCAGGAGTTGTCGGTGTCACAGCAGGAGCAGCTCCAGCAGAGGGCGACATATCTGCGTCAGCAGCGAGACAAACTGCATGCGCTGAAGAAGGAGCAGAAGAAAACCAAGCAGACACCAACACCAGAGGAAGCACCCGCCAGTCCCACACCAGCACCTACCCCTTCCCCGGTAAATACAGTCAGCCCCCATGTATCTCACTTTGTGCTCAAATCGTGCCAGGATCTAACAATTTAGAGGTAATATTCAGTTCTGTTTTAATTTTGGACATTTTTTTGTCTTTAAGTTCTGATTTATATCTTGATTTCACCCACTTTTCTTTAATCCACATTTTACTCCAGATGTTTCTTTCTTTTTCTTCTTCCTGATATGTTTATTGGGTTTTTTGTTCTTCATTTCCCTCTGCCTGTATCTGACCTGGTCGGTCCTGTCAGGAGGCAGTGGGGCAGTCCCACAGGAATGGGGCCTGTACCCCTCCACCTCCTCCTCCAGCACAACACACTGCTAACTCATCCAAACACAAGGTGATCCATCAGCTGCCTCTGCCTGATGTGAACACATACTAATTCAAGGCTAATGAGTTGGTCTGGTTTTGCTGTGTAGTGCCCTCTCCTTTTTGTTTCTGTTGTACTCTGTTTCACACAAACATACTAGAAGTCCTCAGTCGTCATCTTTCAAGCACAGAAAAGGAATAGTCTGCAACCCCTTTACTCAAGTTAATTGCTCATTTAAATCACAAAGTAAAGAGAATGAGATCTCATTTACTCTGTGGATTGAAGTCACACTCACTCAAAAGATATTGATATGTTTAAGGTCTTGAATAGAAAGCTAGCACTTTAGGTTATCATCCAAAACCTCATTAGATATATAAAGTTTTATAAATATTTGATTATTTGATACCACTATGAAAACCTAGGATACAGGCATAGCATAGCGAAATTTCCAACCTCAGCTGCATTCATTTAGTTTTCTAGTTAATATATGTGTGCTGTGTTGTATTTTAGTACTCTTTCTTGCTGCTTTTTCACCCCCTTAACATCTTGCCTTAAGCCAGTGGTGGTGATAATCACATTATCCATCAGGTTTTGAACTTGACTGACTGGTCTGGTCTCTTCACGCAGGAGATATCTGCCGAGGAGAGGAAGAAGCTACAGAAAAGAAAACATTTGGCTGACAAGCTGAAAGAGGAGGTGATCAAGAAATAACTTCTCCTTCAACTGCAGTATTCTCATTTATAGCCAATCTCTTTAATCTGCTAAATCAAACACATTACTTCCGTTTCACTGCCTCCTTCAGACAGATTGTTCCCTCTACATAACACATTTCAGGGGTTTCCCAAAGAAACATAAAATGTATGAGATCTTCCTTCTTCCAAGTTCTTTTCATGGCTTTCTGCAGAGGAAAAAGGTGTATCGTCTTTTATATTTTGGATGTACTAGTATGTTGCAGTCTCCACTCATAACAGACAACTCATTCAATCTGAGATCTGTAAGATATTTACAACCAAGGGTTTAAAACAAGCCAGAATGGCATTCAATACTTAAATGACACTGTGGAGTATCCAAATTTTAAGTGCAAAATTTATGGACTATATAATGTCCTCAGGAATTCCCACACTAGAATGAAAAATGTGTTCATGGTATGTATAGTACTTGCTTAAAGTCTTTATAGCTGGAATGATTAGTTGATTTATCCACCAGTGGATCAGAAGGTAATCTGCAACTATTTTGATAATCATTTTAGTTATTTACAAGCACAAATGCCAGACATTCCCTGGTTCCAGCCTCTAAAATGAACATGTCTTTGTCATATATTGCGGTAAATAAAACATCTTTGGATTTAAGACTGTTGGTCCAATAAAACAAGCTAGATCATCTTAGGCTTTAGGAAATTTCTCACAATTTTCTGACTTTTTCAGACAAAACAGTTCAATAATGGATATAACCATTTGATGCAGGCATACAAACCTCATAATGCAATGCTTAAACTTCAGAAGATGTGAAGATTACTTTTATGCAGCACTACACCTGTCAGCACTGGCACAAAATCCTGATCCATAAGCTACTGAAGTCTCATTTTAGTACAGATAAATTGATGACTATCATGTAGGGAATGTTGACTGAAGGAGGGATTTTGGACACAGTCCTGGGCTTGTTTCTCCGTAGATAAGTCATAAATGGGCCATGTGTAGAAAGACTTACTCAACACCTGGCACAACTGGTCTGGAGTTATGTCAGTGAGTTGAGGATTAATGCAGGGAAACCTTTGTTTGTGAGAGTCCTATGCTAAGGGGAATGTTAGCTAGTCCAAGTGTACAGTCTTGTTTTCCACTGTCGTTAGCATTCTAAGGTTGGGAGGAGTCAGCTGGTACATTAAATAGCTGAAAACACTGTAGAAGTTCATCCTAGTATAGGAGCATTGTGGAAGTTTTCACTATGAGCAAACTACTCTCTTGGCTCCTATAAGAACACATCAGTGTCGCTTTCTACAATGAATACTGCATTTATCTTCAGACCAATCTGCAGGCTTCACTTTAAGCAATCATGATGCAACAGTTTCTATGTAATATTGTTATCAGTTATGCTGTTAAATAAATCACATTTTATAGAAACGACCTGGACTCCAGACTTTGAATGATTAAAACTGTGAAGCTTTCATCAGTTGGTAAGAGGTCTCAGACCAATCTCCTGTTTTAATCTGGAAAAAATGGGCTTTTGTGGTTGGTTTGCAGCCAAATGTGACTTTTTTTTTTTTTTAAATCACAAATGACCGTATGATCACATTTGCATTTGAAAAACTTTCCCATGTACAGAATACTGTTTAAGTCATTTTCCAAGGACAAAAACCTAATGTCCTTTCTGGAGAATAAATTCAAACAGCAAAAGAATATAAAATTATCTATAAACTACTCAAGGTATGCCGTTATCCTAACAAATTGTAAAAAAAAAAAAAAAAAAAAAAATTCAGGTACAATTCTACTGAGGATCAAATTTGAGAGATTTGATCAAATACAACTGGACTCAAAGGAACAGTTGAGAACCAGTTAGAAATTTTGTAGCTCGAATTGTCCAATCAGTAAATTACTGAAACAAAGCTCGATTCACAATTTCAATGTCAGGGTCACATTTAATTTCAAAACTTATCAAATTCATACAAATCTTAAGAATGGGTAGCGGTAGTAAATGCACTTGGTACAAATTCATCAAGGGAGCGCATAAACAGTCATTGTTGGGCAACTCTTGGACAGACAGGAGGAAGGACATTATACTCTTCCATGTACTGCTGATCTCCTGAAAGGAAACTGAAGATAACTTGTGCTTCTACACTGCTGCTTGTGGTTTAACACAAGTCATTTAATTCTGTCATGTAAAATTTTGAGCATGTTTTGATTCAAGTCTTCCTCTCTGTGACACCAGGAGAGAAGGTACAACACAAGAAATGTTTTGACCTGACACTGAAATGTCTCGTCGCCCTCTGACATTGTCAAACCCGTGTGATGCGTCAGAAATATTCCATCGGAACAATGCTGTTTGCTTCAAAAACTGCAATGCATCAGCTCTAGGGTTGAATCATGTTTATCGTAAATAATAAAAAAGGTCATCCATTAATGGATTTTGAATGTATAACTGATTAAAAAAAAAGAAAAAAAAAAAGTTTTTCCTTGAACTTAGTTTCGATCTAAAATTGTTTTTGTGGACAGGCCAAAGAAAAACCTTGAAATTAGACGTTAACTGTGGAACTAAGCTCAGTGCTTCTGTCCTGGATCAGAATACTGAAGTCCTTCAAACTGGGATAAAAAGCAACTCAAGCCCCCCATAAGTTGCTAGAATCATTGTCCATTTAGTAAAATGTGAGATGTTTCACCAGCTAGCAGTGTTGCCTTGTTTTGATTCTGACACAAATATAACCTGAGATCTGTCAGAGAGGATTGTGCAACTACCTGAACCTCGTGAAACATAACAAAGTATACTCGCAAACACACCAACAGCTCGGGGCAGTGTGTGCATCATGGTGAGGCCACTAAATTCTTAAATCTATTAAAAAATACAAAACTCCAGACATCCTCAAAATGTTGGCTGCAAAAATGACTTTACTGCAGTTTTAATGTTATTTTTAAAACCAGCATTTTACATTGAATCAAATGAACTGGACTGAAAGGTTGAACAGTGAACCCACCTTTTTGTGCAACAACGACAAAAAAAAATACACAGGTAGGTAGGTATCTCTATCCCCCTTCAAAATCAGAACAGGGGCAAATGATTAAAAAGAAAAAAAAAAAAACATCTGTACAGTACTTTTTAACAAAGTCATGAAATACAGGATTTCTGGCTAACGCAGTCCTGTGTGTGAGACGTGTTTGTGTGTGTGTGTGTGTGTGTGTGTGTGTGTGTGTGTGTGTGTCATGTGTGTGCATTTGCCAAACACACGCCATGGCTTTTGAAGGTTTGAGTCCTGCTCCTCTGGATCCAAGCCTCATTACTACTGAGTATTCATCTCGGTACATTTTGTCATTTGTCACCTCCCTTGTCTCTCGATGTTTTATTTCTTCCATGCTGCCTAGATCCCTCTATCCCCAACAAAAGCGACCAGTTCTGTGGCAGGGTGGCGCACACACACGGCTTCAGCCAGTCAAGCTTTCTATAACTATGACGGCTAGTCCTGCTAGCCTGACTGGCCTGCTGAACAGTTCGCACACTGGCTGGTTGTGTTCTGGCTTCCTCTGTCTCTGGAGCTCACTGGTTCGGGTTCGAGAAGGATGGAAGGGAGAGTTCAAATGAGGACGTGTGAGGGTTCCGGTGGGGTTGCTGTAGTACCACAGCTTCCTTGCTACTGTTGCTATAGCAACAGAGCAGAGTTGGGAACCGCCTTGGCACTGATTTCCACCGCAGCCTCTCTGGTCGGTGGGTAGGATGGTGGATGAGGAGGAAAATGTTCAGACAGAAGAGAAAGTAAGAAGTTGTTCAGAAAGAGGTGAGAACGGGGAGAGCAAGAGAGTGTAATGAAAGAGATGAGCGATGAGTTTGTAGAGGGACAAGGGAAGGAAAGGAGATTTCGGGATCTCCTGGAGGAGGCTTGTTGGTGAAATAAGAGGTAAAAATCGACAGGCTGAAAGAATGGACTGATCTGTCTTTCTTTCCAGTAAAAGAGAAGCTCTCCATCTCCTTCCACTTAGGGAAGAAGAGGAGCAGAGATCAGGAGGGACTGAGTGAGGTGGGAGCTCGTCTTTGCCCGTCTCCTCAGTGAGACTGACGGGTGGCACAGGCAGGCCGAGGACCAATGAGACGACCAAAGGAGGGAGGATGGGAGGGACTCAGTGTCCGTCCACCACAACCAAATAGAGGACAGTTAGCCTTAAGAGCTCAGGCGGGGCCGCTTCCTTGGAGACTGCTCCTCCTCCTCATCTTCTTCCTCTTCATCCTCATCGTCAGGGTAGTCCACCAAACCAACCAGAGCAGTCTAAGAGAAATAACAAAAAGGTTGACAATGACACCAACGTACCAAGCACGAGCAATTTTAACCATTTTTAAAATCTGATGCCTGTCGATTGTGATTAGTTTTAAAGTTTGCAGGGGAGTAATAAAATCTGGTCAAAAATCCATAGTTTCTCATTTACAAAATTCATATTTATGAGTATTATCTCAAACATGCAATGCTGTAGATATCAGCTTCGAATTTTTTAATTTTGTTGTTGCTTATGAGGCAACTTATGTGGAACAAATTTCTGGTATATTATTCACATGTCAAAAACACAACAGTTTTTCCAAACGTGATCATCTACAATTTGAAAGTGGCAACAACGTTGGCTAATAGATAGGTTTAGTAAATAACTGGAATAAATAAATAAAAAAAAAGATTCCTGGACTCAGTTCTCATCATCGCAGCCCTATTTCTAGAGATGCATTACCTTCACTACTGGTGTGGCAGGAAGAGCAACTGTTTTGACGGAGGAGGCTGAACTGTTGTTTGGAGTGACAGCTGGTGAGGAAGGTGGGATTACAGCAGCTTTTCCATTGTTGTTGGCACCATTAGCACCGTTGGCAGCTCCTGCAGTAACAGAGACTGTAAATATCAAACTAGAAGAGATGTGGAAGTTTTTTAGGACGATACATCCAATAATACCAGTGCAGCTTACCTTTTTTGGCTTCCATGTATTTGCCATAGCTGTCAGAGAAATCATCCTCCATTCTCTTCTCCACAGCCTCTCCATCATCATCATCATCATCGTCATTGAACCATAACTCTTCTTCCTCATCCATCGACCGGGCATCTCTACGATATCTATGAGAAAAATGTGATGAAATACGTGGGGGAGCAGTGGGAGCTGGGAATATTTATACAGATCACTGAACTGATTTGATCTTTGTGTCCAGTCAGTCTACTGACCTGTTGAGTCTCTGATTCTGCCGGTCCTTTTCCTGCTCATACCTGCCTTTTAGGCCCTTGAAAGTCTGGACGTACTCAATGGATTCAAGCGCTTTGTAGAAGTTATCCACAATATGAGCTATGAGAGATTTGATGTCCTCCTGGAAAGAGAGGATACAGTGGAAATCACAACTAATCCACTTTTAGCGCAATGTGAAAAACAATGGAAATTAACCCTTTTCATTAAGGAAGAGTTGGTTGTGTTTGCGCACCACTTTTATGAACTCAAAGAGCTCTATGATGGCTGAATTGAGGAGGTTGTATCGGGTGCCGTTGTCCAGCAGGGCATTAATGACAGGCTCAAACAGGTTCCCTTTGATGATGTAGCGGTTGTAGTACTCATCCTTCAGACCAATGATCCTGCGCATGAAACGCAGGGCACCTTGGACAAAAACATGAAAACTTTGTAAAAATGAAGATGTGTTTGCATTTAACTGAGGACTGATGCATATTGCAGTTACACAGCTCTGGTATGGTTAAAAAAAATCTGTATAGTTGGTATGAGTTCATTCAGAAAGAGGATAACCAGTATCAGAACATTTAGAGAAGGAAAGGCAAAGCAGCCAAGGTAAGTGTGCGTAGGTGGGAACCCTCTGTGTATGTGTGGACTCACAAAGAGCAAGGAAGGTGTGCTTTGAGTTCATTAGCACCAGCACTCTCCTGAGTAGATCTCTGTTCATGATGTAGGTCTTGATGTGATAGGTGTGGTGCTCCACACAGAAGGTCAGAAGCTCCAGGATCAGTGCCAACAGCTGAGCTGTCTGGAAGTAGTCTACGCACAAAAAAAACAAAACAAAAAAACAGCAACACTACTTAACACTAGGACATTACAAATATGAAATCCAACATTTCCAAAATTCACATTACACAGACGGACTACACCTTATAGTCCTGCCAAGTGTGGAGTGTGTAATCAATGAATATACAATTATACCTTACAGTCCAGTGTTATTAAATGAAACACAGCCAATTTAAAAGATATACCCGGTCATTTCTGATGGGTGCATTTTATAAAAATAATGTGAGACCAAAGTGAAATTAGAATAGAAGAATAATTTCCAGAAAACCCTTGCATGCCCAATAAAATGACTTTTGAGCATTTCATGGTTTATTGTGAGTTAAATAACACCTACCTGGACAGACTGAGTTGATCTTAGTTGATCCTTCCTGCAGATCTGAAAGACCCAGACCCAGAATAATTGTCATATTCTCTCTTATCTTACAGTCTGAAACGTCCCAGTTTATTTAAAGTCTCTCCCCCCAGATCACCTTTTGAGATTCTGTCATGTGCAGTGTTGGCCAGGAGAGGAGCAGTCAGGACATGCATGCAGTACTTGTAGAAGAAACTCAGAAATTCTGTCTTCTCAGTTTTCTAAAAAGGAGAAAAATGAAAAGAAACTAAGATTCTGAAAAGGGTTTGCAGATGCATCATGATTTATGCAGGAAAATAAGCTTAGGAAAAACAAAGTTTTTTGTCTGTAATCTAGCTAGTCTTGTGTGCTTACAAGTTTGACTAGAATTAGACAAACAAACATGGCCATAGTGTTCATCAACACATAACTGTATAACTGATCTACAACAAAATTCTTGTCTATGCGTGTACTGTATGTTGTACATTGGTGGAGGCCAGCATGTTCTCAGGGTCGATGAGCGTCCTGAGCAGACCCATCAGCTGGACAGCGCCTCCTAGCTCTGGGTCAGAGTCACAAATCATCTGCTGGATCACGACATTTATCAGCAGAACATCCTGGAGAAAAACCACAAACACACAAAGTATACAGATACAGTCAATGTGATGCAGTTTCAGTCTGAGAGAAATTCAATGAAAACATGATATGCATGTTGCAGGAAAGCAACCCTGACCCCAAATGAAGAAACTTTTTTTCTTTTGATTGTTAATTCCTTTCACTATACAGGCTCCACTGCTTTTATGTATACAAGTGCTAGTGAAAAGAAGGGCTTCATGCATAAGCAGTAGATCAACTAGACTTTTAGACCAAACCGAGCTAAGGGTTGCTAATTCTTGCCCTGGCGTGACTCCATGTTTAGGTAATAACAACGACTTAACCCAGGCAATTTGACTAGTTGTCAAATGAGAAAACTGAGATGTGAGAAACTGCCCTAACTGTCAGACAGTGATTTCACATTTTCTTTCAAATTTTACAAAAGGCAGTTGAATTACTGCTTTCAACATAAAAAAAAGCTTGTACCCACACGTGCGCTAATTTAGTTTTTATTTTTAAATATTCAGCTGCCTATCCTCCCAAACCCTTCATTTAACAGAATTTCTTCAAATGCATAGTTTACTATTTCTCTGACATGGAAGGGGCTCTTGTCCTTTCACTATTTATTTTACTCTCATTTATCGGAATAAAACAAAGGGCCTAAACAAGGCTCATTCGATATTTAATTTCACCTCAATAATCAAGTGCTTGGGAGGAGCATCACTGGAAGAAAGTGCAAGGACAGTATATAACTTAAATATTCTGTACAACTCTTCCTCTCTTCACAACAATACTTTTTTTCCTCCAATATGTATAATGCATCCTGGTTTGAACTAGCTACTCTCTGGAATCTTAAAAATGAAAGCACACTTATTGATAGTGATATTGAGATGCTTACATCGTCTGTCTGCTGAGGCTCCTGCATGACAAACTCCCGGACCATAGAGGGGCTGAATTCCACCAGGTAAGAGAAGATGTCTGTAGCTGCTGCCCTCACCTGCAGGTCATCCATTCCCTGGGTAGGGAAAAAAATTAGAGTTGAAGACAGAGACACAGAGAGAATTTAAAACTCAAACACATTTTTCCCGATTGAGCATTCATAGATATATAAACGGACGGTGTTATACCAGAGAATAACTGTTTCATTAGTGCTCACTTAGATTTTCATATAACATACCATGACAATTTCAAGAGCAGGTAAAATGCCTAGATTTGCCAGAGTTTTGAAGAAAGCGTCCCTGTTTTGTGGCTGCAACGTTTGTGAAAAAGCACAGAATTCCTTGACAAAGTTCACCTACAAAGGAAAAACAAACAAACAAACAAAAAGAGATATAATTGTTCAGCGTTTGATACATTTATGCAAGCCATTAAAGTGCATCAATGAAAACACTATCTCCAAGCACTGATTCATTTGTGAGCTTTTACAGCATTTGGAAAATTTATTTTTGGTTCTGTCACAAACACCCCATTTATTTTGAATAAAAGACAACTGCATGGACCAATAAGTTAAATTATTTCTAATTTCACTCTCAGTGTGAGTCTATAGTGTTGAATGAAAAACATTGCCAAAGTTCTTCTATTACAAGCCAATAGTGAAAGAGGTCATTCGCATCAAAATCATTACAGAAAACCATCCAAAAAGTCAGAATAAATTCACATAGCATGAACACTTATACTGTGCACGTTTAACTCTCACAGCAAATGCCAACATTGCAATAAATATTACAATAGAGCGCAACCTTTAAATTTCTACATTATACAAAATAAAATTTTTATCCAAGCATCTAGCCAAGACATTTGACCACTGTTTGACTTACAAGCTCTCTCCTTTTACTGTCCTCTGTGGCTTCATCTGTGAGCTGTGCAAAGACCTCTGTTAGGAACTTCTCATCCTCCTGTGGCAAAGGAAATACAGGGCTGAGACATCCAGGCAATGAAGACATAAAAAGCTAATACACAATGAGACAAGAGAGGAATACAAAGCTTAATCTTGACCAGTTGTGCTCAGGTTTTGCCGCAACAAGAATCAAAAAAGCCACTATTCCACCAGCACCGAGAGAAACCCATGATTCCTACAGACAGGAACTTCACTTCTCATTAGCCCTGAAACGCATTGGATGCCCAACACTTTACAATGAAATGGGTGGACTGGCCCTGTTTGGTATGTGGGATGGGATGGTAAGGTACTGTTTGCACTATGACAATTATTGTATGGTGCAAATTAGTTTCATTTTAGACATGCCTCAAATAAACTCACACTTAAATTCACTAGCAGGAAATGCAATGGACCGTAAACCATTTGTTAAAATAGATAATCACAAATTATTTAATGATGGACATTTGAGTGGTCATTTATCATTACATTATTTTCTTGAACCACAAGGAGGGTAGGTACATTTGTAAAAATAAAATTTCAGTCTTTGCCAGCACAATGGAAAATGAGGCACTGGTCAAACTACACTGTAGATTTGTGGAACAGTGGATTTAATGTCTATGCAGTAGTGTTTAACTTGCAATGACATTTGGTCTGGAAAACCTTTCAGATGAGAGCTTGTTTATAAATTGTGCCTAAAAGAATAAAACACGTTACCTGGTTTGGATCCTTACCTGCAACATACTGACAATCTCCACCTTGTTGAAGAAGATGAAGGAGGTGAGTGTGGACAGGAAATTTTCCTCAAAGACGGATGGTGTGGGCAGAATTATGTCCTGGATGTACTGCACCCGGTAGGTCTGGTGGATCTTCTGCCGCAGCTCAGAGTCCGTGATAGGGATCACCTCCTTAAACTTTGCTGTCTTGGTCAAGAATTCCCGGTGCCGTTTTGGCTGAACCAGCGCTGGGTCATATTCAAGGCAGCCCACCACATCCATGATACAATCGTCAGAGAACATCACCTCAAAGAGGGCTGCTTTATTGAGGAACAAGACACCCCGGACAATCTCATAGAGGTGATGTAGGCCCTCCCTGTTGTCCAGATCCTCACATACTCTGAAAAGACCCAGGAGTTTCTTGATGTAGCCCTCACTCATTAGGGCCAGGGCGAGTTTTTCCCTCCGGATGGGTGAAGACAGGACAGAGGTAACAAGGTCTGCGATCTCCTCCAGTCGGCTTAGCTCACAAGGAGGCAGATCCACCAGGTGGCTCGTCTCTGGGATCTCCTCAAAGCGCTCCTCCTCCGACTCATCAATGGGGTCTTGGGTGATGTCCAGGGCAGGGTCCTTACCTTGAACCTGAGCAATAAATAGTCCATGGGTATAAAATTAAGAATTGAACAAGTAGTATCAATGTAATTCCTCTTTCCCTTTGAGCTAGTGTCAATAAAATTTCAGCATTGGCAAATCAGCACCACTCCTGTTTGTGTACTCCCTGGTAAGCAATGTACAAAACTTGGTAAAACTGGGCTCTTTACCTGACAAATCTTCTCCCAGATCTCATCACAGCCAGCCTTTTCCTGGAAACTTAGGGCAAGGTCATAGTTATCTGCTTCTGACCAGACAATCAGTGTGTCCTGGAAAGAGGAGGAAGAAACATATTCACAGCATATTCACATGATACACTCAAACACCCTTGTGTGCACTCACACAGGTTACATACTCAAAACCCAACCTCTTTCATGCCTGCAACTGTATGAACCCAGTAACAAGTGAAGAATGAAATCATTTTGTCTACGATGTTCAAACATTTCACCCAGATCTGTTATTTTTAAACCATATGGTAAGTCTCTGTTACAAGTTTCTGTCATGGTGCTGAGTGTTAAAATTATGAAAGAGTCACTTGATTGTATTATTACTACTAATAATGGGACCTGCCTATTAATTTTTTTTCCACTTTTACAAATCCGACCAGAAACTAAACTTCCATTGTCTGCACTTTTATCAATGGAGCAGTAACTGCAACAAGTCTTGATGCTAAAATGATTTATATTTTATACACAAATCTTGACATTACTGTGTCTAACTGTGTCTTTGAATCTAACCGCCATGTATATGCATTTAAGGCTGATTCAGACTCAGATGGTCCATACTTACCTGTTGTTTCTGATATGCGGTATTCGGGCTTATCTTCGACTCCAATAGTAGTGATCCTAAAACACAAAGATTGGGATAAATTAACTTTCTAGCTTGTAGGCACGATCAAAGCAAAGATCATCGAATGATAACTTAACCAAATCTTGAAGGTTAAAGTCAATTAATGTACCTGACAGGGGGAATTTCACGCTAAGCAGTTAAGAGTGAAAAGCTGAATAGAACAATGACGCAAAAATAGAAAGTTAAAACTTACATAATCAACGCTAATTGGGGACCTCAAGCATAATCCACAATTATTTTCTATGCGATCTGTGCATGAACACCTACCGGCTCACTGACCTGTGCAATAACAAGTTTGTACGTTTAAGACTAGACTTCGAGGGGCCCCCCCATGCTACTCAGATCACGTCGCCTGCTCAACTAACCAACTTGCTAACACCAGCTATTCAATTAATTACTGCCTCTGCACTAGCAAAAATTAATGACGAGGGTGGCTCCCGAAGCAAGAAAACACCGGCTCCAGTGCTTCAAAAAAAAAAATTAAAAATCAGAAAATGCAACCCTTCCAAGTTAACCGAGTGTAGATAGCGGTCAATTAAAGCATTCAGTGTGAACAAGCAGGAGAGAGCATGCTAACGCAAGCTAACGTAACGACAGTGCGGCTATGCCATCCGAGGACTTACCGTCTGATTCGGCCCGAACTAGTAACGATATTCCCTTCAGTCGTTCGACAAAGGTTGACGAGACGTGTCCGGTGCCCCGATCGTCCCACTGCCGGTCCTCATTCAACGTGTACACTTTCACTCGCCGCCGAGTGTCCGACATGGTTAACCGAGTCGGAGCTAGCAGGCTGGCTTGGCTGCTAACAAGCTATCACCTCACCCCGTCTAGTGTTTTCCTACCCTCGACCTGTTTAACTTTGTTTCCACCCGCATGTTACAAAACATGCACGTCTAAATAAAGCGCGCAACAGCCGCAAGATATACCCGGTGACTGTTTCATAAACTCATCACGTTCACGACGCGGAACGATTCAACAGGAGGCTCGATATCAAAGTGTAAATCCACACAGAGCACAACAACTCCGACGGCCTCCTTGCTAACGTCCACAGGCCGCCATCTTGTAATCCGATCTTGTGTTCTTTCTTCCTCGACGTCAATCACGCCTCGGTGCCGCCGGAGCCCCGCCCCCGGGGCGAAACCGGCCAATGGCAGAGCCGCGGCGCCGCGGAGGGCCTCTTACGCCACCTACCGGCGAGGCGGCACCGGAAGCGGCCGCAGCTGCAGGAGGAGCGGAAGCGACCGCGGCGGCGGCGGCGGCGGCAGCTTCCGTTAAATACAGATGTTCGACCGAACAGATGCGGTTTCTTTAAGACACGATGGTAAATAATCGGTGTTTTCTATCATGGTAAAGTAAAAAAAATAAATAAATAACAGTTCTAAAAATGATTAATAATTGATAATTTCATAAAAATACATCGATTCCTAATCTTCAATTCCATCTTTGAATTAAACTTTTGCCAGCACCTGCCCATCGGACCAGTAGGTCCAACATATACACGAATAATTGAAATTACCCCCCCCCCAGTTTAACAATACATACACCGAGTTGGCACATTATTAGGTACACCTTATTAAACTAATGCAGTTATATACAACAGTCCTGCAGTAAATCCTAGGTTATAATGTTCATTTTTGGTTCAACTTCATGGCCATTCGGGTGGTTGCTTTTTGCAGTGCTGTATTGCATTATATGGACACGTTTCTATTACCCCCCCCGTTCAAACCAGTGAGGGTAGGGTAACAGAAACTCCCTGTATAATGCAAACCACATAACTCCATTTCAACACAACAAGTTAAACATTTTAACCTCAGCGAATGGAAGGAGGATTTATGGCAGGACTGGAATAAACTGCCAGGTGGTTGTATACTGAGAAAAAAAATCCTAAATGTACCCCAACCCCCTCCATGCTCCAGTAAGCACAATAAGTACTATACTTTCCCTTCCCAATAAACAAGGCGGCAAGCCTTATAAATCTGATATAGTCCAAACTGAATTCTAACTGTATATTCCAGTTAACAATTGTGAGATGGAAGATTGTATGTTTTACCAGAGTTTAATCATCTGTATTACAATTGTTTTCACCCACATCGAGGTTGCATCTTAATTTCTAAATATGTACATTATTTACATGTACGTAGGCAGCATATTATCCCAGGGGTCAGGGTTACAATATACTACTTAACCCTAAGGCTGTGTTATAATTGTCACTACTAATTCTGGCTGACTGCCAGGGGCCAAATAATTACAGTGCGTTCTTGTTTAAGCAAACACATCCTCCAGTCTATCAAATATATCATTTAGAGGCGCCAGTCCCTGACACGGTTATTTCCTAATTTCCTGAGTCTAAGGGTTGTACTACTCATGGGTGTGGGCAACTTTTTCCCCACCGGCTAAACCCTGCACATGTCCAGCAGTTTTCTTCATGGGACATCTGATGACGAGCCACTTAGACAGGCAGAATTACAGCAGCCATGTATACAACAGGGACAATTTATCATGTCTTTAATTATTCATTTTTCAACAAATTTATTATTCACATATATTGTGTTGCATTTTTACTTCATCCTAGTTTATAACCTGTTTTTTATAGTCTTAAAGTGACTTATACTTTTCAATTAGTTGTTTTATGCTGTTTTAATTGACCTTTTGCTGTATGAGTGCAATTCTTATGGCAGTTAAGTTTAATTCTTTGTTGGCTTCATTGTACAACATCTGCCATTGGAATATTGTGCCAGATTTAAGTCTAGTTCCTTATGTGTGCATGGCATTTTTTTTTTCCCCAAGTGGCTGTAAATTTTAACACTACAAAGCAACCAGTAACCATTTTATTTACAAATGCCTCACGTATGCCTTAAATGAAACACAACACAGAGTGACTATTTAAAAAACAATAATAAAAATAATCAGACATTTTTCCCACTTTGCTTTCTTTGTCCATATCTTCAACCTGGCAGCTTAGAGTGGACAAGACGAAACCACGGTTATACTGAACTGTGTCTATTGAGTAAAAGCTCCTAAATGACTGTATTGAGGGAAGCTTTATTAAAAAAAAAAAAAAAAAATTGGACCCTCTTAAAACTAGATGCTGTCGATGCTAGAAGTGGGGGAAAATTTGAAAACATGACACCATTAAATGGGAAACACATTTCTAATTTCTGCAAACTTGTGTCGCCTGCTCATTAATATTTCAGGGTTCTTCTCAGTTTGTGCACATCCACTGAAGCGAAATATAAGCAGGGACGCTGTATTTGATGAGATGCACCTCGGTCCCACAGCAGCATGGTAACCTTCTTTATTTACACCACTGGTTCAGTTCTTGACAAAATCCGATGCCATTGGTTTGGTAGATTTCTCGACAGGACTGTTTTGCAGATCTATCCAGTTTAAATCCATGTTAGTGGCAAAGCCACAAGTTGGCACATTGTGTTGGCCTGTCAAGAATCCGCACTGGTCGCTTGGTTGTTGCTTGAACCCATGGAGATGCTCTGTTTCTCACTTAGTGTCTTGACAACAGTTGCAGCTGGAGACTGGAGCACCTTACGTGAAAGCCTCATTCTGCCATCTGTTGGGTCCCGCCCAAAGTACTTGACCTGTTACCAGAACTCCAGTTAGAGAAAAGCAGCTCAGGATGTAAACACAGATGGAAACTTTTGTCCATACAGCTTGCAGTTATTGACACATACCTGTATCTGCTGTCCCACCTCTAAACCCAAAGCACTTGGATGTTTGATCTAAAATACAAAGAAATTACCTTTAAGTAGTGACTTCATTCTCAAACACTCAGAGAAACAAAAGCAAACGGTGTGCAGAAGCAGATTTACTGACCCGCTTATGGTCCAGTTGTGAGTTGTGCAGCAGAACGGCACTCATATTGGGATAAAGTTTCACCATCACACCAATGTCCCTGAAGCAGGGGATGAAAAACCCTGAGGAGTTGTTTGGATGCTAAAGGCCTGATTCGGCCATAGTTTACTTTCCCAGTATAACAGACAACAGGCATAAAATTCTCCGAGATAGCATGTTCAAAGTGAGGGCTAATGACCGGCATGTTTTACTGTAAATAACACATTGTATTAGTTTACCTTATTTCAGTGATGGTGGCTGTGTAGATAGCACCAAACTCTAGCTGCTGCTCTTGCTGCAGAAACAAAATGAACAAATATAAAAGAATGTTCATGCATACTCAGTATATACTCAGTATATTTACCTATAGATATGTATATATATGTATCTAATTTTTTATTTGAATATATATATATTTATATACACATATAGTGATATTTAAGTCAGAAAAATTATTATATGCGCAGAAATGACTTTACAAAGAAATGACTTTACGAATGTTCAATAATATACACAGGTGAAGAGAAATACACATTCAGATCAATATCTGTCTTATGCTGTCTAATGTTGCTTCTTTGACAGTCTTTTATAGCACCGTTATTGCGACATTATGTGGTCTAGTCAGGTTTTTTTTGAAATTATGAGTTAAAGAGTTGTTTTTTTAAATGAGGTTTTTTCAGCCCCCCCTACAAGTGTTCAAGACTTACATCATCTTTGCAGATCTCACTGATGAAGTCTTGAGCTTCATTCATGGCTCCTGGTGTCGGAGCGAAGACAGAGAAAGTCTCCTCGTCCACCTGATTAATTGTCACACCTTAAGAGGGAGAAGAAAAAAAAACTTGCTGAAGTTTCTACATTCTATCAAAGAGTTTGTACTGTGTAGCAGAAAAACATTTTATGTGATCTTTGGTTAGTGCAATGTCTCATGGACATAGGCATCCCAGCCCTGGTTGGTTTTCTGATTCATTCAAATTTAGATTACATGAGCATTACCTGTTTGAGCTTGTAGCCTGCGAAGGTTATAACCTCCTGGACCGACAAAGCGAGCTCGTCTAGAGACAGGCACCCGGACATTTTCTAAAGACAGAATAAAACTCACATATATCAGAGCAGAATAACTTAAACTTGTTCCAAGTTTGTCACTCCTCCTTTAAAATGCAAATAACTATTTACATATATTCTAACACGACACCTACCAACAACAGGTCCATTTTCCTTCCTTGTCTCTCTAGGCTTTGCAATACATTTGTTCATGATGCCCAAGATTTCCCTCTTCGCCACTGAAACATAATAATATTTAAACAAAGGCCACCAAGCCACCACAAAATACACTCTTTTTAACTTTTAGTGTAAAATGTGACATTCCACTGCCATTTCAATTTACCTGTGGCCTGCTGGATAGCCTCCATGACCACCCTCAGAGGCAAACCTGGTATCTTCACATCAGCCTGAAAGTTAAATAATGGAAAAAAAGAAACTGCATTTGGCAACGAGAGGATTGCTGTAAAATTGTTGATCTACAGTTTGGCAAAGCAAAGCTATGATTTTTTTCCTTTTTGGCTGGTTTTTATAATGATTTAACATAGTCTGGCAGTGTCTCATAATAAATAATAAACTTAATGTATTTTCAGCAAGCAAGTCTTAAAATAAAGCTCTAACTTTGGTACTTTTGTACTTTCGTCTCCTCCTTAATGTTTCAGACAGCACCAGATTTTATTTACACAAAACTGAAACTGGGCCAGGTGAAATATTTCTATGAAAAATTGATATGATTTCAGGTAAATTTATACTGTTTTCTCGCCCTTTTTAGCTCTAGAGTGAGCCAAAAAAAAGTTATCAGATGGGGTACCTGTAAAGCAGTGATGCCCTTGTTTGTTCCTGCCAGTTTGAAGTCCATGTCTCCAAGATAATCCTCTATTCCCTGTTTAGAAAATAACAAATAGCTCTCATTCAAGATCTCAAATATAATTAAGCAAAGACATTGGCTATAAACTTTTGATTTGTATTGCTTGACTACACTCTTTCTTCCACTTGTTGGTGATAAATGATTGTTAACACACTAGGTACAGTTGTACTGTATGTACCAGAATATCAGTTAGTAATCTGTAGTCTTGGATCTCAGCAGGTTTCTCTGGGTTGGCCTTGGAGATGAGACCAACTGCTACACCTGCTACGGCTGAAGAGATGGGTACACCTGGGAGACACAAATTTGGACATATGAGCTACATATTATCACACAACTGTACTTTACTAAAAAGCAAAACTATCTATTTTTAAATAGTGTCACCTATTTGCAAAAATGGACAGTAGCTTCATTATTGGAAAGCACTAATACCAATAGTGGATATGAATAGCAGATATTAAATGCACTAATAAAATATTTTCAAAACTGCAACTGTAGTACTTGGAATGATCAAATGATATCTGACTTTTATACAACCTTGTCTTTCTAAATATATGTTTAAAAATTCCTAGATTGAGTTTAGATTGCACCTGCAGCATTAAAGTTAAATAAAAATCGTATATTTGAACAATTTTACTGCAGATGTTATCAACAGCACAAGAGCTGTCTCATGCATTCCCACTCTGGTACCTGCATCCATGAGTGCAAGGCTGCCTCCACATGCTGAAGCCATTGAGGAGGATCCTGAGAGGAGATAGAGAGAGTTAGAAAAAAAAGAATAATAGGGATTCAGACATTGTAATCCCATGTTCCTGTCTGAAACATGCTGCAAGACAATAGCCAAATTTCCCATGGTGACTGTATTGTTCAAACACTTTAAAAACTGTGTCCCTGCACTCACCGTTTGACTCCAACACTTCAGCAGTGACCCTGATGGTGAAAGGAAAGTCTTTAGGAATGACTGGTCTCAGAGCCTTTTCAGCCAGGGCCCCTGGGTAATACACAACCATGAACATGTACAAATACATCCACATCCTTATGCACATAGTCTTGGTCCATAATATTCTTAATGTAGATGCGTGGTTAGCAGATACTGAATAGTATGAGAAGATATAAATTCTAATACACACCATGACCAAGCTCTCTTCTGTTGAGGCCTCCCATTTTTCCAATTTCATTGGTTGCATATGGCGGAAACTGAAATAAATGGCAATATGGATTTTAAGTCCAATTTGAAAGGCTACAGAATCATATCTAATAATCTATGGGACTTTACCAATGAAAAAAGGATTTTACTTACTTCATAATGAAGCATGAAGTTTTTGTCTTTGATACCACTGCAGAAAGGAAAAGGAAAAATCATAAAAACAATGAAAATGAAAGAAATGGGCTATATGCCAAACAGGAAATTACCACAAAGGTGGTATCTTGTTCTTAAGAAGTAAGGGCGAGTACTACCAGAACTGTCCTGATAATGTTAAGAAAATGAGTGATGATTTTACCTCAACGCTGTGGTGATAATATCTGCTTTTATACTGGATTCCAGGGAATCAAAAGTGACGCTGCAAAGCACCTACAGGAAATGGAGGACAATGAGGACTGAGTCTTTACACCAACAATCACACATATTGACAATGAAATCAGAGCAAATAGTTTCAATGCTCTAATTCAATAGTTGCATTAAGTGTAGAACATGCGATATTTTATCTTTCAGTATCGCAGGAAATTGCATCAAATGTCTCTGATCTCTTAAATGAAATTGAGCCACAGTGACATCTTTCCTTTTTTACATAATTATTTTTTTCTTTTTTCAATTGAAAATGTGAATTTTGTGGTCTTCATGCTCTTTACACACCTGTGTTTGTCCCCTCTGAAACAGAGCTGAGCCATGGAGCGGCTTAAAGAGGTCTACGCTGCAAGAAATGTTCCTTAAAGAAGTCAAGTCCCTCCCATCACACCTAAACACAACCACAGAAGAAAACACTGATATCGTATACTAAAATATGATGTTAGTTCACTAAGGCTGATAATGTTTAAAATCAATACACAATAATATCACCATGGACAGTACTTACCTCCTGTACTCATTGAGCACTAAATTGCGAAAGATTTCTTTGCTCACAATGTTGAAGGATTCAATGACTTCAAAGGGCTCAGCCTGAGGGAATTTTTCTACATAAAAGTGACGTCAATTGAAAGTTAATCTGACAGATAAGTACACAAAAATAGATGCACACAGGAAATTCAGATGATTTTGAATCAGACTTAGTCTTTCTAGAAGGAGCAGCAACATTTTTTGAAACCCTTAAAATCAATTCCATGCAACATAGGGACCGAGTATAACGTACCTTTTAGGGATTCTTCTGTTTCTAGTCGAATTTTGTTTATTGCTTCATCCCTAGAAATCTAAGACAAAATTTATAATTGTCATTTGTCTAGAGACAAAGTATTCTTCTGAAAAAAAAAAAAAAGAATAAAACTTGCCACACAAGGTGCCAAAAGTAAGCTACCGCAAGGATATAGCTTTGAGTCAAACACACGGAGACAGAGATCAGACTTTACCTTATCGTTTGTGTAATCAGTGAAAACAGCATAGATCCTCTCCGAAGCTAATCTGCAAGGAAGGAAAGGAAAAAAAGTAATTACTTTACATTTAAAACTAAACAAATCCTAAATGAAGCTAAGATACGGCTTCTTCAACTTCCCATGTACTACAAGTTAAACCATTAGTGAATAATGTCCACCTTTGTCTGATTTACCGACAGTTTTTTTCAGAAAAAAAATCCACGAAAGTTATTTTGTTTCATTTGCGAAATTATATTTAAATACAGTCTCAGTGCCATAGTCAAAGTTTCAAACTCATGAATTACATTTGTGTTACCTTTATCACTCTGAAACTATGGTAAACAGTGTAATCATTGGTCTTACTGCCGAACATGTTCCACCATGTCCGTCGGGGCTGAGAAGACCTTGACCGGGGTGCGCTTGGTAACCTTCTGCTCTCGAACCAGCTGCTGGATGGCTTGTATGATCTGCTGGGTGTGTTTGACTCCCACCTTCACCGCGTGGCAGAAGTCCTGCTGCAGCACGTTCTCAGCCGACGCCTCAATCATCACTGGCAGACAGAGAGTCACATTGAAGAAGTGCTGAATGATGCTATCATTGGTCAGAAAGACGGGATGCTAATTAATAACCTGCGATGCTGAGCTGAAAATTGCAGGAGCTGAGTATATCTGTGGTGATGACATCTACATCTGAGCTGATACTGTGACTGAGGTAAGTTAACTAAAGTAATAACTCTTCAAAATGCAGTATAATGTCCCTGTCGATCAGTAAAACCTGAAAGATGGGTATCATCACATTAATAAACGGTCTGTTGTGTTTATTGCTCATGTCATAGTTTTTTCAGTAAATAAATACCTGAGCATCAGCTGGGAGTTTTCATAGTTCTTGCCAACTTACCCACTTGACTACTGGGGGCTCCAGCCACAATCAGATTAAGACTGCTGGAGGACATCTCTGCTCTTGTGGGGTTGATCAGCAACACTCCATCTACCATGCCCACACGCACAGCACCTGTAAAAACAAAAACATATAGACACAAGTAGTCCCAAGCCAGGTTTAAAGAGGAGTATAATAATATCATAGGAGTTGAAATTAAGCCAATAAGTAAAAACCAGGTTTCAGGTGAATAGTAGGCCTAAAAATGTTGAGTGTTCCTCACCTATGGGTCCATTCCAAGGGATGTCAGACAGGGCCAGAGCTGCAGAGGCTTTGATGAAAGAAAATATTGGTTTAAGCTTACGATCTAAAAGAAAAATGCTCTGTTGAAAAACAAAGATGGATGGGTGTGGTTCATCTCACCTGCATTAATAGCCAGCACATCCGGATCATTGACACCATCAACTGCTAGCAGGTTACAAAGGATCTTAAGGAGACATGAACATACACACAAGTCACATACACAAAGTTTGGGGACAGAAACAAATTATATAATTTTTGTTCAAAAGGCAAAAAAGGCATAAATCTAATCACATAATGTTGAAAACACTTTCAAACTGAACAGACCTGAGTGTCATAAAAGTAACCAGCAGGGAAAAGTGGTCGAATCGATCTGTCTGAGGACCAGTGAACATGAGGGACAGTTAGGCAAAGTACTCGAGTCAAAGAAATTTAGAGTACAATATCAGTACACAGACCATATACTTATGATAAAACACATTCATATAAACTCACCTATTAGTCTACTGGTGAGGATCTCATTGTCGGTGGTGCCCAGCTCTCGCCTCAGGTAGTTAGTGGGGATACGACCTGCAGCTGCTGCTTTCTGTCGGTAGTCCACCTATCAATCAAAGTGGACATTCATTCACCAAACAACTCAGACACAAGTTTGCACAAGATCATCTCTTCTGTAAGAAGATCTTTTCGTTCTATAGTCCAAGCAGAGTGAGTTACAAATTACTCATGGTGTCAGGCTGGATAACACATTCTATCTTCTACCGAATCCATTTGCATCACACATACACATGACTAGACATAACTTCCTCTGAGTGAGATCAATAAACTCTACACAGTCACTGGGAATGTTAGTGGGAGAACATACCACAAGGGGCATGAACTGAGACGGAGAAGGTTTGGTTTTGCTCACAGCAGTGACCATCACAGAGGTATCCCCCAGCTTCAGACAGAGAAAGAGATGGAACAGGTTATGAAAAGAATTTAATTTGAAAATCACACGTAATAGCAAACATCTAGATAGCCCGCTTCAGGCCAACAGAACACTTTGTTTCTTTTCATGAAGAGGTCTTCACTTTGTTTTAAGGAGCACTGACATGCATTTTAATGAAAAAACGTTTAATTTACACAAGCTCAGCAAAATGGACTAACTGTCCAGGGGCCCATATTCACGTACCATGGGTCCACTGGTTTGGGTTAAATTGATTAACTACAAATGTTTTGGCAATATACAACACTAATACCCAATATCTGCTCAAATGATGAGAACTCAGTGTGGGTTTTGCATTAATTATCTGCCTGTCTGTAGAGTTGCTAAAATATACATGATACATATTCCTGAATAAATTTTTTTTAAACCAAACTACCAAAAAAGAAAAGCATCAGCAGGAATTTTTGCCCAAGGCTCCTCGGTGGGTTAATCTTGCCACTATTTTTTTTACACAAGCTTATTGCAAATAGACAAAAAGGCATAAAAATAGAGATAAAAGAGATGTCGTATATAGGGAGGTAAAAACAGAAGATGACATAATGTGCATCTAAGAAGACACTTGGTAGATTTCAGGGGCCATCAAACACCTATTTGGTGCGACTTTGGACATTTTTTTCCTGTACCTGAACCACAGCAGACCCATCAGCAAACCTTGCAAACTTCCCGGAAGAGATCTCAAGTTTCCTATGAAAACAACAATACCACAGCACACTAAATATCTGAAATATGAAACAACTCTCATATTTACATGCAATATCTACAACTGTACCCTTTTTTTTTGCAAATTACATATTTTGTTGATTTGTTGAAGTATAAAGAAGTAAATACAACCCCTGCAGCAAACATACACTGAAAAAATGTTCCCTCAACATTAATGCACTGTGTATTTGATAAACATAAAAACAGAAAAAAATTAAACAGTAATTGTGGCATGTGCAAAAGTCTGGGTATCCTAATAAGTCAGTACTTAGTAGTCCCCCATTTGCCAACTATTAAGCATGGGAGAAGTATTCCATGTCGGGGTTGTGAGGCAGCAGGTGGCACAGGAAACATGGACAGATAAAGGTAAGAACTGATTGAACTAAATATCAGGTAATTCTGGACAAAAATGTCCCGCAGTTATTTGTTGTCCAGTTTCTTATACAGCAGTAAAATGATCCAAAGCAGATTTCAAAACAAAATCCACCATGATATACTTCAAGAAATGCAAGGCTGAAGGTTATGGAGCCGCCCTCAAGGTCCCCTAAGTTGAAGATTACTGACAAATCTGTGGGTAGACCTTAAAAATACTGTATATTTAATATAATATACTGTATATTTAATATTTTTCAACCTAATCATATCTCAGGACTTAAAAGTGATCTGCATATAAGAGTGGGTGAAAACCTGTGATATGTTCCCAAAGAGGGGGTTACTAAGGACTGATTTTGTAGTAATAGCACATTAACACATGAAAAAAGGCTCGGTTTTAATGTCTGTTTGCTGCAGGGGTCGATCAACTAAATCAACAAAATCAACAAAATGTGTAGCCTGCCCAGGGGTGCCCAAACTTTTGCACGGAAAATGTGTATAAACCTATGTTCTAGACACCAACACAGTCCAGTTTTATGTTCTGGCTCTAGTAAAGAGTCGAATGAGACAAAAAGCGAGGATACGAAAGCTACGGACACACCACATAAACGATTTTTAAGTACAACTCACGCCTCGCTCGCTGACAGATACTGGAGAATAGAAACTTAAAGAGAGTCCACTCACTTTTCTCCCAGGTCCACACCCACCCTTCGTGGGTTCGTGTGGCTGTTGTACACGCTCTGGTGACACAGGCGGACACGGAGGCGGGCAAACGAATGCCCCAGTCGGAGCAGGTACCTCATGTCTCGAAACGCAGCGAAAACAAAACGAGAAAATGGTCTGGGTGCCTTTTACAGTTCAGATGTACGCATGGGGGCTTCCATGACAGTCCGTCACACGAACGGAATGACGTCAGAGAGACGCAGTTTCTGATTGGGCCGACGAGGTTGAGGGTGTAACATCAATAGTGTCCGTACCAACCGATGCACAACAGTTCCGCTTTATAAAACGGGGGTTTTTTGTCAAGAATTGATTCTTTACACGCTTTTCTCTACACTGAGTTAATTTTTTTTAATTCTTCACGCTGGTCTCTTTACCAGGATGCAGCTTATCGACATCCGAAATGAACTAATGCATAAAAACACTTTTCAGGATCAGCTCTCTTACCAGAGCACTGACATTTGTCCCCCCAATACTTTACACAATGACCTAAAAAGACTAACAACAGGTAGCATTACAATACGTATCAATAATGTCGTTGAAATGTATTTTGTTTTTAATTTCTTTTATTTTTAATTTCTTTTCTTTTGTTTTTTATTTATTTGCATCAGACACAATTCCATAACAACAAAATGAATAAATGTTATAACTGGTGTCAATTCATGTGTATTAATTATTGGTTTGAGATAACAAATAACGGAATTCCATGATACAACTGACTGATTCTTGCACATGAATTATCAAACATTGTGCCCCTTTACATTTAGACATTTATATCTGCCTCTATATAAGTAGCTTAACTCAAAGGGCTCATACTGTATTTCTCAAAATGAAGCAGCTTCAAGAAGTACTAGGAATATAACTAATTTGCTCATTTAAAACCAAGTATATGTCACTGAAAGTCAACTGGCATAAAAAGAAGGTAACAGGCAATGATTCAAATATGTAATTTGAAAGCCTCACCAATAGGTGTCAGGATTACCTCACAAAGCTCATCCATCGGCTTGTAAGAACATTCATAAATAAACCTATCAACTACCTCTCTTCAATAATACGAGCCTTACTGTACACCACATACTTATCAAGTTAAGGACATTTTTTGAGGATCTGTGACAATGTTTCATCGCAGCCATGGGCAACTTTTTATATATACACCAGTGAAACATCAAGGTCCTTTTAATATATAATCTCACAAAAGACAAAAAAATATCGAGTGAGTGTGTCTGTATCTCCTACATACAATGTAAAGGTGCCTCTGCTCTATCCTACTGTAAAGTAGTCAAGTAAAGATAACTGTTCCTGTTAACTGAAAACAATTTTTAAAAAAATCATCACACCATCACACTACCTGTTTTAAACAGCCGGTCCATTCATCTGTCTATACAACAGACAGTCAGTAAACCAGTGACCTTGCTTGCTGATCAGTCAGTCAGTTTGGAACTAAGTTTACCAGCCGGCTGCCCTTCAGTCTGTCAGTGAGCCAGCACGCTAACAGTGGGACAGCTGCAGTTGCTATGGCAACTAATCAGTGTTAACAGCATCTCTAACACTCTCTGGATTACTTTCATACACACATTCAAGCTAATTGCTGGGGAGAATAGCAGCAAGCACACACACACACAATGAAATACACAAGCACACATTCCCATTATTACGGCGGTTTCATCTAGTATTATCTTGTTTCCATGGCTCCAGGTCACATTGAGATCTCATTATTACCAAGTAGAGTCATGGATGATTAGTGCATAATGGACCAGCCAGTGTTTTATGGCAGACAACAAGGGTCATAAACAGCTGAGTGGAGGATGCTGTGTTGCTTTGTCATGAAGAGGTCTTACTTATTGGAGAATGTTCTTGTGTAAACATCCATTGACCAAAATAGAAATCAATGTCATCTGTCAACTGTAGGTCGATCTGTATATTAAGTCCAAATCTAGCAATCCTCCAGAGACCTCTGCGACCTTTGAAATGAATTGGACCACTCGTTGTAAATAGACAAGGCACTGATGTGTGTCACTGATCACTGGATTTACATTTCTATAAAGCGTACTAACCAAATTTAAAGATTAAAAACTAAGGCAGACAACCAAACAATATTATTTCCTTCTTTGGTAATGCACGAGTGGTGCAATTTTTGGAGTATATTTGCAATACAATTCGAGCCACAGCAATGTGTCTTCAAAGTTTGTGTGTGTGTGTGTGTGTGTGTGTGTGTGTGTGTGTGTGTGTGTGTGTGTGTGTGTGTGTGTGTGTGTGTGTGTGTGCGTGTGTGTGTGTGTGTGTGTGTGTGTGCGCGCACATGCATGTAGAAGTGTGTATATGTGTGTGCCTCGGTCACTTCAGGACTCAAGAGGTTTAAGTACTTTCCTGATTTTCATGCTGCCGTGTTTCAGGAGGTGACGACAGGACAGCCTTTGAGCGCTGCACTGATCTCTTTTGCACACACATGAACACACACAAACACACACGCAGAATCCACAGGATATTCAGAGGGGATGACAACTGAGGTTTTTCTGGGTCCTTGGCAACCACACGTGGCTGCATCTTTAAAGGGAGATTATCTATCATCCTAAACATCCAGTGAAAGCTTCCCTGAACAAACTTTTTTTTCATGTGGAAACCTGAGACGCATATTTATTGTAACTCCTTTCACAAGTATTTGACCGAAAAGACTGTGGCATTGGGTATATCCCTATTTTCATCAACAATCTTTGTAGAAATTGTTTGCATTCCTTCCCTTCTGTGGTTGAAAAAACATCTTGTCACCGTCCCTCTCTGTCCATGAAAAGGCAGTAACTGGATCCATTCTCCTCTGACAGATATGGACATGCCTAAGCTTGAGGGAACCATCGTTTAGACAGCTCTTCATGACTTGAGCTGGAGAGGCATGATTCTCTTTGTCACAAGTGTGATAATTACATTACGGCACGTGGCAAGGCTCCACATGATGAGGTTTCATGCTTAGAGAACAAAGCAGAGAAGAATTCTAGCTTTGGGAAAAGCTTGCTTGCTTGGGCAGTGCCCAAGTGGTGGTGAAATACTCTAATTAAGAAAAAGAGCTAATACTAATGAAACGTCAGGGATTGTAAAACCCAGTCCTACTAATTAATCTGTACAACTACTCCATTAAAATTACAAGTCCTACTCCTCAGGTAAAATTGTGCAAGTATAATCAGGAAAATGTACTTAAAATATGAAATTTGAAAGTGTTCAGTACAGAAAAATGGCCTCTATGAGTATGAAAACTCTCATAAAGTATATCATTAGATTATTGCTACTCATGTATCAATGAGTAAGTAGCATTTTACTTTTGTAGGTGGCAGAGGTGCAGAAATTTTTTAACTACTATATTTAGGTAACTAATGAATTTGATAATGGATTTATCTGCTGATTTTTGTCTTGATTATTCAATTGATTGTTTTGTTTGTAAAAATTCAGCAAACAGAAGAAAATCTCACGACCATTATATCAACATTAGCCATTGGTTTGACTTCACATTGCTTGTGTTCAGTGGCAGGTTTGCTTCGTCAGTATGAGACTTCCATAATAAATGAATCTCTGAGGATCATTCTATTGATTGGATACAGATTAGAACCCCCCAGCATGTGTGTGTCTGTGTCTAACTGTGTGTGTAGACTGCCTGGATATGATGATTCATAGATGAATGGGTAAGTGTCTGATTCATGCATGATAAAAAAAAAAATTGCTTATGCTGCAGTGCTAATCAATCAACCTGGAGTAAGATTCACTCATTAATGAAGAACACAGACAAAATATATCGTAACAGAACAGAACGGTACTTCTATTTAATGGTGCCATTGTGGGTCACGTTGAGGGCACACAATAAGTGCAGCGGTTATGATAAAATCAAATTCATTGGTATTAAACAGTTGCTGGGTGCAGTTAACAGATAGCAAAGTGTAGTTCACGTCTCCTATGTTTAAAACATGAAAAATGATTTCACCACGGAGAATAATCTTCATAGCATCAATAAAACTATGCCTTGCCCAAATCTAAATCAATGCTAATTTAGTTTTTGTCTAACAATAGATACTCTCATGAAACATACAGGGTGACTAAACTTTGTTTTATTACAACTCTGACCCCTGCATTCCTGAATACAGGCTCTCTGCAGCGTTGTTGATCTAAAAACCTTCTCGGACACGGGGCAGATAGAGGAATTTAAAGCCTTGAGGCCTGGGCTGCAAGGAGCTGATTACTTTTTGGTCTCAAGCCTTGAAACCAGAGCAATCATTAAGCCTCATTTTGAGGACCTCAGTCCCTGCTGTAATGGTTTAAATTATCTAAAAATAGCAATAAAATAGATCCAGACAACCCTGAAATATGGTACACAAAATGTGGAAATAAATAATAAACTAACGTAGAAATATATGAAAAAGTAAAATATGATTAATAAATTAGTCTAAATCAATATTCAGGGCATTAAAGTCTTTACACTCCTCTACAGTTTATCTTTAAGATGAGGGCAAAGAGAATTGTGCTGTTATAATAATGACATAACAGTAATGTATCTCTATATCTGAGTGGAAGAAAAACATATTTAAGCTGTCTGAGTTAAGGAATATATGAGATTTGAAGGATTCAAAGGGTTGGGACACATGCACACACACACACACACACACACACACACACACACACACACACACACACACACACTCACAAACATTCACATTCACACACTCACACACACACAACTTAACTGCCCTGCAATGTCATGCAGTTAGGATTTGACTATGCCACAGGTGTCTTAATCATTTCAACCAGAGATTTAACTGTTGAGGCATTGATTTCCCAATGAAGCCCCTAAAGAGAGCGGGCGGTCAGTGACCTCCACTGCAAAGATAAAGGTCAGGCCTTTAAATTAAGTTCCTGATCTAGAAAGACTAGAGTTATGTTTGACGAGGTAAAAGGTGTGTGTGTGTGTGGGGGGGGTGCCATCGTTTCCATGGAGAAATGTTATTTTTGTGATGTGTCTTGATGGTGTATTTTTATATGCATCTGAATCTGTGTGCAGCCCTGGGTCTGGAGGGGAAACTATCCACAGGTTAATATACAGTACATACCCACAATACCTTATTTTACTCAGCATGTTAAAAAAAAGTCCAATTGACCATGTGTTCATCAGTCCATCAGGAGAGTCTTCCAATATTATGAGTATTTATCAAATTTATAATTTCCTTGTATAAAGATAGCATTGTTGGTCTGTCTGTTAAACAGGAACCACTGACCAGATTACCATCACATTTATCATGAAAAATACTGATATTTTTGTAAAGCTGGATGACTGGTTCAGTGTGACAAGCAGTTTCAGAAAATATTGGCGAGCTTGACATTAAATTTGGTATAAATATTCATTTTCCTCACACAATGAATACTAAGTATTTGTAATGCCGTGTGTGTGACCTTTTAATTCTAATTAATGTTGACACAGTTTCATTTAATTTGCTAAACATGCCCTTTTTATAAGAATATGCTGTTTGGTTGTGACTTGTGCATGTGGCTCTTTGTATAAGCGTGTATGAGTCAGGAGCACGAGGGATCTGTATTATTCATGATCAACAAAAACACACACAACCGCACTTCCCAGCTTCCTACTTAGTTAGTCATATTACCTCATTCAGGGTATTTAATACAGGTTATGTTTTACTTGAAGAAAGAGAAAATTGGAACTCATACAATTCTGCCCGTCATTACTCAGCCCACCCTGCGTTTAGGGCCACATGAGATCATCTCAGCTCCAAATCAAAATGACTGTGGTGACTTGTAAATTCCTATGAAATAACTAACAGGAAACTGCAGTCATCTAAAGGAAACAGAAAGAGATTTGTATCTGAGAGAGGAGCTGTAAGGTCATCCAGTTGTTCAGTCGGAGAAATAATTTTTTTCTGTTGTAGATTTCAGCAGCACTGCTTAGTGTTGGGTAAATTTTTTTATTTTTTTTTTTTATCCTTGGGTCATATTAATACCAACTACAGGAAAAAGTTCCATGTGTTTCCATGTGTACACTGGGTTCTGTAGAGTATCAGCCAAAAGAGGCAGTTGGTGGGTTTCCACTGGGTATTTTTTCCTGCTTTTATAACTGAGTGTGTGCGTGTGTATATGTGTGTGTGTGTGTGTGTGTGTGTGTGTGCGTGTGTGTGTGTCTGTGTGAGGGAAAATGCTGTGGGTCTGTACAATCACTGACTCACTTGGTGGAGGTGGATGCTGCTTTGTGACAAAACTGAGAGGCATCATGAATAATAGAGTGTGATGAGGCAGGCGGGAGAGCCCTGCTGGGTCCAAGGTTAATGAATCCCACGCCAGCACAAACAAATGCTAACACACGCGCACACGAACACCAACACACTGAGCTGTGCATCCATCTGATCCTACAAAGTAATTGAGCAGAACGTGATTGTGTTCAGGCTGCTATGTGGGTAATGCAGGCACCACACGAGCTGTGAGAGGTTTTTCAGTATCCGCCTCAGTGTTTAATTGTCTGCTGGGTTTATAGGTGTAGTAGAGATGTGTGTGGTTCACCTCAGAAAAGGGCACGTATTTGATTTGAAAAGATTTGGTTAGAGTGGACTCTAAAACAAATTCCCCCGTTTTATTTTACATCATTAAGACACGATTAACTCCACTGCTTTCCAAGGAGAAATTGAATCTTTGTGTGAGCAATGGGCAAAATACTTGACTGGAGAAAAAGGTATAATATGTATAATAGTCCCTGGAAACCATTTTTTCTCAATTAGTCTGTTACTCTAGGGAACAGGGTCCTACACTAAAAACAACATCTCCTACCAAATTCGGTCAGTTTTGAATTTTTCACATGAGAGATTTTGTGTGTTTTTTTGTACTATAGGTTTGTCATGGATGGGGCTCGACTGGAAAAAAAAAAAAAAGTGTTGTCACATTTTTGCATCTCTACGGTTTCAGATGTGGCCACATTTGAAACAAAATGTGATGACAGATTCGTCGCTGTTTGCTTATGTTGCCAGAACACTGTCGAACAAATCTGACAAAGTGACACCCTCACAGCCGGTATGATGCAGATTAGCTGAGTTTTTGAAGATTAAACTTTCTTATTTTTCTTTTGCTTTTATTGTTGCACATTTAGAAATGGAAGTTTAATGTTAGAAAGAAACACATCATTCAAAAGAAGAAACAACATTTTCTTCTACCCATTTATGTAAAATTTAATTAGTGAGCAATAAAACACACTCTTGCTCAATTAAATTCACTTCAGGGTGTTATTGCTACGGCCAAAAATGCTGGCTAATGTGAACTAATTCAAGCAGAATTTACATAGATAGAAAAGTAAATACATTTAAATATAAAACATGTAAATTAATGCATTATGGCTGGGATAGGTGATATAATGGCATTTCTTTTCCAACAAATATGTTGATAGACTGTCACACATTTGGTTTTGAGAAAAGTAGAGTCTCCAGTGGCCCTTTTGCAGCACAAACATGACACAGTTGACAAAAGATACAGGGTGGGATACATAATATTTTAAAGAATACAGTATGTGACTTTGACCAAGATTCTCCTCGTTGCTACAATCAAATGAGGATTAGACTAAAAAAAGAGCCTAAAAAGAGCCGATCTGTTAAAAGCAGAGCCTGATTTAACTGATTGAACCAATTTAACATCTGGATGCATATGCAGATTTCAGTGTGAGTGACAGACAAATACAGAAAATAAAAATACTTTTACTGATAGTTTGACTGGTTGTTTTGGGAATACAGTACTCTGGATTTAAAAGCTGCACTGTACATTGTAACCTCCTGATGTGCGTTCACTCAGTTTACATCACTCTAGTCAAACCCGTTTTGCAGACAAGACACAACAGGTCCGGTCAGGATCTCATACTTTATCGCCTCAAGCTGAAGCACCAACCGTTATTCTAAATGCAAATGAGAACCTCTTCCTCATCCAAGAGAGCTGCTGCTGCTGCTGCTGAAATGTTCTAAATAAAAGTTTAACGGCACATTCAATAGTCCGTTTACTTTAACTGGGCTCCAGAGCGATGACGCAGGTCCCAAATTCCCAAATCAGTGATTGCGCTTTACTCAACTATTTGGTCTTCATTTCAATAATTAAGGCCTCTTATAGGCCTCTGCTGCCTATTCATACCGTAGGAGCCATTCATCAGTTGTTGATTAGGCGTCTCCTACATCTATTGTGAATAACTGGGTCTGGACTTTTTGCTGCTGATACAGCTGAAAGAAATACTGTGCACTTTACTCTTTAAAAAAACTGGTTGCTGGTGTAAAGTGAAGTTCATTTCTCGGTTCAAATTTGTGGTTGATAGCTGCGTATACTGTAGCACAGTAAGTCCCCATTAAAGAGCCTCATTTCGCAAGAGCTCATTTCAAGTTCCAAGTTCAGTTTAATTTGACATATTTATTACAGTCAATTTTTTTTAATCCTTTCATTATTCTTAACCTGGTTTCTATTTAGATGGTATATCTTTGGGACTTCGGCACAGTTACATAAAGATTCACAATCACTGTTTTTTGGGATGACATCTAGGGCTGCAACGGATTATTTCATGCAATAAATCTGCCAGGTATTTTCTTGATTACTTGTATGTCTTATAAAACTGTCAAAAAGCCAGTCAATAATTCCTAAGAAACCCCAAGATATTAGGTTGACAATTATATAGAATAGAGGAAAGCAGCAAATCCTCTCTCTGGAGAAGCTGAAGGTGGAGCTTGGCAACTTTGCATAGAAAATGACTGAAATGATTCACCCTCTATCAAAATGAATTATTCATGTAATGGAGCAACAATCGGTTGATCGAAGGATGATTGATCTGCAACCAATCAGTTAATTGTTCAGTGCCTTTTTTCAAGCAAAAATGCCAAAGTGGGATGGTTCCAGGTTCTTTAATGTCACAATTTCCTGCTTTACTTGGTCATACGCTTTACATGCTCTAGATTTTTACGATGACGGGTCATTTTCACTGTTCTCTAATATTTTATCCCACACCCACAATTGAGGAAAATAACCAGCAGATTAATCAATGATGAAAATAATTTTCCTGCACAAGGGAACTGCATCGTATCAGATTTTTGAGAGCGATTTCTGGGATTTTTTGCTAATAATGCCCTCTGTATATTTTGATAAAGCTCACAGAGTAATCCATTACCGCACATTTACAGTAGCCCCTGTGTACCTTACCCACCAGGTGTCACTAGCCTACTTGTCTTGCTGCAGTAAACATACTGAATGATGCAAAGGCAAAGTATGTGCACTTGCCCAGAAGTAAAACAAGCGAAAGGGGGGAGGAAAAAAAAAAGGGAAAAAACAAAGAAAAAACAAACAAAACCGTTTGGTATTCCACGGCACATAAATGGCATCACTGGAGCAGCAACTAAACTCATCCCCTTTCCATCTATGTCTGCATCACTCCTTAAACCCCCCCCCCCCTTTTTTTTTTTTCCTTCTTTCCAGTGCAGCTCTTCGGATAATCCAACGCACGACCGAGTGCTTGTCTGAGAGCCACCGCTGACACATGGAAAGAAATCCAAACATGAAGAGGATGCTCTGAGCGCTGCCCTATTTTTCTCTCGGAGCGAGAGGAGGCGGAGGGAGATGCGCGGGGAGAGACGGGGAGAGGGAGGCGGTCCCTGCAGCGTCCTCCACTCGTCCCCTCCCGGCCCTCGGATCAGTGGCGTGCGGCGTTTGAACGGGGGCAGATGCGGAGCGGGGGAATAAGAAGACGGCCAGAAATGACTTTACAATAAATACGAGGAGTTAACCGACGGCTTGAACTAAAACAACAGGATCTTAAACCTCTGGATTTTTCCGCACTGGGTATTTTCTTTCTTTTTTTTTATTTTTATTGTTTAGTTTCCCTGGAGGAATATTTTCCCCTTAACATTAGATTCCTCTCTTGTGAGATCTTTTGCCAGTAACGGTTCCTTTTCTACCCCCCTCCTCCAAAGTAAACCGCCGCGGGGTCAAACCATACCTGGCACAGGTCTCATGTGGTCCGTCCTTTAGTCAGGGCGCTTAATTAGAAACTTAGCAGGATTTTTTTTTTATTATTATTACTATTATAATTTTTTTTCTTCCTCTAATTCTCTAATTAGAGGAAGGGGGGAGTGTGTGATTCCTCGTCCTGCCCATGAGGTAGCCCAAGCCCCGTCGCTGACATCTGAAACAGCTGGGTCGCGTCGAGAAGATTGTGGATTAACGTTTTCTTCTTCTTCTTCTTCTTCTTCTTCTTCTTCTTCTTCTTCTTCTTTCCTCCAAGAAAAAAAAAAAAAAATCCCGGACGTGCTTCAGTGGCCTTCAGCCAAAATGAGCGTCGATTTAATGGAGTCAGCTACATGAGTGGAGTCTAAACAAACATATTTCTCCCATCTCCCTCGTATCTTGCTGAAATATACGGCGCCAGTTGCTCTTGGAAAAAAAAAAAAAAAAACAAACCAAAATATGGAAAGCGAGGTTTTCACCCCTTTGCTGGAGCAGTTCATGCTCACGCCTCTGGTCTGCTGGGTAAGATCCCTAATTAACTATTCCAACGTGTTGTAAAAGCTCCACGATGAAACACCCCTTCCCTGTGAGAGCGTTTCTTTCTTTTTTTTTTTTAATCGTTTCATCGCTTATCCTAACACCTGATTTTCAATTGTCCCCGTTGTTTTTCCCCAGGTGAGGTCAGTCGGGGAGCCGACGGTGACCGATGGCACCAAATTATCGGAATACGTCGAATTAGTGGACGGGATTTACCTGAACGAGATCATGCTCGAGATGTGAGTAATCCGACACGTTTCGGAAATGTTCCGAGCCGACCCATCTGTCCCCTGAACTGGCCCACCCGAGTGTGAGGATTAGCCCGATTGAGGGCATGCCGACCCGTGCCTCGGGTCCACAAACGCACCACCTTGGTGCATGTGTGCCCCAAAAGCTTGCATAAAACAGTAGGCACTTCCAGGAAATAGTTATAGAGTGTATGCAGTTTATTTGCTCATTGTACAGGGTCTATAGGTGGGCAGGAGGACTGTGATGACACCCACCCTGGGGCCTGCTAGTGCCCCCCCCCCCATATGAGCAAATTAAGCTATTCTTCAACCCCAGCCTCTGTCCAGCACTTGAAATTGAAGTGAAGTGAATGTAGGCTACGCACAAAGGGATCTTGTATTGGGGGCGATGAGGGGTCACACTGTCAGAAATCTTTGCAGACGGCTATTGTTAGGATCCCTTGGAGCCGTGCAGTATGTCTGCAAGCATCCCGCGGGGTGGATGGAGACGGCGGGCGGCTCCAGCGACTACCAAGCCGCTCTGTGTTTTCCCCGGCCGCCCCTACGCTGTCATCTGCGGACGACTGGCAGATACCCCGCCCCTGGAAGCTGCGGCGCTCGCGTTTCCTGCTGTGCAGCAGATTAAACTAGTAATGGGAGCCTCGGATGGAGAGGCACTGGCAGCAGGGCAGAGTCGTGATGCAGATTGCAGGGCACTGCAGCAGGCCAGCGCATACACAGTTCTGTTATGTTCTTACTGTTGTTTTATATATATTTTTTTCCAGTTAAAAGGAAGGAGATGCTAAGGCAGGTCTCTGGGGGAAAGGATGGCTGCTGGATGAGGCCGAGGCATTGGATGTGGAATCTGTCTGTCTTCAAGTCACCTCCTAACACTATATAGCATGACAGAGGATCCTTTCCTTTTCTTTGTCTGGCTCCAGACTGCTGTTTCCCACTGGCCAAGCATCTTTTTTTTCCCCATATTTTCCACTAATGCTACTCTCTGCTCTGTCAGCATTTACCCCTCCTGCCTGCCCGTTGAAGGAGCGTTCAACCCGAGCTTAGTTCCAGTGGAATTTATTTTCACTTCTCAAGAGATTAAAATGCGTTTGCACTTTGGTGGGACAACTTCTTGTGTCTCGCTTGTCTTCTGTACAAATCCTTCTTTGGATTTGTATCCAGAGAAATTTACTTTAGTGAAGAGTTTACTTTACTGTTTTTGAGAGGGAATAAGCTGTGTAGCATGAGGAGCTGATTAACCCGTTTGGCAGTTTCCTGTCTCTGGTCGGTGTCCCCTTCCTCCTGCTCTGCTCTCTGCCACTGTCCTCGACCTCCTGCTGCTCGGCTGTATCCCTCCACTAAGCTTCCTACCTTCAGGTTTCAACACTCTCTCTCTCTCTCTCTCTGCCACCTCACTTTCCCATGCTCGTTTTTCATCTGCCTCCTCCTCCTGGCTGCTTTTGGACTCTCAGAAGAGGAGTCCTTTCAAAAACAGAACGGTGGTTAGGGAGGCCAATGCCGGTTTGGTTGGACAAGGGCGTCTTGCCTCTTCAAAACTCGGCAGTATTTTTAGAGTATTTTCCCTCATGGGACATTGTATAGTGGAAAGCAACCGGAAGGATATGAGGGGGGAGGGTTGGAGGAGGGAGGGAGGGAGGGAGGGAGAGAGAGCAAACGATTCGTCCAAATGGTTAGAAACTTTAAACATGGCAGGGACGATGTGCAGAGAAAATACAAGCATGTGACGTGCAAAAGACAGAGTCAGGCCCCCGGTTTGCTGAGCCACATGGGGCCACAACCCCTCAGCTCTATATATTAAAACTAAGATGTTTGACTACCTACGCATTTGGAATTCTGTCTGCAAATAAAAGGAACGAGCTGGATGGGAATTTTCAGCCAGCGTTGAGCTGAAATGAACTGTGATGTCGGGGATTGCCAGTCGAAGCCAGCTCTGTGTGTGTGTGTGTGTGTGTGTGTGTGTGTGTGTGTTCTTTTCTGCAGGGCTTCTGTGTCTGCGTGCGTGGGAGTGTGTGTATCTGTGGGTCTCTCTTTCTTTTTTCTTTTTTTTTTTTTCTCTGTGCAGTTGGTTTTGGACTGAGGCAGCTGCTGGTAGTTGTCTTGCCCAGCCGCCCTCCCACACAGAAGGCCTACAGTGCTGGTCAGATGTTATGGTGGTGAGACTGCTCCTTGTTTGCCTCTCCCGCTTTACCAGCACTGCGCATTCACCTCCAGTAGGCCCGGCGGACTAAAATAGACTGTATCATTAGCTAAAATGCACGTTGCAGCTCATGCATCTAACCTTTGGCGGCTTTTGCAGGGGGTTTTGAATGGCGACACCCATCAGAGACATATGCTGTATCTTTTTGTCCCAGTCTTATTCATTTTTTTTAAAACTTGGGAAGAAATGTAAATAAAACAAGTTACATCATCCAATTTTTTTCACATTTTAAGCTGTGTGTTGACTGGAGGAAGTAAATGGCTGTTTAGTAATGCTTCCTTCCCTCCCACCATCGCCGTCTTACACTGTTACTCTCATTAAAATGAGCTTAGAAACCACAGGTGAAGTTTTCCAGCTTCTTTGAAAAATGGTAGGCAATAATTAACAGGGTCAATATTGGCCCCCATTCTGAGGCTCCCACAAACACACACTTGTTCATTTTGTTTTCTCCTCACCCCCTTCTGTTCTGACAGATTGAAATACGTTGTACTCAGTGTTGGTTTGGATTGTGCTGCTTGCAGTTGATCCAGTTGTGCTAAAAAGGCTCTGTTGTTGCTAGCCCCCAGCCAGTAGCTGGAAAAAACTAACCAGAGTTCAGCACTGATGACTCTGAAGTTGAAGAAAATGTTCTGTGCAGCCGAGAAACACACTCGTCTTCCATAATGGGTGATGAAACCCAGCACAAACCATTGGTAAACATGATTTAATGACTTTACTTGAAAATATTTTTCTTTCCCTCTCTCTTATAAACCCACACTTACAGTGCTCAGGCCGAGGAAACTTGAGCTTTTTCACGTATTTTACTGGTGCCGCCAGCTGTTGTGGTATAAGCTGTAGTGTTGCCGTGTGAATGTCTCTGTCCGACACCGAGCAAGAGACAGGGCAGAAAGCCTGGCAGCAGTTGTCATCAGGAGAGAGCTTAGAAGGGGGGGGGGGGGCTGGGATTATCTAACGGTTTGCTGACACCCAGATGGCACCCCCCCACCCTCTTGTGACTGACATTACCTAGCCAATTAGATTGCATCCTCAGTGCTGTCAAACCAATTAGTTTTCCCGCTCAGCAAGTGGGGGCCAATTAAATTTTTGTCATAGTGACAACTGTCCAGTTGAATTCTTTACTCTCCTGCCAATTCTATAGACTGTTTGGTCAGTTTGTCCTCTACGGGCTCTTGGGCGAGAGTTATCTGAGTGAGGAATTTAAAAAAAAAAGGGGGGGGGGTTGATTTGTCCTACTTCTTGCAGAATAGTTTAAACTGCACTTTCTTGCAATGGATAGTTAACTAACCCAACATGAACCCAGAAAATCTGTCATAAACTTTGATTTATGCTAATTTAGGGGAAGAAAGTGGAGAATAGTGGTGATATAAAACATATGTGGCTTATGAGAAGAATGCTGCTGTTCATGTTCTGAAGGGAAATGTTTCTGTTAAGACATGTCTGGAAATCCATCCAAGTGGCTCCACTCGGGGATGAGATTATGAATAAGGTGAAGGGAACTGTCACCTTCCAGCATTTTCATCTGCATATGTTTTTTTTCTTTTTTTCTGCAGACGTTGCTTGCCAGGGTTGTCTGTCAGAGAGAGGTAAACCTATGAGTCAGTGAATGTGGATCTATTAATAGTGACTGCAGATATAGTCATTGTTTTTCTCTCAAGGCGACATTACAGTAAATCCACTGTGAGGCTTCATATACACAGGATGTAGTCCTCACTTCCCCTGTCACCAGTTCCTTTCATGATGGACTTGGCTTTTCGACACTTATGCGCACGGGAACATGCTCAGTTTGCTCAGTGAACCTTTTTGTTTTGGGGTGGCAACAATGGAAGCCGTGTTTTTTGAGGTCCTGAACTTATACCTCAGTTTTTCTGTTGTTGAAGAGAAATCTCTTTTGTTTGACATGGTCAGATGCACCATTTGATTCTCTAGTAGTTTTTATTTTAACGTATGGACGCCACATTGGGCTACGCTTTGTGTGGCTTTGTTGCTATAGTAGATATTCTGAGGTTAGGCGACCATCTGGCAGTGTTTTTATTATTACAGGCAGAATCTAAGTAAAGGCTCTTCTCCTACTGTTTATTACAATCTTTTCTGATGTTGTTGAATGAGAACTCCTGGCTGCTTGAGAAATGTAGGTGATAAAAAATAAAAGAATAAATTAAAAAAAAAAAAAAGGTTTGAGGTGGGTTGATGCCTGAAATTTGAAACCGTACTGCGTGATACATCCTTGAAGCATGAATATCATCTTTATGGAGCTCTTTTGGATGGAGTCAAACATAAGTCATGATTAGTCTTAATACAATGGATTGATAAAATATCTTTTAATATGCCGTTTTGGCTAAAACGGCAACCGGGTGTTTTCCTACACTTCAGTGATCACTCATCTAAGTTTAGTGAACTTTTAGCATACATATATACATCACCTTGTACTTATCTCTGCTTTCTGTCCTTTACTTTTCCACACTTCAGTTTTTCAGTTCATCCATCTTCTTATTTATTTATTTTATTCACCACGTCTCATCCTCCTGCTGGTTTGCTTTTCTTCTTCATCTCTGTGTCTGCTGTTCTGTCCCTGCCTCACCTCTCCTACCCTCCCTCCTCTTTCTCTCCCCTGTTTTATTTGAGCAGCACGTCGAGGCCTTTGTGAGCTTTATTCTAGGGCCAGTTGCAGCAGACATACTTGGGATTCCAGCTGGACTGGAGAAAGGAGGCAGACAGAGCTGCTGCTGGGCTGTCAGTCTGTTAGGTTGCGGGGTCCACAGCTTTCTTTATCAAAGAATCGGGCAAAAATCTAGCAACTCCCATCATCATCTTTGTGTCATGCCATTCTCTCTGTGTCTGTCCAGAGGGAGGATGTGTGTCATGTCAGACAGGAAACGGCAGCTGTGACCTTGAGAGGACAAAACTTTAACAAGGCTGTGTTACTGTGACACACTCAAAACCGCAGAACCAAAGACATGTCATCCTCACAGGGACCATTTTAGGACTTTAGCCACTGGTTTGCTCTCAGTCTTTTGGGCTCTAGCAATTCCAAGTCAATCTGATTTACAGTGGCTGACATATAAAAGCATTGCCTTGTCAAGATTAGTGGAGTTTCTTGGTGTCACCATGTTCAACAGGAAATGGCATACATATATATTGCCACTTAATTGGTCAGTCATGCTGCATTTCATTTGACTACAAATGTTTCTTTTTGGACATACTGATGCTTATACTGTTAACTTTGGGACATGCCAATAGGAATTGGTGTACTGTAAATTCTGAAATAGTTATTATTAATTTTATACCTCCACCTTCTGGAGAACCAGGTCGTCTCTAAGACTAAAACATCACTAGGGACAGATGTTTTCTCTAATTTCCCATTTCCCCTGCTTCATATTCAATTATATTTGATCAAATTTGGCCGATCTGCCCCAATTTTGCTTGTTAATTTGCTGTTACTGCTGGTTGCTGTTACTGCAAACTCAACACTTCCTCCATCTGTTTCATGTTACAGGCCCTTCAGTGGCTCAGGGGACTAAATCCCTTCTGTTCCCTGGGAGACTTTTGCTGTGAATCATCTGCAGGAAGTGTTGAGCTTCATTAACAGAAGCTTAACATTGCAAATTACCAGCAAAGTAAAATTAATCATTGACCAAGTACAATATTTCTGTTTTAAAAAGGGGAACTGCAGCAGAGTAGTCAGTACGGCATGACCATGTTGACACACTGAAGAAATCACACACCACGCTATATTTACTTTATGAGCCATTATAATACAGTAATTTTGCCTGTTACTTGAATTGTAATTTAGTGTTTTATGGTCTAAGTGTTTGTAGTCCAGTGCAAAGTACTGCATCTGATCACATCCAACATGACAGGAGTGAGTTTAGCTTCAGTCCCTATGGCTACAGTGACAAAGGGGTGGAATGGGAAGAGGCCCAGTGGAAACAGAACAACAAAGATGGGAGAGAAGCGAGCCCATCAAAAGTGAAGACAAGGAAATGGGGCTGGCGAGAACAACATACCAGTGGTCAGATCCTCACTAGTCTGTTTGTATACTACGGTTCCCATGGGAAGAAGGTGGGGGGTTGATGATAAAGATGCACTGATCCCTAGGATTAAATTTGCATGATAGCAAAATACAAATATTGGCACATCTGCGATACCAAGAAGTATTTTTTATAAATCTCACTCTTACAAAATGACTGAGGTCACTGCTTCTTCAATCACTAATTTAAGATTCATTTGCATTTGTAAATGGAAAAGCACAGGTTAGCTCACCTGTTTGTACTCACTGTACTTAGAGGCTTCCATTTGGAAAGTCAGCCGGTGTGTTAGCATTCACTCCACTATAACAAGATTTGATTCTAACAAGCTTAAGGCAGAAATCCAGTTATTGTACTTGTCATGCAAATGTTTAAACAAACTTGAGGTTGTACTCTGACCACTCTGCTCCTGAACTACTTTGACATCTGTGCACCTTTTGTCTGGTACTCGGTTCCATGCAGATACCATGAAGGGCACAGAGTCATGTATTTGGGGAATGGCATTGGCACCAAAGTATCCGGTAAAATTCAACACAGAGCCATATAAATTCCCTGATAATGTTAATTTCTTTTTCCGCTTGCTTCATAGTGGCCTTGCTGGCCACTAGGACCTCTGCTGATAAAAACAAATGTAATTTTATAGGTTATTGGGTTAGTTGTGTTCCTACCAGAAATCTCAATGACATAATTGAAGTATGACTTTTATCTGGGTAATTGAGTTAGCTGCATGTACTGTAAAAAAAAAAATTAAAAAAAATCTAACAATCATTATTTATATTTTGATGTGTCGTGAGTGGATGCTGGTGTCAGACTGTTTTTAATTTGTATGTGGATGTTGCAAAAATGCACCTGAGCTGAACTGCTAACCTTAGCATGGCCTTAGCAAGCACCTTTCGAGATTCCTCTTGCTGTAGCTGTGTGTGTGTGTGTGTGTGTGTGTGTGTGTGTGTGAGTGACACATGGAGACACAAACACACACTCTCCCGCTGTGTTTGAACAGTACAGCTTGTAAGCTCTATCCCCAGCACGTGGCCAAATGTAGCCTGCATTTTGCGCTTTGTGTGTGTGCATTTAGCCTGCTTAGTGTGTGTGTGTGTGTGCGCGTGTGTGTTTTTGTGTATGGGCATGTGCCTGGCTGCCCATGCTGACCGTAATGTAGCCTGTCATATATAGGTTAACGCTACTCCCTAACCTACCCAGCCAATCAAAGCCAGGAGATGAGAGGAGAAAGCCCAGTGGCCCCAGGCTCCACATAGCGCTGCAGTGCCTATCGACAGCACCGGCTTATTGACTTGCCGTCTGGCTGACTTGCTGACTAGTTGTCTGCCTTGCTGGCTCTTAAGCTGGCTTTCTGCCTATCAGTAATCTATTTATCTATTTGTCTATTTAAAGTCTTAGGTTTGCTTTATCAGCAGGAACAGGGTGCGAGGCAATAAGAAGGATTTTTGACTCCTGTCACCGTTTTAAGTCCCTGTATTAATTCACCCACTGATCCGTGGGGGGTGGGAGGTGGGGGGGGGGGGCTGTCTCGTGCTCATATGCGTGGAATCGGAGACGGAGCCAAAAGAAATGAAGGGTGAATTGTGTAGTGTTGTCATGGTCTTGTAGTTGTGGCCGCCATGTTCTTGGCTGATGGAATGTGTGAATATGTGCAACCCTTTTTCCTTGCTGTTTTCCCCTCTTTCAGCCCCTCTTTTTCTCTCACACACTCACACACCTCATCAACCATATCACCCTCCTCGCCCTGACAGGATTACAGCCTCCTCTGCGCTTTTTAATTAATGGGTTAAATAGACCCCCTACTATGGACCTCGAAAGGGGCTGAGTGTGTATGGAAAGGGGGGGGTCACATGACTGTTCATTTAGACCACTGTTAAAAAGAACCCTGTGTTGTGCTGATTAGCATGATTTTGTGTGTGTGTCTGTGTGTAATGGGGGAGACTGATTAAAAGACTAATTAACACATCCACACTGCAGCCAGTTGACTTTAGAGACTGGCTTTTTCATTTGAAACCAGAATTTCTGGCCCTTTTCTTTAAAATCTTTTCTGTCACACAATACCTGTTGTAATTTGTTAAAATTTTGACCTTAGGGTTAATCTATTAGAGCAGAATTCCAGCAAATTCTTGGCAACACTGTCAAGAATTAAATTGATAGTTGGGATTTTGGGATATAAATATGTGATATCCAGTATATTTTACTTGGCAAACTGCATGTCCCTATGGTTTGCTTTATGTGAAACAGATGTAGGTTTTATCAGTCTTGGTAGAAATAGGGCAGTAGCACGGTATACTGATTTAGGAAGATGCTATTTAACCAGAGGTCCCCTTTGACTTTAAGCGTCCATTAGGCTAAGTGTCCTTGAGTAAGGTAAAGAATCCTTCACCTTTTGACCTCCTCTCATACAGAGTAAGATGGATGATTCTTTTAAAAAGAAAATCTTGATTATATCCTGCCTTTGCTGCATTTCAGGATTAACCTCTACTGTACTGTGCGGCCACAGATACGGCTTTGCTATTCCGGAGTGCAACAGCACAGATGCAAACATGCCCGCGCATGCATGCATGACTACACATGTGCCAAACATCACATGCATGCATGTATGCATACACTCACAAGCAACTAAGACTCTCCTCCCCCCTACTTTCAGCCTGTTGACCCCCATATATAGGTCATGGGATGTACATTCTTTGAGGTCTGAGGTGCATATCATTACAAAGAGAGCTCTATAACACTGTAGATTCAAGATTTTGACAGTCTCAAGTACATGAGTAGTGTTGTTTTCTAAGACAATCCCAAGGCAAATGTATCATAAATTAATTAACTGGGATAGTTAGTTTTGTAGGGGAGGGCGGTTGGAATTTCAGTATTTTTCCCTCTTGGGTTAATAGAATGGTAGACAGAGGCCAACATAGTCAAAACATGCTGCCCCCAGGGTGCCAGAAAAAATTAAATCATCGATTATTTTAACAAATTAATTTTCTAATGCCTGTATGAACAGTGAAATGCATTTACTGTTTCAAATAGATACAAGTGATGTTTATCTTGATATTTGACTTTGTAATCAACCAGTCATGTCAGTTGTGCTGCATCTCATTTGACTATTAATCTATCATTGTGTTTTCAGATGTAATGATGTTAAGAATGTCGACTGGAATTAGGATACTGAAATAGGAATTTGTGTTGCAGGACCAGTGAATATCACATTAAGCATTAGGAGCCCTTTTGTGTTTGCATGTCAAGCTTTCCAAAGAGACAAAGACAGACACGCAAATTGCCAGGTGGACTTTTCGCATTAGTCAGTTAAACTAATGATCTTGTCAGAAAATTTGCTTTAAAAGGAGGGTTGATGTGAATTGAGGTTTGACATTCTAAAGGTAGTTTTACAATAGATATGCAAATGGTAGTTTGTAGATAACAGCAGCTGGGGGGGTGGTGGTAGTGTGTTTGTGTGTGGAATGTGTATGAGGCTCACTAAAACATGTTGACACCCGCGATAACATCAGTTGTCATGTATGCTCCTTTTAAGTCCCTTGAGCAACTCGCAGTCAGAGAAACACACAGCGTCTCTACTCTGCAAGCCTTAAGAAAATACTACTCCTCATTGATTCAGAGAGATGAGGGGAAAAAAAGAGGTGAAGAGAAGTATTGACCTTATTTTTTGAGCGCAGATGAATGGAGCTCTTCTCAGTAGTTTGTAGTACAGTCTACGGTTGAAACAAATGCCTGTGATGATGTAGCCTAAAAAAATTTGAATCCTTCACATAGATATTTAAATCCGATTCAACTCACCAAAGAGTTTGATTTGAAGGTAGGGGACAACACAGTGAGAAACGCCTGTGGCACCAGATGTAAGGGGCTTTCTTTGTATTTGTGTGTCTGTGGTTTCTTAACATGGTTACGGCCCCGGACTTACTTAAACAAGGGTCCATTGTCACTGACACAGCTAATGTTTTTAGTCAAACATGCACCCGATCAATCACACGGAGCAGCACATTGTCGAGCTGAAAAAAAGCCAGTGACACGCACTTAGGAATATTAACTTCAAAATCTGTCTGTATGCATCTTCTAATAAAATGTATCTTCGCTATAAACTGTAATTAAATAACAGTATGCCCTTTTTTTTTCACCCACAGAAATCCTAAAGCCACGGTGCAGAGGACCAACAAGAAAGTGAACAATGACCCCACACTGCGCATCCAGAACCTTTCTATTCTCATCAGACAGATTAAAGCCTATTATCAGGTAAGATTGATTTCAGCTGAACAGGCTGCAGAGTCAGACATCACTTGTTGTTTTTTTGCTTCAAGTTAATGTTGTTCAACCATGTCCGGGTTGAAGGTGAAAGTTGAAAGGTATTTTTTACCGGTTATTTAATGAAAGAGAGAGATCTACTGATATGAGTGAAATCATGATGAATAACCTGTATTAACAAGTTCATCTGTGGCCTGGGCCGAAGCTAAATTCTAAAATAAGGCTGTGTGCTCTGGTCCCATGTTTCTTTATGCCAGGGTGGTCTTAGGTTACAGTGAGAAAATACAATTGGACGACGCAGCGTTCAGTTGCACGTGCAGAATCGAACGTGTCCACACGAGCATATACCACATAAAGACTCGGCAGTAAAAACAGAGATGTATTTGCAGATATGTGTGTGACTGACTGTGTGTGATGTGGTATCATGACCTCCATCCAGATGTTGGAGAGAGCCCAGTAAATATACAGAGACATGAGGAATATGAAACCCATAAAGGCACTGAAGTGGTTCTGCCTCTCCTGCTTGCTCTGTTTAATATCTGCCATTTATTTTATTTCAGTTTTTAATTTTACTTACTTTGGAGCTTTAGTCAGAGAGATACGAAGGCGATAGAAGCCTACCAAGTCACATGTGATGAAGTCTTATCTCATGTCGAGGCTGTGTTTTCTACTTAGCGCAATATCAGCTCATCAGGCTCTGACACACATCAGCTAACATTCTCGCCACAGTTAATCATTACTTGGACCGAAAGGAAATGATTGAGACTTGCTATTAAAGTAATGGGCCAAAGAGAGAGTGGAGGAGGAAGTTCGGGGGGGGGGGGTTAAAGATGGAGGGAAGATAAAAGGGGGGCTCTTTGATAACAAGATATCATTGCCCCACACTTCTCACATACAGCCCAGCATTTGACGATCTGATCACACGGGGAAAGCTGTAAATACTGCTGGGAATGATACCATGATATAAAAACAGTCACGTAAATATTTGTACTGGTACTACATTTTAACACATGAATCCTGAACCATCTCTTGAGCATTTAGTCAGCTTTGCACTATGAACTATAAACATACCGCTAGCTACCGGGCTGATTTGCCTGAGTCAGATGGCTCAGATAAGCGATTGCAGCCTATACTCGAGGCTAGATGCTAAAAAGCCAATGTGATAGTAATCTATAATCCATTTTCATCTCTCTGGCTAAGTGTAAATTCATATTTTTCCTGCTTGGCAGTGCTCGCAGGTTCTCAGAGATGATATCGAAAGTGACAGGGGGGTAGAGAAACCAGGTGTTAACTGTAGACCTTTTCAACTGGATCTAGTCATATTCTTGATGCATCTAAACGCAGTATTCTAGGTCTGAGCATGAACTGAGATCCTGAACGGTCCAAATGATCCCTATAAATCCTGGGATACCAAAGCCTGGCGTCAGGATTATCAAATTTGGTTTCTGATTGCATTCTGCATTATACTGTGATTTTAACACAAATCAGAAATCATGGCAGGTTAATGCTGCAGTTGTACAGTTCTTTGTCTTTAAAGGTTTCCTGTCATACAGTTTTACCTAAAAGCGTGAGTGTCAGTTCCTTACCGTGTGCAACGGCTATGCCCCTTGTAAAACAGCTGGCGAGCTCAGTGAATCAAAAACAATCCAGACAGATTATGATTCATTATATTACCACAACAGCGTCTCAACTTTGTTTGTGATAAACCAGGAATTGAACGTGACACAGCATGTTTTTGGGACAGTGCCGCGACTTGAGGAATGTTATCATGGCCGAGCAGTCGCGCTGATAGAGAGAGACAGATTTCCCACACTTAAGACTTGGGACTGTGACCCATATCCTCCAGCGCTGTGCCTGTGCAGAGACTGTGTGAAGCCACTTATCACGTAAATGGCAGTATTTGAATAAAGGAATATCAAATGGTATAAAAATGGATTGTAAGGCCAACTGTAGCTTTTTAACCAAATCTGATTACATTTTCTCTGTAACTTCATAGTGTTACAATAACACTGAATAGTTCTTTTGGTTGTTGTTTCAAAGTATTTAGATTTTAAAAAAATAATAATAATAAACCACTGTGTTCAAGTCTGAAGTTAAGGGGCCAGTGTCGGTGATTAGTTAATTGATTTGTTAGAGCTGGTTTGCCTCAGTTCTAAACATCCTGTTAATCACTGCCAGGTCATCTTATTTAAACAATCAGCCTATTGTGTAGACTTTGACATTATAAGCCTACAAAAGCTCCGCTAGGCTGCCTCAAACGGCCAGCAGATTTATCTGTCTCAGAGTCGGTGGTTGGGTCAGTGGCTGCCGGGGTTAAGTGGTGACCCCGGTCGAGTCGGTGTATGACGAGATGACGGGAAAGGTTAAGGGCATTACTAAGGGGCCTCTGGGTGACTCGATTAGGTCATAGGACATAGGTCTTAATCTTCCAGGATCCAGTTGAAAGGAAAACTATAAGGAAAATTTGAAATGGCCCTTTTTCCTTTTTAAACCACTAAATGGATTTGCACATTGAAAACTTTTTAAAAATGTTATTCTAATCTAGTTCATCTGCCCAGTTTCCTGCACTTTTTTCCTTTTTATAAGTTGTAATTCTGCTCAGCAGATTTCAGAAAGCATTCAAAATGCACTGAACCGAATAATTGATTTGTCTTCAAGTTGAGTCAGCCTTGGTCTGTGTGTTCAGAGTGTTCAAAACAGGGACATCAGCAGAAAAAAGGATTTCTTATCCCTTTTATGACAAATGCGTTGTTATTTAAGGAGGATGATTAAATATTTCGGGTCTAAACGCAGGGCACAAACTACATCATTTATTTGTCTTGGGTGCACTTAACCCACACTAATGGTAATCTTGGTAGTTTAGCTTTAGGAGGACAACGTAAGCCAACAATCTCTTGTACGTCTACGGTGTTTTTGTTAATCTCCTCTATTTGTTCCCCAATGCTCTGTTGACCTCCTGTTCACACCATTGTTCAGCCGCTTGTGTCTGCAGCCTCTGCCTCACAGAGACCACCTACAGGTTAAAATCCCTGCTGTCCTTGCTGTGTGCCCGTCTGCCCCCTTAATGGCCTTTTAGGGGCTTAACCGACCACTGACAGTCATTCAGGGAGCTGGTGGCGAGATTGACCTGCCTTTTTAAATGGACATTTTAGGGTGTATTTCAGACAAAAGACACTCTGTATTGTAAAGTGGTTCTTGATTACACTGACTGATTTGTATCTTGATTACAATCAGTACTTCATATCTAAGAATTTGGGTTTAGCTGACACAAAAATTCTTGAGTAGACCTCAGTTTTTTGGCTCTGATCCTCTTGATTCTTCATGCATTTCCCCTTAATTTCCCACTCTCTGGTTTTACAGGTGATAGACTTCTAGACGATTAACAGCTGCAATAGCTGCAGCAGTTAAATAAGAACCGCTTAAAGTGTCAAGAGGCTGAGTGTGAAGTGAAGACGTCCACTCGGATTAGTAATGGTCAGAAGTAGGCTAAGACGCAAAGTCCAAGGACACTAAGGTAGGGAGCAAAGGTGAGAGACGAGTTTGACTCAGAAGGAGACGGACAGATTGCCCGTCATTTGGTCATCAATTTGTCAGGGCAGAGGCAGACGGAACAGAACGAAGTGCTATGAAGAAGACCTGCATTAATTTGTGTTGAGTCATGCATGCATACAGCTTCCTACTCATACACATATGGCGAGTGACGCATGTTTTGGCTCTGCGCTCCAGCTCATCGGATACAGCTTTAACCTGATCTGATGGTGTTAACACATCTATATTTATTGAACAGTATGGGTAACTGTGGCCTGGTTTTTGTTTTGTTTGTTTGTTTGTTTGTATTTTTCCCTCACAGCTGTGCTGTTTACAATTCAGGGCTGGGGGTGGGTTATAAAAAGAGCTCCGTTTCCTACCCGGTTCAAAATCAAATCATTTGTTCCAGAACGGCACAAAATGCGTCAGTGTCCAAATACATACTTATGGATCACACTGTACCTGCCCATTCTGTTTCTGCTCCAAAGTCAATAGAACCGCGTTCTTATTGGGGTAATAAAGCGTAAAACTGGCTTTGACATATGCTTTTGTAGTTGACTCTTTTTTCTGTGGTTGGTTTGTCGCTCACCGGTTTCGCATTTCCAGAGCCATATGGACGAAGACCGAGCCTTTCGGGTCTTTGGCTAATGGGTGTAGCAGGTTTTTAAATTTACTGTGCTACTCAGCACTTTGAAAGGGGTCCTGGAGTGAGTGGAAGCCTTATATGGTTGCTAATGCTTCCTGTGATTCAGTAAATTGATCCTTACTTAAGGCTCTTTTTAATTAAATTTTCCCAGTTGTCGTGGCTCACAATCTCTTAGCCTTATGCGGGGAGGGGTTTCTCTCACTTTATGTTAAAATGGCAAAGGTTCAGAAAGTGTAAAAGTAATGCATCGGCTTGAGCTTAATTCATACACATAAAGTAAATATGCCACTGAGGGCAATGCATTGATGCTTTTTAAACACCCATGTACTGATGACCATCGATGAGTCTACTCTGTAAAAAGCACTATATTTAATTCAGAGCATCTGGAAGGAAGAAGAAAGTCAAGACTTTATTGAATTGGAGACCTTAACGTCTTGCTAAAGTGATCTCCTGGTGTCAAGAGAAAACCAATTCATTAACCTTTCTGAACCGTCGGAGGCAGACGGTTGAGGACTTTTCCTGAGACTTTGTCCCTCTCCTCCCTCATTCCCTTGCCGTGACTACTTTTCCACTCCCCGTCCCTCTCCCTTCGCTTCTATACGAGATGTAATCCTAGAAGTGTGTGTGTGTGCGCGCATGCGTTTGTGTTTGTCATTTTCCACACGGAAAACACGAGGCGATCGACTCTGTGCAGGAGTTGTGAAAAGCGAATTGGTGCAAGACGAGAAATCCAATAATAATGGTTTTTCATTTCATAGTATGAGCTCTCCTCAGTTGAACTTGCACATAAGGAGTGTGAGTCAGTGTGTGTGTTTTGTGTGTGTCTGTGTTCAAAGTCTGGTATTCTGGTGCAGTAGATTGTGTAGGAGTCAGTCAATGTCTAGACAGACTTTGATTTCAGGATATGGTGAACAAATCCAAGGCTGAACAGCTGTTATAGTGTGTGCGCTTGTGTGTGTATGTGTGCGCATGTCCTTATGAATGTACCGTGTATTTTCGATGTAACCTAGAAGCAAACATGATGAATGTGGTGCCCTAATTTGTATAATGTATTTGTGTAATTATCACATCTCTTCTTTCAGAGTGGGATATTAACTTTTAGGTTAGTCTGTCATTTCTGTACAGTAGTAGTACAGAGTCCAAGGAAGGTTTCTCTGGTGGTCAGTCCAAATATATGCCGGGCCTCTTTTTAATTCCATGGCCTTGGTTTGGCATTCTTAAGGGGGACGTGATATGGAGCCTCAGCAAGCTGAACTGAATTCTTTTTGCTTTTGCTGGCTTTTCTAAAAAAAAAAAAAAAAAAATCTTGCTAAGTGAATCCCTTTATCTTAGTTTATGAAAATCAGACTCTGAGAACATCTGGTGCCGTTCAGTGTCAAAACTAGTCATTCAGACCGATGGGAGGAGTAATATCCGTTTCAAAGAAGAAAATAGCTACTTCAGTTACATTTTCATAAAAATCAGTAAGCGCCAGTAGAAGCTATTCGTTGTCATCGTGTTCTGTTACAGGTTGATGTGCAGTTAAAAGTAACATTTTTCTCTGCTCCATTCCTGAAGGAAAAAAAAAAGCTTTAGATCTTAGTCTTGGAAATAAGAGCGGTCCTGTCCTCTCTTTGCCAATGCTTTGGTTTGGGGTGTGGTGTGAAGGCTGGGAGCTCTGTTTTGACTTTTTTTAAAGGGTAACAGAGGCCACCATTCACGGTGAGTGGCCCTGGCCCCGAAGCTTTGCAAGGTTCTTTGGTAAAGCTGTGAGAGCAGGTAATGTAAGATGAACCTTCTCACTCCCTTGCCTTTTCTGTCATGTTGCAAGAAAACACACGCTTAAGTACTGATATTAATAAGCTTGTGTGTGGGGTTTTTTTTTAAACTCTAAAATACCATGAGTTATCAAGTGTTATGCTCATTCTTCTGCAAAATCTCTCCCCAGTTAAGCATCTCTCAAGATGAAAAAGAAATCAGGAATTCAGCTTACTAAACTGTTGCTGCTGGCTTTTTTTCCCCCTTGTTGACCTAAAGCCTCACAAAGGTGCTCTGTTACTGGAATGAAGCTGAAACAGAGTCACACATACAGTACATACAGTATGCCCTCTCACCCTTACTCACACACAATGTGCTGCAACATACTGCAGCTGTGGATGGTTGTTTTTGTTTTTGACTTCATCAGAAATGCAAAAATGCTTTTTTTAAAATCCCGGTTATTTCAGCTTTTGCCTCAAGTCAGTGGCCATTTACAATAACTTCAACTAGAACCGAGGCAAAACAGAAACATATTTCATATATATCTTCTTTTATAAGTCTGGAATTCCCCTTTGACTCCCTGCCTTTCTGCCCCCATCAGCATCCGTCATGAGCAAATCAGTTTATTAGGGCATGTGCTTGTAGCTGCGGGCTAAATATGTGTTGTCATGCAGACTCACATGCTAGCTGCTCTGAATTTCCCGTTCATGTTGGAGCAGTTAGCAAACTGGCTGGGAATCACATAGGCATCGCATAGGCAGCAGGCAGCCAGACATCTCTTGAAGGGGGTTAAATAAGGGAATAGGATTCAATTCAGAGGTAAATTAGACTGATCTGTGTGGTTCAAGCCATTTAAAAAAAAAAAAAAAATTACTACTACCAGACTCCACTAGAAAAGAACTGTCATTCAGTCATATACTTAAATGTGCAGCACTGCTAGAATAAGCAAAACCACAAGCTGATTTGAACAAATTTACAGGTGTCCATTACAGTTTGATCCAGCCTGATGATGCACTGACACATCCCATTCGAGTGAAAATAATTTGTTAGAATCAAAGCTAAGTTCAGTGCGGCCTCCCATGAGACAGGTTTTGGTTTATTTGTTTTTTTTTTATATATATGAGAGATGAATTAATTATTTTATTTTTTCTGCTTTAACATTCTCGTCCTTGATATGATCTCACAGGATCTGAGCACGATCATACGTCGAGGTTCTTCTGATCTCAAGCAACTAGGGAAGCATTCCAGTAAACGTCCAAGTGTCAGTTATTGCTGCCGGCTTTCTAATCAGCTGTCTGCTCTAAATCAAACACTTGCATATTCTGAGACATATCTGTGCACAAAAAATCCCCAGCGTTTTTGTTTGTTTGTTTGTTTGTTTTGTTTTGTTTGTCTTTGTTTTGTTTTTTTGAGCTTTCGGGACCTCCGCGTTGAGCGGTGTCCCCGTTTACACCCAGAACCACTCGCCGTTCACATCATGTAATCATAGCCTCCAGCGGGAACTGAACATTGGCCCACCAAAATAACTCGTAGTGCCTGTTAAAGTGTGCGTACATGCCTGCAAGAACAGACTCTGTATGTTTGTGCATGTGCCTAGTGAGGTTGAGTTCATGTGAAAAGGAATTTGTGCCAGTTAGGATGTAGAGTAGGTTCCCATATGCTATAAGAGAGCTATTTTTAGGCGCCAGCAGAGTTGCTGTATTAAGGGGAAACTAGAGGCTTGGTTCTTCTTTTCCATCTCAAACCAGAGAATAGGGGTTATGGGTACATTTGTCATTGCTCTGTGGTAGAAAAAATAAAGATCCAGCCTTGAAATTGAAATATTGAAGTAGTTTGAAGGTGAAATATTCAGTCGTCACACTTGCATAATACAAAATATTGGGGGGGGGAGACATTTTCACTCAAACAATTGAGAAAAAAACATGAGGCCCATTTATTAATATAACCCCTTTTTATAGTAGCATCAAAGTTGTACCTGGAAAAAAACCATTTGATATAACCTGCCTATGCAAAAAATAAAAAAATTGGCACTATAGATCTATTAAACTGAGCTGAAAACAGTATGAGAGTGTTGAAAGAACAATCAGCTGAAACAGACAAGCTTCATTTGAATAACGCCCAACTGCAATGAGGGAAACTGCATAGAATGTCTTGTGTGCCTTCCTGTGTGAACTTTTCTGGCCAATGTGAAGCAGAGCCCCGGGGTTGATGGGGCAGGGGCTGAGGGATGGGGCTTCCCCAGAGCCCACCTGCCTCCACCTTTGAGACGAGCAGCAGGATCAACCCGTCCACTCGTTCAGCCTCAGGGCTCTGTTGTAAAAAGCGCTCGAGCTGATAGATAACTGCAGAGAACAAAGGAGAACATGCTACTAATGGCTCGTTCTCTCCTCCTCCCGGTGTAATAGATGATCAGTCCATCTGGCCAACAGTAGACCGTGACTGCTGTTCTTTTCATCTGAGTTTACTGTTGAGCTGAAAGCAACTGTTGAGGTTTTTTTTAAATTTATTTATTTATTTTTTCTTTTTTTTAGGGAAAATCTAATTAACCAGTAGTTCACCAAGCATACTGGCTTTATTTTGCTTCGTAAATGAAAATTGCATGTAAACAGGAATTTTGTAATAATTAGTGGGAGAACATGTTTAGGTTTAACTATCTATAATTCAGAATGTTTTGGTTAAAGGCTCTCGTCATTCTGCAGGACCTCATCGACAGAAAAAAAAACCCAATTTGTTTGATCTGTTAGTATTTATTCCAGTAACAATACTTACTTTTAAGGCTATTCTTTTTTTTTCTTAATCTTCTTTGCACATTTGATTCACGACTCTAGATTAAAAGACATCTTAAGTGGTCAATCAAAAAAACTTTTTGATTTAGCCTGGTTAACTTAATCCTAGTTTAGCTGCTTGTGGTCAGCTTTGATCCATAGACAGTCAGTTTTAAATATCATTGTTTTGTTCTTTTAAAACACTAGTTCCTTGGTCTGAATAAAGAAGGGAAAAAGAGCATATATGAACCCTTTTAGTTGCCACGCCAAAAAGCTATTGTGTTCTTTTGGGTCTAATACCGTGGTGAACAGCAGGAAAAGCTTTCTTTGCATTGATTCAGTTCATGGGGATATAGTGAGCTCTGGTGTTGAGTGGTTTGAGTGTGTGTGTGTGTGTGTGTGTGTGTGTGTGTGTGTGTGTGTGTGTGTGTTTTTGTGTGTGTGTGTGTGTGTGTTAGATGTGAGAGAAAGAGGAAGCATTCTCCTTCCCATTGTTGGCGGTAATAACCTTTTCAAGTTCATAATCTCTGCAGTTTTTCAGCAGGAGAGAAGTCCGCAGTGCCAAACCCAGGAGAGAGCTTATGTGCGTGCGTGCGTGTGCACATGTGGGGTTGAACATGTACCGTAGTATGTGTGTCGGACTCACTAGCATTGAGAGTATAAACCCATCTCCTCGTTTCTATGGTAACACCCCACGACTGCAGAATGGGTGTGATTCAGGCTGTCAGGGTTCAGGCAGCATTTGTATGTACATGCACGGATAGACAGACAGACACAGACACAGACACACACACACACACACACACACACACACACACACACACACACACACACACACACACACACACACACTATACAGCCACACAAAGCAACAGTACAATTAGTCCCCTGTTTAAGCTGTGCCGGTAGCGGAACTTGAGTTGTGGGGAGGTGTGTGTGTGTGTATGTGTGTTTGTTGGGCTAGTTTAACAGACAGAGCTCCTGTGAGATAGAAACACAGCAACGTTATAACCTCTCCATTGACACAACTTTAATAAAGACTCTCACACTTACATGTCTACCCACTCACATGCACTAGTTATCTTAGCACGGCCCTCACCATGTATTGCATTCACAGCTCTGTGTGTGTGTGTGTGTGTGTGAGCAAGCATCGTGTATTATGGTGCTGTTTCGATCAGGAGAACATTATCTAGATTATTCAGCCCACATTTAGCTTAAAGACAATACAAGGATGTGGAGCTCACAATCACGCTTCCCTCAATTTTTTTTTTCCTCATAATGTGCCATAGTACATCTTTTAGTTGGTAGCATATCATCATCATAGGGAAGATGATGCAGATCAGTTTGTTTATGTACTGTCAGTTCTGACCAGACCTGCAGAGCTAACTTGTCGATTTCATTGCCCTGCTCACACACACTTAAAGGCACATGTTTTTGCACATTGTATTCATACAGACAAAATAAATTGAGATTAAATTCCATTGTGTTTGTTCATTCTCCCCTTTTAACCGGCAACCCTGTCTGTCTAAATGTCTCTGTGGGACGGAAGAGGAGCCAGTGCGGAGGAGCTGTGAATCCTACTGGAATCAATAATACAGCAATATAGTGTCAGGATAGGGGGATGGGAGGGAAAAGGAGAGGAGAGGAGAGGAGGAAGAGACGAAGAGGCAGCTCAGCCCTGCGTGCCTGGAGTGAGAAGTGATGGAATCAAAGCTGCATCTCTCGTTCTCGCATTCTTCCCTTTCCCCCCCTCTCTTTTGTATTTTCTCCTCCATCCTCCTCACCATTTTTTTTCTGCCTCACCACTCACTCCCTCTTTTGTGTGAATATTGGCTTTTTTTGAGAATTGAAATGACTGGTCGGTCCGCATTTCCCCGTATTTGATGGCGAAGAAGAGTTGACACAGTGACCGTGCCAAGGACATTTCTGCTGCTGCAGCTACAGCGGGGCAGGATAAAAAAAAAAACCCAAAAACTTAACATATGAAAGCTACATTAGCATGTGTGCGCGTGTGCATGCCTCTCGGTGATGGTGGCACGTCGCCGTGATGTGCTCTTTGTGTGGCGGCTGTTCTCTCTCCTGCAGTGTCCATCATGTTTTATGTATGAGAGCTAGAGATAATCCAAGAACCAAATTAGGCTACTGTACTTTAGCTTTGTTATTAGCCTGCAGCTAATCCCCAAAGCACGTTATTACCCACATTCCCTCAAAAATACAGCACATTTGAATATACTTCAGGTGATGAATTAGGAGCACATGCATTATCCAGTTTTATCAACAACAAATTTTAAGCTGGTTGGACGTAAATGCCTTAGTTAGCAGCTCTTGCTCTTATTGTTAACCTTTGTGTTTTCGCTATTTCCTTCTATTTCCTGCTCCTAAAGCAGCCGGAATACTATGGTTTGTAAGTGGTGGTTTCAGTTCCCTCTCCATTTGGCATTAAAATATAGAAATTTTCTTGTATACCATTTTCTGCATATTGGGACGAAGGGATTAAACTGTGAAAGTCCCAGATTTGGCAGGAAGGACACGGTGGCATTACTACCCTGAACATCTATCAAGCATCTAGTCTGCATTTGTCCCGTGGCGTGAATATCTGCATTTAACTGTCATAAGGTCACAAAGCTCCGAGCTAATGCCAGGGAAGATCAGAGAAATGCCGACTAAGGAGGAGTTAAATGGACCCTTGAGAAGGGAAGGAAAGGAAGGAAAAGTGGTACTGAATAGGCATAGTGTAGTGTTGCATCAAGCCTATGACTCTGCACAGCACCATTGAAGTTCTTTACGTGAAAAGAGAGGAAATCAGCTGAAATGAATCATTTTGGCAGTTGAACAACAGTGTCTGAACTACACCATCTATTGGTGTAAAAATTGTTACATGCATGGAGGCTAAGTCTTTACTGTTACTTTTGCCCTGCACTTGTTTTTATTAAAAGCTAAATACTTGAATCCCATCAGTGTGAACCTATAGTGATAAATTGAAATGTCATTGCTGTATGTTTGGGTGGTATGAGAAGTGTGACAGCCTGAATTGTCGTGCTTGCACAGCAAACACATGCTGCCGTTCAAGCGGACAGGTGCAAGCATGAGCTGATGGGCAGTGTTGGTCAGAGGTGGGACAGGTGGTTGTGTTTTGTGTGTGTGTGTGTGTGTGTGTGTGTGTGTGTGTGTGGAGAGATCCCATACGATTTCTCATCTCTGTGGTGACTCCTATAAAGCTGAAAGCGCAACTAGCACTAGAGCAGCACGGTTCTACTGGTGTTCTTTTGTCCTCAAAAAGGCCCAGTGTGCCATGACCTTGATTCTGTGTGTAACTGTTCACAGCAGCACAAATAGAGGGTGTTACATCAACACTAGACAAGCCAGGCTTTTTCCAAGCCATGGCCTGAGCTCAGGGTTTTGCATCAAACAACAAAGGAATCAGACTGATTCGCTTTTCTTTTGACACTGAAAAGAAAACTCGGGCTACGTCCTGGAATGTCCTAATTCTTTATAAACCTTGACTCCAGGATTCATAGTTTTTTGTTTTTGTTTTTTTTTTGATGAGGCAGATTGTAGTTTCTTTGCCCTTTTTAAAGTCTTGGTTTATTTCTGCCCAAAGTGGCAGTCAGTAACTCTACGTGGTGAATTTGCGGTCAGGCACATCAAATGTCTCTATGTGAGACACCAACTGTGGAAATCTGAGCTCTGCTGATTATTCTGTCTGATGCTTGTTGAGTCAGTCTGTCTCCATCTTCAGACATGACGGCTGTTTGTTCATTTCGGACAGGAACTGCCTGATATTAGTCATCATCGTTATTATTATTACAGTATATCATCATCAGTGTTTCTTCCATCGTCTAATTTGTTGTCTATTATCCTCTTCTCATTTATAAAACAATTTTGTTTGTATTACTATTACTTGTAGCAGCAGTTAAAGGCAGATCTCATTTGCGTAAATGAAAAGGTAAATTTGACATGATTGGACATAACTTGTTTTTTGTTGTTTTGGTTTTTTTTCCCAAGGATAGCATCGTAATAAACCATAACCTCCTTTCCTGCATGTCCCATACACCAGTGCAGACAGAGAGATGGACAGACAGGGCAATTGGGGTCAGTGCTCTTATCACCACTGACAGGAAACCATGGCAACCGTGTCCCTAACCTAATAACTATGACCGACGACCAATCCAAGCCAAACTTTGACCTTCACCTCAGGACATAGTAGCATCTTTATGTGTGTGTGTGTGTGTGTGTGTGTGTGCACGCGTGCGTTCGTGTTCGTGGATATTAGAGCATAGATCTGTCTGTCAGGATTTCAATCTCCTCTTGAAGACATTTGGTCAGACCATTTGTTTTCTTTATGTGAAGATGCACTGATTTAGTGAAGGGGATATAACAGCGGGTGACATATCGGGGCAGTGTTATATATTTCTATTGGTAGTTTATGAAGCATAGGTGATTTTCATCACACATTCCATGAATCAAACCTCATTTGCGAACTGCAGAACTGGACTATCATTAAACACAGGGGAGAATAAAAATATTGACGCAATGATGCATCTTGTTGCAGCTTCATATTTTGCTATCGGTCAGACTGTGCTCTCATCTGCTCCTAACTGGATGTGAGTGAGGCACTTGCCATCTGCTCCCCCCATTCTCCTCACCTTCCTCTCTAAACCGGTGGTTTCCGTCTCTGCGTCATATCAAACAGCCAACAAACGACCAGACGACCACAGGCACCAGAGTTGCCTCTGCTGCAGGGTCTGATAAGGTGAATGTGGCTCAAGTTGCGTTTGCCACTGTGCTGTATAAATTTCCCTTGAGACGTGGGGAAACAAGGGAAACGTGGGCTCTTCAAACATGAGCACATTGTGTACAAAGTCAGGTATATGAGATAAAGGAGGAACTGAATTATGGCATTGAGTCAGATCTAGTAAAAATGAATGGTAAGTTGACATTTTATAAAAACTGCAGCTTACGAGTTAGGAAACATGGTTTTAGGAAACATTTTCTGCATTCAGCGTTTAACTCTAGTTGTACAGTGTAATAGCATATGACGTGTAGTTAACGGGTGTAAGTTTACATACTCCAAAAAATGATAGAATTGCTATATAATGACTTATGGTCACAGAACCCAGAAATGCCAGAAGTATTAATCTGAAACAGGACAGACACAAGACGGAATCCCAGATCTTTACATAGTTGTAATTTCGCTCAGCTCTGATACAATAAAATTGAACATGTGGTTGTAATTATCATGTTAGGGGGTTAGTGAAGTTGTTTTTTGAGACAGAGGCTCAATTTAGGTACTAAATCGTAAGACAAGAACATCTTTGCATCTTTCTACAGATTAGCGAGAGAGATGTGTTGCTTGTGGAAAATTCTGTGACCAGAATGACCCAGTAAGTACGGTGTCCTCCTTCTGACTTGGTCCTCGTAGCGGTGATTTTACCTTTTTTTTTTTCCTGTCCCTGCAGGCCCCTGTGCTTCTAAAATGGGATTTTGAAGTAGATTACAAATGTGCCGAAGGAATGTCAGGAATACAGTTTTGTGTTAATCAGCTCTTGGTGAACTTGATTTATTTTGAGAATGCGTGAAAGCGGCGCAGATGTGGCTCTATTTTTAACCAATCAAAACCATCCGGTGATTTTCAGATTTCCTGCCCCCTGCAACCTCCGTAAATGAGGTAATGCAATATGTGTAGGGCAGATGGTTATGGTTTCCAAAACCCCTTACTCAGTAAGCCCCTTTGTCATGACTTCAGCAGTAACCTGCACAGACTAGTTGAACCGTTGGGTTGGATGAGTTCAGACTGTTCTCTGCCATCAGGTAGGTATGAAATATTCAGTTAGCTGAACTTTGTCTTTTCAGCTTAAAGGAATGCGCTTTCCCCTCTTACACAACTGTGGTTTGTACTTGGTTTCGACTGCTCTGAAGGTTGAGACCATGAAAATATTTTTTGGCAGGCTTTATTTGAAACATGGTCTCCGTGTAGGATTTATAATGAATCACTAGGCAAAATGGGTATCATGGATCTTTTTAAATGAATGCTCTTTGCATCATTGGCAGGGAAAAAATTTGGCAATATAATTCTGTAAAGATATGAATGCAAGTAATTTGTTGTTGCTGGTAGCTTGTTTGTGTTCCATTGCAGTGCCCATAATTTGAAATGATTTGACTAAACCAGCACATCAGCAGTAATTGAGTCCTACCCATCCATACCCGCTGTGTGTGTGTGTGTGTGTGTGTGTGTGTGTGTGTGTGTGTGTGTGTGTGTGTGTGTGTGTGTGTGTGTGTGTGTGTGTGTGTGTGTGTGTACACACATGTACATCGTCTCTGCATGAGTGTTGGGCATTGCAGCTCATGGTTTCATCTTGATGTTTGTGATTGACATGTGAATGGAGGGCGCCCTGTGGCATAACCCACATCAGCAATTTAACCCACATGAATAGCAGTGTCACTTGTATCATCTCTCAACCCTTTACTTTGTCTCTGTCTCTCTCTCTCTCTCACTCGATAACATCACCGACTGCACATTCGACCATTGGTACAGTTAATTTTGGTGTCCCTTTGGCTGTCTTGATAATCTTTTGAAGTTTACACCTTGCCCACACCACAGCACTGTTAAAACTATTCACTATTCACTTTCTTTGATTAGAGATAACATCACAGTCCGTCAGTGTCAGAGCCCTGAGGATTGTTGTTTGAGTGTTGTATTCCCACTGTACATCCTGCAGCTATCTTGGAAAACCTCTGCTCGCTAGCCTAAAATTGACATGTTAAAAGCTTTTTGCACTTATGGAGTTAGTTATTTCAACAGTCAACTGTAAACCATATTTAAATTGCTTGAATCTTCCACTGACATGTTGAACAAGCATGCACAAATAGATAAATCATTTATTTGTCATTCTTATGCATCACATAAAAATGAAATTGTGTTTCACACATCCACCACTTAGTATTCAGTGCTCAATAAAATCAACAACAATAAATAAGCAGATAATAAGTTAAAAATTGGGTTAAGACAGATTAAAACAACAGTTAAAATAAGCCCAAAACCGTGAGTCTGTTTGTGCAGACCCTGAAGAATTTTGGCTTATTTTAACTTGTTTTATGTGACAAAATCCAAAACTTTAGAAACTCTGTCAATGGTAAAATGAAGTGGTTAGAGTCATGTAAATTCTCTTTACATGAAAATTCTTTTTGAATATCAGGCAGTTCTCTCATCCTGACCGCTTGTTTTTATGTCTTTGTGTGACAGGAGAGTCTCCAGCAACTGGTAATGATGCCTTTGCCAAATGTGCTGGTACTGGGCCGGAACCCTCTCTCTGGTAAGTGTCAGTATACTAAAGAAAATACAACCACAACATGGCTGCGACTTTTACCATTGCTGTGCTAGTTTTAATTTGATTGCTTGTGGCTTTGAAAAACACAAGCAAAGCAAAATCCCAAAAAACAAAAAACAAAAACAATGGCACTATAAATTGGACACGACGACAGAAATAAAGGGCAAAAAGCTTTATTTGGCAAGAATGAACTTGGACTATGTAAATCCTCATGCTCACTACGGGGTACATTGCAGCCCAAATCTGTGGATTTCTGTTACATGATGTGTTAAATTCAATTTCAGTTCAACCATTCTGCAGCACAGCTTTGACCTTCTGAACCCAGCAATGCTATTTGATATGTCTGAGCGGCATAGCAACAGAAGCGCAGTGTCAAGTGTTTCATGAAAACATCTTCGAGCAGCTTGACCTGTGCACCCCCAGGTGCTACTTGATATTCCAATGTGACCACGACAAAGCCAGTGAACAGAGAAAATGACTAGTGGCAAGGCCATGATTTAAGACCAAGGTGTACTAGTTGTGGAAACTAGAGGTTTGTATAGACAAAATGAGCCACCACTACAAAACCTTTGGCTAAAACCACCTATAAGGACATGATTTTGGTCGTTTTACTTTCGGAAAACAGTGTCCACACACAGTTTCATTGCCCTATGTGCATCTCTGCGAATGTAATTATTACCTCTTCAAAGTGAAATTGTTTCCAGGCACAGCTGGCCTGGTTTGTTGAAAGATGCCCGTACCGTTTTACGCGAATGAAGTGGCCCCTCATTCCCTCTCCCCCTGCAAGCTCCCTTTGTCTCACTTTCACCACAGTCTTTGCTGTTATTTTTGGGGTTTTCATCACTTTTCAGTGGTCACAGTTACCTCTTCAATTTTCATACGCCCCCGCTGGTATGAGGGTTGTATAGACAAACAAAAGGCGCTGCAGTGAGTACACATACATTTGAGAGCGGGTCATTGTGCTTGATAGTGTTTCTGTTGAAGGTGAGGATAACTTGGTTGTTGATTTACCTTAGGGGTTTGGAAAAAAAAAAAAAATCTACCACTGCTCTGCGAAAGAAGCAGTGAAAACAAGTTTTCATCATTTTAAGACCAAACAATTTAACACAATCCATTAGTTTTCAGTTTATTGCAGTATTAACGCATTGTAAGTTTTCTAGCTAATAGATTCTAAACATGTCCTCAACTACTAGTGATAACGACCATCGGCAGCTTACTTCATACTATTAAACAGCTTTCTTTTGGTATTTTATTATTTCCTTACAGTGCTGCTCCTCATAAAATGCCAGTCTAGTGGTTGTTTGGCCAAAAGGGATTCTTTTATTAACAAAAATCCCAAAATAATGTCTGCTGTTGGAATATATCTTAGCCAATTTCACAGCGGCACATTCCTGAGGATCTACTGTATGTAGAGCGCCTTTAAAATCTTCCAGGTCTTCAGCCTTACACAATGGCATCACACACGGCCGAAGTGATTACTAAGCAAATCCTGAAGTCGACCCAGTGCAGACAAGCCTGGAGGGCAGCTCTGAGCAGGTTGACCAGAGCAGGCCAAAAGCATTAGATCGCATTCCTCAGGGTTTCATTTGCCCTTTACCCTCTGGCTTTTCAGATAATCAGTCAGCAAGCCAGCCAGTCAGACCAGAGGTGGCTGTGGAGTCTGGTTCTCTGGCTCAGCGGCTGCCAGCTGAAAGTCATTGGCCATGTGGCTTTTATTATGCTCTCATTAGGGGGGCAGGGGACGACTCTGCGTGTGTGTGTGAGTGCATGCACGTGTGTGTGTTTAGTTGGTGGATGGGGGAGGGTTGTCTTCACAACACTGAACAGTGGGAATGCACTGTAGCCCCCCCCCCCCCCCCCCGGCTCTGAGTTACCCTAGTCTGCCTTGTATAATGTATACACGCAGTAAAGATACACAGACACAAAATTCACTTGTGCATGCAAGCAGTGTTTAGTGAGTATGCTTGCACGCACGTCAGTGCACGCACATAAACACACAGCCCCTCTTTTGTTTAGTCTGTGCTTCAAGCCTGTGAATTATCTGCAGCGATCTGATCTGATATTCCGAAAAGAAATTCTGTCTCCTCAAAACGTGTTTGAGACCGTAGGTGTTCCTTCTCCAATCGAGCACTGTAGCCGCTTCGCTCAAGCCGCTTGCAGTGAGTAGTTATCAATAATGCATGAAAAGGGTCTGCAACTGCCCACTGACAAAAAAAAAATCATGTCCTCTCCGATACTCCGACTGATGGAAAACACTGCACATTTGACAGCTTGCCACCAAAAAATACCAAAACAGATTTGGATATATTTCTTTTATAGATATAAATTTTATGAATAAATATGGCCAAACATATTGAAGACAAAGCATGGATTTAGATGAAAGCACATTTCCATGGGTAGAAATTCTTCTGGTAGTAGCACAGAAGCTACAAGAGGAAAGACAACTGTTATTTGCTGACAGCTGACAGAAAGCATACACCAAGGGGCTTGACAGATATATAAATATATATATATATATATGTGTGTGTTTGTCATAAATACACATACATGTAAATGTTAAGTTGTGTATGTAGAAAAGTAGTTCAGGAAAAAGTTAAACTGGCTTTTTTTGCTAGAAAAGTTGTACAGTGTTCTGTGCGCGTAGGCGAATGTTGTCACACTGTTGCGGTGTCCAGTGTCTCCATGAGAAACAACAGAAACGACAGAACTGTTTGTGTGTGAGAATGACTGTTATGTAAGTGCTGGTTTAGCTCTGGGAGTTGTGAAGCAGAAACAATGAGGATTAAGTGGTGAAAAATGCCGATTTGACCAACATGTTTCATATTTTATAATTTTCTTCTTTTTATGGTCCTCGTGGGCCAGTTCATTGGTCCTCGTGTGGTCCTCGGGCCGACTGGGTTGCTTGCCTTGCTGCTCACGGCCCTGACCTCAGCTCCATGCTCTCTCTCGGTGATGTTTTTCGACACTGTATCTTGTCTCATAAAGTGCAACTGCACTAAAATAATCTGAAAACACTGTTCAGCCGTCACTGGCCTCTACTCCTGTGAGATGGTGGAATACACTCTGGCATCCTGTCAAAGCAATATCAAGACTGCTTCTACTAGTTTTTATTTATCACTGACGTGCAAGTCATTGATGCCTGAATGGCTCTGTTCATCATGGCAGAAGAGAGGGTTGTGGCAATAGCCTGCAAATGCACGGCACCACACATCTTTGTGCCCTCTTATTTACTCACATCCGCATGCTGATTAACAATAGCGTTGCAGGTGGAAGGGTTAGTCACTGTCCTTCTGACCTCAGGTTTCCGGCTAAGAGGATAAAGCAGGGGAGGGAGGAAAGGAGGCGAAAAAGGAAGCCTAGATGAGTGTATGCAAATGCTCAGGAGGTGCAGATGATTTGTAACAATGCAGGGGGAAGGAAGGAAGGAAGGAGGGATGGGTGGATGTGTGCTGCAGAGAATAAATGGAAGGATGAAGTGAGTGTGTGTAAAAGGGAAGGAAGAGAGAAAAGGAAAAGAGGAGGCTAGAAGAGATGTGGGTAGCACCTCCTTGAAGCCTCCTCTCTGCTGCTGCTGCTTGAGGGAGATTTCTTTTGTCTATTTTCGACCTTGCCTCCTTGCCTTCCTCCCGCTGTCTTTCTTTTTCTCTCCCTCTGTTTTCTCTTATTTCTATTTTCTTCCCTTGTGTTTGTGTTGCTTATGCTCTTTGGTGCTTTTCCTCTTTTGTCTCTCTTGCTTTCATCTCTCCCCCTTACCGTTTCTCCCTCTTGTTCTCCTGCTCTAGCTGTATAAATTATTTATCCTATGAGGTCCCTTATCTTTTCTCCATTGCTCCAGTAGATTTGCTGAGCTAAATCCCTTCCCTGACTAGAATGGGTTCCTATGGCTCTATGGAGCACTGTTAAGCCCTGCAGCAACGAGAATTAAGTTTTATCAGCCTGTCAACTTTCTATGCTCAAATTCTCTTTATGTGTTTAATATTTCTTTTTATATCACGAACACAGGTGCTGATAATAAACTCAGACATTTTGTATCTCTCTGGTATCGACCAAGGCTAAATAAGCACATCACGACAATCACTCTCTGAAAAGAGTAAAATTTCTTCATGTATTGCACCATAGCAGATAACAGAAGTTCCTGATTGACAGAATACTTCCTTAAGGTAATTACGCTTTTCAAAAATGGTTAGATAAGGTGCAAAAAACTTCCCAGTGTCCAATTTAACACCCACAAAGCCCTGTCATTCATGTCTTGGTGCTATTGGATACAGGCAGTCCTCTGCAGGTGCAATTTATTTGGCAAGTTGATGATTTGACATCATTAAGGTGTAGGTACGCTTAAAAAGAAATAGTTGTACAAGGTATGGAAGCCAGAAGTGTCAGAACAGCCTAGCTTGAAGGCGGCATGAAAAGCCTGCTGTCATGGGGGGTGGGGGGGCAAGACCTGATAATACAGGGATAATCACTCTCCGGGAAGGCGTTAAAAGTGTTGCACTCGGTTGTACACGCAAAAGGTGACAGGAGTATCTGCATTAAGGATGACGAGAGAGCTAGAGAGAGAAGTTTAAACTTCCTCCGCTAAGGTTACAGCGCTAATCCAGACCTTCTGAGTTTATAATACATGCTCTCTCCAAATTTACTCAGCCGTGTTGTTCAACGCAATGGCTGGAAAGTTTCTGTAAGCGCTACAAAAACAACTTCCACCTTTTCTTGGCAGCGGCACATAACAAGTCCAATTAAAACTGAAATTCTGCATTGTGATTGATATACCCAAACACTGGCCAATCTTAACAAGTAAATAAATAGTGGAATTGCACACAGAAGAAAATATTGCTGCCAGTTTTCCACCAGCTGTGATGCAAAATACCCTGTCTGACATCACAGATTGGGCCTTGGCCAAAAGTGCAGAATGAATAAAGTTTCAGTCTATAGAGAGTAATGCAGCAGCAGGTTTCTCCAGCTTCTCCGTGTTGATTTAGTCTCAAAACTCACTAAGCAACTGGTACTCATCTTGGCTTGGGCCTAGGATCCATTGTTATTGTTGTCATGAGATCAATCTTTATATCTCCATCTTATAAGCTGAAGGTCTAACCTGCCACATCATGACCACAGAGAGGCCTCGGTTGCTCAATAACACACTGGATTGTGTGTCTATTGATTCAAGAGAATGAGAGAGGGATGATTGATTTGATTGTGTCGGAGATCCTGTAAAATCAATGGATGGATACTGACAATAAGACATATTGTGTTTTGGCATACTGGGCCATCCCATAGGACACTGCAGGGTTGTTTGTTTGTCATTCTCTAAATTGGTGCTATATACTGACAGTCTGACTCCATTTTTTGAGAGATTATTCTATCATTTTTGATAATTTTGAGAATTGGTTTCAGTCATATCATTTGATTTTAAATCATTTGGAAAGACCCACGTAATGGTAAATACAGAATTTTCTTTCTTTATGACTGCTATTTAGCTTTTCCTGCTGTGAAAACTGGCCCTTTAAAACTGACAGGCAAACAGACCACCCTCTGCAGAAAACACACTGTCACTAATCTGGATTTATTATTATTAGAGCTGGCCAGCGTTAGCACTCGCTACCCCTGCACCACATGATGAGCTGGCTTATCACACACACACAACACACAACACACACAAACACAGCCACACAGCCACACAGCCACACATGCCCTGCTCCAAATAGGGAAAGCACTTAGTCATACACAATGCACACAACTTGTATACCATACCGCTTAGTCAGTGTAACACACACTCACACACACATACACACATACGCAAATACACCACCTGGTTTACTGCTGTTCAGCCCCAAAGTCCCACAGATGAGCTCAGGCCTGTTGAGCATGCTAGCAGCTGTTTGTGGGTTTGAGCAGTTTCTGACAATATGTCCCGACATGTGGAAGAGTACTGAAGGTTCATCCTGCCAACCCGCTATGCTATGGAAAAAAAATGTGGCACTGTAACTGAAGGAGGGCTTTTATTTGGGGGGGGGGTTACAACCTAAGAATTTAGCTAATTGGGAGAAAACGTGGGATAGTGGATAGTTTCTTTTCTGCCTTAAAATGAGTCAAATGCATCCCCCTCCATAACCATGTCACACTAAATGTTCTGACTTATTTTTATGGGGAAATACATCTAAATATGTGCTGGAATAGACAGATGAATTAGACCCAATCTGCCTTCGAAACACTGGCCACGACCTGTATAATTCTTAACTGACTGAAAAAAAATGGGAATGTTTTTTTTACAAACTGTCTTGTAAAACTTGGAAAACACAAATACAGGCAGACAAATATATGAGCTAACACCCTCTCTCATTCACCAGAAGCTTTCTAATGAAGGGCTTCAGGTGTAAAAGGTTTCCCCTGCTATTTCCATAACATCTATCAATAGAATTCATTCATCAAACTCTGTGTATTTTTACTACGTCTTAAGCCACAAAAGCCATTGGAACAGAATTGTCTGTTGTTTCTTTGTTGTTGTTAAAGCAGACTTGTTTCATGCGGTTTAGCCGTAGTCCATAATGCTCTCTTTGTTTTGTGTGTGTGTTTTTTTAGAGCAAGGTCTGGAGGAGATGAAGAAACTATTGCTGCTGCTACTAGGCTGTGCTGTTCAGGTAAGAGCAAAGTTTAGTCCACTTAAAACATTCACACACTCAACCCATGCATATGAAATTAGACTTTCAAGGAGCAGGAGCCAAGCAATCAAGGGTGAAATTTTTGCAATTTTTAATTGGCTGTCTTTCAGCAATTTAATTCCAAAGCCAGAAACTGAATTTTGAAGAAGTCCCTATTTTTTTTAAGCCTCCCACGGTTGCTGCCACATGCTCCCCGTTGATAAAATGAATGAACTCTTAACTCTGTCGTACAGCTAATGCTGCGTAATGAATGGCATAGCACGAGCGTTGACCCCTTTTTTTTTTTTTTTTAACCAACTCTATCATTTGCAAAAAGAAACCGTAATTGCGTTCATGGGATTAACTCCGATTTAACACTGTGTCAACTTGGAGCCTGTGTTGAGCATGGCTGCACCTGTTGCTGAATAGGAATTAGCGCACGATGAAAAAGAGAGAGAGCTGATATCTTTAATCTTCAATGTCTTTTTCTAATCTCATCTTGTGCCAGCAAGAGAGAAATATGATGTTTGTCTGATCCAGAAGATAAACCCGCATTTTAAGACCAGGCTCGTTTCCTAAACAGACCTACTGCCTTCGCGGATACCTGTGTATTAGATCAACTTCTGCTTTATGTCTGCAGTGTTGCTCTACTAACCTTTCATATCCGTAGACTTGATTGCTTTTTCTGTGTACTGCTCCACCACCACCCCCCACCCACCGCTCTGTTTACAGTGCGAGAAGAAGGAAGAGTACATTGAGTGTATCCAGACTCTGGACTTTGACAGCAAAGCTACCATAGCCTCCCACATCCAAGAGGTATTTATCCTCCATAGTAAATAAAACTTGAGAGAATTTAGATATTTAGCTTGCTAGATCTTGGTCAACCTCCTCTGGCTCCATTTCCTGATTTGTGGCAATTTGTGGAATTTGCTGGTGAATAATTAATTGTATGACAGGGAGAGTGTTGGAAATAAAACCTTTGTAAAATGTTCCAGATTTTACTGTATCTTTGAATGGCAACCTTTTGTTTCCCACCAGTGACAAAGTCTCATTAATGATACAATGGTGATGATTTTAGGTGACACATAACCAGGAGAATGTGGTGGACCTGCAGTGGTTGGAAAGTGGGGAAATGCCGCCCGAGGACCTGGACAACCTCTCCAGAAACCTGGCTTTTCACCTGAAACGCCTGGTTGATGAAAGGGACACACAGCTGGAGGTAATGAATTTATATACATTATATGTATTGTTTTTTTATATACTGTGTGTGCTAGTATTGATTCATTGCCTGGAAAATTAGAAATTACATTTATTGACAAAACAACATTAGCCAAACAACAGTGTACAAAAAAAGGAGGAAAAAATGCAGTACATAATGGGTGTTTTTTCTGTTTCTCTATTTAGTGTCTTAGGGGGACATGGTCATGTGCAGATGTGCATTTGTTGATGTCTGTTACATCTTCTTCAAAGAGAATTTTGCTAATGAAAATGGCTGACTGCTTTTGGTGGGAGTTTATGTGGAAACTTTCCTTTTTTTTGTCATTACCACAAAAGAGCAGCCTCAGGAAGGAAGGGTTGAAACTGTTAACTGTCTCATGGATGGAGGGTGTGTGTTTGTTTTACGTAGTAAATATGAGTAAAAACGTCATTAAATGAGTTTCCAACCCAGAGGGTGTAGATGCCCAGAACTGATATAGCAGATCTGTGTGTGTGTATGTGTGTGCGCGCTCGCGTGTGCATGCGTGCGCCAGTGTGTTTTTTGTGCCTGTGTGTCAGGGGTCATAATGGCCTCCAGATTATCACTGTGTAGTCCAGCCGCTCTCAATTAAAATCCCATTTCCTGTCATGGGTACCAGATCAAAATAGGCTGTGTGTGGGACTGTGGATGTACTATTTTGCCCCACTGCCTGTAGTCTAGTTTTAGGCTGGGGGTACTTTTGGTGAATCCATTTATCAATTCATTTTTGTCCATTGTAGTCCCATTGTTGAATCTCGGTATTTTACATTTAACTGTTGCTATAGAAAGTAGTGACTGGTTAGTTTTGCACAGATTCTCCTAAATACAGATTCAAGATGGAGTTTTTTATTTTACAATAAATCAGTTGTTTGTTCCTGAAACTGGTTTTGGGCTTTTTTCTTGCATTTTGGTTCATCTAAACACTTAAAAAATGTCACTACCTACCCTCTTTTTTTCCCCACTACCATCCAGACTATTGTGGAGTTAACCCAGGAGAGAGACTGTGTGCAGTTGTCCCCACTGGCTCCATGTCCAACACAGTCTCCCGGCGACTCCCCCAGCATGAGGAGGACGGAGAGTCGGCAACATCTCTCTGTGGAGCTGGCCGACGCCAAGGCCAAGATCAGACGCCTGCGGCAGGAACTGTGAGTGCCACATCTTTTTATCAGCTAGATAAGTAACAACTTAAATTGGGCGAAAAAGGATAGAGATGGAGAACAAACAGGAAATGTAAACAAACCTATTTTTAGCCATTTGGAGACCAGATTGTGTCCTTTAATAACAAAAAATGATGACAAATCAAGACTATAAGTGTAAACTTTTGGCTGTCAGACCTCCATGGTTAATTTGAGTTTTAATGAGTGTATTCAGTCCTCAAACATGATGTTTATAGAACAGCAATGACGAGGCAGAGCGGAGGAATCGTGGAGACCAGCACTCCCTTTCCTCCCTGCTTCTGTTTTGTTCAAATGAGACTTGACTGCTGTGATGTCACACTACCACACACACACACACAAGTAAATGCCCTCTCACAGACCTCGGAGAAGCCTTTTAAATTCTGTCTATGAATAATAGAGTTTCTTTTTTAAAGTGCTAGAATCCCTTGCCAGACAAAAGCTTGACACTAAGGACTAGATCAGTTAGGAGGAAAGGACGACAGACCCTCATTTGTACTACAAATAATTTAACAGTCTGGATGGCGCCATGTGTTGGGTGTTGACATCGAATTCTCTGATTGAAATCTTCTTGAAAGAATGATAATTTAATTGTTGAATACTTCATAGTTTATCCGTCTTCTACCACAACATTTTCACTATTTAGTGCCCGCTGAAACTAGTCTTGGGTCATATTTCAATGATGATCTATGTTAGGTCAGATAACTTGTAGTTCCTACTTCAGAGGAATCATTTGCATGCTTGAGCGGCTCTGATTTCCTGACTAGAGGTCCATTCATTAACTTGGCAGCATTAAAAATGAATATAGCCACCGAATAGGACATAAGAGTTTCATTAGAGCTGCTTTGTAAAAAAAAGAAAAAAAAAAGAATATGCCAAATTATCTGTTTGCAAATTAATTTCAGTGTTAAGTGTACCGAAGGGGCTGATTGCCGGCTTGCTCCTGCAGAGCTTCCTGTTGTCCCCCACTGTGTACTTCAGTGGAAAAATAGTTTTTTGTTTGTTTTAATACATCACAATGGGTTATACTTATCCCATCGTAATAGCTGAATATGTGTTAAAACGAGTCCTCTTTATGTTTTGATTCTAGAGGAGGACCGTAATGATTTGGAAAGGCTTTAGGTCATATTTGGGTGTTATCGCTTAGTCCCTGTAATTTATAGAAGATTTTGTTCCGTCTCTTTTGTCAAATGGACAATGGTCTGTGTGAGGGCTAACTGAAAGAATAAATTATGTTTTTTTAAATTTTTAACAAGTGGTTGTAACTCAGAATGTAGTGCAGGTCAACCCCTACTTGGTCATATTAAAAGGGTGGAAAGCACCTCTCCTTGAGTGAGCCTGAACTCATTCACTTGGGCTCTTGTGCCAAAAAGGTCTGACATTCATCACTGTGGACATCCCCCTCGTACTTCCTCGACCTACATTATGGCGATTTTCTTCAGTAGAACTAAATGGGGCTTACAGAACAGCAGCCAACAAGCCAGTGACTTATTCTTTGTTGGTTGCTGTGCGGTATTGTTTACTTGCTGCCGTGGCATCTGTGACATCATGTGATGGGATGGACAGCGGACAAAAAGTCTGTCCATGCTAATGCAGCCGGTCACATGATTGCGTTTTTTTTTCTAGTGCAGAAGAGGAGTGCATTTGTTGTGTGTGCTTGCGTGCACACGCACAGACATTTTATTTATTTATTTATTTATTTTTTAATGCAGCTATGAGTGTCTACTGTGTGGTCTTGTGTTAGTCTGAAGCAGACCAGGTCATAGCTGGGGGGTATGGCTCAGTATTCCCACAGAGGTCTGTTTGTTAATGGCTCTGTTAAAGCTACCATGGCTTGGCTGCTTTTTCTCCCCCTGTTCCAGCCCAAACACAAAGTGGGTTTATACCTATGAAAAGACATTTAGAGTAATATGTAGGGCTGTTATTCCAGAGTGAGTCTCAACATGATTCCAGGGCCAAACATTAATTTTGCGCAATCACCATTTATCTGCCTGTCTAAAATTCCCTTATTAGCTTTAATAATAGATGTTGTTTTTCATGGCAGTCTCATACAAATGTAGAGTTTAGAATGAGCTAGAAACACTTAGTTAGAAATAAAATCTTTTAGTTGAGTAGTTTGGATCTGAAATATGACCGTATTTATTTCAAAACATTAACGCAACCAGTGGGTTAAAATGCATATTCTCAAGTGTTCAAATCTGTTAAAAAAAAAACAAGGGACATTATTATCCATTTACTGCGACTCATTAAAAGTCTTCCTGAGTCTTGAGTCAACCAAGGAGTACACCTTGAATGTCAGTACAATAGATCATTTACTGTTACAAATTCTAACTAACTGAGTGAGATGGGAGACAAGGGACGTTCTGTTATGCGCGGCTGGGAGACAGCCAATGGCAACCAATGGCAATAGATAACATTTTAAAATACTCTTCTGTCTTATAATCCTTGTTCAACCAGTGCGTGTCCCTCCAAGATTCATTCATTGAATACATAACTTTTTTAGAATTGAACATTGTATATCAGTAGACTTGGTTTTTTGTTTTTTTGTTTGTTCTTATTTCTTCTTCCTTTTTTCCTCATTCGTCATGTTTGGTACTGTTTATTACCAAGCTGTTTTGTATATATACAGTATTTGCGTGAGTGTGAATGTATTGTACTTTGTATAGCTTCATATTAGAATGCTGCATCAACAGTAGAAGTATTAAAAAGTACATTCTTGTTGGTTCTCAGGAAGACAAAGATGTATTCTGGAGATTGGGGTTTAGGGTAATGGATAGAATTTATGATTTGGGCAAGGGGGAGTAGCATTTCAACATTCATCAGAATAGAGATCAAAGTTGCCTTTATTCTTTTTGGCATTTTAAATATAGCAGTGCACACAAGTGTTTGTGTCTGTGCTTGCGCAGATGCAACGGGTGTTAAACCATTAACATAAGCAGCAGAGCCAGCTGCATCCATAATATGAGTCCAAAGCTAATCTGCCAGGCTAGACTTGACAGGTGTTTGTGATTTGTGGAAGGGAGGGTGGTTGGGGGGGGGTGGCTGCTGCAGGAGGCGGAGGGGGTTAACCAATGAAACAAAAACAGAAATAGGTGAAGGAACATCCTGCCTGAAGACCAACCCCGGCTTCAAAAAAATAACGTCAGCTGGGGGAAGAAGCAAGAGATAGGGAAAAGAAACATTAAAAGAAAGATGCCTTTTCCTTATTGAGATGCACTCTGAGACTCCAGAGAGCTGTAATCAAATAGATCATTACACGTTCAGTGCAGTGGTTTTATGCAAACACATACATGCACACACATACGCTCGTTGAGAACAGCATCTCAGAAACGCCAGCCGTTTTCCTTCGGAGTAGTGTGGTGAATTGTTACGCGCACACACAAATTCATTCGGACAGCAAATGTCAAGCTGCCCTATTTCACTGTCAGTTAAATAAATTATAGGGGAGAATGTTAAATAGCACAGCAAGTTGTTTATTAGTAGTAGAATTCAGCCATGCCATGTCTCCATGCTAACAGTAGCTTTTCAAATTAGGAACCTTCAATATAAAAAACTCATTAAAATTGGAATGAAAATAGAACCTGAAATTGATTAATTAAATACAGAATCTATAACCTTCATATACTTAAGTAGACTTGCTTTCAAATACTTTTAGTTGAGTCCTCGGTTTACTCTTCAGGTGGACTATTTAACTCTGTTGGAAGTGACGCTGAAACTCAAGGAGCTTGCATTACTGCTACTTCTTGCATGATAAATAGAGATAATTTACCAATACAACCATCTAAAAACTGTCAAGTTACCGAAACTACTTCTACTAAATGCTAAAAGTAAAGCGAAAATGGTGAAGCTTGTTCATGTATCAATTTACAGCATTAACAAGGACATTCCTTTAGGGTAAAAACCAGTTCAGGGCTCGCAGCTAAATCCTTTAATGGTGGCAACTTATCGACACAGTTGCACAGAATGGTGGCATTTCCCGGAATTTGCATGGACGCACACTTGGCACATGATTTATGGTGTAGAGCGTCATGTCAGAGACAACAAAAACATAATTTTCTTTTTTTTGCCACAGAAATAACAGTGTCTTTCTCTTCGCCAAGGGACTCTTTCTGTCTGTCCTTTGTCTTAGGGTATATCCTCTGACCTTTTCCATTTCGCCCTTGTTTACCTACTAACCCTCCCACATCTTTTATTTCTAGAGAGGAGAAGAGTGAGCAGCTTTTGGACACCAGACAGGAGCTCGAGAACATGGAGGTTGAGCTCAAGAGGCTTCAGCAAGAGGTAATGGAATAAGTCAGAGCAACCCTCACAAACTAAGAGACACACAAGCACACAAACATTCATATGATTCCCTTGTCCCCTCATCTGCTCCCACCTCATCTTTCCAAGTACTTTGTTTCTGCAATGCTGCCAAGCTTTAATCAGCCAGCTAGTGACTTAACTCATTAGGGGCTATTAGAGCTATCTTTAGTTGAGCAACATGGCTTTTGATTCGAAGTGGGCAGCAGGATGACTGGCTGGCAGACAGACTGGGAGCTGTAAACAAGGTGGATGAGTTCAGGGCATGGGGGACAGTGGAGGAGGGAGTGAGTGTGTGTGTGTGTGTGTGTGTGTGTGTGTGTGTGTGTGTGTGTGTGTGTGTGTGTGTGTGTGTGTGTGTGTGTGTGAATAGATTATCTACTAGTTGCAGAAGATTATAGAGATAGTGGGAGCAGTGACTTGTAAAAAAAAAAAGCATTGTAGGTTTTGATATGGTTCACATCTTTGTTTATGAAAATGGTCATTTTTGAAGTATACCTTTTTTTTATTAATGATTATACAAATCAATATTTACTTAATATTTCCACATATTCATGCTCTGTGTTTTGCTGTCAACTCCTGCAGAGCTACCAGCTGCTGTCAGACGCTCGGTCGGCTCGGGCCTACCGTGATGAGCTGGACGCACTCAGAGAGAAAGCGATCCGCGTTGACAAACTGGAGAGCGAGCTGATCCGATACAAGGAGAGACTCCACGACATAGAGTTCTACAAGGCCAGAGTCGAGGCAGGCTACCGCACACACAGGGCGTCATGTTGAGCCAAGAAGCCGGTGTTTGTTAAAGCCCGTGCCTGGGATACTTGAGCATTATCATTTTGTTGTGTAACTTGTATTCTCTGCTGATGTCGGGATTTCTGTAGGAGCTGAAGGAGGACAACCAGATCCTTCTGGAGACTAAGACCATGCTGGAGGAACAGCTGGATGCCACCAGGACCCGGTCTGACAAACTGCACCTCCTGGAGAAAGAGAATCTGCAGTTAAAATCCAAGATCCATGATCTGGAGATGGTGAGATGCCGGATTTATGGGTCAGCGTTCCAGGGTCAGTGTAGACTGATGGGATTTTTGGATGATTCAGTGATGCTTCAGTTGATGGATGCAGATTGGTGTGTACAAAGAGTGACAGTATTAGAGCCACATAGCCTGAGGTTCAAAACAAAAATCAGGGTCAGTAGTAGGGCTTTAGAAAAAGAAGAGTAGAAGGGACTTAGACAGTAATTTATGCAGTTGTGAATTCTGTGTTTGTTTATCCCAACACATCCTCTAATCTCTGTTATTTCCAGGAGCGGGACTTGGACCGTAAGCGCATGGAGGAGCTGCTCGAGGAGAACCTCGTGCTTGAGATGGCCCAGAAACAGAGCATGGATGAGTCTCTGCACCTGGGCTGGGAGCTGGAGCAACTATCCAAGACGCCAGAGCTGACTGAAGGTAGGAGATAAATGGAGCAATCGAATGTTTTTAAATCCAGAGAACCAGAGAATGTTTCTGTAGGTTCACGGGCTGCTAGAGAAAGTAAAAAAACAAAACAAAAAGAACAAAAAAAACCAAAAACCTGAGTTGACCAGGATGAAGGCGTCAGAGGGCCAACAGTCCAGGCTGGTCATTGGCTCTTGGCCCTGGCATCGCCCCCACAGCCCTTGTGCATTTGTCACCCTCCTCAGGGTTTTCTTTCCACTTGGTTAAGACCTGTAATTAATATTCAGTGGCTCCTGGAGGATAATCTGTGTGTTTGGATCTGGAGCTGTTAAGAGGTTTAACAAGCCAGGGATCTTGATAAAGACTGTGTGTTTGTGTGCTTGTGTTTGTGTTTGTTGCGGGGGAGTGCTATTTGTTATAATGGCACTTTAAAAGCTTTAAGACCTGTAAGGGTGGACCATAGAGCTTTGTGTTAATTTCCCTTTTGCTGGCTTTACTGTAATCTTAGTAATATCAAAAATTTTTTTAATAGTGATTTAAAACATGGATGTGCAAACCGTGTTCTCTTGCTGTCATTAACTCAGTCCCTCAGAAGTCTCTCGGTGAGGAGGTGAATGAGCTGACCTCGAGCCGCCTGCTGAAGCTGGAGAAAGAAAACCAGACCCTACTGAAGACTGTGGAGGAGCTCAGAGGTGCAGCCAGTCAGGACACCATAGCAAAACTGGCTAAATTCAGCCAAGAAAACCAGAGACTGAACCAGAAAGTAAGCAATGGACTGTGTGTTTAAGTATTCTTCTTTGATTGGGTAAGAATTGAGGGCGATATGGCAGCGCTAAGTAATTTCCTTTGTTTTTGTTTTGGAGAATCTTTTGTATGACAAATTTTTAGTGACTCAGTGGCAAAATTACATACATAAATATACTCTCCTAACATTCCCTCGTCTCTTAATCGCTTTTGACAGGCTTCACCATGAAATCATCAAAATGGTTTAAATATTTACATCACAGAGATCAGTGTGTCACGGTGCAAAAGGTTATTTCCAATACCATCCTCTGAGGAGTACCGCACGGCTCCATCTTGATCCAGTTGTCTTTATAATTTACATCAATGCTTTTTTTCTTTTTTTTATGCAACTTATACTCATTGCAGATGATACAAATTTCACAGTCTGTCAACTTGATAGACTTCTAATATAGTTGTTCAGAAGTTGTGGTGAAATGGTCACCTTATCATACACCCATCTAATAATGAAAAAAAATAGGACTCATTTCCTTGTTACTTAGTTTTTTCCAAGGAAAATAGGGTTTGTTCAGCTTTCAGATTGCCTGTAAAAGTTGTACATCATGAGAAATGCATCAGGCACAGCGGCTAACTGAATAATAGGATAATAAACAAAGTTGTGTGGATGGATGCATTAGACAGTTTTCTTCCCTGTAGTACATATAATTACCTAAAAGCCAAAACCCATATTTCTTCAGCAGTTTGACAGCATGCTCTATCTTTCTAAGACACTTTGTAGTTTCATTTTCAGCCCTTTATTAGGTTCATCACCAAGATTAGCATATTGGACCAGCACTCCTCCATAATATATCACCCCAACACTTGGCTTTAGACCTTTTCACACAGCCGCAGTGAGAAATAAAAGAGAGAGAGAGGGAGACTGTGTAGAGAAGGGTGGATAGGAGGATGAAAGCAAAGCTGTAAATCCAGGCAGCTCCTTGCCTTTTCTTTTCCAGTCTTTGACACTCGAATGCCCCTCGCTAAGAGAAGTCTCCCAGCTATTTTCAGAGACATAAGCCTCCCTCTGAATAAGAAGCATGAAATTGTGTTTTTCTCTCACAAAGAGAAAATCCAAAGTGAGTATCTTGAGCTCTAGAGTCAAAAAGCATTAAATGTGAATGCAGCCGCTGGTAGACTCGACCAACAGAAATTGTGTCATTTAATATGTATCAATCTGTTTGTCCAAGTTTGTCTGTCTCTCTTTTTGTGTGTGTGTGTGTGTGTGTGTGTGTGTGTGCCCATAAATTTATGCCCTATGCCATTAACAGCAGTATCACAACACAGTTGACTGTATAACATAGGATGTTATGCAAGAGAATCTTCTACATCATTAAAAAAGTAGTTCTCACCAATTGCTCAGCCACCTTCTGTTATCCTCATGAAATTTAACCAAAACATTAAAACCCAATTAAGACACTGCCCCGTTTTAACTTGTTACTTTGCTTGTGTGCAGTTTGAGCAGCTGCAGTGTGAGCTGACAGCCGACAGAGAGTCACTTCGCAGCGCCGAGTCTCTCAGCACTGACCTGATGAAGGAGAAGGCTTTACTGGAGAAGACTCTTGAGACACTCAGAGAAAACTCTGAGAGACAGGTATACACATGCACACATATAGATTATTTAAACTTCTTATTCTTGAATGGTTCCTCTGTATCAAATCTTCATGGTAATAGTTCCTCTAAGCCATTTTTCCTGAAAGCTACATTTTCGCCAAATGATGCATTGTTGACTGATTAGGCCCATTATGTTTTAGACGGCAGAACAAGTTAGCGCAGTCTAATATGTTGCAGATACCAACCTCCTTGGGAATGATCCCGCAATGCATGCATGTGCTTTAAAATGGTGTTAACATTGCACTCTGTCTAGTAGTCAAGCATATCAGATAGACCGACACATCCAGACGAACAGAGCTTTGAGACTGTGCGTCATACGTGTGGCTCGCTCCTTAAAAACCATCATTCTTGTTCCTGGAAACTCCTAGAAAATAGCATGACTAAGCTGTGTAATTGACTTAAGTCTCGACTGAGTCGTCAAGAACAATCTTTGTGCCATTGATTTGCAATGGCACAAAAAAAAAAACATTAAGTGGAACTACCAATAGGTTTTATTGACTTCACAGATTTCTGGCACTCTGGCCTGCATGCAGTCGCCGGCTGTGCGTCTGCAGGGATTTAATAGCTGTTAGACCCAAATCTGACACCTATGATTACTTTAACCATCTGATTTGTAAAATCCAGCCTCGATGAGCAACAGAGGCTGAGAAAACACAACATGCTGCACTCACAGATTACTGTGGGCAATTCTTTCCAGTTGGTTGTAAACATAATGATATGTAAACCAATGCAGTGCCAGTCCATCCAAATGAACTGCAATTTTGCAGAAGTCCTTGTAAGCTTTTGTGTCTTTGGTGTTTCTGAATGTCATTAGTGGTCCTCCTTAATGTCTTTCAAATTTTTATGAGTTCTTTGGAGAAACCTCTGATTCGACTAAATTAGACTAAATGAAAATGTGAAGCTATTCCTTTTTTTGTATGAGCATGGGCTCATACAACCACTCTCATTACATCAAGCTAGACTCCTTACAAAAAAAGCCACAAATGATCCTTCAGCCCCAGTGATCCACAAAGAACAAGTGGGAGCGACGTAATACTGAGTGCAAAGTTTATGAGCCCAAATCACTTATATAATGTAACGTGACACGAGTCATTAAAGCTCTTTCTGTTCTCCAGCTGAAGGGTCTGGAGCAGGAGAACAAGCACCTGAACCAGACGGTGTCATCTCTGCGTCAGCGCTGCCAAGTGGGTGCTGAGGCGCGGGTCAAGGATGTGGAGAAAGAGAATCGCGTTCTCCACGAGTCAATCTGCGAGACGACCGCCAAACTCAATAAGATGGAGTTCGAAAGGAAACAGCTACGTGAGTAATAAGTTGCCTTTTTTCTCGTTTTGTTTCTTTTTTCCTCGGTGTCCCTTTTGTCTGCTGGCTTTACTTTCTGGCTTACTTTTGTAGACATTAGGTTGCCTTTTTTTAATTTTCTTTTTAATTTTGAATTCACATGATCAACATATTAGTTTGTAAGCAAGAGCTTGTGTCTTTTTTTGTGCAGGTAAGGAGCTTGAGCTGATGAAGGAGAAAGGTGAGAGAGCAGAGGATCTGGAGATTCAGATGCAGAAGCTGGAGAGGGACAATGAGAGCCTGCAGAAGAAAGTTGCAAGTCTTGGAATCACCTGTGAAAAGGTCCGGTGCATTTTGTTTTCTGCCTGGTCTATATTTTGAGATTTTAGGGTGTTTTGTATTCTGTGTGTTTGTCAGTAAGTGTTTCTCCACATGACCGAATTTCAGTACCTCATTACCCTTTATTTCATGTCATCAGATAAGATGCGGAGTATTAGTTATTATTTTAGTACATTTAGCAATATCTGGGAAAATAAACTCTAAAATAATTTTAGCATGAGAAATATATGTTTGCATCTTGGCTCTTATGCTTCCTAGAAAATTTGCAGAAAAAAATTAGCAGCCTTAGTAGCCAGAATTTTCACTTTCTTAAGCATCTGTTATTATCCCTGTCAGCCTCAGGGAGAAAGAAACTTGACAATCTGTAGTTAATACATTGTGCACTGCAGTTTTTAGACGCTTATTAAGCTATAAGTGAATCATTTTCTGCATTAGAGGAGTGTATTACAAGTTGGGTATCCCTTTTTGACATGTGGTCTTTTGTCTCTCTATATTAATCACAATAATCGTAATGTAACTAATTAAAAATAGGAATTTGATATGACCACAAAATTGGCAATATGTTTATTAATATTAAAGCATTATCATACATTGAAGCTGTGAAGCATCATAGAATAAAGTATAAAGTTTTTGGCTGCTGTACCACACCACTTCGACCACAAGCATCACTTATGTGTGTTTAGGTGTCCTCACTGGAGAAGGAGAACACAGAGCTGGAGGCAGAGGGTCGACGTCTGAAGAAGAAGCTGGATGCCCTGAAGAACATGGCCTTCCAGCTGGAGGCTCTGGAAAAGGAGAACTCCCAGCTGGAGCAGGAGAACCTGGATCTTCGCCGCTCAGCGGAGAGCCTCCGGTCGGCAGGGGCTAAGGCTGCTCAGCTAGACGCCGAGAACAGGGAGCTGGAGAGCGAGAGGAGCCAGCTGAAGCGCAGCCTGGAATTGCTCAAAGCCTCGTCCAAGAAAACAGAGCGATTAGAGGTAACACTTCCGGACTGCCAGTCATACAAAGAGCATTTAAGTGACTGGAAAGCATTGAGACACAGCTAAAATGCATTCCCATTTGGCAAGAAGCTTTCTTAAAGAAAAAGAAGCAGTCGGGTTCTAGTTGTAGCGTTTCATCAGTGCAAGTGGTGCCTATGTGAGTTACCTCGTCCTTAACAGAGTAAGTTTGTGCAGAATCACTGCAGAGCTCCAGGTACCTTACAAGTTACATTTTTGTAATTCATCATAACCAATAAATATTTTTACAGGTAAGTAACAGGGGATGAGTCATACAGTGGCATCAGGGAGCAGCACAACTAGTTCACAGCTTTTAATATCCTAATCTGGCTATTCCTCTCCCAGGTGAGTTACCAAGGCCTAGATACAGAGAACCAGCGCCTGCAGAAGGCTTTAGAGAACAGCAGCAAGAAGATCCAGCAGTTGGAGGCAGAGCTTCAAGAGGTGGAGAGCGAGAATCAAACCCTCCAACGCAACCTGGAGGAGCTCAAGATCTCCAGTAAACGCTTGGAGCAGCTGGAGCAGGAGGTAGGGCAAAAAAAAAATTAAAAAATCGGCTTCACATACATTAATTCAGCAATAACAATCACATGTGCTGAAATGTGGGAAATGGCAGCCATCCAATGGAATAGCTGCAGGATTTTTACTGACACAGCTTTAGTGACTTCCTTTTTGTGGGATGGACTGATTCTGCCTGGCAGAATGGGGTCAATCAGATTGGCCCAAAAACTGCAGTTGAGGCCGACTGATAGTTGTGTTTGCACGATGGGTACTGTTCGGGATGTAGCTGTCTAATACGGAAAAATAAGTGAAAATTTATTTAATTTGTCCCCTGAGAAGCATTCCCATTCTGGTAGTTAATTCTAAAAAAATTACAGCATGTTTCCCAGCAGTCTTGGATTATCCCAGATTATTTGTCAAAATTGATTTTTTGGGCCCTTTGAGTTAATCTGTGTCCACCTTTAGCCAAACATGTATTAAAAGGCATTTAGACTAAAAATAATCCCATCAAATGATGTTTTATCTGTCCGCTCTCCATTACATTATTCCCCTCAGAACAAGACTCTGGAGCAGGAAAGCTCCCAGCTGGAGAAAGACAAGAAGCTGCTGGAGAAGGAGAACAAGCGGCTGAGGCAGCAGGCCGAGATCCGCGACTCCAAGCTGGACGACAGCAACCAGCGGATCTCCACCTTGGAGAAAGAGAACCGAACCATGGGCAAGGAGATGATCTTCTTCAGGGACTCCTGCACGAGAGTCAAAGACCTGGAGCGAGAGAACAAGGAGCTGGTCAAACAGGCCACAATCGATAAGAAGACCCTCATCACACTCAGAGAGGTAAGCAGAGCCCTTACAGTGGCAGATGTGTGTAAATATTGGTAGTCTTTTCCAGTTATTATTGTGATTATTGATTTTCTATTAATCCTGGCCACTGAAGACTATGATAACTCTTCCATTAATCATAATTTTTATTAGATTATTGGTGTCAGTGATATATACAGGGGCTCAAAGTGTGTGTGTATATCTGCAATTAGGAGCTTGTGAGTGAAAAGCTGCGGACTCAGCAGATGAATAATGATCTGGAGAAACTTACCCACGAGTTGGAGAAGATTGGACTGAACAAGGAAAGGCTTCTACATGACGAGAGCTCCGATGACAGGTATCGGCTCACACACTTAATTTTATTTACTATTCCGTGATGGGTGTTAAAACTGTTTCAGCCTACAACCCGAATAAGAACTCAGTCTGCTGTCGTGGGATCAGAATCATTAAAAGTGATCAGTACAAGTGGGAACTCAGTCGGCCAATGATGATACTTGACCCATATTTTGGAATACAGATGTGTGATCACGCTCCCAACTCTCAAATACGCACATGCCGAGCTAACAGTACCTCTGGTCTTAGGTTTAAGCTCCTGGAAACCAAACTGGAGTCGACTCTGAAGTCATCTTTGGAGATCAAAGAGGAGAAGATCGCTGCCCTAGAGGCCAGACTGCAGGAGTCCTCAAATCTGAACCAGCAGCTCCGGCAGGAACTCAAGACAGTAAGAAATGTAGTGTTTTGGTTGTGTTGCATACAGATGCTGAGTACTACCACAATACAGAAGACCCTGCCTAAAAAAAAAACATACAATCAAGCCAAAACACCAGTCTGCAGTCAGGAGAACTAAAAAACACTGAAAACAGTGAAGGCCGGTGTATTATTTGTTCATCGACTCTTCCACTTCTATCATCATTTTATCCATGCATGAGTTGGCAGGAGTCTGTGAAGGAGGCGGAGTGGAGTGCAGGATGTCTGTTTTCCTTTAGAAGGCATTTGTGCTTTGAACTTGCTGACACAAATCCGATCCAAAGCTAAAATGTTAAGTGGAAAAGTTGAGGCCTCTTTGGATGAACTCTGATTTTCCGCCGAGAGTGTAACTGTAATGGATCCTGTCTGCTGTTACTTTACCATCAGTCGAGTCATAACTCAACTAGAGTAGTTTCTATTTTCATTTGTTTAATTTTCAGTCAAACCCAGAGCATTATCTCACACTCAGCCACCCGGGATTTACGCGATATTTATGTCGGTGTTGTTAATTTTAATGTAGTGAAGGGGGCTGCAAATATCCCACCCAGTTATTCCATTGTGCTGATTTATTTCTCTCTCCTCAGGTGAAGAAAAACTATGAGGCGCTGCGTCAGCGGGAGGAGGAGGAGAGGATGGTGCAGAGCTCGCCCCCTAGAGGAGGGGAAGACCCCGGGTCTGTCAGTAAATGGGAGAAGGAGAGCCATGAGGCCACCAGGGAACTGCTGAAAGTCAAAGACAGGCTCATTGAGGTGGAGAGGAATGTAAGTTAACATGATATCGGGAATGTAAGATGGCCAACGTGACTACGTGTTGGCAATGGGCATGCACATTCATACACACACTCTCATGCGCACAGCTTCTTTCAACTTTCTGTGAATGTATTTAACCATCTCTAATGTCATATTATGTGTATGTATGCTTTTTTGTTCCCAGAATGCCACACTGCAGGCCGAGAAGGCGGCCCTGAGGAGCCAGCTAAAACAACTGGAAACTCAAAGCTCCAACCTGCAGGCTCAGATAGTGGCCGTGCAGAGGCAGACGGCCTCCTTGCAGGAGAACAATACGACGCTACAGACACAAAACGCCAAGTTACAGGTAAACCCACACATCCAACATAATACACAGTGTCCGATAAAGCAATGGCCCTCACAATGGATGCTTTTCCACAGAGGAATACATTAGATGCCGAGAACAGAGCTATCAGGTTATAGTGTTGCACATCTGAAACTACAGGCGAGCAGGGATTGGATGGTAACCAATATCACACTTAAATACAGGTTTATATTATCGCAATAATCGGTCGATACTCTACTGACAATGTGACAATATATTTCGGGAAAACTTCCAACTTTCTGATGTTTTTCCAAGATACAGGCTCTACATACTTATTTTAGTGTATTGATTTTAATCATGATAAAGACATAATATGTATCATAAAGATATGATTATAATAGTATTTAATAGAATCAGATAGTAGAAAAGATAAAATGATTCCTCAAATATCGTATGTACTGTTTATAATATATAAAATAGTCTGCATTTTTTTCTCAAAATACAACGGGATCTAGTCTTCTTCTGACATTGCACGGGTTGTACAGTTGCCTTGCCAGGCTGCTTAGCTCCCTGAAATGGCTTTGGACTTGTACTCCCTGTTTGGCAGCGGTTCAAACCCTTCTTATGGGCGACAGGATTTACACTGACCATACAGTAGCTTCTAGCTGTTTCTGTGGGGGCTAATGTCCGGCTCTCGATGCGTAAAGTGTGTATGTGAGAGCATATGTAAGGTAGGTGTGTGCGTGTGTGTGTTTGTGTGCACGCTGGAGGCAAAAAAGCTGTTTTTGTTTACAGGTACAGAAAGTGTTTCTGCACCTGAACAGAGGTGTGTGTGAGAGAGAGTGTGAATACAAACACTAGATAGGCTTGAAGAGGGATTTGAGCCTAGGAAACCACTGTGACCACAAAGGAAACATGAAAAGAAAACCGTTTTCCTGCGGCTGTTTTTGTTGTTGGAAAAATACAGCAAAAGGGGAGAACGAACCGAAAGGAGACACAGTGCCCCCTATAGACTGAAACAACAATAACTTATATTTACTACATCTTCATTTCCTTTCCTGTTTGTTTTTGGGGAGCTTTTAATAAGTGATGATAGATGACAAAATGGTGATTGGAGAAGTGTCTAATATTCTCCTCATCTTACACTCCCTGCTCGAAGTTTGCTTTCTCCACTCTCTTCTCTTTGTCTCTTCTCTTCTGTCTCTCCCTCTCCTTTTTCTTTCATTTTTGTTCTTCATTCATTGTTTTCACAAACCCATTTCCCTCCTCATCCATCCCCCTATTCTCCTCCTCTCCTTCAACACCTCCCTCTCCGCACCTCTTTGCTTAATTTATCCCCTCTGTCCACTCCGTGTAGGTGGAGAACTCCACCCTCAGCTCGCAGAGTGCAGCCCTCATGGCCCAGAACGCCCAGCTGCAGAGTCAGCAGAGCAGCGTTGAGGGCGAGCGCGAGGGGGCGCTGAAGGAGAAGGAGGAGCTGAGGGCCACCTACGAGCTGCTCCTCCGCGACCACGAGAAGCTCGCGGCGCTCCATGAGCGGCAGGCGGCCGAGTATGAGGCCCTGATCGGAAAGCACGGTGGCCTGAAGAGCTCCCACAAGAGCCTGGAGCAGCAGCACAGGGACTTGGAAGACAAGTGAGAATGGGGTTCACAAGCATGGGATGGGCACATGCTCAAATCTAATTACAGCTTAAGTCTCACTGACAGCTTTTTACACTACTTTGACCTTCTTTTGTCCATTATCACTATTGTTATGAAGGTAATATTAAACAGCCATGCTAAGGACAAAGAGGAAGCCGTAGACCCCCCTGGGATAATGAAAATATATTTGCTTTGTGTCAAATTTCTACGTGTAACTCGCAGAACAGTTTGTAATGTGTATGTGTGTTTTTAACGTGTGCAGGTACAAGCAGCTCCTGCAGAGAAAGGGGGAGCTGGAGGAGCTGGAGAAAAACCTGAAGGAGCAGCAGGAGAAGATGGCACTAGAGAATCAAACCCACCAATCAACAGCCGACCAGTGCAAACTGCTCAAAGAGGAAAACGATAGGTCAGATTAAGCTGTTTCAACATGTTTATCTTAAAAACAAATGTATCAGTAATATTAAACTCTCTTTTATTTTTAAGCCTCCTTTACATTCAGACATGTCTATATATTTAGGAGCCATTCTGCTCTCTCCTCAGACTTAACACTACTTACCGTCAGCTGCTGAAGGACAATGAGAACCTCCAGCTTGACCACAAGACAATGAAGAGCCAGTTAAACAGCACCAAGCTGGAGCAGACCAAGCTGGAGGCTGAGTTCTCTAAGCTGAAGGAGCAGTACCAGCAGCTGGACATCACCTCCACCAAGCTCACCAACCAGTGTGAGGTGAGGAGAGACGTCTCGTCTCGTCTCGTCTCGTCTCGTCTCTTCTGTTCGCCAATTTCACAGCCAGCTGTCTTTGATTAGTTCACCCCTTTTAATATATGTACAGCTGACTTCTTAAGCCAGCTGTGTTGTGGAGGGCTTATCCCTTTAATGTATCATATTTATATCTGAGCAGGGTGCCGTACCATCTCATTAATATACCCCTGCGCGTGTTTGTGTTAGTTGCTGAGCCAGCTGAAGGGAAACCTGGAGGAGGAGAACCGTCACCTGTTGGACCAGATCCAGACTCTGATGCTACAGAATCGCACTCTGCTGGAGCAGACCATGGAGAGCAAAGACCTGTTCCACGTGGAGCAAAGACAATACATGTAAACTCCTCATTATGTGTTTCGTTTAAAATGGACATGGTGTCTGTTGATATTTGATCAGTATGTTTTTAATGGGGTATAAAACGATTGGTTGCATTTGGATTGTATGCGTTTCCATTTGCGTCTGTCTTTACTGAATCCTCTCTCCTGTCTCTACCTTTTCAGAGACAAGCTAAATGAGCTGAGGAGACAGAAGGAGAAGCTGGAGGAGAAGATCATGGACCAGTACAAGTTCTACGACCCCTCACCTCCACGCAGGTAAAAAGCAGCTTTGTCAAGTTTCAGTAGTTAAAATATCCTTGACAAGGAGACCGTCCAAAAGCAACAATTAAGGAACCTTGTGTAAATGATCTTCCTGTGAGTGGTGTAACGGTGGTGTATCAGAGTGACTCAGACAAGTCAGTGTACCATAAGACAATGATGTAAAAAAAGTTGTTTGCTTGTTGACTTATCTCTGAGGCCTAGGATGGGCCGCAGACACTCACTGCAGCCTCAGGGAGGGATGCATCAAATATTTATGGTCTGCAGAGCTTTAAACAGCTGTATACTGCAGCATTTTCTATCTAGTATAATCCAAGGCACGTTTCATCCGTGGCTGAAGTGAAGCTGTAAATAGTGAACATACAAAAAATTCAGACAGTTGAAATGCATCGAGCAATCATTTTCTTTTTGATCCGCTTTCTACCGTTGTCTCTGTCTCCGCCCTCCCCCGTAGGCGTGGCAACTGGATCACTCTGAAGATGAGGAAGCTGATCAAGCCCAAGAGCCGGGAGAGGATGCGTTCTCTCACGCTGACCCCGTCTCGCTCAGAGTCCGGTGACAGTTTCCTCACCTTCCCCCAGGACAGCCAGGACAGTTCGTCCATAGGCTCCGGCTCCAACTCGCTAGACGACACACTCACACAGAAGAGGAGCAGCAGTGAGTACATAGGAAACGCATTCACACACACAGATGCGGACCCAAGATTCTAAATGGGCACAGTCAAAGTTTAAAACCAACACTTGGTCTCAGTGTGTGTTCACGACAGATGAGACAAATTCCTTGTACAAACATGTGCAGGAAAAGATGCTGTGATAAAATACTCACTGTTTCATACACAAGTTGACATAAATGTACATGCACAAAATCTGTTTCTAGCGAGTCCCTTTTAACGCTGAATATTATATCACTGACACATAAAAACAGTCCACAAAGTAAAAAACAAAACAAAACACACTGCTGCTTTTTTGTGTGTGTGTGTGTGTGTGTGTGTGTGTGTAGGTTTGTATGCCCGAGTGTTTGAATGGGTCTTTCCTCCCCTAACTGCCCCTTTGCTTCTTTATATCTCTCTCTTTCTCTCTCTCTCTCTGCAAAGGGAGGAGAGGGCATCAGTGCCATGCCCAAGGGCAGGGTTCCACCAATGGTATGCTGCGGACGGGGAGGGTGGGCGGGTTGTGTGACCCGACTGTCATGTCTGTCAGGGCATGTTTTCGTGAGTCCGTTGTCCGTTTCACTCAGCTGTCCTTAGAGGCTACGGTTGAGCTGTGCAGCACCTCAAGGTTGACTCTCGACCGCGGACCTGGTTCAAAAAAAACTAGATTCACTTCCTGTGTTTGATAGAACAAGCGGGAGCGCTTGATATCTACAACCTTATCTAAAGGGCTACTAAAGTGTAAAATAGAAATATTTTTTGAAGGTCCAGTTCAGTCTTAACTCCATCCCCCTACAGGTCTAAGGCTCATTAGCTCTCAGTGACACATGTCAACCTGCTGATCTGTGCAGTTCACCTGTAAATTAGATAGAAACGCCCGCTAACGTAGCATCATAGCTATTAAATGGTGCAATGCTTTGCAGCTCACTTCCAGTGAAAGCAACATGTTGGTCATATTCACATTGTTTTAGTAGGCGAAGTAGGTTTACTTCTTAAAATAAGTGTGTAGGTGTGTTTGCTTCAAGATGAAACTGCATGTTTTAATACCTGTAAAATATAAGTACATGAAGTGCTGGGTAAAATCTAGAAGCTCATCAGTATAATACAACAGTATATTTTAACACCAGTGGGAAATCGGACAGATTAAAACATTAAAGTACAAAACATATATTTTCATTCAAAGTATCCTTTGAGTGCTATTAGAGAAAGGAAGCATTGCCTTTAACAATCATGTAGTAAAATGTACATTACAGCTCTGTACCAAAGACATCACGCAGTCACGTATCTAGTGATAAAGTTAATGACTACTTACCTCTCTCTGGTTCTTGGAAATGTCCGTACTGAAATCATTGCAGTCCTCCCCGATGCAGTTAATCTGCCCTTTGAGCTTCTCCCTCTCCTGATTGCACCCTTTAATACTCCTCATCCTCTATGTACCATCTAGGTGTGGCAGTGCGTCTACACTTGTGTTGTTGTGTAATGTATGTAACGCTTTCAAATCAGTTGTTCAGTGTTCGTATGGGATGCTGTGTGCTGATAGAATGAGAGAACGTGTGTGTGTGTATGTGTGTGTGTGTGTGTTTGTTTTCACAATGTATTTACGTTGTTATATTTGTTTGCATAATATTTTTGCACAGAAGTCTGCCCTTAAAAGTATTATTCCGGTTTTAATATAGTCTGTGGAAGGCATATCAGTCTATCCAGAACGCACTTAAACAAGTGTTTTATTTTGAAAAATAGAAACCTTAATTCAATATTATCATTTATTAACAAAGCTGGTGAAAAAAAAAATGATTGGGCTGAACACAGCCTGTCTGCGAGATTTAAAATGCGAGAAAAGGTGCCTAACCCTCCTTGCACAAGCTGTGCAATATAAGTAGGGAATTTTGTTTTCAGCTCTGTTAACTTGTACTAGCTTTGCTAATATATATCTAACAATATATTCATTAAATAACAAGAATGAAGCGTATTAAAGTGGATGTAGTGTATTTGTATAGACTGAAATGCGGGCTTAACAAAATCAAATTGACTGTAATGAGATGATTCACACTTCTAAATCCAATATTGTAGTGTCTATTACATTGTTGTCTGTTGTCCAGTAGAGTGGGGCTCAGTGCTCTCTCTCTCTCTCTCTCTCTCTGCATCTCTCCCCTGGCTCTTTGTGAAAAAACGTTAACACATCCCTCTGTTCTGCCCTCCTTTTTTCTTTTGTTTTCTTTTTTTTCCCCCCCTTCCACCTCCCCCCCGGGACTGCTCTGTCGCTCTCTCCCCGCTGTCTGTCTATCCCTCTCTGTCTGTCTCTGGCTGCGCCCTGACAGCTATAAAAAGGTTGCCTTTCATGAGGAACAGATCCAAGGACAAAGACAAGGCCAAAGCCATCTACCGGCGCTCCATGTGTAAGACCTCCGTTAGCCGCCGCGCTAGCCCTCCCTCTCCGCCTCCTCTCCCTGTCATCGTCACACTAGGAGAAACAAAGGGGGAACGGTCACTGATCTCAGGGCGGCTGCGGTGTGGGGGTGTGGCAGTGTGACAGTAAGGCAGAGCCCGGTTTCAGTCATAGCCTTTAAACCTACCAAGCCCTGCAGTCATTAATTTGGGAACTCAGCATTTAACATGTCACCGCTATGACAAAAGCAGTGACATGTCATGCAAAAGTGTCTGCCAATGATTTACCATAGATTCAGGTAAAAAAAATATAATATAATTTTTAAATTATTTATTTCTTTATTTCTTTATTTGCATATCCACCCTGCCCCCATGCTGCGTTTGGTGACATCAGTGACTTGTCCTTTTAATTTTTTTTTCCTAGTAACCCTTCCGTCGCCACCTCCGCCCTACGTCTGCCGCCTTCACTCCCTCCTGTAGAGTATCTTCTGTTAGCTTTTATCAGCCTTCACCAGTGTAGTGTCACTTCATTCTCACTACTAAATGATGAATGGATAACACAAGCTTCACTAACTTTGAAAGTAATGATTCAGAAAGGAATGACAGAGAGGAAAATTAGGACTAAAATCACAAGAAAAACATCATGGGAAAAACTGCTGATTGATTTTTCTTTCTGTGCATCTGCCTCTTGTAGTGTCATGCAGTTTGATTTTCATCTATCGTAGTCTAGTGATTCTGGGAATCACCATGGAACAGACAACTTCTCGGGCAGCTTTTTCATGTGCTCTGTGGTTACATTTTTTTGGGTTTACTGAATGAAAGGCTTTATGTGTGTGTGTGTTTGTGTGTGTGTGTTCAAGCAAGAGTGAGAGAGATTGTGGGTTTGCCTTTCATGTGCCTGTGTTGTGCTTTTACCTCCATCTTTGATTACAGCATGACTTAAAAAAAAAAAAAGTCACCAACCGCCTGATCACCGCCACTCGCACTCACCATGGAGGACTTGAAATGGAGCCTTTCCTCTTTCTCTCTTTCTAGCTCTCTTTCTGTCTCTCACTTATCTTTCTCTCTCTCTCTCTCTCTCTCTTCCTCTGTCTGCGTGCTGCATTTCAGATCTTGTTCTGCTGACATGGACCCGCCTCGCTCCGATTCTGGCTCTTATCTTTTGTGTGCATTGCTCCTGCTGCTCGGAGCAGCTATGCATGCCCATGTGCTTCTCTACCGTCGCGTACAGCTTAGTAAACAAAGTGCATAAAGACAGTGGCCTCTAAGGCGTGACGTATCACCTGTCTAAAATGACGTATCTGGCAGAGATGGTGCAGGAATAAAGGAGGACAAACAGTGCAGCTGCCGTCCTTATGCACTTATGATAATATTTCTTCCAATCGCGGGGTCTGCCTGCATGTGCCGTTCCAAAACGGTGTGTTCCAGTTCCAAAATTTTATTTTATTTATTTTTTTTTTTTGCATTCTACAAGATGGATGAATATGATTTATATCTGATAGTATTATTGAACAAGGCCTCAGCAAAAAGGGCAGTTCTCTGCTATATTTCCATATTAAATATTTTATGATGCTACTATATTAAGGCAGTGTGAACAAACAATTTGGAAACCTCTGATTAGTGAGGTAATCCTCCAGGTTTAAGCAGATTTTAGCAACTTGAAGGACTCTGCAGAAATAGTAGCTTTCATCTGAGCCATTTTGCATCCCTAGGTCACTATGTCTTACTAAAGGGATGCAAAGTGTCTCTGACATTAAGTTAAAGATAATAGTTTTATTATCTGAGGTATACATGGATTTGGGTGCAAAACTTGGTCATGACTCGAGGTGAGACAGGAAGTGATAAAATGCATAATTTTATAACGTTCCTGTCCTAATACCGCTTTCCATCCCTCCGTCCGTCCATTCAGCCATGAATGACCTGCTGCAGACCATGGCCGTGGCAGGCGGTCCCGGGGCGCAGTGGGCGGGAAGCACTGAGAACCTAGACGGCATCGAGGGTGGGGAAGCCGGCATGACGGGCGGCAGCAGGCGCGGCGGGCAGCGCATGAAGGAGCTCGCCTTTTCCACCAACGCCATCGACTGTGCTGCCCTCACCCTGCCCACTGCAAGACACGGCAGGGCCAAGAACAAGCTTCAGGTCAAAGGTCAGGGTGCTGGGTTTTTTTGTGTGAGGGTAGGAAAAGCCAGGGATATTGAACCTCTGATACTTATTTAACTTTTCACATATAAGGATGAATATGTCAGAATGTTTAGGATATATTTTTCCCACTCTAATTGTCCATATAAGTGGACTAGACTGATAATTCATATGAAGCTGGAGGAGTTTTGTCTGATCTGCTGGGGGGGGGTAAAGCATATGTGGCATCAGCCTCCTCTCTGTCTCAACAGGCAATGCCTCCTGCGAGGATGTTGCTGGCTCCTCGGACGACCCCAAGAGTCAAGGTGAGACTTGGTATGACATCAAGCTGAGTTTTTTGTCAGGTGAAAAGAAAAAATTGACGGGTAATTGTAACAGCCTTTAAGCATCAGCCGTCGAATCTGAAGGCCTTTCAAACTGAAAAGCCCCAAAAGAGCAGGTCATGTCCTCAGCCAGTCCCACTGCTAATCTTTGGGCTGCCTTCCTGCACTTCGATTAAGCCTCATCCACAGTTGGAAAAGCAATTTTAGTGGAGAGCAAAAGAGAGCGAGATCAGCCTCCATTGAATGTAGGATTGACTCTATTCCAGGCTTTAGGGTGTTATCCAGGGCAGTTAATCTGCGGCCAGGCAACTGTTCATCAGCTCTGTGCTGCTCTAATGTAGATGACCCAGTTGTTTAAAGCAGCCACAAAACTTCTGACACACATTCCTAGCACTCAAGCTAGATCTACACTCTAATGCCATTAGTTTTGTGTCTTTTCCCATAACTTTTTCCATTAGTGTTTAAATGTGTTTTGTACCTACCTACCCAAAATATGTAACCTATAGTGCCAAAAAAATCGTTAAAGTGTCTCCTCAGGACATTTGTGTAGCATTATAGCCCAACCTGGATTTTCCTTTGCTGATGGTTTCCCAGAATGCACTCATAAAATCCAATACGTTGCTGTTGGACTCATTTTCTGTTACCACTCTGTAATGGCTGCAGGAAACTTTCTTCCACTCTCACACACCGGACATTACTTATAATGAATCAGCCATTAGGTCATCTTCAAAAGATGCTATTATATTTAGTCACTAATGGCAGCTTCAGATAACTATTGATTTCAATTTTTTTTTTTTTCCAAGCAACTTTTAAGCTGCCACATATTGTTTTCAGATTTCTGTCTTTCCTTTAGACCATTAAATATTAAACTTGGCTAGTTTGACACTGCACAAAAATGAGCAATGTGATGTCTCCTTTAGAAATGTTAAATGTAACAACCAGGGTGTGTGTGTGTGTGTTTGTGGGTATGTGTGTGTGTGTGTGTGTGTGTGTGTGTGTGTGTGTGTGTGTGTGTGTGTGTGTGTGTGTCCTAGCAGGCCTGCAGGTGTATAGCAGTGCTCTGTCTCCTTCCCCTGTTGAGCTGAGCATTAGGTGCAGAGTGCCCTGTAGCATCTGTAGTAAGTGACAACTACTTGGCACTGAATCCCACTTTGCGCCACAAACAGTGGTCTGGTTTCCTCGACATAATAAGAACGCTGACACCGATCAGTAATGTAAAGGTTCATGTTTTAAAATTCCAATTTGGTGTCAACCCATGTCCTGAAAACCAGTTTGAAAATGATTTCACGGTCCTCGGTTTCCAGCTGAAACTGTCCCTACGAACACTGGAAAGAGCAAGGTCACATTGTCACTACTCCTTTTTTCAGGTTCTCCTTCCTCTCCTCCCACTCTGTTTTACACAAGACACCAGGCATCCCATTTCTTCTTTTATTACTAATTTTCTCGCACTCTGTCGTCCTCTGTTATTCAGTACTGTCTCTGTCATTTCCCCTTTCTCCTGGACGCGGATTGGGTCTGTGGATTTAGGTGTCCCGGCACCTCTCCGTCACTAATTCTTGGGTACTAACTGGACATATTGGGGATGTGGCCTGGCACTGAGCCACCCTCCCTGTCCCTGCGCCTGGCATGTGCCATCTGCTGCCCCAGCGGGAGACGTTCTATCAAACTGTTAGACGTGCGCCCACGTGTTACTCTTTGTGTTGGTGCATGTGGGTGAGGATACGTGTACGCGTATAAGTATATATACCTAACTGCGTGTATGTTTGTGTGCATGTGTCTTCCCTCTTGTTCCTTACCCAGCCACCAGACCCTCCAGTCTCCATAGCAACAGGACCACCAGTAGTAATAGTAACAATAACATCCACCTCACTTCTCCTCTGGAGGGTAAAGGTATGCTCCCCCTTCCCTCACCCCCCCAAACCAACCCCTCTTTCCATCCTCTTTTGCTCCCTTTATCTTTTCAAAGGCATGAAAGCCTTTACTCAAACTAAATGCGTCCCGCAGGTCAGATTTTTCTATCAATCTATGGAAAAGGAATTGAGTTTCTTACTCAAAATCATTTACAGCTGTAAGGAATAGCCAATTAATTGAATCGTCATTGAACAAATATTAATCAGCAAATAATTTAATGATCGATGAATTGTTATAGACATTTTCCAAGCCAAATAATCTTCTATGTTCTCAAATGCGAGAATTTCCATGATAGTAAAGTGAATATTTTTGGGGTTTGGACTGTTTGTCAGACAAAACGACATTTATGACGTCATCTTGTGATTTTTTTGCTTACTACTGTATACAGAATGAAAATGCAGGCGGTTTGATCACTCACCCCCCGATCTAATCATTGCCTCCGATTCCCAAAGGCACACTCAACGGGAGCCTCAGCAGGCCTCAGAGTGAGAGCAGCGGAGAGTTCAGCCTGAGCTTAGACCAGGAGGTGTGGTCCAGCAGCGGCAGCAGCCCCGTCCAGCAGCCCACCTCCTCGCGCTCCTCCCACCAGAGCCCCCTGCAGCTGCGCAGGACGCTCGACCCGTCTGCCGCCGCAGGAACCGCCGGCCAGAACCAGATCCGGAAGACGGGATCTCCTGGAAGCGAGGTGCTTTCCCTGCAGCAGTTCCTGGACGAGGGTATTGATCCTGCTGAGGTGAGGCCTCTAAGTCAGATATAACTGATGTGTAATGTTGCTTCTGTTTGGTTAAAACCTGCAAATACAGTAGATTGAGCTTTTATGGACACAAAACTTAATTTTTCTCGGCTATGACCCTGCTGGTCTGCAGTCAATATTTTGCTCTATCTAGTTATTATTTTTTTATTATTAAACATAATGAGCAAGTAGAGATTTTTTTCGTAAAATTAATTCAAGTATAGAATTTAGTTTAATGGTACTGTACTTGATACTGTTTTTCTGTTCTCTCTTCTGTAGTCTGGCAGTCAGGAGAACCTCACTGTAGACTCCCCCCGCCTCTCCACTTCTTCTGAGCATGTGCAGAAAGAACGCACTTCCACAAAGAGCCGAGGCATATTACGCTCCTCCAGTGGGAGAGCGGCACCAGTCGGCTCCGACCGTCCGCCAAGATCCTCGGGGCAACCGGGGCGCCCGACCCTGCGGAAGGCGGAGAGCACACGCGTGAAAGGCTCCGTCCCAGTCCGGCCCAGCCTCTCCTCGCAGGGTAAAGCCATATCCGTCTCCGAACGCCTGGACTCGGCCTCCTCCGCGCTGCCCCGCGCCAGCAGCGTCATCTCCACGGCCGAAGGCACCACGCGGCGCACCAGCATCCACGACCTGCTCTCGAAGGACCACCGGCAGCCCGTGTCGGTCGACGCCTCCCATCGCTTCCACCATGGCTGGGGTACGCTCCCAGCCTGCGACCAGTGAGTACCACCCCAACAGCACCGACCCAAAGGGACCCCTTATCACCACCACCCCCCTGCCTAAGTCACTCAGCTTACCTTGCCATAGCTTGGAAGACCCCGACCTCTCCACCATCGAGTCTTTCCTCGGCCCCTCCTTCACTGTAGAGTCTGTGTTCATGGACTCCATTTTTAGCGAGTCAGCGGGCAAAAACCTCCCCTTCCTGTCGCTAAACCCCACCCTAGTCAGCAATATCAGTGGGCCACCTGTTACGAATAAAAGCCCCCAGGCTCCACCTATCCCAAACCACATTTCCACCCAAAACCAGACCCCTCACAGCCAATCAAACGGCCAGATGAGATCCGGCCCAGCCGGTCTGAAGGAGTATACCGAGGGCGTCGACCCCAGTGGTGTGAATAATTCGGACCAGTCGCTGAGCCCAGAGGACAGCCAGTCTCTGTGGTATGAGTACGGGTGTGTGTGAATGACAGGGAGGTTCTGGCTTGCTGCTCTTTATACCAGCCTTGACTCAGAATGGAGAACAAAAGGATAGACGACAAATCCTCCTCCTCCTGCATGATTTTATTGCAGCTGTCTGTCTCAGAGTGGTGTATTGGTTTCATGCTTTCTCATTTTCCATGGTGCTGATGGTGATTTGCCTTTATTTTTAATTTCTTTTTTTTTTTTTATGTGTCACCTCCTGTTCTGACCTCTTTCTGTCCTGTTCTGTTGGACTTTGATGAATGTTCTTCCGTCCAACAGCATTTACCACATTATTGTTTCCTCATCAAATCCGTTTGACTGGCTAACACTACACTATTATCTGCTGTAGCAGGTTCGTACATCACAGTTAAGACTTAAGAGTTTCTGTTTAGGGCATCAATCGAAATTAGCTGTGAGAAGAATGTTTTAGCCAGAAATGTTTTAGCTATAAAGATGTAGCCATTAAAACCAGCAGAAAATGTTAATGATAATGAGAGATGGAGCAAAGCATTGTGGGACTGATCTCACAGTGGCAATTTCATCAAATTAAAGTCCTTAAGTTTGTCGGATAATAGATTCACTTGTCACTTGTTGTTTATCAAGATGTTCTAGTCTATGGGAGTGTGTCCATCTCACTGCTTCTGACTCGGTTGCATTATCCACTAAACTTGCATGGCTTTGTGTCTCAGTCCAACCTGAAACACTCATTTTGATTGCTGTGATCAAAATGTTTATGTTTATCCTCTTTTTTTTTTTCTATTGACAGTGTGAATTGTGTTTTCTGTTGTAGATTTGAATTTTTTTTTCAGTATTTTCTTTTATGTATATTAACTGTAGCATTGGCTTTGTGGATGATGGGTTTTGACTGGGTGGACTTCTTGGGCTGGTGACAAAATGATGTAGCTTCATTCCCAGAATGATCTGAAGGGAGGATTTAGCTGGTTAAGTGGAAGTTGACAGTGAAGGCGGCGGAATATGACCAGAGGGATTATTATATTTTAGTTTTAAACAGTCTTTGATAGAGTTATTGACACGGGGAGTCACTAATAGTAAGTTGGAGGGATTTGCAGGGGTTGGATTGTTTTGTGAATGAAGCTGGCATCATTTCTTTCGGTATCTGGAGACTTTTGTTTACTCATCCCGACGCAACACAATGGATAATATTTGATGATGTATTTTAGACTGACAAGATCTTGTACAGATTGTTGTAATCATTAAGTTATAATCAAAGACGAGCACTGCTTAATGTGCCAATACTAGTAGAACTGTCTGCATCCTAGATCTTTATTTATTTCTGCCTTTTGTACCATGTAGTTGCTGGTTTGAAGTTGCTTTATTGTATTTATCTTAATCTACATTATACGCAGGTATAAAAGTAAATGAAAATGTTGTTGTCACTCTCTACAGATGTAACATAAACATTGCCTTTGTCCTACAGATGAGGAGGGCAGAAAGTCTAAAAGCAGGAGTGGGGAGCCGCAGCAAAGCTGCTAAACCCTGCCTCCCCCCACCCTCGTCTGTCTGCTACCATGCTGTGAGCGTGTGGTGAGTGAGTGCTGCTCGAGCGGGGGGGGGGATAGGGGGTGGGAAGATGTCCGGGGGGGTGGTGGGGGGGTCGGTCGTTCTTGTCTCCATGGGAACCTAAAAACATGGTGTAACAGATGTCGTCCATCCTGCCGTGCACTTGCTACCCCTGCTTCTCTAAGCTGTCACCCCAAAAGCCCCCCCCCCCCTCACTGTGCTGTCCGTTGCCCCACTGTCCCTGTGGTGCCGAACGCCTGTTCACTGAGCCTGATGAGACCCTGGTCTGCATGGCATATGGGCCGTTTTACCACGTTGCTCCGAGTGGACGGACACTTGTGTTCCTGTGTTCCCCAGCAAGAGGAGTTCTACAACTCCAGCAGCGTATTGCTCCTCCCTTGATGCTTATCGTGGTTTTCGGTAAAGGTGACTGCTGAGTGCCCCACTGGTTTTAAAAAAAAAAAAGAAAAAAAAAAAAGTTGGCCCTTTGCTGTTTTCAGACTGCTTGTTGTGGCTGCATGGCTTTGGTGTAGCGCTGAAATCCCTCCCCTCCTCCTTCCCTTGACAATGCATGTAGATCCAGGCTGCTGTCTCCTCTTGTACATCACTGACTGTCTATATGATACAATTTCTGTCTTTTTTAACCCTCTCCTCTCTGTTTTTTTGTTTTGTTTTTTTTTACTTTGTCTTCCTTTGTGTTGTCTGTTCTTCCACCTTGGCTTCTTTTTTTTCTAACCTGTCTCCTTTTCTTTCTTTTCTGACTCTTTCCACTCCTCTTTGCTTGCCTTGGGACACAGAGAGAAAGGTGGCCTTGGAGCTGTATGTCTGAAGCCTAGTAGAGTTAATCTGCTGAGACCGTCTGCAGTGAGAAAAGATTGTATTTCCCAGTTTTCCTTTTCTTCCTTATTGGTTTTTTTTTTGTTTGGTTGTTTTTTTTGTTTTTTTTTTTTGTTTTTTTAACCCAGGACACTTAAGTAGAGAAAAGTGGCTTCCTTCTCTGTTTTGTTTTTTCTTCCTTGAATCAAGGAAACAACAGAAAATGACTAGAAAATGTGACAATGTGGTGACAGTTTTGGTTTGGGGTTTTTTTTGTTTGTTTGTTTGTTTTTTGGGGTTTTTTTGTTTTTATTTTTTGTTTTTTCTATAAAGACTGCTGTGGCAGATTGCACTGCCATGTGTCCTTCAGGGTGACGGACTCCTAGATGTGCACTAGTCTCTACAGACTAAGATTGAAGTGCCAATGTTCACACAACAGCCAAAAGGGCGATCTTAAACCAGACTGATGACTCAATTTCGGACCTATCTGTGCGACTTCAACGCCAGCTGGACCTTCTTCTGCCTGACGCCATGGTGATTTACAAAAGAAAGAAAAAAAAGCGTTTTTCCAAACGGGCAGCATGCACAAGCAAAGACTACTTTTTGTCAAGCTCTCACCATTTTTAAAGCATGTCAGCACAAATCCTTTCCGACTCAATCTACTATCAGACTGAAAAATCACAATCTGCATGGAGCAATCAATCAGCCAATCACCCCACTTCCTTCGTCCAATCAAAGAGGAGGACAGTGTTCGGTAGAGATTTTACTTGCAGAGGATGCCAAAAGACTTGGACCGGAAGCCATTACAGCTGTGTGATTGGCGTCTGTTGCCCGCCAATCAAGAGCGTGAAGGTTGTGTGATCAGAGAGAGAGAGACTCATCTTAGGAGCACTCCAGGTCACCTATATGACAGTTGGCAGCCATGGCCCATGTCAGCACAGAGCAACACCCTGAAACAAACCCTGCACATACTTCATCATAGCTTAAATTATATAGCAGCATCCAGTAGTTCATTGACCAAATCACACTAAATCATCTCATCTATCGCTTTTTATATTGCGCTGAGAAGACAGTGAAGAGAAACCAGATAGGTTCATTAACATCATACCATCGCAATATTGTCTTTCTACTTTCTAAGACGCTCGGTAAGGTACCGTTTATAAATTTGACTGGAGTATAGGTGACCTGTAACTTGCCCGGCACATGCAGAACATGTGCACGTTTCTGTTGCTGTGATGTTCAACATGATGGTGATGATGAGGCCCAGTGTTTTCCTCCTTTTCCACTTTTACATAAATCCATTTGATGTAATTAAAACTCATCAAGACCAATGTGTGCTTTTTTGTTTGTTTGTTTTTGGGGTTTTTTGTTTTTTTTGTTTTTTCTATAAAGACTGCTGTGGCAGATTGCACTGCCATGTGTCCTTCAGGGTGACGGACTCCTAGATGTGCACTAGTCTCTACAGACTAAGATTGAAGTGCCAATGTTCACACAACAGCCAAAAGGGCGATCTTAAACCAGACTGATGACTCAATTTCGGACCTATCTGTGCGACTTCAACGCCAGCTGGACCTTCTTCTGCCTGACGCCATGGTGATTTACAAAAGAAAGAAAAAAAAAGCGTTTTTCCAAACGGGCAGCATGCACAAGCAAAGACTACTTTTTGTCAAGCTCTCACCATTTTTAAAGCATGTCAGCACAAATCCTTTCCGACTCAATCTACTATCAGACTGAAAAATCACAATCTGCATGGAGCAATCAATCAGCCAATCACCCCACTTCCTTCGTCCAATCAAAGAGGAGGACAGTGTTCGGTAGAGATTTTACTTGCAGAGGATGCCAAAAGACTTGGACCGGAAGCCATTACAGCTGTGTGATTGGCGTCTGTTGCCCGCCAATCAAGAGCGTGAAGGTTGTGTGATCAGAGAGAGAGAGACTCATCTTAGGAGCACTCCAGGTCACCTATATGACAGTTGGCAGCCATGGCCCATGTCAGCACAGAGCAACACCCTGAAACAAACCCTGCACATACTTCATCATAGCTTAAATTATATAGCAGCATCCAGTAGTTCATTGACCAAATCACACTAAATCATCTCATCTATCGCTTTTTATATTGCGCTGAGAAGACAGTGAAGAGAAACCAGATAGGTTCATTAACATCATACCATCGCAATATTGTCTTTCTACTTTCTAAGACGCTCGGTAAGGTACCGTTTATAAATTTGACTGGAGTATAGGTGACCTGTAACTTGCCCGGCACATGCAGAACATGTGCACGTTTCTGTTGCTGTGATGTTCAACATGATGGTGATGATGAGGCCCAGTGTTTTCCTCCTTTTCCACTTTTACATAAATCCATTTGATGTAATTAAAACTCATCAAGACCAATGTGTGCTTTTTTGTTTGTTTGTTTTTGTGTTTTATGCTGAGCCTTTCCAGAGCCTACAGATTCACATGCCCATGTTATTTTTCAAGAACACAAGCATAACTTCCAAGAGTTATAATTCGGTGGGTGAGGAACCTGCACACTTGTACAAGAGTGAATGGCAGAGGAAAACACTTTTCTGGTACCAGCGTTGCACTACATTGGGCTGTCTGTAGTTTAGTTTCAAGAAGTGCACATGTGAAACAGAAAAATGTTACCTGACTTCTGAAATGGATCAAACATTACTCAAATTTATATAATGTACCAGTTGATAACATACACATGTGCAATATAATGCCATCCATTTCAGCAGCTCTAAAAGAAATTCTAACTTGTTAGGTCTGTCTTGAAGGCTGTAATGATGTTGAGTCACTCAGTTGCAAGTTTGGGGAAACCTAGTTAAAACTTATGCAGACTAAAACAAGTCCTGCAATGAGTCCTATATTTAAGCGTTTTAATGTTTAGTTTTTATTTAAACTATTTGAGAGAGGAGTTGATTAAACTTTACAATCATTTTTGAGGCTGTAGCTTGTGGTGCTGTTGAATTATATATTGCAGCTGTGGAATAAAAGTACATTTATTCAAATACTGTATGTAAGCACAGTTCTGGGATACCTGACTTGAGTATTCTAATTTTATCCTACTTTACTCTTCTTCTCCAATACATTTCAGAGGGAAATATTGTACTTTTAATTCCACTACATTTATAACTAAAATCATCTCCACCTCTGCCAACTCAAACATAAAAATGCTGTTTACATATATATGCATCAGTAATAATTATCCAGTATAACCCTGAGAAAATGCAGTTAATGGTTAAGTAGTTAATTTTAGAAACATATAAAACATTTAAATCTTGATAGTGAATATTGCTGATAAGTTACTTTTGAATGCAGGGCTTTTTGAGAGGGGTTTCTTCTAATTTGTCCACTTAATATCAATTATGGTACACTAAGAAACAGACACCTCCATTTAAGAGGTGTTTCATATAATTTGTTCCCCTAATGTAAGAAAATGGGATGGTCAAAACATCCCGGTTAATGGGGGTTGTTTAAAACGCTACTACTTTGTACTCTTCGAAAAAACATGATGGACGGTTTAAAAAAAAAAAAAAAAAGGGAGCCACAAAATCGATGCTGCAGAACCAGAGGGATCGTCTATTTCTATCATCTGCTGTCCTCACACAGACACGACAGGATGTCTGGTAAGTCCACATCTTTCTAACTCCATGTGTTTTTGATCATTTTAAACTTGTAGCCTTCAACCCTAAGTGACCGGAGATTCTTTTGAGGCTTGGGCAGTTTATCAGACTTTGTTTAGCTCCACCTGGAGCCCAAAAAAAAGGTAAACATAAAGGTAAATGGATTTGATGTGTATAAATTGGTGGGGTTTCTCTCTAAAAATACAATAATTACCTGTCAGTAAAAACAAAAATTACCTCCAATTAATTCTAAGGGTTTGTTTTGTTTGGTTTTGCAAAAAGCCCACATACATTGGGCAAGATTTTTGGTTCTCTAGCCTAATGGTGTTTGGGGGGGGGGCACCAGAGAGCCACCCTGTGCCCAGACCTGCCATCCTTTCAGACACGGCCCTGATACTAGACACAGGTGTAGGGGTCCTTTATTAAGTAACAGTTGATAAGTAATTAGTATTAAGTAACGTTCGCTCGTTTTTGTGTCACAGAGTTTTGGGGGAGGCCATGGTCTCATTACCCATCCATACTTATACCTCTGTCATTTTCTTCTTCACTACAAGGTGTTTGATGCCATTGACTAATTCCCAGCATAGCTGTGCCCAACTTACCCTGGGAAGAGTTTCCCCCTGGTTTCCCCCTTGGCTCCTGTAGAGGCCTTTTCCCACCCACTATATCTGTACAGCTCGATAGTGTTCCTGTTGTGAGCCACCATATGGGAACACACCATGTCCTGCCTGAGTGATCTCATCATGAAGATCTCGTGAATCAGAGGTATGAAAAAACTATTCTCTCAATTAAAACAAGTCACATGCACATAATCATACACACTGGAACTGTTTGCTTGCCGTTATTATCCCTGCTGTTCATACAGGCCATAAAAATATCCCTTCATGCATCTGACGGAGGAGATAAGAGACAAAAATCCACTGGTGGAAAGGAACCATGCATTTGTACTTAGAGCATTTCCATTGAATGTCACTTCACATTTCTACTCATCGACATTTCAGAGGGAAATATTACCATTTTACACCACTACATTCACTTGACAGCTATAAAGATTTTTATATAAAACAGGGCTGGTGTAAAATGTTGAATATCATATATTAAACAATGTGTAAATCAGAATTTTAATGTAGATTTCGCTTTGGTGGAAATACACAGGTGATGTGCCAAAATCATATTCAATAAATCTTGTATCTTAAAAACTATTTTAATCTGATTCTAATTAGCAAAAACTATTTTAATCTGATTCTAATTAGCTCTGCCATGTCTGACAATATCAGCAAAATAATACACATTAATGCATTGATGAAAATCCTTGGATAATATATAACAGTATATCTTTCACAGGGGTAGTTTCTCTGCACAAAAAACACTTTTAATTTGATACTTGAACATAAATTTACCTGTCAGTACTTTTGTAAGTTGGATGTTGAATACAGCACTTTTAAATGTAATGGATTTATTTTTATACTGATTTAGTGTTACTTTTTACTCAAATAAAGGATCTGGATACTTCCAATGTCCAATGCTGCCATAGTTACAGCCTCCTTAACAAAACAACTAAAGAAACAGGGAATTCTGCACTTTTGAAGAAATCCACTTGATTTGTCAAAACCAATAAGCTTCATATTTACTTCAGATAATCTGTTGAACATATTTTTGTACAAATAAAAAAGGAGCCTTTTGAATTTTTACACTACATTGGAAGAGTTGTCTTAGGAGGGAATCTTTTTATGGCCAGTATGAAGAGGAACAATGATTACAGCAAGCAGAAACGGTTTCAATGTATATATGGTCACCCGACAAAAATTGTGAACATGTCCTTTTAACACATCCAACCCCTCGAAAGTTACACTACTTTGCTCCCACCATCTTTCAGAAAGGATCTCTGCTGTGCAGCTCAGCCATAGGATGATTTGTTTGGTCTTTGGCCCCCCCTGGACATGATTGTCAGTACTACAGTTAATTATTATCTGATATTTAATTAAATCCATTCTTCCCTCAATCTGTGCAGTTTTCTGTGCCACTGTCTTCCCCACAACCCTAAAGCAGAATATTTCTAACCACCATGCTTTATACTTGGCAAAGGGGGGGGGGGTGTCGCTAAGTTATGACTTAGTAGGGTGCAAAAACATTTGTAATTGTACATTTACTGTACAGTGCCTCTATTCTATCTATTCATTAAATAACAAAGAAACTATGTAATAACATTTGTGTTTTCCCAATAGAGCTGGGCCACATGGTTGCACGTGGTTGAAAGCAACATCATGGAATTAGCAAGAATACTTTTCAGATACTGATATATAGCATATAAATATCAAGTTTATGTAAAATCAAATGAATTCATGTAATGGTATTTTACTGTTGTACATACTCTTAAAAAATGTAAAACCAAAACCTTAAATTAGTGCATTCATTTTCAATAGCAGTTTGCCTGTAGGCATTATCAGGACTATCTCCATAGCCAAGTAGCACACATGCACAGTTTCAGTGTAGTAGTACGTTGTGATTTTTGCAGTTATAAAATCACCTGTAATCAACAAAAGGTGTTTTGTGTTTCAGGATACAACAAGGGAGAAATGGACACTAGTGTTGAAGTGCTGTTTTTATTACTCTTTCATTTTCCAATAACAACAAAGCTATGAAGAACAACCACCCAGACAAACACTTGATAGTTTTAAATGTATGATTTTATTAACTGTATGGTCATGCAAAAATCCAGCATCCAATTGAAACTCAACAAGTATAGACATATGTAGCCCCTTTAGTATAAGGTTACACTGCAATAAATTTACTTACAAAGGGGTACATACAAGCTAAGGCTTTTGCTAATCTTTTATGCATTTTAATGTGAGATAACATCACTTGATTCCGACATCTCAGACAGAGCCGTTTCATAACCTCGAGGATGCAAGTAACATAGATTTTCCATTTCTTTATCAAGTAAACAGTGAAAAATTACCAGAAAGTAGACATGCATATTTCTTCCATTTGTAAAACTGCATATATAGTGTTGCTGTTGAAGATTGTGGTTTTAATTAATCCTTTTTCAACATTTGTTTTAAGCATTTCAAGAGTCTCTTTCCACTCTGTTCAGTCAGGTGCTGTTTTAATCTAACATATATTAGACATTTGCCAAAGTATCTGAACTATGCAGTTCATTTTAGTTTTGCAAACATGTGCGAGTTTAAAACTATAATTTATATGAAGCCACAAAATCAGACAGCGAGCTACTTTACCTAGTGTGAATCATCTGTCTCCTGTAGATAGTCGGTGCCATCAGCCCAAAGTTTTTCTGTGTGAATTTAAGTTCATATTTGGTCTCATATACGATAGTGAGGCTGAAAAGTTGATACCCAGTTATGTTAAAATGTAATCGAATACTTAAAAACATTCATGGAACTACTTTGCTGTTGAATTTTTAATGCCTCAAAAATAATGGTGATGGACTTGTCAGGAAAAAAACGAGTAACTATTAACATTAATGATGGCTCAGTTCCACTAAGTGCCCCAGGAAGCCATAGCATAGAGAAATACCTGGACCCTGGTGCTGGCAAGACTAAACAGGATGCAGCCTAAATTATTATCATTTACATCTGCGCCTTTTCTGCTACTACATGTCAAAATGTCTGCCGTGAAGGTCTGTTTTAGCTTCATATTAGTCGAACAGAACTGCCGATTTAAACTTTATCCAACTGTCCAAATACTTTGGCAAACTGACTGTGCAGCTGCTTGTTCCCTCAGATCAGTTTCCCTCCTTCTTTAGATAAACTGTTAAGTTAACCTGCGTCCTTACTCTTTGATTTAAATATTCCCACGACTTTGCAGAAATACACACACAATGAAAGAAAAGCATCTTGTAAGATTGGTGGCATCAACAGACAACTGAGCCATCGCCCACAGCACAAATAGAACTACTTAAGAGCCATAAAAAAAATTGTAAAAAAAAAAAATCAAAAATCAAAAAAATCACACAGATTAAGTACTGGTTTTACAACGCATTGTCATTATGTGGAGGGCTTTGGGGCACACTTTTCATGGCATGTCATATATGTCACAGCACTCGGAGAGAAGGACAGCCGGTCGGACACAGTAGGACGGGGGCCTCACGGATGATTCACGACATTTTTAAAAACCTGCTCGACTGTGTCAATGCACATACATAGACGATGATATGTGACGATCTGAAGCATCGCTTGTGTTTTCTGCTTTTAGGTGACCACCGGCAACAGCCTACCCAGTGCATCAGTTACTACGGAGCAGCAAAAAAGAGACAGGGACAGACGGGGAAAAAGCCTCATCCCTCCGCCGGTACAAAGTCACACACACTCAAAGTTTCTACAACACAGTGGGAGGGGGAAAAAAATAAAAAATAAGAGCAGTGCTGCTAACTTTGACCACTGACATATGTATATGTTCTGTCCTCCTACAGGAGAGAAGCTTTGATCTCATGTGCTTATACGATGTGGTGAATTTCACTATAATTAGCCACAGAAGTGTATTGATTGTTTTTGCCCCAGTATTTCAGCATTCGGTGAGCAACGCCACAGTAAAAAGAAAAAAAAAAAAAGGATTGTGGCAGACTCAGCCTCCGTTCAGTCCAACGCCATTTTTTTTTTTGTAGTTCTAGCTAAAACAACTGATAAAAATATCAACATCAAAACACTAACAACTACAACATTTACAACAGAAACTGTGACAAAAGGGACCAAATCCATTGATTGCCCTCAGAGAAGGTCCCACGACCCTCGAGTTGGCATAGCCCTCTTCCCATCATGCCTTGATTTTGTCCAATCCCTCGGCTGCATTTCCCTTTTTTTTTTTTTTTTTTTTAAACATGCTTTTTATAGTGCCAGGACTTCACACAGAAGTACAGCAAGCCAAGACGGACAATATACAAATTTTTAAGAACACAATCAAAACAAGAGACAGGCATAAGGGTGACATCATCATCATCATCATCATCATCATCATCACACGATATGGTGCTACTAAGACAGCAATGGGGCTGGTTAGTGAAGGTCACGAGGGTAACAGATGTGTGGTGTGTATAAGAGTCAGGAATGATGGAAGTAGAGGGGGGAGGGAAGGATTCTGGCGAGCATAACCTGAAGTTGCAGAAAGGTTCACTCCCTCACACGGGCGAACACAACAGCATCGAGTCTTAAGTGTCTGTGCAGAAACAGTACAGGCCATTAGATAGTTCAAAGAAATCATGCTTCACATCAAAAAAAACAAAAAACAAAACACACACAAACAGAACACGTGAAACTAGGGAAAAAAAAAAAAAAAAAAGTTGGCGCGAGAGTGTGTCCGTGAATTTAACATCAGGTAGTATATGGATATGTGAGGAGCTTTGACCAATTGGCGCCGCCCAGTGTTCGATTCCGAACACCACAGGGCAGACAGACGGAGGCCTTCTGCAACTTCAGGATGAGCTGGCCTAGATGTTGTGTCTAAAGCTCAAGAGAGGCTCAACCCTAAAGGCTGGAGCGCAGGGGCCTTAAGTGTGTTTTTGCGTGTGTATGTGTGCATGTGCATGCATGGTATGTGTTTGTATTTACAACTCGGGATCTGAAAGAAAAAGGAAAAAAAAAAAAAGTAATAACACCCACACTTGCATGCTTACCTCCCCTTCCTACACCCTGAAAATAAATTCATATTTCCCCTTTGCTCCTATATAAATATCTATTTGTACACAACTCTATTAAATAAAATCCCCCTTTTGATTAAAAACAATCTTTTTCCAACATAAAATACTTTAAAATACATCATTCAGGAGATAAAAATCAAAAAGCTTAATAACATAATACAAAAAGACAAAATAAAAATGAAGGTCCCTTCAGTAACATGTCACATCGTCTAAACCCCTTTAAACATTGTGTACAGATGCTCAAACCTGACACTTAACGGGTGTTAAATTCTGATATTAAGTCGATATTAGTTGATCCCGTTCCCATAAAACCCCACCTGCACAAACCTATCATTTGAAAAACAAATAATACTTCTATTAAAGTCAACATTCTGCTGCTCTCTCATGACAGAAAGTAACCAGTGTTTTCAACATATTATACCCCCCCCCAGTCCTATTCACTATGCATGTGAAGTGTACTGGTTTTTCTGTTGTTATATACAGAATTTTTTTTAAACATGTTAATAATTTTCCAGAGAGCAGACGAAACAAAGACAGGGAAACAAAGGCCTTGGGAGAAAAGGACCAGGACAGCACCACCCCTGTGTTGCCACCAGAAGCATGCACCATCTGCAAGAAGGGGCCAGTGTCAGCCGGGCCCCAACATCATCTAGCTAGGGTTGGACTGGATTGGTGTTGGCCGGTCATTTTTGTTTTTGATTGGGTTTTTTTTGTGTGTTTTGGGATTTTTTTCTTTTTAACTGCAATGTATTTTCCCCCGCTTTTGTGTTTTTACAACTTTCCAAGCAGCCTCTTCCCGGCCAGGATCCAGGTACCAATCCGACCACGGAGAATAAATGCTCCAAACAGCTTTAGAGTTCAGGCAAAGCTGGAGAGAGAAGAAGGCAATGGTTACTGTGGAAACTGTCTTTAAAAGGGTCAGTTTACTCAAATGAAAAAACTTATTTCCTAACTTAGACTTAATGGTATGTAGCATTGCAGATGATTTTGTGTTTATTTGTTCAGGATTTGAGAACTTAATGATTTCTGCTTTCACTGCAAGACAATGGAGACGCGTGGAATTTTACTTAAGAAAACACAATTTCTATTAGAATTACAGGATTCCTGACCCCGTCCAAAAAAACCCCCCACCTATCAGTGCATACAAAAAAAAAAACTAGTTAACACTTGATATTTCTTTTGTTTGACCCACACATAAACAGAGATATAAAATCAATGACTGACTGCAGTGCAGTGACTTCAGTTTGTTACGCACTGCCTAAAATCACACCTTGTTTCTGTTTGTGAATGGATTAATCAAACTAGATCCAATGTGTGTATTTGTGGGTCCCTTTTTCCCCCCTGACAGAGGTAGGCTAGCTGCGTCCCCTCAACTCCAGTCTTTATGTCAAGGGAGACTAACGACATCCTGAGTCAAACCCCATATTTAACGCACAGATTAGTGGCATCGAGCTTCTATATGTAATTCTGTCAAAGAAAGCAATAAGCGTGTGGCAAACTCCTATTCCTCTAAAGTAACTAAATTAAATAGTAGGCATTTATCTTTAACAAGCCTAAATCCTTCCATTATTCAAACTGGATTTCAAATGATATTTGGAAAATTAATTTGAGGCTAATAAAATCACAATCTACAGCACTATGTGTTTGTGGGAGGCTTATCTTTTCATTACAGACTGCAGACATTCACGGTTCACTTTATCAGATCCTCAAGTAAAACTGAGAGATGCCTGTTGTCTTAGTTTTAAGTCGGACACTCAATCATCGGGGAAAATCCCTGGAGTAGTGACCAACCTCATGGGGGGGCGACGACCAACAATAGAGCTGTGCTGCCTAAAGGCTACAAACTGCATATTGTACCTTTTTAAAAGTGAATGTGGCAAAATAAAAAAACCCAGAAATAACCCTATGTAAAGAGTTTTTACAGTCGGCCGTAACCCCGGCATGCGGCATAAATATATGTAAGTACAGCGACATGTTATCAACTCACCTGGGCCTATGTTCAGTTCACTGCAGGGGTGCAGCCGGTGCTCCTGAGCAGTGGAAATGCACATTGAGCCATTTGGCATCGCGGCGCTGCCACACGCGCGTCTCCTCCGACTGGCAGGAGCGCGGCCGCCCCTGGCTGTCGATGTACTGTGTCAGGCGGATGTAAGCGATGCAGGCGGCGTCCTCGCCGATCAGGTGGACGTGGGGGTTGAGGATGGTGGTGTGCACCGGCTTGCTGTTTTTACTCAGCACTGGGGGGATTGGAAATGGGCAGCTGTTTGTTAAATGGACTTGTCAGGTGTAAATGTGCAGCTAAGTAACCCAATTTGAGAGCATTTAGTATATTACAGCTTGACATTTAATGTGTTTAAATAAAAAATTTAAAAAAGGGTCACATTACAGATGTCTCGCTTGTCATTTTATACATATCTCCCCCAAAGTTCAGCAAAACATTTGGTAAGTTTGGAAAAGCCGCAATCTACTCAAACCTTAAAGTTCTGTACTTAACCATAAATTAAACTTGTGTGATTTGGGATTTTACACATTTCTGTAACTTTGATAATTACGCAACATTGATTTTAGACTGAACTATCAACAAAAAAACTGTGCCTGTAGATTAAAAGAGAACAGCTGAGCACTAGAGTGTACTACCACAAAAGACTGAAACTGAACTTACGATTCTCAAAGTAGAACTTGTGGAAGTCCATGCCCTCCACCAGGTTTCCAAGAGCTTCTGGCTCAAAAGAAGTCAGTCCAGGGTCACAGATTCTCCTGTTGGATAAATTAAAAACAAAAAAAAAAACAAAAAAAAAAACACAAAACTATCAATAAGTTTAATTTCTCTTTTGATTAATTTGAATTTGCTGAATTTCAAATTTATCTTGCAAGTGTGAAGAATGATTAGGACTAAATGCTACAGAACAGACGACATGACTTTTGAAGCTTTGCTGAGATGTACTGAACCTAAAATGAACATTTTGAGGTGATGTATTTTACAAGAAATAAAGGCAAAAGAAAAAAAACTGAGCCTAACACAAGGCACTTAAAAAGATGATGACTTGACCACGAAGAGGCTTGATTGAGTTGCTTATGCAAACTTACGTGTAAGCCTCAAAATCCCCATTGTTGATGGCCTCAATCAACTGCTCTGTCATCTTTATTATCTCCTGTTTACGAGCTGTGAGATTGAAAGAGAAGAGGGAAGTGTTAAAGACGGTCAGAAATCAATTGGAGTTTGAACATGCAAAGTATAGCTCCTCATGCTGTCATTGACCCTCACTGTCTTACAAGGCTGAAAACCTCTGACATTTGAAATAAGTTCATCACATGGGCAGCGCTTCTGGTAATAATGAAGGTGACATTTGAAGTAATCCTGTACAAAGCAGACCACACACTCTCACCCTCTCCCTATTACCTCGAGTAAATCCTTTAATAATTAGGGAAACTTGACTGATTCAACTCCATAAACTTTTCACCATGCACACAAATACAAACCCAAACAATAAAATCCACTGCAATTTTGAATATAAAAACATCTAATTATGTGGGAAAAAGAAAACAATTACCACTATACACCTGATATTAAGCAAGCTAGTCAAAGAGGTCAAGAAAACAGAAGTACATCAGACCAGAAAAGTGCAAACTGCAAACACACACACACACAAACACACACACCAGAGTCTATTGATGGATATGGTAGGAATTTTTTTTAACAAGGTTTTCAACATGCAGCTGCTGAGCAAGGAAAGCCTGCACACCTGCATGTAACCCTGTTTTCATAGTGTCTTACAAAAAAGTCAGTTTGTTTCCCGAAGTCCTCAAACTGTCTGTCATCGGGTGGCTCAGGAAAGTTAAAACAAAGTATTAACACCGTCTCAGGAGCCTCTGCACAAGCACTGCACAACCTGCCTGGCACTTACTCTGCTGCAGGCTGCTGCTGCCGCCTGTGGAGGGTGACAGAGCCGACCCTGGTTCAGGACAGGAGCTCTGAGCCGGACCGGTCTGAGCTACAGGGACTCTGGGGCTGCTAGCAGCCTCCTGCAGAGGACCAGCTGCAGGCAGATACAGCCATCCCAGTGAAATAAAGTTTTATTCAGCAAATCCATGTTTATTAACTATCAACATGGAATTTAACATTGTTTATCCTGCAAAAAAATATATCAAGCAGGAAATTAGACTCCAGACACTCAGTTTTAGATGACCATCAGACAGCACAGAAAGGGAGCAGTTGTCTGCAGTCAGGCCTGATTCCAGTAGATGGCAGCAAAGGACGGCAGAAGGGAACTAGTGTAGTAAGTCGAAGGGAAGAGTTCAAGTGAAGCGATGGGATTTTTTTCTTTTTTAGGCAGATCAGCCATAACATTAAAACCACCTTATTATACTAGTGTAAACCCCCCTCGTGCTGCCAGAACAGCTCTGACCCAGCGAGGTACTGACTCCTGAAGATTTCTGAAGGTTTCCTGTGGTACCAAGCACGAAGACATTAGCAGCAGGTCCTTTAAGTTCTGTAAGTTGTGAGGTGGGGCTCTCCACTCATCAGACTACTGTTTGCAACATCCCCCGCAGATGCTCGTTTGGCTTTAGATGTGGGAAACTTGGAGGCCAAGTCAACACTTTCAACGGCTTATCAAACCATTCCTGAACAATTTTTGCAGTGTGGTAGGGAGCATTATCCTCCTGAAAGAAGCCACTGCCATCAGGAAATACCATTACAATGAAGAGGTGTACTTGGTCTGCAAAAATGTTTGAGTAGGTGGTACTTGTCAAAGTAACATCCACATGAAAGCCAGGGCCCAAGGTTTCCCAGCAAGACATTGCCCAAAGCGTCACACTTGCCTTCCTCTCATAGTGCCCCCATGAACCTTCCTTCCACTTTGAAACACTGAACCACTTTTGGGAGGAAGGTGGTAGGTGCTGACCACTGTAAATCCGGCACACCTCACAAGATCCTTTGACAGGCTCACACTTGATGATCACCGTCATTCACTCCACCCATGAGCAGTTTTATCTTTGTGGCTGATCGTGGAGGCTTTTTAACATCAGTGTGTCATGCTTTCCTTGTGGTGTAGATTTGTTGCTGAAGGTCTGTTGTTGGGAAAATGAGGAAAGGTCAGGACACAAAGGTCAGAGCCGAGGCTTCTATCAGGTAAAATACTTCCAACTTACAGGTGGGTGGTGGGCAGTGAGCAGACAGGTTCGCAGTCTGTTCCTCAGTAGTGGTGGTGCACTGGCTTAACATAGCAGTGTCTGTACTAGTAGACTCACAGACAGCCACTCCCCCCCCCCCCCATTACAAGATGAACACACAATTTACACACAGATGCACACGTGCAGAGAGACTGAGATGCTCCTACAGTCTAGCAAACTGTAGTGCTCCATTAAGTGACTAAATGCTTCAACACTACAATTGACTATTTATCGTAATACACAAAATAGGACACAAGGACAAATAGATCAATGAGGTGGAAACCAGCTGCATACACACGCACACACACATACAGAAATAGTAAAAGCCAGCTCATTCTGACAGCAAAAAATAAAAACCATGAGCTGGACAAGCCTGTCAGGTTGCTTGTCCTCCAAAGTAACCTAAGCTTTCAACCTATGCTTCAAACAAAGCTTAGGTTGAAAGTGGTGTGAGAGTTGAAAAAAAGTTTCACACTACAAAGCAGTTAAAAGCAGAGAATCAAGCTATGACCTTAACCTGCAATAACTGACTTTTTTTGGAAACAAGTTGTGAACACAGCACTGACATACCCTCCACAGAGCAGATGTAATTTCTGAACTAGTTATGATGTAGTTAACTGTGTAAGTTTACACTCAAGCATGCTGGTGCAACTGGCTGAAGAAAACTTGTGGCTGCAGAATTGCTGGTGTACGGCTGCAGACTATTCCGGCCGCTTTCCTCTCTAAATCTAGCTCACCAACCCACTGCTTCATCTTTGCGTCCCTGATGTTTGCACAGGGAGGAGCTGCTGATGCATCCTAGCAGTGTTTGAGTTTGTATTTCAGAGAAGACAAGAGAAATGACATTACATTCATTTAGGTTTCAACTGAGCTAATCTGAGCTAAGTGCATTCAACCTCAGAGAAAGACAAGAGAAGACGAAGATAGAAAAGGAACAAAAGCCTCTTGATTGCTTCTCAGTGACGATCTAACTATATGAGTGAGTGCTAGTAAACCCATGGAAAGCCGCTCATGTAACTGGATTAACTCTTTTCTAGAAATCTACAGGCAACTCTGTCCTACTACATTCACCTGAAAACATTAACGGGTCATCATCAAGCTGCAAACGACTAATTAAAGGCTTAAGTGGCGTGTGATGCTGGCTTCCACACACTCAAACACACTGACAATCGAAATGAGGCAGAAGTACCCAGCGCTAGGTGTGTCACAGTCGAGGGAAACCTTTGTTTGAGCCATTTGAGCAGACCTGGATGTAAATAGTGTAAGAGCAGCGTGTCCTTGTTCTGGACCCAGATACATGTAGACCATTGGTCACATTCTGCTTATTTTCTCCCCCAGATCCTCAAGGCTCTGGACCAACTACCACAACCCCACCATGTTAGTTTGTACAGGAGAAGCAAATACAGATAACAGCAAAAGTACTTTCTTTGTGGTATTAGCACTGAAATTTTTCACCATTTTCTTTCCTGTGATGCTCGAAGGCATCTGTCATCTAACTTGCTAAACTTACTGCCCTCACTACATAGTTCGACAGACAGTTACTTGAAACCTCTACCCAGTAAAGTACGAGATATCTCGTAATATTTCTGATCTTGAGATGTAAAGTGAGCAGAAAGAGGCATGCAGAGTAGGTGAACGTTGGACAAGTACCTTTCCTACCTTTCATCTCCTCCTCTTCTGTGTTATTACAGCTCTCTGTGGAGCCCTGTCAAACAGAAAGGGTTGAGACAAAAAAAAGAAAGATCGACAGAGGAGCGAATGGAAAGAGAGAAAGATGGATAAAAGGGAGGACAAAGAAATAGCAAGACAAAAAAAAAAAATCTTTTCTTTTTTTTTTAATGTGCAAGGGAGATGCGATCGGGGAGCTCTGGACACTCTGCCCGAACGGACACACAGACAACCCGACGGACAGATGGACAGGTGGACGACTCCCTCCCAGGAGCACAAACCAGCCAGGACAGCAGCGAGGGGAAGCACAGTGAGCCTGACACGTCGAAGCGGCAAAGTGTGTGAGCTATTTGAAACGCTAATTTCAACAGGAAGGAGTGTGCAAGTGTGTGTCAATGTGTAGCTTCTCTTCAAGAGCAAGCGAGCCAGGTGAGGCAGTGAGGATTTTTGAGAAAAGTGTCAATGTAAAGAAAATTGTGTGACATCAGTGGCATTTCAATATATAGTGATGCTATTATTTCAAAAGCTTGTACACTAACTTGACAGTGCAACCAGAGTGGTGGCTAATCCCTATTTTAGTAAAGTGCAAGTATTTGAATATATATAGTTAAAGTGCTGCTTTTAAATACAGTGTAGGATTTTCTCTTTTATATAAATTCTAAAATCAGCTCTGATGCTGTATTGATCCTGAAGTGTTACTTGACAGGACAGAGGCCACATACTTAGTGAATGTGGCGACTGGTTAAGCCGTCATTTAGTTGCTACGCTGATTACATGACAAAGTGAGGATCGGGATCTGTGCGATTCAGCTCAGCAGGTGATTGATTGATCACAAATCAAAATCAGGTGCTGATGTTTTAGAAAATGTTTGAAGAGGGTGGAAATTCGCCCCATGTTAGTATTGTGAAATGTTCTTTTTAATTAATTAAATTTGCATTTGAATTATGCATTAAAACACTGAAAGGTAGAGAAATATCATTAAGTTTGCCTATAAATAATTATTTTCCCTTATTATATCTTGAAAGTGTGAATTATTTATTGTACTTTAAAATCAAATTGCAAAATTCTTTTTGTCTATTTTCAGTTATTTTAAATTTTTCATCAATTTTTTTTCCCGTATAAGCAGTATGCCCCCTAAAATTTAATTCAGGTCCAAGCCACAGTGCAACAGCAAGAGCTTTGATTGGACAAACGCTGTGTGTTAGCTAACTAGCCTGGTCCCACTTGCAACTCTCACATTCAAGCATGAATTCATCATTTAAATAAAATAAAGGAAAACAGTTATTAATATGCAGGGTTAATAAACTCCTTATTATATTTCTTGATTTATTAATTTATTAAAATAATACTATGAATGTCTACATTTTTTCCAGTGGCTCCATAATGGTTCACCTTCATGCTGGTTAAAATGTCAGCTACCCTCGCAGCTTACATTAGGTGTGCAAGGGAATGTAAACATTACAACACTACAACATTGCATTTATCTATTTTTGGATGGCAACATGTGAAATGTATTTAGAGAAAATCCTCCATGAGTTACCTGTGAGTGTTAGTAGTGGCTGGTGGCTAGTGGCGGCAAAAGGAGCGGCTTACCTTGGTGCCATCAGCTGGGTTGTGCACAACAGTTGTCTGGGCTTCCTGGGGGGAGGTAGGAGACACTTTACCATGCAGGGATGGGATGGGTTTGGGGGGGGGGGGCACCAGGGAAGATGCCAAGGAATACCAGCATATTCCATGACGACAAACAGACACGTGTGCGCACACCAAACCAAAGCACAGGAGCTACAGTACAGAGGCTGTGGAGCATTTATGGTGACTGCAGGTGTCAAGGCGCCCGGTGTCAGTCTGTTCCCCTTTCAGCACTGTGGCCTACAGGATCATTTTAGATTCTCCAAAATGCATGGAAACAGCCATGAACACTTAGAACAGCTACACACGTATTAACCAGCCAGGGTCACGGCTGGGGAGGAGGGCTCTGTGATTGACTGCGTGTATAACGGAGCTTGAGCACATGCCATGTGGATGATATCCTATTTACCAGGTTCATCGTTTAATGCAGATGCGGTTCACTTCTATATCCAAATTATAACTGGGGAGCTCTGATGAATCCAATTTGGCACTAAATAATCACAGAAGTATCTGAGAAGTAAATAAATATTTTATGCATTGATGAACTAGGGTAGCGATAACTCGTGATACTATTACTCTTTAGCATTTTTCTACTAATGCTATAGTAGGATGACGGCATGTTCAGCATAAGAAAATAAGAAATAAGAAATAAGCATAAGAAATAAAAAACTGAGGCCGCTATATTGACATTGTGTTTTGGAAGTTCCGCTATCCCAATTCATTAGCTTATTCATGGCAACTACACAGTATTTAAAGTCACTATGTGAAGATTCTGAAATTCAGTAAAATACACTTGTTATTAAAAACAGTGGCAGTAACGATCCTGAGTCGTCTAATGCCATGAACACTTCAGAGTTACGACCGCGTCAGTCTTTCCAATCAAAACTCTCCATCCTACGTGGCGTAAACGCTGCATTAATCATGGCGACGGTGCGTTTGTGTAGCAACTCCTCATCCTCAGCCCTGACCCCTGCTACAGAAACACTCAGCACAAAGCAATTCAAGAGCTCCAGGTACTGCATTGTTTGGAAAACAAACCCATAGTACAGTGGTCAGTCAGTCACACACTCAGGCTCCTGATTCCCGATCAACACTGGACCTGACATTCAGGAGCTACAACCTAAGAACATGCATCCCCTTCGATGGCATATTGGATTATGTTGAATTAATGTATTTTGGGGGCATTTTAAGCCTCTATTATAGACAGTGGAGAGACGACAGGATGTTGCGGTTCATGTTCTTAACCTCTAAGCTGAGGGAACTCCCCACTCAGGGGAATTTAGTCTAGAAAATTTTGAGCAGTCTGAGGAAATGCAACCCTTAGGTAAATACCTTGCTCTCAGTTTTGAAGTTTGGCATCTAGTCGACTAGCTTTTGCTGTAGTGCAGAACTCAGTACTGGCATTATGTAGAAAGTAATGGGAACCATGTCTCCATAGTTTATTTGGAGAGATTTGGATGAGAGGACTTATGCCACTATTATGTCTGTATGGTATATTTCAAACTGGTTAGCTCAGCCTGGTACAAGACTAAGGTTCTGTCTAGAGGTTCAAATAAAAGCTGCTGGTCTAATGAAGAAATTGGCCACACAGTGGAATTAACTAATGCACTACGTGTTGAGAGAAGATTTTCTTTTTGTGTTTCACGCCGCCATATTTGTCAAATTTCAAAGCTGGGGAAAGCCTTGTTCAAGCTCTATTCGATTTTTTACATATGGCTCAACCCCATTAGATCTATGAACACAGGGGCTGCATCCTCATACAGTTATGATCTCTCCATTACCAGTCCACACCAGCTCGTGTTTTACCCAGGCGTCCCTCATCATTACAATTCAAATACTGAGGAGCAATTTGTAAAAAGCCATCTAAGGTAGCAGAGGTTCAACCTTTAGAGTTTTCAAGCTCTGCTTTCAAAGAAATTGCAATAACTCGGTCCTACTTCAATAGACAAACCACCAACAACGCTCAGGTGACACAGTTGAACACACAAAAAGGGTCACCAGGACGTGGCAGAGCAGAACGTGATTGAAGTGTCTGCTGTTGTACTGCAAAATGAAAGTCATTTGTCTACCTGTCAACATTGTGAACTGTGTAAATTATATATATATATATATATATATATATATATATATATATATATATATATATATATATATATATATATATATATATATATATATATATATATATATATGAGGGTTGGGTAAAACATGAGCCAGGGAGAGACATCAAAAGGAACAATGGAGTCATTCAATTTTAAATTCATCAAGTCCACCGCAAACATCACAATTTTGTGTTCAAAACAGAAGCAGAGAGGCAGAGGTTGAAGCAGGAGCGAGAGGACTAAGTACAGAGGAGATTTTACTTAACATGGGATGTGACAAAAAGATGACGGGGAGACAGAACTAAACATCGAAAAGATGGAAACAATGAAATGGTGCTACGTGAAAAAGCAACATGAGAGAAACCAAATAGAGATGAGGTACCATTGGTGCTGAAGATGACATGCTGCTGTCTTTGGTGCTGCTGCTGCTTACTACACTGTTTTTACTGTTGTTCCCCTGCGACTGGGGCAAAGAAACACAACACAGAATGACTCCCACTGCTCCCACCGGGTCTAAACCATAAAACCACCCTATGGAAATCTTGAGCGGAAAACAGGAATAGAGCCATTAAATAGCCAATATCACTATTCCACATGTTGTAAGTGAGTCCGATTAAAAAGCTGCACGATCTGGAAGTGCTGTGTATGCAGGAGTTCAATTCTATACAGATTTATCTGAATATCTGTGCCAATCATCTGCACCTTACTTCTGCATCTTAAAGGGCAGTTGTTGTTGCAGTTGTTGTGTCCTCCTGTAGGTCTGTTGCTTCTATTATAAACCTGTGTATTGAATGCCTTAAGGGCTCTTTATGAGTCTAGCATCCTGATGTATGCCTGCGTTAGATGTCTAGAACATCTGCAGACATTGCACAGCATTTAAAAAAAAAAAAAAAAAGTAAAAAATACAGAAGAGTTAGCCAGCACATGCATTTCAAAAACAATGAAGCTACTTTCAGCCTGGATTGTATTAAGTATTTTCCCAGCACTTTAAGAGAAATCAAAGTTTCTATCTAAAAAGAAGCACTATCAGTTAGTGGCCTGTTTCTGGTAGCAACACAGACAAACTGTGTATAACAGATTGAGAAAATAAGTTTAGAATTATGGTTCCCAGTCCAGGTCTGTGCATGCAGTGGAAGGCCTTGATGAAGTAGGATTTTCCTCTAATTGTGGAGAGTGTTGTGTGCATGCATGGAGGTATGCACTGTATGTTGTAATTTCCCTCTGTTAGGTAGTGCAGAGTCAATCCTAAAGCCTATTTACTGCAGCTGCTTAGTTCACCCCATTGCCTTGAACAGACCCTGTTCATTACTTTGCCTTGAATTCTGATGACTGGGTCCAAACCGCACATAAAAAGGTTGGTTTGCCAATCAAAAAAAGAAGAAAAGTAAAAAGATTTGATTAGAAAATTTAAGCAAAGTGTGGTTTCAAAATTGTTCTCGTATGAAATAGAAAACAAATTTTCATCTTAAGTTAGATAAAATACTGGCTCATAAATCTATTAAAATATATTCTACATTAATTTAGAAGGGAATATTTCTCTTGCGGATGCAGCGGTGCACCCTGCTTAGCCAGAATATACAATAAGTTAAATTAAAGGACAAGTTTACTGACTTCAATTGATATAATGAAAGCCATGAATTTTAAGTATATTGGCAGCTACCGGGATGTATTTACAACTTGTTTTAGTAAATATAAATAGCTGGTCATGATTTTTACCAGTCAACCTGTGAAAACAGTAGTATATAGTATTAATGTCATCTGTTCTCTGGAGGAGCTTTGTCAAGTCTGACCAAGAGGATGTCGCTATGATTTCTTAGCTTGGGACTGGAGACTACAAATTAGGTGTATGGAGTTTGGAAAACATGGGCATTATGAGACTGCCTCCCAGAAGATGGTATCAGGTGGGAAAATGCAAGATCTAGAAGTTCTTGGAGCTTGACCCATACTAGCAAATAAAAGTCAGGATATCTCAGTCACTGCTGTTTTGATTTTGATGATTTTTGATGTTTTTCTTGTGTAGATTTGTGAAGTAACCCTTTAATTTTTTATTTCTTTCTCACCCGAAGACTTATTTTGGTCCTGCTTTGTTGAAACCTACAAACCAGAACAGAGGTTCAGCTGCATAACAGAGGTGTAGATTATACTGTAGCCGCAGACCGCAGATGGAATTTGTGATGTTAACAAGAAAACAAAATTTGAGCTGGACTCTCCCTTCAGCCTCAGGCTAACTGCAGGGGAAAGAGAAAGAGAGGCTTCTTAAATGCAAATCAGTATTCCCAAGAAATTTAAGAGGTGTGGACGACTGTTACGTCAATAAAAGGTTAAGAGCGAAACGCTGGGAGGTTTTTCAGCTCTTTTTCTGCAACTCTGAGATGAGCGAATGCCCCAGTGTGACTGTAAAAAGTATTTTGGCAGTCTCTGTGGCCGACTAGGAACATCTTCTAACGGAAATACTAATGTGCAACGCTGAGACCAACAAGGAAATCTCTCATCTTTCACTGTATTCCAGGGCTGGGGGAGAAATGAAGGTAGCTCTGCAGTTTTTTCAATGATAAACATTTTTACCTCAAAGAGGTACCGATAAGTTGGCTTTATTTCACCAGCATTATCAACATTCGTAAGAATCCTTATTAGTCTTTACTGTAGACTAGTGTATGAAGTCTTTGTCTGTGTTGTTGCTCTTCTACAGCCTTGTAATTATCTTACAGGGTCAAGAAATAACCATTTCAAGATATTAAATGTTCTCGATTGGACATGAAGTCTTATAATTTCTTTTGTAATATTTATTACCATGAGACACATACTATTTTCCTACCAAGTGACAACATTCCTACCTGATAACTACTCAGTGTTGCAAAGTGCTCAAGTAAGACTTCTTCAGAAAAAGCAGAGAAGTCATTTCCCTTCCACAGATCCAGGGATCTAAACCTTGTGTTAAAAAAATGAACTCTCTGAGTTTTATCCTTCTTTTTCCCAAACCCCTACTAAAAGGATGTTTACCAGAACTGAAATGTTCCAAGGAGCATGTTATTTATAATGAACTGTTTATTTGGGCATAGCATCAAAACCAAAATACCTTCTTAGTACCAGCTGAAATATGTCAGGTTTTCAATTTGAGACTAGATAATACTCAGGTTAAGTTCCTGTATGGCTTCTTGGGTTTAGATAACATTTAACATTTTAGAGGTTTGGCTTCTTTTTGTTAATTAAAAAAAAAGTGTAGAAATAGAACATGTTTCATTTTCAAAGTAAGTAACCTAAGAAAATACTTCATTTTGGTATCAGCACTGAAAATTATGTATTGTATCAGACAGTATCGGATACCAACAATACTATTCATTGGCCTGAGTTTTAATGAACAGTATAAGTATCAATTTTATTTTAAAAATGCATAACAAATACCAAAATAACTTACTTTATGTACACCACTCAGTATGTCATAGTTTGACTTACCATGAGCATGTTTATTTTTGTCATGCATCACTTTATCTATTTTTTACTTCTCCTGTCAGAAATCAGGCTCCATAGAGTCAACCTCAAAACAAATTTTATGGATTTAGAGGAACTCTGCTCACCAATAGCAAAGTATTAATTGGATTACACTGGAGTAAAGGTGTAACTAATCAAAAAATATCAATGGAAAAAATTCCCAAAGAAATACTAAAATTGTGTTAAAAATTAAATTTTTTTTTTTTTACTTTATTACTTTATGTACAACACTTCTTATATACAGCGTGATCATATGTCTGTTATGAGTGAACTGTCACTCATTAAATACTGGTGATCTGCAGGTGACCAAGACAGCTGTTCTATTTATAGGAAGGGGGGAAAACACAAAGACCATTCAAATGAAAAATAATGACGGAACAATAGATATACAGAGATGATGTTTACAGGGATTAAAAACTCCTATGATGATTGGGGATGTTGAGTATGTCAAAAAACCTGATTGTATCCATAGGCAGATGAGCCAGAAGAGGATAACTCGAAGGGGATGAGTACGCGTGTGTGTGTGTGTGTGTGTGTGTTTGTTATTTGTTAGGATTGCAATGGTTTTGGTGGCGCTTATGGCAGAAGGGGATGCGGAGATGTTGGATGAGGTCCAACACAAATCGGACAAGACGAAAACTGTCATAGATGACGCCTCAAGCAACCCTGCCCAAAAACAAAGGAAAAAAAAAAACCTAACAAAAAAAAAAACGAATGAAACTGAGAGAGGGAGGGAAGGACTGGAGGGGAAAAGAAGACTCGTGAAGAAGAAGAGGGACAAAGAATGAAAAATGAATGAAAACGACAGAGCCGATCTCACCATCAAACAAACACTCGAGCTGGACTTCCTTTTCTGACAGACAGCAATGGAGAGGAGGAAAAAAAATAAGGGGTCATCGGGAAACAGGGAACTGATCAAAATAGTAAAAAAAAAAAAAAGTGAAGCGGCCAGATTGATCCCAGAGAGAGAGAGAGAAAGAAAACAGCACGCAAGCTTAACAGGAACAAAGATGGAGACGAAGGGACACTAAGAGGCTTTCAGAAAAAAAAAAAATAATATTCAGCAAAAAAACAACTTAGGGAGTTAATTTTTTATAGGAGAACTGAAAGATTTAAATCACTGGTTGTGCAGTTTATTTGTATAATGCATTTTTTGGAGGTTAGTTATTGTTTAAGTTACTGTATGCAACTGGAATTTTATTTTGGCCCTTGTTGATCATGGCGCTTCACTGCATGCACCGACGCAGGCTGTCAATCAAAACAGAACGAGCACCAAGACACGACGGTGGCTCGAATCGCTGTAAATCAAAGGGGAAAAAAACAAAAAACAAAACAACAACAAAAAATACCCTTAAAATAAAACAAACAAACAAAAAAGTTGGTAAGAAACAAACAGCATTTTAAAAGCCAACTGCTTTTTGTATGTCCCTTACATTCACATTAATCTCCAGTCTTCATACCTGTGCCCCACCTTTAACTATAACTCATAAACATGATCATTCTTTTCTCTAAGCCACAGATATCTTTAAACTACATATAAAAGGAGCAACAGAACACAAATGTCATCAAACTTAAAGAACATACTGCTTCTTCATAAGCTCATAATATCAGAGATATATGTTATTACAGAGAGGTTAGGGTGACAGACGAAAAGGGAGACAACAGAGGACAGGAAGAGCAAGAAACACAGAAAGTAAAGTCAATTAAAACCCTGGCGGGTCAGAGAACTTACCTTCACACCGTCCGACTTTTTGTTTAGTAAGGTTTTGCATGCTGAAAGAAAGAGAAAAGCTGGTGAGGACACAGTCGCAGAAAAGTAACTGTCCAAAAAAATAAATAAATAAATAAGGAAAGGGATTGAGATCAGTCAGTCGGCAGGACAAACAGAAACAAAAGATGGTCCAGTAAAGGTTTATCCAGTCTGCTGCAGAGTTTACCTCATTTCACTTTAATATATTCCTAAGAGTGGAAATGTGAAACAATCCCGTCCAAGGTTTTTTTTCTGGGTTTTTTTCTTTTTCACCCTCCACTACTGTGGATAATCAGGCAAAATAAATATTTAAAAAGGAAATCTGGTACTGAAAGTACAGAAACAGCAGACTAAAAATGAAAAGCAAACTTGGAAAAATGGAAAAAACCAGATTGAATATTCTGAAACATTTTCTGTTATTAAAATTAAAATAAACTTTTGAGGCGGTAAGTGGCCTGAGGGCTTTCTTACTTTTTGTTATTCTGATTTTTTTGTTAAAATATACACTCCTTAACTCTCAAAGTTTCATTCCAGCTGTTGGTGTTTTCTGTTGAAGCCCATTTCTGCCAATTACCATCTCATATTTTTGACTTTTAAAAGAAAGAAAAACTTATGATGACATATTGTGTCAAATTTATGGGAAAAACCGAGATAGTGATCAGTCAAAAATCTGAATTACTAGGTCACAAGTTTGAGTTAATTAGTCAAAATTTTGATATAGTAACAAAACAGTATAGCTAACGATGATACAGTAAGTCAGTATTATGAGAGTAAATAAAAAGTATGATGGAATAAATAAAAAGTACAAGACAGTAACTTATATTTAATGAGTAGGTAAAACATGTATGTTAAAAATTCAAAAGTCAAAGTTTTGACTTACTATCTAACAATTCTTACTTGAGTATCTCATAATCTCTACAACCGTGAGTGGTTTTATTTTAATCATTCATAACTTTTTTTTGTTTTTGAAAATCCAATTCCATTACGTTGACACAACTGTGAACTGTGCTAATTTCTAAAACATAAATGGTAAGAGGAGAAAATATTGGGCTTTAGATGCACCAATGCTCAGTTGCTCCCAGAACTTAAACTGTATCCTTAAGGTTTTCTAGATCCCTTTTCAGTTTCCTTATTATCTTTGTCCATTTTCCACTGCAGGTTTTACTGTTTTTACATATTTTTTTTTTCCAATTTTATTTTTCTTCATCCACACTAATCCCAGGTCGTAGATCAACCAATAAATTAACCATCTCTATTTTAACCTTCTTTTTCACTAAAATCACCCTCAACACTATCAGCTTTTATTGGAGCAGTTAAGGCAATAAACATTAAAAGCATGTAAAACAAAAACTGCCACAAATTACACAAAACAGTTTGGCAGTACTACTACACTCCTCCTTATGAAGGCATGAATGAATTAACGAATGAATCATCTGAAACATTTACTTTCTGAACCAACGCTGTGCTTCCATCAAAAACAAACTCTTGTTTGAGTTTCTTACTGAAATCCATGTGTCACCATAGAAAATATCATCTATTTATAACACTTGTTACCTGAACCAGTAGTGCTGGAAGGTCTTTTGACAAATCAAACTTTTGAAACATCCCATTGTTGACTGAGCCCTTCAGGTCAAGCACCACCTACTATTTTCTAATCAGGTCATGTCAAGCGGAAACAGTCTGTAATTCCTGCATTAACCATGCTGACCTAATATCATGTGCGTGCACCTGAAATCTTGACCACGTAGACGAGAAAAGGAAATGACACATGAAAGTCACAGAAATGACACCAACAGACGCTGAATAAAAATGTCCACGCGCATGCAATACACACAACATACAGTCACTTCAGAAGGTACTCGGACCCCTGCACTTTTTGCAGGCTTGCGTTGTAGATTTCATTTTTTTTAAATATGATAAAAGTGCCATTTTTCAGCTTTTGAAGTTTAATAAACTTGAAGACGTGTTTTCACTTTCGCATAATCATTTACTGAGCACAGACTGATGGGCTAAAATGGCAGTTTTATTAATTTAACATCAAATCTATGACACAATAAAATAATGGGGTCTGTATACTTTCTGAAACAACTGTAGACTAAAATACACTACAAAATACAATACAAATACACTCTTACGGTATAAACACTCCTATTTATGTTAGAGTCATGTCCCAGAGTCCCCCTTACCTTCCGTTTATAAAGTAGGAAGGAGGGCGGCGAAGAAGGCGAGAAAACATTAATGTATTTAAGATCTGCATGTTAACACCTGGGCTGAAAACAAACACTGAAAACACCTGCAACAGGCTTTCACTTTAGATTAAAAGGCATTCTTTGATCATTTTCACAGAGATGGTGGGTTCATGCGATGATAGTGGCTTATCAACATGTCTGGCATGCAGCATCCACTTCAAAGTCTTTATCTTAGAAAAGTGCCAGGGAGGAAATGCATTCTCAACAGTTACGTAAACTGAGCGGAAACCTCTGACATTCAGGACCTCATCCCCGCAACACTGCATGTGTACAATACTCAGTCTCACTCGGTCAATGAAGACATTCAACAACTTGAATCAAGCACAGAAAGAAATCCATTATTAACAGCCTGTCAGCGCAGGATCCACCTGATCACACCACGAGTCCTGTATGAATAGTCCTTAAGCAAACAGCTCGCCCTGCCATGTGACTCGTATTCACCTGTAAAGGGTTCAGTATGCTTCAAACAAACCCGGCCATATGACACGCAAGCTGGGCTCGCCCGGAGGCAGAAGCGTTTTATTGATGTCCTGAATCATCACACTCAAAAGGTGTGTTTGGGGGGGGGGGGCACATGAATGTTTATAACAAGGCGTGGTTTCACACAATGGGAAGAGGGTTTGTTTGTCTGTTTGTGGGCTTTAGAAGGGCAATAAGTATAAACCTTTAAGTGTAAAGAACCTGCACAAACTGTCGTCAGCATCAAGGGCTTCATTATATGGAAAAGTGTTACTAAAAAGGACTATTTATATGAGAAAAAGCCCCCATGGTAAAACATACATATGTGCCGCACCCTTTGCTTTGAGAGCGCGACACAGGACACAGAAGCTCGATCGGGGGGGGGCACAATGACACTATATCCTGTTGCACGACATTTCAATAAATCCATCAAAAAAAATGTTTTTGTAAGATTACAGTGGAAATCTTTAAGCCCAATTAAAGAGGTTGTAATGTTAATGTTGCTAGTAAAAAAAGGGGGAAAAACATTCTTTGGATTTTTGTTTCCATGAGGACTTCAAGTAAGTTTTTTCTAAACAGTGGTATTTTGTAAGTTCTTAAATATTTCCGAAACCTTAACCTTGTTCTTTTTATAATGCATCTTGTTGATGGGTCTCTTTTATATCTTTTTGTAAATTTTAATTAGTGTTTTTTACTCTCTCTCTCTCTCTCTCTCTAAATATATATATATATATATATATTTATACACAAAAAGCATTGTGTAAACAATGTATGCCACAAAAAAGAGGCCCATTTTTGTTAAAGCCTTCTGCTGTATCATTAGGGGAACTTCACATGCGACTCTCTAAATGTTCTTGTTAATGTGACTATGATAAAGGCCACAAACTGAAACATGTTGGCTTGGTTCTAAAGTTTTTTTTCCGTCACAACAGGCGCGCTGGCGGGCGGGGGGGTTGGATGATGATCTGACATGCATTTTGTCTGAAGCATACTGGCGGCGTTTTTTTTTTTTTTTAGTGGTTTTGTCTCTTCACACAAAAAACAACAGAGCAGGCAGGAGACAGGAGACAAAGAAAATAAGAGATAACAAAGGACACTGTGCATTCTGTTTATTCAGCTTCCCATGCAGGCTGGCATACTGTACTATACTGTACGCTCATACACATGCTTGGCCGGCTGTTAGTGCCAGAGCCATGCGGAGGAAAGGTTGCAGTGAGCACAGGCAGGCATCAACTGGGCATCAGCCACGTACTGTGGATACAAACCAATTCAAAGGAGGCAAAACCGGGAGCATTCTGAAGGTTAAATGCTGGCGTGTGTGTTTTACATTTGTAATATGAAAAGGTAAAAATGGTTATGCTGCAGAGGAAAAGCTATGCAGCCTGAACCAGTTGTGCTAATGCAAAGATGTGTAAACACAGCTTGGCTCGGTAGCAGCTGTGGCAGTCGGAAGGGGGTCAGAGGTCCATGCTGGGTGTGAGTGGAATGGCTGTTGTGTTCAACACAGGAAATTAAATAGCCAGTCGTGGATATGAGCTCTGCTCATCAGAGCATCAGGACATGCAGCAGTACTGCAAGTCCAGAGCCGCGCTTGTCTTTGCGGTATCCATTTACGTGTTTGTGTGTGTTTAAAAAGATGCCCGGGTGCAATGACGACCACTCAAAGGTGGTCCATCAGTGTGCAGGCAGCAGGCGGAGGGGGTTCAAGCAGCCCAGGCCACATGCCAATAATAGCCCGGTTACAAAATTGGCAGTGCCCGACTCCAGCACCTCCTCTAGCAGACGTACCTTCCTGTGCCATTGCGGCCGTGCTGGTGGTAGCAGCAGGGCTGGTATGCTGCCGTCCCACTATTGAACAGAGAGGGATTCAATGTGGCGCCACAGGTGGGACAAGAGCCTCGCTAAAGCCTCACAGCGTTTCTCTTTCTTGGTTCCTTTAGGTTAATAAACTTCAGAGCTTTAGACAAGAATGGTGAAAACATGACCTTTTCGGAAAGTGTTGTGGATCAAGCGCGAATACAGATCCTGTGCAGACCAACGAGCTGCTCACCATCCATGAGATTTTAACTTTAAATACAAAATTTTCTCTGATACCCAAGGCTTTTTTTTTTACTAGGATGAAGTGAGGCAGTAGATGGGATATCATCTACGCACCAAAATACCTCTGCTCTGAAATTATTAATGTTATTTCCATGCACATTAACTTTATATATATAGCAACTCAGAGGTCTGGCCCATTTTCAGTCTCGATCAATCTTGACCAGTAGAAATTGTTGGATGTAATCCACAAGAGCCGTTTTACTTACATGAAAGAATATAAACACAGGGCCAAATGTAATAAAAATGTGTGGTTGAGAGAAGCAGATTCAAGCCAAAAAACGAAAAAAAAGGGATATGAATCATTTGACTCCTAAGGGAGATCTGATCAGAAAAAAAGCGTATACAACTACAAACTAAATCTTTTTTTATATCATATGTAATATAGATCCAGGTGCTTGTTTATATGGCTTCATTCATATGCACACTTCATCAAGAGCGCTCAGCCCTGTTTAAAGTCTGTGGGCCACATCCAACTGTTGCCTCTTGATGTGTGATGAGACACTAAAAGCTCACCTGAAAAGTTCCTGGACACCAGCATCGTTGTGAGGATAGCTCCCTGGAGGTAGAGAGAGATAGAGAGAGAGACAGACAGAGAGAGAGAGACAGACAGACAGAGAGAGAGAGAGAGACACACACACACACACACAGACACATACACACAAACAAAAATCAGCACTTGAGGATCTGCGTTACATGGACGCCTGTGTTTTTTGGTTTATGTGTGACCTTGTCTACACTCACTTTAAGTTTCCTCCTGGCGTTGAACTTGCGGAGACATTCCACAGTCTCTTGACGGTGCATCATGGAGGCCACGGTGGAGCGTTGCTATGGGTAGAGGGGAGGAGGCTACATTAGAGGTGGACCTAACTTCAGTGTTGCACGACGGCAATGTAGAAGGCGAGGGGCTGCTTTCACTCCTACACAGTCGATTCTAAATGACACGTGAGTCACAGCCGCAGCTCTCCTAGAGCTTAGATCGGCATGAAACGGTCTGGGATAAAACTTCTTCACGTAAGATGGACAATTGATTTAGAAAACATCTGGTTCTTTGATAAAAAGCTGAAGGTACAAGCTTGTGAACATAAAAGTGCAAGGGGAGAAGTTAACTAGGACTCCCAGGGTACACTGCAGTACGAAGCATCTAATCACAATTTCAGATGTGTAGGAAAACTGCACGTCTGTTTTTAGTTTACAACAGTGACAGTCAAGCATTTTTAAATCCCCGCAGCTCTTATTTTGCTCATCGGAGTGGCTTCTAGTTCAGTACTCGGTCGAAGCTAACGGGTATCCTGGCATTCGGAGCCGCCCGCCCTGCCGAGGTGACGGGAAAAGCCTGCCTCGTCAGAAAAAAAAAAGCTGAAGCAACTGACACTGGTGGATGTAAAACAAATCTGTTACACTATCTGGGAGATGCCCACATTTCTGTGTTCAGTAACGCTGAGGGAAAAGTACAACGAGCTTGTTTTTTTACGCTGGTTTAACTCCCAACTGGAACTACATTTGTCGTGTTACACCATTACGATGGGTGAGTGCTGCCTAAATGTAGTCTCAAGCAATTGTGAGACAAATGAATGTGTTTCATTCTACCAAAAACTACAAATTTTGTTCTAGTGTATAATTTAGGTCTCTGTGTTCAGTAGTAGACAATTAAAACTCGACTACTGGAACAAATTGTGTCCTTTTGAGACCAGCTGTGTGCAAAAAATGAAAGATATTTTACAATTTCTTTTACAAGCTCCTGGTCACGGTGATCTGCCAATGTCAAATCGAGTCAATGTTTGAGTCCTTAATGAGGCAGATAGTTATAAAAAAAAAATAAAATAAAAAAATGACAGTTTGTTTAAAGCCGGCACGAACACCTGCACCAGTGTTTTACATGTTGCAAAAAATAAAAATAAAATGAAATAAAATAAAATTTCTTTCGGTCTGAAAACGAGAAGTGGGACTTACGCAGACCCAGGGATGCTTGAGGGCCTGGTCGGCAGTGATCCTTTTGGCGGGGTTAATGGTTAACATCTGATTGATCAGATTCTTGGCCTCAGGGGTCACGGTGTCCCACTCCGGAGAAGGAAACTGAAAGAGAAGGAAATTTTAAGAATACATATTACTGTTAATATGCTTTCACTGAAAACACATGCTCGAGTACAGATTCCACATTAATAAGAGGCATTGCAGTAAGGTTACAGCTTGCAGATCCTAAAGAGCCCGAGTACAAACACTAGGTAGTGAGGCAGAAATCAGAGGATCATGTAGCAGCAGGACTCATGTTTTACCACTAAATCTGCAGAATGGACGTTACATTGGTATTAATCAATGTATTGTCCTTTATATATGGTGTTTAAAGAAAGGATATTCAGTAACATTTAAAAAAGTTTGTAGCTTTTTATTAATGAAAAAAAATCTTTCTGTAAAACAAACAAGTGCTGGAAGAGGAGTTATACAAATAAAAGATAACATTCATTGACTCAGTGATTTTCACGTTGGGGTGTATAAGTAAATGCATGAAGTACTTCAGAAGTAAGGTGGAGTTTTCAAGGTAAGCATAGTTTCTTTCACTCCAGTCACCTGTGCCCGCCAATCTCATCCCTCCATCCAAGTCGCATAAGTGCCAGCAAACATTTACTGCTAAAATTCAAAGCAATCACTCAAGAGAAATTTACTTCAAACCTTGAAGTGTCACTTGTCAATTACCAACAAAGAAAAACAAAAAAAATTGTTGATTCAAAGTACCTGCATGACAGTGATGATATTCAAGAAGTGCAAATCATTACAATTGCTTGTCACAGCCAGTTATTATCAATGTTAATATTATGCACATCAGATGTGGTTGATTCCAATTATGAAATTAATAGGGTAATAAATTCCTATCTCCCAGAGGACTATAACAAGATCTCATAAATAAGCCTATTGCGCTCTCAAAGTATATCACCTTTTTTCTACAGCGCTGAGCATGAAACTTATGCCACAGCAAGTAGCATGCCATTAAAAAATAAAATTTACTTTCAAAATCACTTGCAGGTCAGAATGCTGAGCATATTAACTGACACGACTTGAACTGAAGGTGTCCTGCAGGGCTTATACTGAGGCTCTTGTGCTTGCAAATTCACTTAATTTTTATTTTCTAAAACAGGGAACAAAGACTGAGTTTTATTAAAATTCAGACACACTTCTGTTTAAAAACAAGAAACGCAGAGCAGGGGGGTGAGTATAACAGGACTCTGTTGTGTTACAGATGGACTGTTGCGAAAATGTCCATTACACTGAATTTGCCATGTTAGCTGTAGCAGTAGGTTACAGGGATTTTGAGCATGTTTTTTCACCAAGCCTTCATTAGTAACCAGGATTTGTCAGTGCTGGCCCCCGGCTATCATTTGAGATTCGATGATAATTTGAATTTGAATACAGAATTTACGGTATGTTTAATGTAAAAGATGTTGCTTTTAGTGGAGAAAAGAAATTATCAACCAACTCACTACCCTCAGGTCCACAGACCGTTATAGCAACTTTCTTTTTTTATTTCCTTTTTTTTTAATTTTCCACAACTTCAGTGTGTTGGTTCACACTCACTGCTCAGATTTTTTTCTGCTGCAGCAGGCAGCGAAATGGCTCTGATTGACCTACTGTTTTCTACCTGCCTGGAACCAAATCTAACACACACAAAGATGGAGACTAGCTGGCAAACATAGTGAATGAATATTGGACTTAAGTTTGCTAATTGGTCAGAAACACGAGCCTACATTGATTTATCCTAACACAACTGCCTCCTAACACATCTACACTAAAGTTCTCCACCTGATGTCGCAAGATTTTAAAGGAATTTAACAATAGGTTTGAAGTGTATTTTACCGTGATTAGTGTATGAGCTCATGAGATACGAAACCAAAAACGTGTTTTTGAGGTCTCAGTGACCTTTGACCTCCAGAAGTCCAAGTCCTGAGACGTTGCATTCATGAAAATGGGATGGACATAGGGACGGATGGACAACCAGAAAATTTGTAGCAAAGACTCTGAAGGATTTGATAAAAGGTATTAAGTGTATTTTGTCATAATTAGCATGTGACCTCTTGAGTTAACTTCTTTTGTGAAGGCACGGTAACCTTGACCCTTGACATCCAAATTGTGCTAAGTTCATCGTTGAGTCCAAGTACCCGTTTGGGCCGCATTTGAAAAAATGTTCCTTTTTGCATTCCTAAGACATCACGTTCACAAGAACCGGACTGACAAACCAAAAACTCCTCCAGCCACGGCTGTCACCAGCACTGAGGCACAAAAAGATATATAAATACATGATTTCACTATCCAACTAGGCTCTACAGGTTCGGAGACTGACGTCTGATGCCTGCAAACCCCGCCCGACACCGACACTGCGGGTCATACGGAGGCGTTATTCCCGGAGAAGCGTGGACTGAATGTGTCTAAATGGAAAATAAGCATGGAGTCGTGGTATTACTGTTTTCTTTGTCCACTTACCACGGCCAGTAACCATACTGGCCTTCGATGTTGTACAATGTTAGATTTATTCAGTATCATAGGTCAAGTCACATCAACCGATTAAAGGCAAACTGCAACAAAACAGCTGTAGCTCGACTGTACAGATGCAGAGAAAGGTGACTACGAGAAAATGAGAGAGAGGAACTCACGTCATATGCACCGGCCTTGATCTGTTGGTACAGTTTATGTTGGTCCTCATCCCAGAAGGGAGGGTAGCCCACCAGCAAGATGTACAGGATCACACCTGACACACACACACACACAAGAACTCTATTTAAACATACTGTACATCCAAACATATATAAAATGCAGTTCAGTGAGCATAAGAATGCCGCAGCATACATGCATAATGACAGACAGAAAAGGAGAAATCTGGCTAACTGACCACATGCCCATATGTCCACTGGCTTGCCGTACGGGTCCTTCCTCAACACTTCTGGTGACAAATATCCCGGAGTTCCTGCAAAACCTGCGAAAATAAACACATTTTTCATTTTCAGTGGATTTTTGGTAAGAAAAATGAGCATAATGACATTATCACAACATTTCTCTTTCTCTATACTGTCCACATTCCTTCATCCAGATCGTTTTTTTTCTGTTTTACCTCGATGAAACAAGTCAGTATCATTCTAAATTTTGCTGTTATGTTAATGTTTTGATAATTAAAAACATTGAATAAAAAAAAAAAAAAATTCAAATAATTTTACAGAATGTTTCTCAAAAGAGACAAAAACAACTCTAAATAAATGTGTCCGCTATTTATTTCCCTCTGGAAAAATTTTGATTATCTTTAGTACCTTAGTTTACATGTATGTGTTTATTAATACTTTTCTCTTATACAGTAACAAAAATACAGAATTTTAATTTCATAGTAAATTTCACTGAGCTACTACTTTAATGCTTTCTTAGATGTGGTTGCTTTCTTGCTGAAGGTGCTGAAAGTGAACCCTGTGAAAAATATACAGAGAACAAGCCTTAATATTCAAGCTGTTAGTGGAGCCTGATTTCTCACCAAACCAAGCCTGTTGTTCTCCTTGCACCTCGATGGCTAAACCGAAGTCTGCAAGCTTCACTGCGGCTCCCTTCATCTTACTGGCCAGGAGCAGGTTCTCTGGCTGCAACACAGAGACCAATAGTTCTTAAGGATGAAGGGTTTTCACTCAGGCTGCAACTAGTGACTAGTTTTAAATATTACTTTGTTGATTTCAATTTCTTTAAAATGTTAAAAATACACACAAATGCCACAAGATAGAGGCATCAAAACGGATGACTTAACATTTAAATTTTTGCCTGACCAACCCTCAAAAAACAAAATCCTAACGTTTGACAAACTAACCAATGATTTTATTTCCGCTTACAGACAGAAAAAAAAGTAGTCTGTAAAAAAAAAAAAAGCTTGTTAAATTTATCTTTGGACAAACTCTATGAAGGTTTGCATGGTACAAAATAGCACAATCATAAGCCATAAGAGGAAAAAAAAGTACATTTAATTAAGGGCAAATGAGATAAGCATGTACCCTCCTTCAGGAAATGTCCTGTCTGTCTGCATGACTGAATGAGCTGCAGGAGCCCAATGACATCTTCAGTGGTAATGAGGCATGATGTGGTCAAGCAGGCGACAAAGGCTTCCCCCCAAAGAAAAGACCTTTTCAGTCAGCTGTCACAGGATTTAACGAAGCATTTTGACACTGTCCTCCTGATCACATAATAATGCAAGATGTCAGGACTTGGCTAAGATAAGCACGTTTCGTCGTCTCGACGGCTACCTGGTCTCCCTCATCTGCATCTCCTCAGATCACAGTTGGTCTCTGCTTGAGGAGACGAAATTGGAGGAACAGGTCAGGTCAAGTGCAATCTGGTGTGATGTCAGTTACTGATTATAGCGGCACAGTTGTTTTAAAGTGACTTGCTTCAAGTTTTTCTTCATAATATAGAGCCGACCCGTTTTTGTTATTGGGGGTTTTTTTTTGTTTCTTTGTACCATGGCTTGACAGGCCCGAGATAACAGGGACCCTCGCTAATACCAGGTGTAAATACAAAGGCCCCTGATCAGATGTCATTTTTCATAACAAATCCAGATGACGGCATGTTGATACCAGGTGGAAATTGGAGGGGGGGTGTTCTATGTGCATATTAGCCCTGAAGGAATGGAGGAAGGGTACCCAGTGCATGCAGGGTCAGGCTCCAGGTCGCTGTGACCCGGAACAGAATAAGCAGTTTAGAAAACAGATGTTTTTCTTTAAAAATGGGTTGGCCTTACATTCTAGACTACAAGTCCCAACTGGCAGGCCTGTGTGTGTGTGTATGTGTGTGTTTGTGTCTCGAGGGCGAAAGTCTTTGCAGCGGTAGCCGTCCTCATGGCCTCAAATGGGGACAGATGGACAGTTGTCTGACACTTTCACCATTGTTCCTTTAATCTGCTTCTTCTCAACTGTCAGTCTAGTTCACTCCCTCCCCATCTAGTTATCATTCATCCATCCATCCATCCATCCATCACCCTCGATCGTGAAGAGCTGAAACAATAGAGAGCGAGAAACGGGTAGGGGGCTGCATGGTGACAGAGAGCTGGAGATAAAGCAACAGGAGAACAGAGAGAGAGAGAGAAAGAGAAAGAGAAAGAGAGAGAGAGACAGAGACAGAGACACATAGAGATAGATAGATGGGAGGTGGCATAATGAGTCCCTACTCTGGCGCTGCAGCAGCCGGGTGACCTCACCCTCCAGTTACCATGGCAACCCAGCCTGCCACGAGGCAAAAGCACTCAACTCTTTCACTCTGATTCTTGTTTTCCCTTCGGCGAGGGGGTCCCTCCCGAGATGACAGGGAGGCAGAAATATGATGTGTGTCTGTGAGGTCGCACCTGCCGCTTGTTCACTTTGTCCGCATCATCACATTGTTCATAGCTTCGAATACAGATGTTGCCTTCTTCATTGCCGTCTGATGATTGGAGGATTTTTTTTTTCCCCCCAAATCAATCCGTCTTTCACAGAGAAACTAACGCCTTAGAATTGTATTATCAATTTCTTTTTTTTGAAAAATAATCATCTATAAGGTTCTGGCGGTTGACGTGTGAGCAAATTCACACATCCGGCAAACTGACAGCAACATCAACAATGCTCCACTATGTTAACCCACTAGTCTCTAACGTGCTGAGCAGGTAGCGTACAGCTTATCAGAGCTGACTGCTGCTGCTGGTGATGAGGCTGACGGGAGCAGGGAGGGTAAACCAAATGAGTAAAGAGAGTTTACCATATTTACGGCAGCTTTAAGGGTGGAAAAATGATTTAATTACACTCCGGTTTGATATATTTTCTTTATCCGCTTGTTCCAGTTCTTTATCAAAGCTATTATGGGGGTGATAGAGTTGCTTATTGTAAGCTGCTTTGGGCAAATGCATCTGCCAAATACACGTAATGTAACTGTAATGAATTATGATGTTTATACTGAGCGAAACCTATGAATCCAAGATTTCATGTTTAAATGCTGCTTCATTCCATTAAATGGAAATCTTCCGGATGTCTCGAGACACATTTCCCCCAAATTCATCCTTACACATTTGATGTAACTTCAAACTACTCAAATTTAATTTACATTTTGATGCGGATGAACAATATTTGGCTGCACAGAATAAGTTTATAATGATGTTTAAGTGGTTGATTCTAAAAATATATGCTCAGTACACCATATAAGAGCAAACTGCAGTAATGATGCACAGAAGCAGTTTGAGCAAATAAGAAGAGAGTTGTACATTAACAACTAATGTGACTGCTTCTGGCCTCTGCCTTCATTTATCTATCATCATTATTGTCACTCTAAAACCCCTTCCTCTCCAAGTTCCTTCGTCACAGACGGACATATGCGAGGTAAAAATCAATGTGAAGCAACACAAGCCTAATTCCACTCACGCAAAAACAGAATGTTTATTTTTTACTGTTATATTTTTCTACTTACCATAGAGTAATGGTTTAATTGTGCCCAATCACATAAAAGTAATAGACCAGATTATTAAGTAAACTATTGAAGTTTAGGTATCTTAACTCAGGCAATAAAACAAGAGTTGTACGATTACCCAGGTGTTTAAATCTCTTCTTAATTAGCCATATTCTTTCACTGTATTATTAAAATTCAATAACACAGCTGAGGAGGTCAGAGTTCTGTTGGATTTTGTTGGGGGGGGGGGCGAACTCGCTACGAGCGAAATCGTCACTGGCCGTCATCTCACCCACCGACCCGCTATTAATAGCAGCTGGTCTGCTTTCGTCACTCCCCGGCAGTGAAGGAGGGAGAGGGGGAGGAAAGAGGGGGAGCAGATGAAAAAAAAAAGGGGGGAGGGGGTATAGATGCAGAGGAAGATAGGAATAGAGATAATGAGGAGGAGGGAAGGCAGGTGATGAGAGGGGTGAAACTCGGCCCTTAAGTTTTTCTTGACGTCACATTCATGACGTCTGTTGGCGTGTGTGTGCATGTGTGTTTAGAACTGTTGTGAAACTCCACCGGTTCCTTTCATCTTCATTCACAACGCAGCGTTTTGTCTCTCTCAGAGATTTCTCTGTGTATCTAACTAGCATGTTGGACAGAATAGAAGGTCCTCGTATATTTGGCGCCGGTGTGCGATAACTCACCTTGAGGTCCCTGTGCACAATGTCATGCTGGTGGATGTGACTGACGCTCTCCAGGATCTGATTGATGCAGTGGCTGGAGGAGGGAGAGAAAGATGGGACACATCTGTCAATCCACAATAGCTACATGACAATGGGTCACAGTCTGAAGTGACCTTAAACATTTCAAACAAACAAGCCAAACCAAATGTCATGTTGTCAGTATCGCTCCAGCGTGTATTTTTCATAGGGCTGCAACTAACGATTATTTTCATCCATGATTAATCTGGTTATTTTTCTTCTTGATTGACTGATGAGTTGTTTGGTCGATAAAATGTTAGAAAAAATAATGAAAAACGTCCATCACACCAAGGTGACATTTTAACATGTCTTGTTGTGTTCGATTAAAAGTCCAAAAGTCAAATTTATTCGGTTTGCATTGACAAAAAAAATCAGAAATAATCCCCACATTGGAGGAGAAGGAAAAGCTAGGTTTGGCATTTTTGTGTGAAAAATTACTCAAATTGATCGACTAATTCATTAACAGCAAAATTAGGAAGTCTGAGAGAAATTTAAGAACGGAAATACTATTGTGCTTTCAAGTTATGAAATAACAAGATAGAAAAAAGGCAAAGGATGACGCTAATCAACAGAGTGAAGAACCAGAAAGAGAGGAGCAAGAAACAGATCAATAAAAGCCTCGGCTGTGCACCTGGTATCTTGTCACTGTAGTCAGCTCCTCCATAGGCCAAAACTGAACATTTTAAACCTTAGCTACTACTCTGTATGGCCAAAAGTCTGCAGACACCCGGAGCCTCGACCTTTAACTGAACTGGAACGCAGGCTGCGAGCCAGGCATTACCACACGACATCGGCACGCGGGCTCAGCTTTCCATTGCTTTCTGAAACCGACAATCCAACATTCACACCGGCTTCACACCTGGACTGGCTGGCTGGCTGTGGGGAGGTGAGAGAGGAGCCGGAGCTCGAACTCCTCTTTCAAGGCTCCCTCTCTCTTTTAGTTCGCTGCACAGCTATTTCTGTCACTTTTCACGCGAACAGCGCAGCGCTGTGGGCGCCCTCGAAGAGAGAGACCGTCTTGAAACAGTGTGCCATTATCTTATTATTTAGATCATGTCTCTCCCATGTCTATGACAGCCGGCCTTTCACTCAACCACAAACGCACACCTCCGATTCCTGATGTGGTCGGACAACACGTCATATGAACTCGCTCTGCTCAAGCGTGACCCCAGCCCTGATGCTCTCGTGGCTGAATGGGAGCAAATGCTTGCAGCCGGCCGTTTGTTCATCAGATCATTTCCTCTCGCTCATTTTCACATATTCAATCAAAACAAACGGTGAATCTACGACTCGTGCATGGGTGTGCGAGAGAACACGTAAGACTTGCAAATGCATTCGCAGTCTACCAGCAACAATCGTTTGTGGAACCGCACGCTAATACCATCTGCGATTTGTTGTATAGGAGGATAAGTGGTGTACAGGGGACTAAAGTTTGGTGCATTTTCATGGGAACGAATTAGTGGAAGAAAGTGGAGTGGGCTGAGTGTGTGTGTTTGTGTATGTGTGGGTGGTGTGTATGTGTGTGTTGTCGAGGCAGTGCGGGGGGGGGGTCTTATGTAAGCTTGTCCTAAGCTTGCATATCAGCGCTTTTTCTGGTCTGATGCGCAGTTAAAAATTACTATTATTTCTTTTTAAATTAAATTGAACTTGACATTGGCAAAAGGTGAAGTCGGGGTCAGCAGCAGGAGGGTGTACAGAGGCAGATTTTAGCAGAGTGGCGTCCTCTCTCTTAGTAAGACAGAATCAAAAGAAAAGCTCCAGGCGTTGTGTCCAAATTAGGCTAAATCTGGACTCCACATTTTATTCTGCATATCTCCTCTACTCATACTCATTTCAGCATTTCACTAACCCAATTTTATCTGCCTCTCCCGTTTCTCCAGCTAATAGAGTGCCCATCAGACCTTGCTCCTGTCCTTACTCTCTTTAGCATCATATTTTTTCCTCGTGTCCTGTCTCTAATACTCTTCAACTTATTATCGGACTTGTCCCTCCTTATTCTGTCCTTCATTTTTCTTTCTGACTGAAGATTGAGTGTTTTGTTTAAGAACATCTTCTCCTCACTACTTATGTAGTAGTCCTTATTACTGCACTATATATAACACTTGTGGCTAGAACAGTAACAAACTGTGGTATATACGGCGGTTTCATCACCATTTTGAAGCTTTTTTGATTATCTTTATAGCTGTTAGTTATATGTGGCTGCTACCAGTGCAACGTGAGGCATTTAAACTGCCTGCATTTGACGGGCATCACAACACATTGATTGCATTCTGTTGTGGTTGATCACAAGCTGTGCTTTTCAGAATCACATTCAGAAAAACAATCTTATGGAGGAATATCGTCGCGGTGTCCCGGGATTTGATGGCTCGCTTGACTTTGGCAGTGAAAAAAAATATTTTGGGTGCCCGCAATTTTACTTTCACATGTGTATGGTGCCCCATTTAGTGTAAGAAAGAAAGTGTTTGAAGCTGCACTCTTTCCCGAGAACGTCCACATGGCCAGAGTGGCCGTGAGAACGTCCGCACCCAGACCTGACCTGGCCTCGGCGACGGTTTTTATTTGATCCGTTGGGTTGGGAACTCACATCGACTCGACATAGGAATCGTGACATGAGCTCTCGCCTGGTACAAGCGATTGAGATGACAGAGTGTATCAGTGCTGACATAAAAGATACAGAAGGGTACAAGCAAAGGATGGAAGCAAATATAATGTGAACTAAACACAGAATTGACCGTAATTTCACCGCAAACGATCAGTCGACCCTATTTTGAAGATAATTTTAGCATCTATCTCCATCTTTCTACCTCTCTCCCTCTCCATCTGCCACATGCAACACTCTATTCTGGTAATGGGCTAAAGTCTAACTGCAATGTCAAAAAAGAAAAAAAAGGTTTCAAGACTTGGGACAGCTTTGTCATCATTTATTAATGAAATTAATTTTAAGAACCCTGAGTCACATGGTCATAGAGAGAGTGTACCCCATGCACATGATCTGCATAAGCATTTCCTATGCTGCTTTTAGCAAAAGGCACATTAACACGGATATAAAAGGCAGAAACATGTTGTGCTTTCGTAACCCAACTTCACTGCTTTGGGCAACCTGAAATATTACTGTGGCGGCCACCAAAAACTTAACACGCAGGAAAACTGGCGTTCACACGTTAGCTTGATGACATACTGTACCTGGCGTCCGCCTCGCTGTAATACTCCCTGGCGACAATGTCCTCAAACAGCTCCCCTCCGGTGACACTGGGGACAGACACACAGACAAAATGGGCACCGTTACACGGGGGGTAAAAAAGATCTCTCTCCCAACTTGAAAATACACGATGCAGAGAATATCACGGCGACACCTTTCAGTGGCTCTGCTGTGATGGGTGTTACAGCGGAAGGTTTTTGAGGAACAACACTGATTTACGTTGATGCTGGCGGTCGTCATAGACCCAACACGCTCTGTTTTTATGTGTCCCTTGTCTCTCTCTCTTTAAGTGGTCCTTTCAGAGGCCACTTGACTGGATGCTGATAATACGAGTCTCTACAAGGCTCACTTGCATGTCTGCTAGCGCAAACAAACATTTTATCTAAAGTAATTTGTCTGCAACTTATAGAAGAAAATAGTTTTTTGTTTTTTTTTTTTCAAAATCGAGTTAGGGAATATGAAATTTGATATTCAACATACAGTATTTGTTTTCATGGTATTTCCATTAGAACACAGCATGCATGTAACAAAAGTGGTATAAACTAAGTAAAGAAAGAAAGACATCAGGTTCGCTCATATTTTACCTGAAGCAATTCATTGCATGAAAATGACACCTAGCATTCTCAAACGTTGTTATCTTTTTTATTTTGGGGGTAAGCGGGTTGAAAAGGGAGTGAAATCTACATTACATGTGTTTAAAAAAAAAAAAAAAGGGAACCTTTCCTCCGTGGCAGCCCAGTGGAAAAGCCGATATACTGCACTCCTGTGAACAGTGACCGTCATGGGAAATAAAAAAGGAAAACAATTTCAACCTACTCGTTGCCGAGGGGAAGCAATTCATCCTGGTGCAATACCACAGCCTGACCCCATGACCTGTGTTTGTGTGTGTGTGTGTGTGTGTGTGTGTGTGTGTGTGTGTGTGTGTGTGTGTGTGTTAAAGTGATTTACTTACAGGTCAAAGACAAGGTAATGAAAGCCTTCCTCTGAGATGCTGTCATGGAGTCGCACTAGTGAGAGAGAAAGAAAGACAGATTCCTCGGTTAGAAATGAGTCAGTTAGCGTGAGAAGACTTCGATGACATTCTTATCTCCTATATGGAAACTCTCCATGAACCATCTCTGTGTGTATATGTGTTTTCGGCAGTGACGCACAACTTTGCTATTTGGTTTTTAGTTTGGTTTTCATTTGAACACTTCCACAAAAACATAAAACCATATAATAGAAATAAAACAGACATATATATGACTACTATAGACCTCTCCTCAGCTCTCTGTAAAAAGGAAAAAGAGAACAAAGGAAAAATATAATAAAGTAAAAGAAACCAAATAATTTGGTGAAATACAAAAAACAAATTGAATTGAACTAATTTGAACTGAGTGTGGTGACAAATTTTTGACACCTCAGGAGCAGGGATAGGAAATATTGACATGATAGGGGGTTAAAAGCACCTTTGATGGAGCTGGGCTGAGCAAAGTAACTTACCCAACCCTGCTTATAACTAAGGATGTTAATCATTACTGATGAAAAAAGAAATCAGTTTATCATTTGATGGTTTAAGAATATATTAGAGGAATAAAGTGAAGAAGGTGGCAAAACAGTATTTATGCTTCTTCAAAGCATCATATCCAAATCCAGTCCAATCGTGATCAGAGTGTTTTTTCATGAGAAATGAAATGCACAGGAAAAGGGGCAGTTTTAACCTTAATGACATGTTGGAGGCTTAAATATCCCCAGACTCCAGTGAGCACTTGTCACCCCCGACTCCTCATCTAACCACGTCACTGGTTACCTTTTCAAACGAGGCGGCATGGATATATTCTTAAACTAAACCCAAGATACCCAAAAGCCAGCAGACTGGGAGGCCGCAGGTTTTGTTTCCGTGCTCGATTCTGTACTGAAAAATAAAACGATGATAATGTAATGATAAAAATAATGGGTCAAGCTTCAAAAGGGCCTGGATGTTTAGTCTAATCTCTGCAAATTGTGCAGAAATATTATATCCGATCTTTTTGATCTTTTTGACCATTTGATCAATAACGACGGGTGAAACGGGAGCAGCATGATTTCGTTCTGCGTAATTTACGACCGAAAAAAATTACTTTTGTGCTGACTTGAACAAACTGACTTGGGTTTGTGCTGCAAAAATAGCTCCTGTCAATTCTCTGTAGAAAGTTTTTATAGAGGAAATAAGATACAAGGTTTCCGGCAGAACTGTTTTTCTGCCTTCCTATCTGAATTTTTTTTATCCACCCCAGGACTCGACAGTAAGTTTCTAAAGCCAAGCTGCCACCTGGACCGTTGGCAACAAGGACTCTGCTTTTGGACGACAAAGCTGACAGAGAAGTTGCCATATTTTGATAATTTGCAACTGATGTGATATTGCTAATTTATTTTAAGGTTTTCACTCTGTTAAATACGCCCAAATCATCAGGCAGGATGCCTGCATCCTGTACACAGAGGGGCGAAAGGTTATTTCTTCTTCAAACAGGAGTTCCTTGCCAACAAGGACTTTAACCCAAAGCTTTCTTTAATCAAAAGCCTCAACTCCAACTCACTTTTGAAATACAGCAAACCACTAATGGGTTTTTTGTTTTTTTACAGGTAGATTAAAAATCTGCTTGTGTCAAGGTGAGTGAAGGTGCTTGAAATCCTAAATTAGACGATAAAATGTGCAATATAACTCTCCCTTCCTCCTTCAGATGACTTACATCTAGAGAAAAGAAAACTCGACAAGCTCTCCCCCTTGAGAATGGGATAAAAAAGAGCAGCCATGGGAGGAAAAGAAAGGAAGAATAGGATGATGAAGAAGCTGGAATTCAGGTGGTGCAAAGACGAAAGAGAGACCAATGATAACAATAGACTACCTATTACGTTGTTATCACACTCAGTGTGTGTGTGTGTGTGAGTGTGTAGCTTGCATTGGGCGGCATATTATGATAAGACACTTGGCAGTTCTGCCAGGAAGATATTTTTTCCATTCCCTTCCTTTCCAAGGGGTCACTGCCTATTGTCTGGATTTCACACACAAAACACGCACAGAATCTCAAGTTATGAGACTCAAACTTAACACAAATTCTCAAAATTTACAGACATTCACAGGCTCAACAATCCCCCCCAAAAAAACTTACAATTTACTGCTGCAGAAAAAAACAAAGCAGTTCGATTCTTTGGTGCAGAGGGGTTTTTTTTTTGTTTGTTTTATAAGTCTGACTTTTTCCCCCCTTGCGACTTAGTCTCCTGGTCCAATGGCAATATCGTTTGGTCAGTTGATACGCTCTCATCTGACCAGATTCTCATCTGGTCGGACTATCGCCGGCGTTACTCTCATAAAGAGAAACACACGACATCAGTAGCCTTCCGGGATTAATCCACAACCTACTACGGCGGAGGAAAAGACTACGTCTGAAAATGGTGGGTGTATTTTTACAACTCGAGACTTGACTGCTGAACATTAACCCGGAGTCGGTTCCAAACTATTTGAAACCGTGTAAAAGAAATTGCAGGTGTGGCTGCATTTTGTTAAAACAGATGACCAAAAAGTTTGCAGTTTGCATTTCACAGCTCGGCGACCAACATGGCAGATCATCTAAACCCTGTAGCCTCCGTTTATAAACGATATTTCATTATATATGCCCACAATTTACTCCGGCCTGTATGATTTCATTTTGAGGGCGTAATATGCTAATAAGCACATACTGTACCATTAATTCATATTACGATCCGTATTTTTTCCCGGCTCATTATGATTTTAGGATTGTCCATTTTACTGCCCGGAATTCACATGTAACGATCAACTGTGTTTGTTTTATATTCTCATGTTGTTTTCCAAGTAAATTTAGGGAGAAGGAAAAAAAAAAAAAAAAAGTGAATTTTGATTGTATGTGACAGGACATTGATCATCTTCTAGACTGTCAAAGTAACACACTCTGTACAATTGACCCCTGCGACATCCCTCTACATCTAACTTCACTACTTAAGACACCCAGGTAACTTGGGAGGAAAACATTGGTGTTTAAACAGACAATCAGTGCCGTTGCTATTTTTCCAGCGAGGCTAGTCTCTTCATGTCAAGGTGGCAGAATATGAGGGCCGCCACGCCTGCAGGCAGCCCTCAAGACGCTGAGTGAAGTATTCTCAAACTTCCAACGAAAAAGGTCGACGTAAGAAAAAGCCGTCAGGCCAAGTACCTCTGTCAACACTCCGCTAAACAAACCAACATGGGGGGGATGCAGTGAATGCTGAGGCAAATATCTACTGACCATTAACCGTCCAGAACACACACACAAACACACACCCTGCACAAAGTAAACACAGTGCTAATCGCATCAGTGCGACCGGCTGACGGTGCATGTGTTGGTGTTCAGCTCTTCACCTCTTCACCTCTTTGGCTGCCGGCCAGCTCCACCATGCAAATGTCCCACTACGTGACATAGCAGTTAACTGGCTGATTTGCCTACGACCCAAGGCCGGCACCTTGATGACACCTCGGTGTTGGTTAATGGTAATTTAAGGTAAACCATCACTTGCGTTTTTGTGATGGCGTAGTGTTTCCCAAGCCCTCTTTAACTTAGCGTTGTTGTATCAGCTTGATGCTTCAACTTTTTCCTAATTATATGAGAAACGCTTATGAACATGATTTTGAGCAGATGTTTCAGAAGTCTGCTGCACAAAAAAAACCAAAACACTTCTGTTTGGGGTCTCAGAGGCCGCAGATGCGTATTTTTACACATGCACTACTATGGTTTGTGGGACTCCAAACCATGATGAATGAAGTTCAACAAAACACAAGGGTTAATGCTACTGACAAATCTACGCCAATCACTGAGTCCTCTGTGCAACTCGAATCCAAACAAGAGAGATCCGTGAACTGCTGCTCCACTGATCCAATAGCTTGCTGGCTCTCAAGGGTAACTCACCTATGTTTGGATGCTTGAGCAGACGACAGATTCTTGCCTCCCGCTCCAGTTTCTGGTGATCTGAGGTGAGAGAAGAGCAGAGAGAGCGGGGAATCAGTGAAGACACGGTGTCAGCACCAGGAGGAGAAGAAATTTTGATATTTTGATTTTGTCCAACATGTGACGATATACTAAAAAAATAAAGAAAAATTTAAAAAGCACTTCTCGTAAACCCACTCGGGCGAGTTGACACAGGAAAACACACAGCAAACACAAGAGTACAAGTATACAACAATGAGTGGAAGTGTAACGTTCAGTAAATCCAACTGCAGTTCATGTTGTTCAGTGTCACTTTTGCAACACAGCGTTTTAAAAAACAGCTTTTTCTACATAACCTTTTTAACACATGTTCAATATTTAAGTGCTAATGAATAATAAATCATTTGTTTAGTTTTTCTAAAGCAAAGATTTTTAAAACCATTAAAACTCGACATCTTGTTTGGGAGGATTTCAAAAATACCCACACTAGCCACTATGTGAACTGATTAAAGATTTTTTTTTTAACCGTGCAGCTGTGACACATAAACACATACAAACACACTTGATTCACTTTCTCTCAAATCTCTTCTGCCCCTCCTGCTCCACCTCTGAGCAGTAGTTTGCTCCCAAACATGCCATTCTGTGCCCAGAATCCAATCGACTTGAACTGGAGGGGGGGGGGGTAGCTTCAACAGCGGCAGGATGTCACAACAAAGGTAAGACACAAAGCAGACCAGACGAGCTAGGAGGCCAGTGCCTGTCAGCTGAGATGAGCTTGCACAAACAGACAGACAGACGGACCAACCGACAGCTATACACTGTGTGCAGGAGTACACACACACACACACACACACACACACACACACACACACACACACACACACACACACACACACACACACACACATTATCCCCTCACCATCACCATTAAAATCATTAACTGGACACTGATTATATTAACGTGGACCCTCCAGACTAATTTCACTAAGTGCAAAAAAGCTTGTGCTTTTTGTGCGCGTGTGTGTTTGTTTGTGGTTGTGTGCTTGTACATCTATCTTTTTGAGGACCACGCTGGGTTATAGACCATGCGGAGTGAGAGCATTTTGGCGGGTCTTCACAACATGGTTAGGGTAAGGGGCTGGGGAATGATTACGTCTATGGGTGTCCTCTCAAGTATATAAGTACAAGCATGAGTGTGTGTGTGTGTGTGTGTGTGTGTGTGTGTGTGCAGCTGTATATTTAGGACAGAGAGATTGGTTGTAGGACAGATACAGTAGATAGATACAGTGTATGGCATATCCTGTTGCAAGTGTCAGAGGTCGAGTTTGTACTGGACTGTCCTGCCACCCAACAGCTGCTTGTCTGTTGGGACAGATGGGCTACTTGTGTTGGTGCACATGCCTGTGTTTGTGTTTTTTGTGTGCGTGTGTGTATGACAGCGAGGGAGAGACACTGGACATCCCTAGTCCCCCTGTCCAACCCAAGGCTTTACACAGTGTCATGATGTCTAGATAATCAAAAACATTAGCGCTGCAACTGCAATAATTTTCAATATTCAGCATTTCGGCCCAAAAAAATATCAGGATATGAAAATGGAAAGTGAAAAATTTCCAGAAAGGTGACAAAGTCAACAGTTCCCTTTTTTGTCCAACAGTTCTAACCCCCAAACAATTCAATCTAGTATCATAGTTGACTGCAAAAACAAGTAAATATTAATTTTTGATTAATAGAAACCTGTAAATTTTCTGGCATTTTTACTTAAAAATAACTCGCAGACGAGTCATTAAGGAGCATATGATACAACAAAAGCTGCAACCATAGCTGATTAATCAGTCAATCAACAGAAAACTAATTGGCAACTAGATTATCAAATAATCATTTTAGTAGTTATTCAAGAAAATTTGTAAAAAAAACAAGCTCGCTCCAGATTAACAAATGTGAAGATCTGTTGCTTTTCTTGGTCATGAATAACTGAAAAAACTGAATATCTTTGGGTTCTGGGTTGTTGGTCCAAAAATGAAAAGCTTTGACATAGCAAAACATTTTTTAGGTTTGATAAAGAAGGATGCGACTCTGTTGGCCCTGATGCCGACCATATTAAGTAAACAGGGTTTGAGCCAGACATGACCAATACACATTTAATACATTTTCTGCAGTACAGTCACTATGAAAATCCCTGTTACTGCTATTCATGGTGGGCCGCTCCTAACCCCAGTCCCATCCAAGGCTCTGGGCAGTGTAACAATGTCTAGATGAACAAACATATTTACATCTGCTCGTGCATACACTCTCATGCACCAGTGTACTCATTCCTAGTACAAACACATCTGCATACACAGCCCGAAGCAGCGGCTGTAGGCTATGTACAACAGTAAGAAAGTGTTCTCGTAATCCTACTGTCAAATCCTGCGAGTAACACTGACTGTGGCCCAACCTGTTTTTTTATGGACAATTTCAAGTTAAAGGAATAAAACCTGTATTTAAAAAAAACAAAAACCCTTTATATATAAAAAAATATTGTTTGGTTTAGCAGTTTGGCATGAAAAGATGCCATATTAATAAATAGGGTTGCACCAATACTGGCCCTGATACTGACCTAATGACTTTTTGATTTTGATTTTACACTACAGGGAAAAAAACAAGTTAGCCTTTTACACTAATGTAGTTTAAATACAAATTAGTCTATACATATATGTTCCCTGTACAGCAATAGGATGTGAAAAAAAAAGCGAGAAGTAAGAGAAAAACATGGCCACAAGAATTACTGGCAGCCGGGATATTCCAGTGTGATGAGAAATTATTAGCAGCTGCATATTACGGAGTTGCAGTGGTCATAATAAAAATAAATATTTGAGTAGCGCAGGGAGTTCCCTGTTAATTTGCATTCAAGGTGCAGTAATATGTAAATACATTTATCATGCTGATAGTTACCTGGTCCGATATTCAATGTTTGACAGTGTTCAGTTCAAGCATGGTTCTGAGGTATTAGGTGAATTGGGTATTGTCCCAATAAGATCAGTAAGCATTTCACAGAGTTTCTTTATAAGTGTTATTGTAAGAACTGCAACAATTAACCGATTAATTGACTAGTTGGTCACAAGAAAATTAATGAGCAACTATTCTATCAATCAATTATTTGCTTTGGTAATTTTTCAGGCAAAAACTACCGAAAAATCTGCTGGTCCCAGCTTCTCAAATTGGAGGATTTGCCATATGCAGTTTAACGGTAAACTGTATATATGAGTTTTCAAAAGTTTATTGAAAAATAAATAGAACACATTAGGCTGTGGAAAATTTTTACAGATATTTTTTAAACAATTTTCTGAAAATTGAAAGACAAATACAATCTATCCATGGTCCTATTGACAATAATCCATAGTTTCAGCTGTAATTATTATTTAAAAAACTACAATTTCTCCTATTCTATAAGTTATATTAGTACAATTATCTCAAAGAGTTAAACACAGTGTCGTAGCTGTTGGACAGAATTACAATTTAGAAAAAAAAAGAACAGGACAGCAATGGCATCTCATCAGTTTTCAGTGCTGGTAGAAACAATGAGTTTTGGTATCAAAAGATGTGAAGGTGCAATACAGACTGATGGACGTGACTTTGATTAAATATTTTATTACCTGCAAATGCATATGGATGCAAATGCCATCCAAGGTGGAAAGGGACAAAGAAATGTCGTTTCAATATGGAGACGAGATGGGACGAGACGGGACGGGACGAGACGAGACGAGAAAAGATGAGAAAAGAAGAAAAGAGTTTTTCAACACCAATGAGTCAGCGAACTAAAGCAATGGCTCTTGATTGTGTAGCTATCGCTCCTGATCACACTGCGAACACAAACTAAAAGTTGTGTCCAATCACTGAATGCAGCGAATATGGATGGAGTTCAGTTCTTTCAAATCCCAGCGGCCACCTGGAAAAACACAGGCAGGAAAAGAGAATAGGAAATATTTCCTTCCTCCACAGCAAACACTGAGGGGCCTCTAAAAAGGCAATGGAAAATCAATTCCATGACTACAATGTAAATATGTAATTTGTGGTCTTGTGTGCACATAAATCATTTAAAATGTATGACACATAAATGGCTCGACTGTGACTGACACTGGTGATCTCACTTTAGTAATAATTTACCACTATTTATTTATAGTACAGTCATAGTGGAGGGCTTACATTTCAAACAGCCCATCCTAATTCAATAAAACTCAATATGTATCACAAACCTCAATATGCTGGCTTTAAACATTCAGGATGAAATGTTTTGCTACGGCCGCTGTTTACATGAAAGTTTTTATGATGAGAGCAATGAAAATATCGCAAAGAAAAGTCGATTAGGACTGAAATGATAGGTAAATCAGTTGTCAGGAAAAAGAACATACATCTGTAAGAATTCTAATAACTGATGAATTGTCCAACTTATTTATCTAAACAAATTCCAAACATTTGCCATTTCCAGCTTTCTTTTTCTTTTCCCTTTAAACTGAATATCTATGAGTATCTACTTCAAGATGCCGCTTGGACTCTGGGAAACATTTTTTGCTTTTCTGACTTGTTAGGGACCCAACAATTAAATCAAAAAATTAAAAAAGAAAAAAAAAGAAAATAGCAAAAGAGGACTTGACTAAGGCTGCAACAGACTATCACCTTTTGTACCAAGATTTTGAAGCCAAAGGATACTCACTTAACAATGATTAAAATAAAAACAAACAAAAAAAAAAAAAAACAGCAGTAAGTAGCAGATCCCGAACTGGGAGAATCTGGGAGACAGAAATGTTTGCCCTTTTTGTTATTAACATTAAACTAAACGATTATCAGGATAGCAAGCTGCTGATTCATCTTCTGCCGACTGACCTATTATTTAATCAGAATCAACAATGAAAATAATTTTAGCTGTGGCCCTGATGTTAATTAATTGTGACCCGAACATTGTCCTGAAAGCCTTTATTTTACGGACATTTTAAAGTACGGACATACTTTCCATAATGACTACTTCTTTTTCCTTGATGCTTAGCATATCCCTTAACTCTCCGTGGGCTTTCAACAACCCATTGCTATCAAAGTACTGCACGTGCATGTAGAAGTCATTGTCAAATCTAATTGGGGAGAAAGAAAGAAAAAAAAAAATTGTTGCATGTCTACCACTAGCTGTCGCCCGACGCAAAAGGCGGGATCTGTGGATGCAGAGTCACTTCTTGAGTAAAGACGTAAAGGTTTATGCATGGATTCCCCATTAAATCTGTTTTCCTCACCAACAACAAGCTCCGGCGGGAAAGGAAATGTCGGGATAAACCGCTATCCCGAGTCTGACCCCAAACCTCTGACCCACAGGGTTAAGCCAATCAGCTGCAGCTTTTATCCTGAATGAGTCTTAATGGAGACATGTGTGACATGAAGGCCTGTGCTGTTCCACATCCATGCTTTTGTCCAGACCTCACACACACACACACACGCACACACGTACACACACGCGCACACACACAAAAACAAGCTTTAATCTGACCAGTGTGTTCTGAGGATGAGAAATCAAAGCATACTGCAGACATTCCTCAACCTTCTTCTCAGAGCCATAACAGGCTATTTCGGCTGCCTGTATTCTTAGAAGTTGGGTCTGTCTGCAAAAATAGGACTATTTTTCATATTTTTCAATGCTGGCCTGAGATGACGGCTTTATTATGCTTGTGATGGCAGACAGTTCTGGCAGCTGGCTGCTTAGAAACACCAGAAGCTGACTGAAGAGTTTCAATAAAAAGATGAGGGAATAAGAAAAAGGCTTCAAAAAGGACAAACTAAGCAGAGAAGAATAGAAACAAGAGAAACTGACTAGAGCTTAACATAGGCAGATCAGTGTCAAATACAAATGCAGGATTGCAGGCTCTTTATAGATGCAACAAAACCAGTAGGGAGCAATTAGAAGTTAGGGACATAATTGACAGGTGAGGCTCTGATTGCCCCCCCCGTCCCAAACATACAGCTTTTCAGTAACGCTAGACTTAACGCAATCAGTGTGTGTGACTGTTTTCGAAAATGTGGGTGTCTTGCTGTTGTGGTAAGAGCCATCCAGCACATTTGATAATGTAGCCCCACAGCCAGGTAGCGTTCAATAAAAACAGCACAAAGGGGCAAACTAACCCTCAAACCTATACATCAGATATCACGTATTAGAGTAACATAGTGGCAGGATTCCCTAAGAGAAAAACTATGCACCATTAAAACAGCCCTCAACACATTACTCCAGTACAGGAAATAAAGCAGGAGTCAAGGCTGAACTCAAAAAAATAAATAAAAATAAAAAAATAAACTGGAACTCAACGAAGCCAAAAGAAAACAAGTCGCACGACTGTGGTTCATGGGCTAAAACCTAACCATCCAATGAATTTTAACCAAACTACTCACTAGTTCTGTAACTAGTAACTAGTTCTTGGACTTGTTTTGAAACTACTTTTTTGACAGTAGTGAAGGTGGGATTTATAGCAGCACCGTTGGATTTGGCTGCAAGAGGTTATAGCAAGGTGTTCTTATTAAACTGCCAACTCACTCAAGATTTGACATTGTGTTACGGCAGTTACAAAAGTTCAACTCCCTGCCAAAGCTCGCTGCTTTTCATAATTTTCCAACACATGTTTGCCCAACAGCAACAATATAAATGCAAATTTCATATGTCTGTTGCACTGAATTATTTCTTGCTGAGGAGAAGTAAATCTCAGCAACTGGTAGGAAGCTATGAAGTGTGCGGCTACAGAGAGTGTAAGGCTCGCTCCCTAAATCTTGAAACAAACAAAACTATGTTTTGGAACCAAACTGAGACACAGTTTGACAATTTTTAAGTCAAATTGTATTAAAAATATCCTAATTTTGCCACATTTTATCACATTATCACTGTGGTGGGCTGAAATTTTAAATTACCAATGGAGTGAAGAGCAGGTGTGCGGTGTTCCCCAGTAACGTTCCTTTTTAGGAATTAAATTAGATAGTGTAAGAGTTAAAACCATGGTCTGCCTATACCATCCCCACCCAAATACACATACACACACGCCCATTTTATAGATTTTAGAGCAGAGAGATGCTGGAATATCATAGTGAAATCTCCAACGGGAAGAATACACAGCACTTAGCCCAAATGGATTGAGTGATGACCGACGGCCCAGCACATCATCTCATTCATTTATCCATCTACAGCCCTCACCTTATTACCATCTCATTTAGAAGCTCTGAAGTGGACAGGTGGATAGATGGCTCCCTTCTGCCCACATCCACATACTTTACAATAAACGTTAACTGAGCATAAACACGAAGAGCAAACGCACTGTTGGGTAAACTCAGACATTGTTCTTATATTTTGGTGCCGAGCTTGCCAGACTGAATCGAGTTCTTTTAGCTGCTAAAAAACTTGGCGTCTTCTTTTCCGGCCGCACTAAAATTTCAAAAAAATAAAAAAAACAAAAACAACCAAAATGACCAACCATGCAGGAAGCATTCCAAGGAAGAGAGATTTCATAATCAAAATAATTAAACTTTTACTTAGAGCGAGCGTGTCACAGTTTTGACAGACATTGTCAAGATTAAAACTGTCACTACCAGTCTTTAAATAGTCAGTGTGTCAGTCTGCAGCTCTGCCAAAGTCTCCTCTCCTCAGGGGCTGCTGGAGACTGAGCAGTCTGAGTCAACAAAGATCACGGTTGCCATGTACTGTTCTTCCTCATCTGATTGGGACAAGCCTGGCAATCTGCCTCCTAAGCATAGCTGGATATTAGCATGATGAGCCGCTGATTAGACGCAACCGGCACACGCGGAAACAGCTTCTCCATTTTAAACTGCTTTTATCATGGAGCCGCTCATGCACGGCTGCTATGGTTCCACAGCAGTCGCCTACAACTGCCCCTAAAACACTCAAGACACACAGTGCCCAGGTCAATGAAATCAACACAATTCAGGTGAAATAAATCATATATTGCAAAAGTACTTATGGCAATATCTGTAACTATATTTGTGTCATTTAGGATGAAAACAAACCCTAAAATGGCAAAATAATTATTCAAAAAGCACAAATTTATCAGTGCTGCACTTAATCTGTTTGTTTACGCATAAATAAGCTTTCTTTATGCCCACAAAGGTCATTAACCGAAAGATACAACTTTTATTGCACCAGTTGTTTTGTAGGTTTGATCATATTTGCTATAAATCACTTATACTTCATATCACAACTGACCATGTAGCCATGTTGCTGGCTTTACAAATTGGGATGCATTTCATCTGCCACCCTCATCATCCATTGGTTTCGGTTTATTACATTTAGTTCACTTTAAATATGAAATTCAATTAGCAGGCACTTGACAGTTGCTTAATTTTGTAAATCACCACAATTAACATCAAATCCACATTAATTCTGTCAGTTTTAAGGTCTATTTAAGTATTTACAGTGTATTTATTTAAATAGGTTGTAGATGTAATGTGCTAATGTAATTTCTTAATAAATGTTAGGGGTACTTCTTTCCTACAGAAAACCAGGCATGATTGCTCAGAAATGGACTCTTCTCAGACTGACAGCAGCATTATTTTATGCTTAACTAAAGGAGGTCTCAAGATTAATTTATAAAAATTGATGACAAAACACAGCATGTATTTGGAGATGAGCAATGAGATGAAGTGTCATTCACCAATGCTGCAAGATAATACAGATATACCAGCATCACGACTCACCTCATTCTCATCAACTTCAGGCCAGAGTGTGTGTGAGCGTCTGTGCATTACTGTTGCACACTTCTTTTTCATTCGAGCAAGCCATTAGATAACCTAGTGATTCCATTTGAAGCCTTCAGTGATCTTCCAGTCATGTCAAGGAAAGCTGCGCTGCGAGCACCACTAAAAGCATGGCTCTCAGCCTTGCTTACTAATTGCTGGCATACGCACGCATGCACGCGCACACAAGCACACACTAAAAGCCAGGCTCTCTTTACTAATTACTAACATGGCACGCTGCGCGCACACACACAAGCACACACACACAGACACACACACACACAAACACACACGTGTGCGAAACAACACAACTGTTACACACAGACCACTTCTATGTCAAAAACACATTGGATGAAACTGGGTGTGTCCCTGACCAAACAAAAGAAAACTTAGTCAGATTAAGTGATGAGACACTATGCTGCCAGCGATATGGTCTCAGCAAATGTATCCAATATTAAAAACATAAAATATGTAGCTAAACAGATTTTACATGACAGAAAATTGAATTTCTGCTGGCAAAATGCTAATTATTTTAAAACAACGCTATCCAAGCCAAAGGTAGTGTTATCTAATCGCTTGTGTTGTCCTTCAGTCCAAAGCAAAAAGATATTTAGTTTACTATCATATAAGATAAAGGACCGAAATAAAAATTTTCCCATTTTAATAAATGAAACAAGAAAATATTTGGCATTTTAGATAGATTCATTGTTTAATGCATTTATCAATTATCGAAATAGTTGCAGATTAATTTTCTGTTTCTGTTTCTAGTCGATGAACTGACTCATAATTTCACCTCTAAAACAAAACTTCATAAACAAGAGTTTGGATAACCAATCAATTAGGTCATTTATCAATTAAAATAACGACTAATGATGCCCTAGTTTAAGACTCTAAAGTAACCAGGATTTTTTGGCTGCTGGCCAGACAAAGCAAAGTATCATTAGATTAGTATTTGTCATCATTTGTGACACATGACCAATGTAGTTTTTGCCCTGATCCCAAGAAAAGGAAGAAAACTGGATGAACGTTTTATAGAAACCAGACATGAGTATGTGCGTGAGCATCTCTGAGACATCGCTGCAATGTGTGGTGAAGCTTGTAAAACACTGGAACGTAACGTCTCCCTATCCGAGGGCAAGACAGGACAAAAGGAAGACCAACTGATACGAGATAAATGAATGACAGACTGACAGAAACCGACAGAAAGAAAAAAACAGACAGAGACTTCGGGTCAGTGTGGCCCAGAGCAGACCAGACTATAAATAGATCCAATCCTCCTCCGGCTTACAGCCCTGAATCCCACTGACCTGGCCCGCCCTGCATCACCAGGCACCGAGACAGAGACACAATGAGACAGAAAGTGAGAGACACGGAGACAGAGACGGGAACCGACAGATGGGAGGCGCACGGAGAAAGAGAAAGGAGAAAGCGGGAGGAGGGTTTCTGACAAGGATTTTGTAAGATCCCTTATCCGTTCGCTTCCTGTCACTGCTTCCTCCACCCGACAAGTGACTCCAGTCTGACGTCCCGATGCTGCGAGGGGTCAGTCTGGTGTCAGCGGACCCGGGCCAAGGCCTCGCGCCGCCTACTCAAAGGCAGCAGCAGCATAACGATGTAAACATGATGAGCGATGGAGGAGATAGCGAAAAGGGGAAGGATAAATATAGTGCTGATACTGTCACAAGGCTAATGACCATGGTCATTACCAATGATGGTAATGAAACCTTAAGTATGGCAATGAAACCTTAATTATGATACTTGTGGCTATGAGCACTAAACACCAGCGGTAAGAATTCACTTCTTTCATTCCCTACTGTTTTCAAACTATTTATGGCCAGTCACAACCAGTAATCTTCAGACTCTTCTTCACAATTACAATTTTGAAATTCAGTAATTTCATTGCAGTTAGCAAACCCGGTAACGTTACGTTACTTTGAGTTTTGGGGGTCAGGTTGTTCATTGTCATTGTTCATTGTTGTTCACTGCAAAAAAAAAAAAATAGATGAAAAAAATGCAACTCCAAGTAAAGTTGTGTCATTTAAATTCTGCTTGTTCTTTGTTGATGTGGCAAATATTAACTATGGATACACATACATTCAAGATTCTTTAGAGTTGGAGGGTGTGTAACTGAGCTTCTAAGGTCAGGATAGCTACTGGATGATGAGTCAAGTCCTCCAGATTTTTTAAAACAAAAGTATCTTGTTTTCTATTTCTACATGTTGAACTCAAAGCGTTTGACGTGTGGGGGAGGAGATTTGGGTGTTGTTTAAGAAGGCACAGAGCCGACAGCTGCGTAACGGAAGTAAAGAGTAATGCAACGCATCATTTTTGCTGCTGAGCAATTAGTAAAGTAATCTAATTACCTTTTCAATGAGTAATGTGTAATGACTCAAGGATTACAGCTTTCAAATTACTCAGCCCACCACTGGTCAGGACTTACACCCGATCCTCAAACCTCACTCACTCTCTAAACTACTGACGAGCCACTTTTTCCATCCAGCCTCTGCCGTGCCCTAATGTGACAGAGACAAAAACCGGCTCCGCTCCGCCGGACCCCAGAGCCGGACCCAGTGCACTGCCACTACTCAGCCATGAGAAAGAAAAGATAAGAGGCAGAAAAAGAAAGGAGGAAGACAAGGGTCTAACCACATGAGTGCTAAAATTTTATAAACTGCGAGTACAGAAACAACTCCAGCCGCTCTCCCCCTAATAAAGCAAAGAGTCCACATTTTTGTGGTTCTGTTCATAAAAATCCTGCTGTGAATGTATAAAAATGTGACTAACAAAATAAACAGGTGGCAGGACACCACACACCACTGTAGAAAGAGACACCATAACCATGAAACCACAATGTAAATGTCTCTGAAAATGAACAAAGTAGTGTTTCTTAGATGTTAACCTACATTTCAACAGGTTTCCTAGAGGACTCAACCATTAGGTGAAGATAAAAGTCAGGCTCCATTGTAACAGATTTAATCTCAGGATTAGGGCCTAAGACAGTCGCCAGCATCTCTGTTGACATCCAGCAAGTGCTTTCAAGTTAGTGGACACAGTACGTTCGTACACATCACTTTTCAATGTTTACGCAAAAGAATCACTTTACAAGATACTGAGAAAACGGCCAAGTGTTCCATGGAAAGTTGCCCCGCGGTAAACAAGATGGCTTCCAGTTCCCTCCGTCCCCATCTACGCTGATTCCCATGTGAAGCAGGACTATCTCATGACGTCAGTACGAACTGCAGCGTTTCCCACCTGGCTACATGCGTTTAGACAAAGCCGCCCCCCCCCCTTTACCTGATGATTGCAGTTCAGAGGCGCACTGCGATGCAAAAGTCAAGCATCTTTTGTTCCTTTTAATGACGCTGTCCTGACCTTTGCCGGGCTTTTTAGCGTGCAGCTTTGCACAGCTTTAGTAAATTGCTCCTTTATTTCCACCCCTCAAGCGTGCCTCATAAACAAAATACTGTCATTCAAGTTTAATGTAGCTCTGACCCCGTGGCTGCTCCCAGTCGTTTCAAATTTTGCTCCGAACACAAGTCGCGTGTTCACATTGTGAAATTCGCCGTGGCGCAAGTTAAACTCATGATTATGAGAACGGGACTTGCTCGGTCATAGTTCTTACACGCTTTTCTGTTCTCAAATTCGGGATGAAAAACAACAGCGCGGCAGTCTGTGTGTGTGTATGAGTGTATGTGTGTATTTGTGTGTATGTGTGTGTGTGTGTGTGTGTGTGTGTGTGTGTGTGTCTGTGTAGGTGTGTATTGGGGTCTGAGAGATATCAGAGTAACTCAACCAAAACACGTAGTGACACACTGTATATCCTTCTTCCCTCTCATTTTGTTGTTTTTTTTTTCTTCACTATAATGCCCTCTGTTCTGCATGTGCTCGGCGTGCTTGAAGAAACGGTCTTCCATCGGTGTGGGTGGCACGCTGGGTGCGTCAAGTCGAACCATTTAATGAAGCTTAAGCAGACCTTAGCTGACCTGCTGGGAGAGACCACTAACATCGGGCTGCTGCGCAGCACTGTGAAAAGAGTGTCCCTGCCAGGACCCCTTGCAGAAGCGGGTATGGGCTCTTCCTTTATAATCCCAAAAGCTGGGGGAATTTACACCATGGGAGGAAGGCAGCAGTAACATTTACAGTCTCCAGTATCGAGGAGGAATGTGGTTATTTTTGGGGTCCCGACCTTTTGCTTGAAAGGCCTCGGTCAGCTCTTTTACAAAAGAACCATGGAGGACATCCACCGATGTTGAAAGACTTAGTCGAATAACAGAAAATTAATCTTATAATGATTCTTGTCTGAGCTGATATTCAGATGAACAAAAAGATAAACATGTAAATGCTTATAACAGCAATTAGTCGTAAGAAGATTTAAGGAGTATTTATTATTATATCCTGAAGACATACATTATATAATTATAACTGTTATATTTAGAGTATAAAGAAAATAAGAGAATATAAACAGGTTTATAATCAGGTTGGCTTATACTTCCCACGTGAATTATTACCTCAGATGTCAGATGCACATAAATATTCAGAAATCCACTTAAAAATCATAGAAAAAGACAAAACTCAAGAACCTCATCACATAATCATGATCACCATGTTAAAAGCAGTACAGTGAGAACGTTCTGTGCATCCATGGGTAAGTTGTAAACGGGAGGGGGCCTCAATTTGTCTGGATTTTGTCTATTTGTCTAAGTGTTTGTTTGTTCTTTACTTTGCAGTTTTGTTGTATCCGCCCCTTTACAGACAGGAGACAGGACAGTGTGGGGTTCTGAAATATGCATGGACAGATGATGTAGTGCAGCTTGATCTATATTAAACAATTTTTTTAAGTTAATTTTAAACTTGGAGTCTCTTGTCCACGTTCTCTGCCTCTGTATCACTGTCTGCCTTGTCACTTTCACTCTCCTCAGAATTTTGCATCAAAATGACCCTGCCTACAAATGCCCACTTTGCTGGTAAACCAGTTTCAATCTTTTAGCGGAACTGTTTTTTTTAACAATACACATCACGAGACATATACAGTCTGTCAGACATATATTTGTCTCGCCTTTAAGTAGATTTCTTTCTTTCTCTCCCTCGCTGAGAAGGTAAACTGTTTACGACGAACAGATGTCAACGTCGAGGTGAATGGCGACAGGCTGCGCATACACGCTGAGGATTTACTGCTGACCCTCGGACACGCCAGCTAGCATGGGTTATGTCAATGTTGTTATGGGATAATCAAGACATAAGCTGGAGTAAACAAGACAGGGCTGGAAGGGGCCGTTTCTCAAATGAACCGAGTCGGCCACAAGATTAATCCATCCATTTTATTATCTGAAGGGAGAACAGAGTAATGACAAACTTTTCATGGTTTTATACTAGGTCTTTTAGGGCAGGAAGCACTTATTACCGGTCTCTTTTTCTAACTGTAAGGAAGAAAAATATCCATTCAAATATCTCAGAGCACAAGGTTGCGTCATCAAATGCCTTGTTTTGTCAAAACAACCTGTAAGTATCCACGGAAAAACAGCAATTTCTCACATTTGCCTCCCTGACATCATCCAATGCTTTGCATTTTGGTTATGAAAACAGGACTCGAATGATGAGCTGACTGTCAAAATAACTGCTGAATAACTTTACCACGACTAATCGATTAGATAACTCATCGTTGCAGCTATGTTTACCCATTGGTCAATTATATAATTGTGGTGTAGTTCCAGCTTCGCCAATGTAAGAATTTGCTTACGTTGATTTTTATATAATTGTAAATTGTATTGTGGAGTGTGGATGTTAGTTGAACATTAGAAAAAAATAAAGTCCCTTTGGGCTCTGTATAGTTAAGATGATTATTTTTCACAATTCTTCCATTAGTCTATAGCTTTTATAGATTATTTTCAAATATTTCAATTAATCTGTGGATTGTTTTCTATTGAGAAATTAATATCATTATTTCCCAGAGCTCAAAATGATGTCTTCGTAAACGCTTTCTTTGTCTAACCAATAGTCCGAAACCCACATGATAGAAGCCATAACAATCAAAGGTTTGGCATTTTAATATAACATATTTCAATGTAACACCTAACATACTAGTAGTGAAGACAAAAGGGAGGCCATGTCTCTCAATGTCTCTCTACAGTCGCCTCCTCTCACGCGTCCATCTATGTACCCACAGTAGGTCTGTTAGGTTCTCTTTCATTCACTGGATGTTTTTATTTGGTCTGTCTCTTTTTCAGCCCCTGGGCCTTTGTCTGGTCTGTAACCTTCATCCGTTGTACAACATCATCACCACCGCTTCATATCCCACACAAACACAGAGGGAAACAACATGTGGCAGGAAACATACTAGTCAAGATTTTAAACATGCTAAACATCCCAATGTGAACGTTTACAGACCGAGGACACTGAAACAGCCCAAAACCACAGGAGGACTAAGGCAAGTTCTCCAAGATGCTTGGGACAATTCATCTGCCAGGTACACTGGGAAAGTGCGGGCAGGTGAACCAAAGAGAACTGTGTCTGTTTCAAGGGCAAAGGGTGGTCACAGCAAACATCGATTTGATCAAGGGATTACTACACTAACCGAATCAAGTTAAGTGATAAATAAAATTATGGTTTTATATTTGAAAGCATCCTCACTTTACTTTTAGTGCCTAAAACCCCTGTACATTACTGTAGTACATATTGGGGATGTCCCAAGTTTTTTTGGCCCTGAACCCACCTGAGTCTTTTATCTTCTGATACTGATAGAAAATACAATCCGATACTTGTGATATTTACCTGAATGTTCATTAAACATGTATCTGACACACTGAAATAACATATGTGATCTAATTAATCTGACATACCCTTTTTAAAGAAGCTACTTGATCCAAAAAATGAAGACCCTGGTTCAAATCCACTAAGTTTATATTTTTTAAAATTACTGATGCGACTCCTAATGTGAAGAAAGCAGCTAGAGTGATGATGTAGCTCTCATTCTACTATAGTGGCATTACATATTAATGCTTTTTTATCTCATAAACAATCTTTGGCTTAGTACAGACACTAGCTTGAAGAGAGCAAACAAAGGTCTGACAAGCACTTCAGCTGAAGCACCCTAATGCTTTAATTCTAAAAAATTATGAGCTTCAGCCACTGTGAAGAAGAGGCCAGTCAAAACCATGAATCAGAACTTTAGAAATTCAAAAATGTTGCACGAGGTTGGGAGTAAGACGCTGCATCACAGTTGCCGAATTTATCCAAATTTTGACCTAGAACCTAAAAATCAAACCAATGTTTAGATGCTGAATGTTTTATCATGTTCATACAAAGCTTAATCTTTAGCTTCAGCTCAACATCACCAGCTCATCCAACAGAAAGTAAGCTCTGGGATTGGATGTTTGTAACCAAAACGCAGCTTGGGGGCCGTAGTCGACGCTGTGTTGTTATGTACACAGGCTTATACAATTGAGTTGGTATCAAAGAAGCTGATAGTTTGTAAGACCGGTCCAAGCCTTGGAAGCTCTCCATATGTCAGTTTCTTAAGATTGTCTAGGCAGAAAATGAAATGAATGGGATCATGAGCCAAATTTAATCACAGTCCACCCAATAAAGGAAATTTCACTCTGGACCAAACTGATGGTTCGACAGACCGACACTGTCAGCAAAAAAACAAAAAAAAAAAAACACCCCTGCACCAAAGAGAGAATTTCACATAAAAGTTTTCTGGTATAATACAGAATCCATTTCTAACCTTCATTTTTCATTAAATTTGAACTGAGAAAATCCTGGGCATTAGTGCTGCATCATCTCATCATTTTTGTCCAGTGACCCAAACTAATGTTCTTAGTTTTGCTGTTCTTTCAAAATAATGGTGCGGGGCGGAGATCTGTCCGGCACGTGAAAGTTTGACGTGGAGGTGAGAACACTGGCATCACAGCATCCCCAAAAAAGCAACAACACATCCAGATATAAACAGCAGCAGACTGTTATCTCAACCATACCTCAATGAATTTTGTTCCCTTTTTTTTTTTTTTAAACTAACACTAGCTAATACCAACTTCTACTGGAGAGTATGACAGCTGTGTTTCCACTACTGCATTTTAATTTTGCAGTTGATACAATCTAATGACTGGAGGAATGTTTAAAAAGATGTGGGATGACAACACCCAAATTGCTACCAAGAATAGATCCGGAGGGCAAAAATACTGGCACTTTTATTCCAGCACATAAATAACAGGGCCCGGGTTTCCAGCCTTGATGTGTAAGAGTGCAGCCTTGATCCTCGTTTTGTGATAACTAATCACTGATGAGCGGCTGTTCCAGACATACACACACACACACACACACGCACGCAGCTGACTTATATTGCCGTTATCCCCAGAGAGAACGGATGATGACCTCCTTTGTGTGTTGAGACTGCCGGTACTTATAGTAAGACATGAAGAGACGCACACGAACACACACCCACAGCACAACAACAATTTAATGCAGCCAGTAAAGCTGTGTAAAGAGCGGCAGCTGATGGAGATCATGTCTGACAGCTGAGGAGTGATAGCTATAAGGTCCGTATGAGTTAAGTTAATCCCCCTTAAAAGCAAATAATGATGTTATTGTCCATTTGAAAGGAAAGCTCGACAATTCCTATCATGCAAAATCCATGATGTTTGATATCAATGTTGAAGTTTGTCGAACAAGTCCTGTTTGCTGTGTGTGCAAATTGCAACCTTAACACACACGATCAGACGGTGCATGGGCTTCACTTGACACAGTGCGGGTTTAAAGCGCTTTGTGTAAGCAATGAGGAGTGGCTTTTTGTTTTTTTTCTGAGAGATGCACAGATTGGAAAGGATTATTATGCTTACAAGTCTAGTGTATCGTGGCCACTTGCCAGTGATTTAAATGATTACCGTTTATTTATATTTCCATTCACAAATATTGCTCAGCTGCTGAGGCGGAGTTATACATCCTGCAGGGCAAAAGTAATTAAAAGATATTGATCTATCTATATATAAATTATCATTTTTAATTTTCTGCAGGAATAAATACATACCAACTTCAACATAAATGAGTCTAATTTTAGCCAATAAGAGGGAAAAACTATGCAAGTTGCTATTTTTTGATCTAAAATAACCTTGGTTCTGGATCATTGGGGGGAAAAAAGTGCTGACTCCCCTGATACTGTGGCAGATCATTTTGTAATTATAATCCAATGTTCATCAAGTTGAGGTTGTGCCTCCTTCCACTGAAGCCGTCACAGGACCTGCAACATTGCCCACATTTCAAGACAGTGTGTCAAGGCTGGAAGCCCTGAATAGGACCTTTATCGTGAGCAGACGTTTATTATGAAAGGCTGTTTTGATTGCAACCCTGGCAGCAGACGCAAACGACCCGACTGTGTTGGTGGTGCGCCAGTCAACAGGAGCACATACTTCAACCAAATAATGTGGCCACACACTCAACTCCATTGAATCTATTGGCATACTACAAACTGCTGTTAGAGCTGTAGAGCAGCTCTCAGTGGGGTTTATCCAATGATTTTAACTTAGCCAAGGGCCTGCAGGCAGGGGTCAACTGTTGAGGTGAAGCTACAATTAAACATACATAACCGACAAAGCATCACACAGAAGACTGAACAATAAAGCGAGTGGGTATGTGTGGTCGATTATGGGTGTGTGATTCTGTGTGATTGGTCAAACATCCTACTCTTGGGAAAATAGCAGCCTTGTGCAAAGAAACCTTCGTTTAAATGGAGTTAATGACAACAAAAGGTGGACAAATATTGACACACATCACTATGTTGTGTGTGCATGTGCCTGCATGTATTTGTGCGTGTGTGTGTGTGTGTGTGTGTATGTGTGTGCGCATGTGTGTGTGTTTCCTTGCATTTAGAGTTTCCTGGTTTTGGTTTTTATGTTACACCTGTTTTGCATCTGGTAAAATGAAAAGTCAAAACAAAATAAAATGATCAGATATGCAAAGGAACATGTTGTAGACTAACCCGACTGCTCCTTGGATAAATAATAACCATCCTCGAAAAGGAGATTACTGAGTGGAATGAGAGCAGGAGAGCAATGAGGTGAAGGAGGTTAAATGAGGCAGAAACAGCAGTGCTTAGAAATATGTAACTCATAACGATGAAGTTTGCTTTGGCAGTATCGAAATAAATGAAATATCAAGGCAACCATAACAGGAAGAAGTATTCAAAGTCTCCACTCTGTGCAAGAGGTAAAATATTTTCAAGTTTACTTAATATTAGGTTGTCCCCACCACTGAAAGGGCTTCTGATGGCAACACTAAAAACCAACAACCTTCCAACAAACAAAAACATCCTACTAACGAGTGTTGCATGTGTGTCCAAGGCCTAATATATCTTATTCCTCTACGTCAAAGAGCTCCATTGTTGTCCACGAAAACCATTAAAAACACATCAGTGAGCACCAGTGTTACCCTGCCCGACATGTTCCTTCATTACAAAGGCAGTGTGATTTGTTCCGAGTAAATCGCACACACGTATTCCCCTGAGAATGTTAAAAAAAAAAAATAAATAAAAATCAATGGAGCACCACATGTGTATTAATCCGCCACAGAAAACTGTCCCCAACAAAAGATCAATTTCTTCCTGTTTGGGTCATTTTTGCTTAAAAAAAAAAAAAAAAAAAAAAGCAAACACAAACCCCCCCCCCAAAAAACACAAATCTCAGCTGTAAAGTCATCTTTGAAAATCAAACTATACATCTGTGACTGTTTTCTTAAGATCCAAATGTTCAGTAGAAATCAATGTGGGGAGTGCCACAGGCAGGGTAGGAAAATACTGAGAGACAGACCAAAGGCCAATATATACTCAGACATGGGTGTGAGCAGCAGGACCGACAGCACGCAATTCTGTTTATACTGTCTACGAATGTGTTCACACGTGCAGCCCCGTGTACCGTCCGTCGCAGACATGGGGCTACTGACGAAATTTACATCTTAGTCGCCCTCGTGGATAAGCACGCACACACAAAGTATAAACAGAGCTCAAAGCGCTGTATTGTTGGTTTTGGCATTTCCATGAGATCTGCTGACAGTCAGCTGTCTTTCAGTTTTCATGCTGCTGCAGCTGAGATGTTGCGTCTGTTAGTCGGGCTGGACGTACAAAACAAAACATACGGCAGCTCTCCGACCGATGGGGCAACTCGCACAGGCTTGGACTGACAGTGCTTTGTACTAACCACGCTCCTACGTAGCTTAAAGGAGGTCTTGCGGGGTACCGCTGTTAATGTGAATAAAATTCTTTTTCATTCTTTTGAAACATAATAAATAGCCGCAAGTGACATCACTTGCGTCACCGTCGATTAGGTCTGAAGACGATAAGTATTGGAGTGAAAAATAATCTGTAGCCAGTTACTAATCTCTTAATGAGTCCTCCAAAATACCATGTAGATTGTCTGTCCCCATGACCTTGATATGATATGACCTTGAGGAGAGAGTTAAAGGACCTACATCGCCACGGTTACAATAATAATGATTATAATAATAACAATAATAATAATAATAATAACAACAAGAACAACAGCAACAATAATAAACACTTGGTTTAGGTTATTTACTGACCATTGTTGACAGAAACAACACTGTCGGTCCTGTGTTTAAGTCCGACGTTTTTGGGTTGTGGTTTTTTTTTGATAGCGTCACATGACTTCCGTCTTTGCTCCCATCATAATTACTACGGCAACCAGCAGACGCTGTTAAACCACTATAAACGTGTTGTTTTTTGGACATTTGCTCGAAAAAGCTGACGCCGTCTCACATGTCCAGAGGTCAACTAACAACAATACAACCTATGTTGACTTTTTTTATGCGAGGACCTGAATCTACTGCCAAACTATTGGCGGTCAAGTTGCATTGTGGGAGATGTAGTTGTCCAGGTTTTGACAAGGAAGGGGGAAAAAAAAACAAGACGATATCTATGGTCAGTGTTTTATGAGTGCAATGCTAAATCAATGCACCCTTAAGACCAGTAAAGGTGGTTTTTATTTTTCCGTCTGCTCGGCCTCTCACAAACCACAACTTCACACACCACACCAAATATACTTTTGAAATCAATGTGTGAATTAAATCCGTGATAAAGAAGTTTAAAGCCATTTACTACCAAAGTAAACAAAAGATCTGATTTTTCAGAGACATTTTCTGGAAAACATCAATTTTTCTGACTGACAGTGCGGCGTTCTGAATGGGATTTTTCGTCAGGCTTGAAGACTTAAGATTTAAATGGCATATCTGACTGCATGGTGTTACTACTCATTGTACTCGACACCCAGTGAATGCAGAGACCGAGTTTACGTAATCTTGGCTGTCGGGCCTTGAAGGATAGGATGCATTTAAGGTAGCTGTTACCATGGCGACAAGCTGCTTGACTGACAGCATGACAGTGAGTGTGTGATCAGGAATAGATTATCGCCTGGCATGTCTGAGGAGCCTGGAGGAACGCAGACATACACAGCCAGACACAGCTCATGGTCTTTACGGGAATTTATCAGTGCTTACTTTGGAAAAAAAAATAAATAAATAGATGAATTTTTATATATATATATAAAATCAGTGCAGCCAGTAAAGCTGCGTAAGGATACAAAAGTATTTACAAAAACTAGGTGGGGAAAAAAAAAAAAATTTTAACGAAATAAACTTTTGTTTTCACTATTGAAAAGAATCACAGTATCATAAAGCCCAACCCTGACTTGCTCAGACTGCTTTTCCTCATGGAAACAACAACCTAACACCTCAGGTGTGTAGTTCGGTATCATGGAGGACCAGCAAATACTGAAATTTAAAAGGCTGATACCAGCAAATTGAGGTTCTTTTGCTCCAAGTTTTTTTTTTTTTTATATATCAGTATAGTTTTTGTTAATTTCCTGATGATTGACTATTCTTTTAAACCCTGACCCCCTTACTAAGGTAAAACTTTCATGAAGCAGACAGGTAGAGACAGGAAAGATGGATATGATCTCACTGTCACACTTGCAGAAAAAAGACACACACACACTAACACACAATTACACACATTATTGGTGGATGCCTCTCCCATGTGCATATCCTGCTTTATTGCCTTCTCAATAAATAATCTCAAATAAAAATCTCTCTATTTAGAAAACAGTTTTACTTCACTGCCGGTAACTTACTTATCTGTTAATTGTAACTATATATATGTGCATGTATGTATATGTATGATCATGGGCTGTAGGAATCTATGCTAGATATTTTTGGTGCTTCCAGATGTTTTTTATTTAAAAAACAAACAAACAAACAAAAAACATAAATCACAAACTGGCAGACTGATCGATAATGAAAATAACCCTTAGCTGCAGCTCTAGTTCTGTGTTTCATTGGGGACAAGTTGGATTGAATCAGGGGTCGCAACTAACGATTCATTTCATTGTCAATTCTTCTGTCAAATTTAGTAAATGTTTAGCAGGAAAAATGTCAGGAAATGAACAAAACCATCCATCAGAGTTTATCGGATCCAAATCTGACGTCTTCAAATGTCTTGTTTTGTCCAACCAACAGTAAAACACAAAATATTCTGTTTAAAATTATATTTTTTTTAAAAAATGGTAAGCAGAAATTCCTCACAGGAAGCAGAGAGTGGTTGGTGTTTTGCTTGAAAAATGACTTAGATTATTAATATATGATTCATCTGTTATCGTTGTATCTAATCAAATATCAAATAACTGATTCAGTAGAAAAAGAGAGACAATACATTTAAAGGAGAAAAAGAGACAGGTGAAAGAGCTATTAATTTTGTTTTGCCTTTTTGGCGCAAGTGTTGGAGCCAGAACACTATGGAAAATAAAAGGATGAGCATCTGTACACTCCAGTCTGTGCAATATTCATTATGTGAGGGAAACTTTCGGTCAGTGACTCTCTACAATCTCCATACATGAACAAATTTGCTGCCACTGTCAGAAGAGGGACATACAAACAAGACCCTACTCCATGACTCACACACACTGACGTGACAGTAACTGACAAGTAAGCGCACACACATACACATGTACATGCGCGCGCACACACACACGCACGCACGCACGCACGCATATATATACCCAAGATTCTCTAATGTAATGTAATCCAATGAAGTGCTGGCAGGCAGACTCCTCTGAAACAAACTCAATAGTTTCCATGGAGGGAAGAGCGCAAGCAGAATGGATACAAACACAGTGGGGCTGCAACTTATAACCATTTAAATATTCCGTTAAAATCCAAAGTATTTCCTCATTTAATTTTTGAATTATCTTGGCTATGGAAGACAAAAAAATCAGAAAATGGAGAAAATGGGGTTTAAAATTTCCCAGAGCCCAAGATGATGTCTTCAAATTCCTTGTTTTATCCACCGACCATCCAAATCCCGAAGACATTCAGATCAACAAAACAAAAAGTATGAACAAAAAGTAAACATGAAAAAACAGCAAATCCTCACATCTAATACGCTTGAATTTAGATAGTCTAGTACTGTTGCTAGAAAAATTTCCTGTCGATCAACTAATTGATTAATCAACAAATTATTTCAGCTCTAGAACATAGAATTGCACAACCATGTACTTGTGGCCTGATGGTTCAAGCTGCTTCCCCCTTACATGGATGGATAGTGAGAAAACGGGTCAGTGGGGACAGACAGGTCAAAGGGCTCCGAACCGTTCCTGTTCAGGACCACGGCTTCATTTGTGGTCGTTTGCGTCTCTTTGTGGTCATTTTTAATGTCTCTGCCACACTGTCTCTCCATAACTTCCAGAAAAACAGAGGGTCTGGCCCCTCGGCCTGTGCCCCGTAGGCAAGTTCGTTAATCCATCCGTGCTCTCTCCCCATGTTTCCTGTGCATCTCTACTTCATACTGCTGAATAAAGAAAAAAATGTCCAAAAAATCCTGAAGATAAAAGCAAATGCTCAACAGAGCAGAAACAGCCTGAATCAAACATTAGGACTGAGCACAGTCACAACACTGCTGTGCTGAAATGACTAGTCGACTGACAGAAAATAGACTCTTTAAGCCTTTTATCAAGCACAAATGCCAAGCAATAGTTCCAGCTTCTCAAGTGTGAGGATTAGTGGCTTTCTCTGCATTATGTCATTGTAAAACCTAATATGTTTGTGGTTTAGACTGTTGACTGGACAAAAGAAGCAATTTAAAGGCATCATTGTGAAGGGCAGTTTTTATCTATTGTCATTATTTTTATTATTACTTAATAGGTGAAAGGACGGAAAATTACTCAGCGACTATTTTAATAATCAACTGATAATTTAAGCCATTTTTATAAGCAAAAACAAAAGTTTACTGTGAACATTTACTTTTTTTGTTTTTCAAAACAAGCAATCTGAATATGCAATGTGCATTTTATTTTTTTTTTACTTTCTTATAACATTTTTAGACCAATAATCAAGAAAATAATCAATGGAATAATAGATGAAAACATTGTTAGCTGCAGCTTTACTATGAGTATTTTAGGTACATTTAATAGAGTTGTTTGCAGCCCCACTGACTTGTAAACTCAGCTTCTGGTGGCAAATCAATCCCCTCGGCAGTGACAATCTCAATCAGCCTCCCCCCGTCCTTGTCCAGCACTTTATGGCAAATGAAAATTTTATTCAAGCTGGCTCCCACATGATGCCATATGCTCCGGACAGGGGGGATAATGATGAACAGATGAGAGAGAAAAAGAGGGCAAGATGAATATGACAGGAGGAAAGCCTTGGAAAAATGCACCGAACCTCAGTACTCACACCCACACACAAACACACACCCACACACACACACACAAACACACACAGAGTCAGTGTCAAAGCACTGATAAGAAAAGAAGAGGGTTTGCATGCTGTTTGAAGACTGACACCATGCACATTTCTGCTTTGGAGCACATAACCCTGACCGTCTCACTCTCCCTCTCCATATCTACATCTTTCTCTTTTCATATATGACTCTCACTCTCTCCCTCTCATCAAATATTCACAGTTGGTCCCATTAAACATTCACCGCGCAGTGCTGCTACGTTTATCTGCCCTCCGCCAATCAGCCTCCAGCGAGTGCAGTAGAGGCCCACCAAATCCTGAGAACACACACACACACAAACAAACACACACAAACGCAAGCGCACACCCACACACACACACACACCCACACACACACACACACACGTCGTCTGCATGCATGGCCTGCGATGCGGCAGCCTTGCAGAGAGAGGGGAGAGGGAGGGAAATGACTAGAAAGAGGGAGGAAGAAGTGGTAGAAGAAACAGAGACAAAAAAGGAGGGGAATGGTGGCTGAGGGAGAAATGAGATGCATGAAAGAACATCAGATGAAGAAAGGGAGCCAAAAAAAAAAAAAAAAAAAAAAGAGACTGAGGGTCCACTCCTCAGCTCTTGTCCATGTTCGTATAGAGCAGAGCAGCCTCGCACCTCAATAATTCAACAGTGGGACGAGTGCCGCCAGCCTCCCCCCTCTTTTTCTCCTTCTCTCTTTCATTGGCATCACAAGGCCCCACCTAAGCACAGTGTAAAAATACACCCACTTCACGGCTCGACACGATACGTGACACATAATTGCAGCTAAAATTAACGTGTTGTACCATTAAGAAAGATCTGACTTTTGAACAGTGGTTCCCTTTGGAGTCATGTTTTTCAAGACACACTTCAGTCAATCAGGTAAACGCAAACCGGCTCCGAGCGCCGCCAGAATGCGGGTGACCTACATTCAACTCATGGCCTGAACGCATCCTGAAACTGCTGCGCTACTAACATGCTACTCACTCCTGTTCAGACAGGGTGCTAATGCCACCCGGGGGTGGGGAAGTGACCCTAAAACCAGGAGTTTCATCTCAAAATTACAGACGTTGCATTTACTTACCTATATATATATATATATATATATATATATATATATAAAAAAACACTGTTTGACAGATGTATGAACAATCCCAAAAAAAAAATTAGACATTCAAAGTAAAAACATTTGCTCAATTTTACAGTTTGATTAGAGCCTAGACATGATAGAATATGATCGTATCATTAAGATATGATCACATCAAAAGTTGATATATGACATTAAATTAACTGCTGAGAAAAGCAGCACATCTGAAAAGCTGAGGATACAGTGACTGTCAGCATGATAAATTTCCTGAGTTGTAAAACCTGACTTGTAGAGCTATAAAGTGTTAGTCACTGATATATTAATCACACCGGCTCCCTAGGTTGTATCTCATCTTTTTACTGGGATCTGTAGAAACAGGCCTCCATCAATGCAGTTCCTTTTTTTTTTTTTTTTTCTTTTTTATAAAGCTAGTACCAATTTTGTCACCACCAAGGCCTAAGGACTAGCTTAACCACCATCATTCACAGCTTCAGTGAGCTAACAACTAACAGGAACAATTCTGATGTTCAAAGTTAACCCTGCAACTGAAACCAAAACCGACCGAGCAGTTTTCATAAAGGACATCAGATTTGAAAAGAGTTTTATATAAATCTCTCTCTCTATCTCATATATATATATTTATATATATATATATATATAGATATATACATATATATATATATATCTATATATCTATATCTATATAGATATAGATATATAGATATATAGATATATATATATCTGTCTGTCTGATCTAGATAGAGAGAGAGACAGAGAGAGACAGAGAGAAACAGAGAGAGACAGAGAGAGACAGAGACAGAGAGATACTGTTGCCATGTAGCATCTTCAAAATGGCAAGAAGAGAAAATACCCAAGTAGCCATGAGTTAATGCCACAATTGCCAGGAAGAGAAGAGTGATTTCTTTTCCATTCACCAACTGCATCACTGAGTGATTTTAAAACCTATTTTGCTGCCCAAGTCTTAATTAATGACCATTGTGAACGCAAGGGATGCTCAAACCCACTTTTCACAGAAAGGCCACTGATACATTTCACCAATTTCAACATTTAACATTATTAGAGTCCAAATTATCTTCCCTGGATGGCAGTTGTGAGTCGAGCGCACAAGTAACAAGCGGCAGGATTTTAAGTTGATGCTCTTGTTTTCATTCTGCTGTACGTAAAGCATTTTCCGTGCTTGCAGCAGGTTAAGCAAGGTATTCCAGACGTCCCTCTCCCCGGACACGTTTTCCGGTCCCTCCTTGGGGACCTCCAGGCCTTCCCCGGCCAGATGAGATAAATAGTCTCTCCGGCGTGTTCTGGGTCTACCTCAGGGTCTCCTACCAGTTGGATACTGATTTATTCATCCATGGAGTTGACGTGAATGAAAATTGAAAAATATATATAGAGAGAGACCTGGTCAGATTATTATTGTGGGTACACACTGTGGGGTTTTGGGGTTTTTTTAAACCTCATTTGCTCCAGTTGCACCATGAGGGGGAAAATTTTGAAGATTGGTCAGATCTGAGAAGAATCTCCTATTAAAAAAACTTGGCGCTTTCACAGTGTTTTTATTTCTTTAAGTTTATTAAGTTTATTTTATTTTCTCTCTCTCTCTCTCTCTCACAAGCATTTCTCTCTTTCTTTGTGCATGTTTTACATTGTGCTACTGCAGCCTTTACATTAACACAATGGAATTCACATCAGACTTGCCATGTTGAAAGCATTACAAAAATCTTAATAGATCAAAACCTGATAAAATTGCTGTTGTGACTTTTATGTAAAAGTGACTCAGTAGGTTATTCCGATATGAAACAGACATGTTGGACTGCTATCAGATTAAAGGGTACATGTCTGAAAGGGGCTTTTGTAAATTGACTGCAGCATCATCAAAAGCACAAGATTGGTGGTGACAGTGAGCTCCATAAATGGAAAGCAGCAGACAAAAGCTGAGCAAGCAAAAGCAAAATGCTGATTTCCTTAAATACGTGTAAATATGCACGGTTTGGTTTTTGCAAAAATGAGAAGAGACTCTGTACCGAAGCCTCTGTCAGAAAAGAGATATGAAAAAATATCTTTGAATCTTCCCTTTACAGTATTTTTAAAATCTAACCAAGGACTTCTAGCACTTTATCTCTGTAAAAAAGGATTCAAGCCTCTACTCGAGATGTACAGGGGTCACGGCTAATCACAAAAACCACTGGGGGGGGGGGCTCTATCTCCCCTTCTCGTCTGCGTGCACAGAAGCTTGTGGCAGCCCTCCACCACTAAAGTGAAAGCATCGTCAGTCTACGAGCACACTTCCCCTCTTAACTTCTGCTTCCCACGATTTTTATCACACAATTTTTCATTATCTACTTCTGTAAACTGATGCTAAAGCCACCGACGCCGCCACTTATCTTGTGAATTACAGTATTACAGTAGTCGCGGGGGGGGGTATTTTTTGGGGGGGGGGTTTGGACGAAGGGAAAACTTACAAATCTGAGTAGCCCGTATTCGCCTCTGTCGCCAGCGCTAATTAAACTTAATGCATTTCTTTTTCTTTACAGTCCATTATTTTGTACGAAATCACTACCTGATATTTAGATAATGATATTCCAGCTAATATAGTTGTCCTAGAGAAATTATGGTGTTATTCACTTGTTTTTCATCTTTCTACTGTTACTATTATATGTTTGTTGATTCATTTGTCTAGGTGTGTGTATATTTTCACCTTAAAGAAAAAAAGAGGGAATTTGCAACGTAAACCCTGCTGGTATCTGGAATCTGTTGCTGCTTGACAGATTCAGGCTAGCTGCCCCCCCCCATTTCTAGTCTAAATGCTAAGCTAAGCTAACTGACTACTGACAGTATTTAACTGACAGACAACAGGGTGGTATCGAACATCCCATGCGTCTCTCCGTCAACAAGCCGGCCCTAAAACGTCTAACTACTCTTTGAAATGAAATCAGTCAATGAATCAGCAGTTCAGCTGAAAAACTGAACTTTACAGTTCAGCGTACACCAATCTTTTCCTAACATGGTGCTATATCAACACGTTTAAGGTTTGTGTAGCTGTGGTCTTAATGTCTCTATGCTATTCTGTTTGCCTATACATGATCAGTAAAGTTTGAAAATCTATAGCTCTTCAATTTCATCCCTACATTTTTTTGAGGAATATTTTCTTCAAGAATTCACAAACTGATCTGACTTTTGCTATTAAAAGTTTAAACCATTACACCAATGTTCGTACTGAGAAAATGTATCATCCGAAAGGAGAAAAACATTTCTCTCAGCCACAGAGATGTGTTTAACGCAGAGACACCTAAACATGGTGTGTTCTTATCAGCGTGCGTCTGCGTCGATGCACACGTGTGTGACCGTCGCTAGAACGGAGGGACCACGTGTGAACGCGAATCCGTATCTGTCTGGGGCGAATGTGCGCATGCATGTGATGCCATGCGACTCAGCCATAATCGCTGACCTCACCGCCAGCCAATGTGCCCTCCCTGAGCCGCAGAGAAAAGGGCTTAATCCCCTGTTCTCTGCACACACACACACACACACACGCACACACACACACACACACACACACACCTCATAATTACAAGCAATACTCCAAAAGTTCCACAGACATCAAACCACTAAAGCTCATATACTCTGCCTTCAGTGTTTGACAACACTAACATGGAACACATTAGCAGGGATCAGGCTAAACATATATAGTGTGTGTGGATTTGTTAACATACCAATGTAGAGAGCTCCTCAGACACTGAGCCTCCAGCTGCTGCAGTACTGCCACAGCGTAGGAACAGTACTATGCGTGTGCTGGGCAGCCCTGACCCGTTAATGTTTGCATGTGCATAGAGACAACATAATCTAATCTGCATGGCCATATTTTGGGTGCAAATATGTTTCTGTTTTGCTTTGTTTTGTTGTGTTTTTGGTTTTAATTTCAATCAGTTATGATAACACTGTGCTTAAACCTATCGCTGAGGCAACATCACCGCAACTGAGGATTAATTGTATTATTGATAAGTCTGTCGTTTATCTCCTCAATGAGTAAATTGGTTGTTTGGTCAATAAAATGTCAGAAAATTGTGAATAATGGCCATTACAATTTACCAAAGCCCAAGGGAATGCCTTTAAATGTCTTGTTTTGTCTGATAAACAGTCCTTAAAAGAAATACATATATATATAAAGAGAAACTATGATATGAAGATATTGAGTCTACTGTCATAGAGGGATACAGAAACATGACAAAAATCAACATCTGAGAAGCTGAAACCAGAAAGTTTGACTAAAAATATTACTAATCAATTATCACAATGATTTTCAATCAACTGATGAATTAAGCAACTAATCGTTGCAGCACTAGATCAGATGATCAAACAAGGTTAGGAAAAGGGGCTGAAGTCAAAGGAATTTTCTTTGGAGATAAAGCAGTGGAGACTCATCAACTAGCCCAAAAAAATGAGCATCGGAGGAAATAAATACACTTTATGATTTTAATGTTGCACTTCAAGGAAAAAAAGAGCTAAGGCCTAACACAACAAAGCAAAGATCATGTGTTTAATGACTGAAGTGAGTGTTTTTTTTTTCCCTTTAGCGACTAAACCGATCCCAAAACAAGGTGAGTGAAGAGTTGTCAGATTTAGCTCAGGAGGCTGCAATGACCAATCGATCATCACACCATTCAGGAGCCCGTTTCACAAATGGCAAATCATGTTTCACAAATCCCTGTCACTCGCAAAACGCAGAGAAATTTGCAAGTCCCACAGGGGCTCACGCATGGGTCGCACGTACGGCGTTTAGCCTGATTAATAAAGAGGTGTCAAAATCGACTCCAGAAGAAATGATCTCGTGCTGTAAATCGCAAGTTGCATGGTGAATGGACCACAGAGCAGCAATTCACAATTCGGGGGGGCATTTTAACTTTTTACAACCTGGAAAAAGCCGAGGCAAACAGCTCAATCACCCGCTACTGCGCCGCCGCTCAGACGGTGGGCTGAGGTTAAACCGAGGAGACTGTGACGGACACCTTAATGTTCTTACTGTATGCTCTGTGGCTCGAATGCAATGCAGGCGCATACTGCCGACTTGGAAAAACCGTGTACAGGCAGAGGCTCCATAAGCATGGTGTGTGTGTGTGTGTGTGTGTGTGTGTGTGTGTGTGTGTGTGTGTGTATGTATGTGTGTGTGTGTGTGTGTGTATGTATGTATGTGTGTGTGTGTGTGTGTGTGTGTGTGTGTGTTGGGGGGGTGAGGTAGGGAGAATGTTTGTCTTGCGTTTCTGAAAAACGCATTCGCAGTGCCGGAGTGATCGGGGGCACTGCGCACTGGAGGAGAGACTAATGTGTGTGGATTGATGTCACGATGGGAGTTTGTATACAGTCGAGCCTTGTGCACATATAGGTAAGTGTGAGAAGCATGAAGTAGGTGACAGAAAATGTGTGCAACCCTGTTTGTGCTTTAGGTGTGTGTGTGTGTGCATGCAACAATTTTGACCAAGACTCAGAGACGCACACGCACACACACACAGAGGAAGCAGTCTCTCTGCCAAACAGCCGCTGGGATGGAGAGTTTCACCCCCGCTGTTGCCGGGTTACTAGCTCCGGACCACTGCCAACAGAGCCCTCTACACAACACACACACACACACACACACACACACACAAGATCAAATCGCCTGGTGAGAAAAGGTTTTCAAGATCTTTCCTATAATCAATCTTTTGTTTACAGGGATGGGAGGGGATGGGAGAAAACAACATAAAAAGGAAGGAAAGTGATAAGGGGGAGGCGGGTGTGTGTGTGTGTGGGAGGGGGGGAGTTAGCAGACACTCTGTTCTCAACCTGCATCCCCTGAGAACAGAGGCAGCCGAGTCGGTCGAGAACTGGCCCTGATCCGCAGCCCACATCAGTTCCCAACCTTTAGTGGCCCAGTCTGACGCTTACCAGCACCCAGCACACACAACACACACACAACACACACACACAACACACACAGACTAACACACCAAACACACACCCAGAGGAGAGGAGAGACTGTGAGGGGGCTGACGCAGCACACGCGCAAACACCAACACATGTGACAATCAAAGCGGTCGACGGGAAGAGGAAGATGCAATGACGCGAGCACAGTGCAACAGGCGGACTAACGCCTCTTCCTCACCAGCGGCCAGCGAGCGAGCTCTGACGGACTGAGCGGAAAAAAATAAGGAGTCGTGTTGATTGACCGTCAGTTAGTGTCAGTTGGTGTCAGTTGGTGTCAGTTGGTGTCAGTTGGTGTCAGTTAGGCTACTGTCAGGATAGTGGATTCATCTCACTATCTAGCTGTCACTTATAGCTACAAGTCAGGGTTAAATTCATAGATTTAAATCTGAGACACGATGCGAAATTAGGCCGGAGGTGGAGCAAGTGTACGAAAGTTTCCGTAAGAAGCAAAAAAACGCAAGCGCAATTACTCAAAGTTTGGCTTTTTGACACTTCTTTAAAAAAAAAATCATTTATATAATCAAGAGGGAAGGCACCAAAACCTCACAGCTGAGATGCTGGAACCATATCACCTTACATTTTGCACGAAAAACAGCTTTAACAATTGTCACAATAGTTGCCAATGAATTTTCTGTAATTCAACTAATTGATTAAGTGACTAATATCTTCAGTTCCACATATTTCTTTGGTTAGTTTTTTCTATAAAAAGGAATATTTTTATGATATAAAGTCCTCTTGTGTATTGTATTAAAAATCCTTAATTTGTAAATTAACTAGTTTCCAAAACTTTCAGGTAAATGTAGTGGAGCAGAATCATAAAGTAGCATAAAATGGAAATACGTAGTACCTCAAAATCTGTACTTGAATAAACATACTTAGTTACTTTGGGCTAGTAGGCTAACAACAGCAGGCTACCAGGTGAGAATTATACAGAGTTTTAACAAATGCTTTCGTCATTAGCCTCAATAATGTCCCCGCATTTAATAAATGGCTATACAGGTTGCGTTCAATATCATTTGGACAAATTGCATTCCAGTTTGAATTCATTCAAACTTGATTATCTTTAAAAAAGTGACAGACTTGAATGGTAACAATTCTTCATTGCACAGGAAAACATAACCACTATTTAATACTTTAATGCCAAATTAAAGCCTCAAGTATCATCATTGCACTGAGTGACAGAACTAAGCATCTTTGTCAACATTGTGACTATATATCTTAATAAGAAAGATCAAATCCCATTTCACTTATATAATCGTACAGAATAACACATTTATGTGTTTCTAATGTTTTACCACATGAGCAAGGAGATGTCATTTCCGTCTACCTAAATTTGGAAGTATTGCATCTCAGGAAATAATAAAAAACCAAATCGTTCAGCAGATGGAATGTCTATCATTCGGAAAGTGAGTTGACTCTTTAAGGATTCCTGAAATTCAGCAGTTAGTGTTGATAAACACTCTGGAGTTTTGTTTTGTTTTTGTTTTCTTCCTTTAAATTACTTCCCAGAAAAACGGAGGCTCAGCTCTGGGAATAAAACCGCACGATGATACGAGGCCAGCACAAACACAGAGCTGAGGAACAACTGTGTGCGCAGTCGGCCCGGAGGTCGGACTAACCCCGGGGGTTGGTTTAAAACCTGTCCGATCGTCCGCCTTCTCCCGTCCCGTGCTCCGTTCGACTTCCTTTAAACAAGGCTGTTGTGTGCCCAGATTTCAGCAACTGTTGGAGTAAAGTGTTTTCACAACTAATGGCCTAAGACTATTAAAATAAGTTGCTGCAAGCCAGAACTTTCCTTTATCTCATCTCACTAGCTGCTGCAAGACTTGAGGATATTTTAGGCTAATGAGGTCGAGCCGGTGCACGTACGGCCCTTTCTATGAGAAACCGACAGCAGCCATAACAAACCAAAGATGGTTGCAGACGACTGCCAAAGCCCGCTGAGCCTCGATGTTCGATCTAAGCCGCAGCAGCGCGGCCCTGCCAAGTGGCCTCCAGCTTTTCAGGAATCCGCGCTGACAAGGGATGGGACCGCTGCTCCCGGCTCGCTGCTCTTAAGGAAATAAACCAACCAGCTTGCGGCTGAGCTGACTTCACCGAGCGGCGACCGGCAGCGTGGACAGCAGCCCTCCGCCGCCGCCTCCGCCGTTCACCCTGCATAGATTCACGTGAACTCCTTTGGCCTGGGATGGCCGGGACACACAATCCGTGCTGCACTCACCTCTGGCTGAGAGCTTTTTTGTGTTGATGATCTTAGCAGCATACTCCTGGCCGGTGGACTTCTTGACGCATCGGCGGACGACAGAGAAGGCTCCCCTGGGGGGGGGGGGTCGACAACTTCAGAACACAACAAAACTCTCCATCACATTTGTGTGTGTGTGTGTGGGGGGGGGGCACGGCTGAACTCGTCACACACACTCTAAGGGCATGCATGAATCACATATTTCTGAAGAGGAGGGGGGGAGGTCACAGGCGTAATTAAAGTGGTTTGATATTCTGTATGTGAGATGTGAGAAGAGGTCGTGGCTACTAGTGGGTGACAGGGAGGAGGGGGGGCTCGTTTTATTGTGAAAGGATCATTAGCTCAAGGGGAGAAATGTGAGAATGAAGAAACTGGAAGGTAGAATTTACAATTTCACTGTGTCTTTCTCAGCCTGGCTGCTTTATTTAGTTATTTATTTATCTATTTATTTATTTATTTATTTACAGAGACGCCTCCTTTAAATTCGGCTGTATCGGTAGGTTTAGTTGCTCTATTAGCCAAACGCAGGGATTATTACAGAGTGGCTCTGTAGCCTGGATTTCCACTGTCACCTATGGCACCTTGCATTTTTTTTTAAAATCCTGAATAATACAGTGGAGGTGCGCATAGAGGGGGAAAAATGAGCAACCGCCACAGTCTCTTGTTTTGCAGCAAAGCCTCCTCTTCATCTTTTTTTTTTTTTTTTAAACATATGCAGTTGCCCCGCAGTCTGCTTAGAAATGCACACCGGAGCCGAATGATTGAACAGGAGCCTGGAGATGCCACCAGGCAACGAGGGGGGGGGTAATAATGCAAAGCGAGTTTTCGACGCGTGCTGCCTGGAGATAAATTAACAAACAAGTTCAGCTGCAATTAAAGCGGCGGTTTGGCACCGGAGGAGCCACAATGTTGCGGTTACACCTTCAGCGGAAAACACAAATCGGGATTAAACGCGAGCCGCTGTGGCGTTGACGTGAACCTGCCTGCAGCTTAATGGGACCCGGGAGGTTGTCCAACCCGTCCCCGTTCGTTTGTTTGTTTGTTTGTTTGCTTGCTTGCTTGCTTGCTTGCATGCGTGCTTGTTTGTTTGTTTGTTTGTTTGTTTGGGTTTTTTTTTTGACAGCCCCTCTCCTCCTCCTCCTCCTGCCTTGTCAACACTGAAGTAAACGCGCACAATGGCAGCAGCAGCAACAGCAGAGAAAAACGTGCAAACACACACACACGCACGCACACACACACATATATATACATATAAATATATATATACACACACATATACAAACACACACACACAGACTGAATGCAACAAGAGCAGCAGCAGCACCAGCAGCAGCGATGGTGCTGGTGACCGCGCACGGTCGCTTACTTTCCGAGTTCCTCGTAAAGCTGATACTCGTCTGTGAATCTGGTCGAGGTCACAACTGTAGCCATGTTGACTCGAGGTGGAAGAAGAGGGGAGAAGAGGGGGGGAAGAAAAAAATATCGCCTCGCGCTCCTGCCTGCGCTCATTTTTTTTTGGGAGAGGAGAGCGAAGAGAGAGGGTGAGAGAGGAGAGAGGGGGGGGGGAGAGAGAGAGAGAGGGAGGGGGGGGGGGGGGAGGGGGGGGAGGAGAGAGGGGGGGGGGAGAGAGGGAGAGAGAGAGGGAGAGAGATAGAGAGGGAGAGAGATAGGGAGGGAGAGAGAGAGAGAGAGGGAGAGAGAGAGAGAGAGAGAGATAGGGAGAGATAGAGAGAGAGAGGGAGAGAGATAGGGAGAGAGAGAGGGAGAGAGAGCTAGAGAGGGAGAGAGAGAGAGGGGGTGGGAGGAGAGAGGGGCGCTTCGCCGTGGTAACAAAGATCCTCCGCTAAGAAGACGTGTCACCCAGTGTGTGTGTGTGGTTTTTTTTAGATAAAAGAAAATGAAAATTATAAACTGGAAGGAGAATTCAAAACAAATATTTCAGAGTGAAAATGAATACAAGTAAAAGTCCTGCATTCAAAATTTCAATAAGGAAAGGTTAATGAGTGTTGTCAGAGACTGAGCTGACCTTGAAATAGCCCAGGAGCCCCAAAGGCCAGAGGTTTGCTCCATGTCGTTTGGGCCTATAATTTTTTCTTTAAAAACTGAGTTGGAAATTTGCACCACTTAAGGCAGTAATATCAGCTATGGGAGGTCCTCCATCCTCCATATAGCGTTGTGGAAATCCTGAACTTCAGTCCAAAGACACTGGATCTCACGGTTTCCATAATGCAACTCGGTACCATTACACTGTAACCCCCCCCCCCACCGGCCTGTTAAATGAAGTCCATAATACCTTTGTGAAACGTAATTAGTATGTATTTGTTAGAATACTTTATTAAACTGTATTGTAATTCTTAATGCAGTAAACTTTAGTGCTGATTAATTGTCCTGATTTTTTTTTTTGTAAATGAAAACAGGATGGATGAAAACCAATCAAATTACACCTAAGAAAACAACATACATACAAACATACATACATCAGAACGTGACTCTAGTCCCCCTGCTCTGTGTGTGCGTGTGTGTTTACGTGTGTTTTAACGTTTTAACAGAACAGAAATAATGACGGAGTGAGACCTCTTTCCTTACTTCCTCCTCTCTGGCAAGTAGAGGTAGAGGTGGGATGCAAGCCACGCGAGATCTCTTCTGCGGTACCGGGAGCTACAGATCCAGGGTCGGTTTCAGGGTCTTTCCCTTCCATCCTCCTCCACACATCCATATATGTACACGGAGGCAACGCTGACTCCAGAACAGCCGACGGGAGCAGCATCCTCGACGGACCGACTCATGTAGTGGGATGTGGTGCCGCAATATTTTAATATTGGCACAGAGCGACGAGCTGCGTGCCCACAACATCGTGGACATCATTCCCTAAGCTGGGGCTCCCATTGATCCTCATACCGTAGAGTCAGGAAACAACGATTCACTACTTAGATTCTGGTTTTTTGCTTTTCTTCTCCACAAATAAATCTTTTTTTTTTTTATAACTCATATCTGCAGTCTCTGCAGTTGATATAAATAGTTTTACAATCCCCTGCTAACAACACAATTTTGTATATTTCCTTTTTCAACTTTTTCTTTTCATTTGACAGTTGCAACAATTTGTCGATTAATGGCTCAGTCTGTGGACAGGACAATAATCAGCCACTGCTGTGACCGAATGATTGTTTTAGTCAGTTTTAAGATAGAATGTCACCTTTTCTTTGTCACACATGATATTAAACTGAATATCTTTGGACCCAGACAAAACAAGTAACCTGAATATGTCCCTTTGCTCTGTGGGAAGTTATGAAGGGCTTTTTTTTCACTTAGTTACTGTCCTTTTATAGGTAAAATGAAAAAAATAATCAGCAGATTAACTGACACTGCAACTAATGGTCAGTTGTAGTAGTTGATGCAAACTTTGCCTGTGTGTTTCTGAATGTTTTTTAGCATTTTTTTTCCCTCTGTTTGCACAACTCGGAGATTGATGAGAGCAAAAAACGTTTAAATGTACATTAATAACCTGCTGTGTTCGTTTTCCCCTCTTTACTTTCATCTATAACGTCTAGGCCACTGTGTTACTTTAAAGCTGTGACAGTGCATTTGCTTTTAGGTCATCACCTTCACGGCTAAACGGCCTCGTGTTCCTGTGTGTCTCTTAACGCCACCTCTGCCCATCTACTTCCATACTGCTGACAAAGCTTCCTCAGGAATGCCACCATCGGCATCATCATCGGCATCATCATCGGTATCATCATTTCGGTTTTTCCACATTTAAAATTTTTTTTTTTTTTTTGTGGCTTTTCCACATGATCCATAACTTAAGCTTTGATGTGAACACAGAGGCAATATCCAAGAGGAGACAACGGCAAAGGCGCTATATACATTTGAGTAAAATCAAACCGAGAAGAGTAAAGGCATTGGTGAGCAGCCGCAGCCTTCTCTCCCAGACAGAAAGCTCAGGGTACAGACACACAGGCTTCCAAGAAATATTTGCAACAGCTTAAAGTTTTTATTTATCCCAATCGCAATAAGTGCTCTCAGTTCTAATACATCATAAACTCTCTACTGGTTCCTTAGTACTTTATTTTTCCTATCTCTTATTCATGTTGCTGTGTCAAATTTTATTATGAATTGTATGAGTAATACCAGCACTTTCATTGTCTCTATTTGTCTTATTTTATTGTTGGGTTTTTTTTTTTTAATCATGATTATGTTTCATGTTTTCTGTTTTTTATGCTGCCTTGCTGCAAACAGAATCCCCTCCTGTGAGACAATACAGATCTGAACTGAAATGATACTTGTCATCCTCGTTTAATCATAATCATCACAACAACCCCCCCCCCCCCAAGTGTAACTTATCAATTTCAACCAAGGAATATAGAAAAAAACCTAAAAGAAATTTAAAAAAAATACAAAAGAGAGAGAAAAATGGGTGTTCAAGGGGCTCTGATAGCGGAGGCCTGGACCAGCCCGTTGGGATCTGTTCAGGAGGCCCAGGCTTCGGGATTTTGACTGTAAGCTGGAGAATCATTGTAAAAGAGACAGGGAATTATATCTGTTATGTAATGGGCCACTGCACTGTAAAAGTTTATCTCAGCTTTCATGAATACCTCATGAAGGGTATTAATATATCCTCTTGGCTCTGTGTTTAAGTATGTGCAGTATGTGTGTTTGCGAGTGAACACAGCTGCATACACACTCTCCAGTAAAGTTACCGTGACGATCTCACCGAGGATGATGATGTAATGACTGAAATTACATGTGATTTAGTTACTTGTGTTTTTGTCTAGTCGCATTGGATGAAAAAGTACTTTGTACAATCACAGGTCAAAGTTCAAAGTTCATTCTTCACCATAGAAACAGCTGTTGAGAAAACAGCCTCACCACAGGATCAGTTTAGTAACTTCCCTGGGGTTTGTGGTCGACTAGGTTTAGCTGACACAGGAGTGGTGGTGGCACAGGGTTGTTGCACAACCAGGGGTCTGGATGGCAGAGTCATCAGAGGGAAACCACATCTGAAACCACATCACACAAGTCGACGTCTGAAGCACGCAGAGGAACATCTGGATGAACCAGAGTCGTTTTGGTATCAAGTTCTGCGGAACGATGAAGCAAGCACTTTAGCCACAATCACCAAAGGTGTGTCTGGAGAGAAAAAAATTAATGAAAAAAAAAAGGAACACCTTGCCGACTGTAAAGCATGGACTTGCATGGAATTCTGGACTTAAATGTCCTGCAGTCAGTCAAGATACTGAAACTCAATAGAGGCTGGCTTCCACAGGACAATGATCCAAAGCAGGCCTGAAAAAAATCCACCATGGACCACTTTGAGAAACACAAGCTACAGCTTTTGAACAACAATCACAGACCTCTGACCCGAAAAACGCTGAAAATATGTTTGTAAATCTTAAACATGCTGTGTTTTTAAGACAGCCTATAAATATGTCAGAACTTGAAGGGATCAGCAGGGAGACTGCATGAAAAATCTTCCAAATCCAGTATAGAAAGACTCTTCGCTGGCTACAAAAAGCTTTTGCAATCCATGGTAATGGGTTACTGACTTAGTAGGTTGCCTAAACTTTTACACATGCCACAGTTAGCTTCACTCTTTTCTCCCTATAAATCCTTTTTTTCTTCTTCTTCTTACATCCATCTTAAACCTGCTCGGTAACCGCTGGGGAGTCCGGACTCTGCAAACCCCCCCCACTTCCAATCACCTGATGACTACCCACCTTCCTCCACAGCTGTTCTCAGTTCAGTCATTAGCTCCCTGCTATAAATAGAAAGCTGTGTACCCTCTCTTGTTTGCCAAATCATTAATTTTGCTATGTAGCTGCTGTCTTCCTGCCATTTCTGCCTGTTTGCCTGTTCAAGTATGTAATCTCACTACCTTTTCTCAATAAATTGCCTTCAACTGTGCCCTTCTCTGCCTCTGTGTTCAGAAAACACTCAGAATATTATCTAATCCCAGACTAATGTTTTTCTCTGTGTGCTAAATCATGCGGCATATGTTCAAGATGTGTAAACGCAACCATGTGCACCTCTTTTCTGGCTTTTTCTCTCAGCCTTGCCTCTGAACTGTAAGTGAATATCTGGAACAGTGTTTAGAGAGCATTGCTGGTGATTAATGAGTGTTTGCAGTGAGCACAGGAGCAGCGTGACCACTTTCCGCCATAATTACAGGGAGCTGCTCTGATATGAAAGCCTAATTAGCGAGGGTGCAGAGGTACCGTCATATTAATTGCTGAATTGCTGTGTTTCTCTGTGATGTGCCTGTCAGATGAGTCGTGGACAGGCTGCACAATGGCAGGTTTGAAGGGTGGGTGGTAATGGTGGGATACAGAGCAGCAGTTTCTACTTGCAAACCTTTTTTTTTTTTTTTTTTGTAAGTTGCATATCACCCAATGAGATCTGAGAAATGTCACCAAAAAATGTTTTCCCAATCTAACCTGACTGAGTCATTTGAGTAGGGTAATTGTATTTGGATTTACATCAGGAAAGAAAAGCAAAGATTTGAAAAAAGGGGAAATCATTTTCTGTAATCAAAGACATTTTTCTTGTGCCAAACTCTTAATCATCTTGCCACCTCTAAGATTTATTGTGTAACCCCTGGTGTGGTAGACCAGCAAGTTGGGGGGGGTATTCAGAACACAGGATGTGAGGTGAGATCGTTAGATTAAAAAGGGAGAGCTGACTGAACTCACGTCCTTGGTATTTTTCCCTGGAAACTCCAGGGTGAGTTCCATTCTTTTTAGACTCATTAATTTTATGTTTGATTACTATTAGAAAAAAAATCTGGTGAATTAAACGATTTTTGTCCAGAATACACTTCTGTCTGTGTGAAAAGGGTTGTGAAAGAGCATTATGATCTACATACTGTGAAATAAAACTAACGCTAAAAGGTAAAAAAAAATTGTATATGGCTGATATTAGGATGTATGTGCATCTAAAGCAACTGCACTGCTGTATTACCACTAATGGTATCAACAGGACAGTTGGTACCTTGGGAGTTTAATTAAAGGGAACAGATTGTACATTAAAATAAATATCTTTTGTGATCAGGAACGATTGAGCCGAAATGAAACGTAGCGGAAAATGTGTCAGCAGGAGGGTGGTCAGGGATGTGACAGCTAATTACACACCAGCAAGGTAAGGTTTTCAGAATAAAAGACAACCAAATCATAATTATAAACAGTACTAAAGAGATCTTTTAAATCAGAATAAATATGTGAAAACGAGGTCAAGTGCATGCCCTCTGATATACGAATGACCTCTCATATGTTGAGTAAGATTTAAAAAGATTCAATACAAATACTATAACAAAAACAAGATCGTTAAGCCATAGAACAAGCATTTGGAAAAGTGCCATTCTGACAGGGGAAGCAAAAATCTCCACAAAACGTTCCACCTTTTACTCTTCTACATATATTTTGCTAATGTAGATACTTTGATTTTGTGTAAGAAACTTTGGGATCTTGGGGGGGCTCCATCACTCAACACACTGAGAGGAGCCATTTTGTATAACGAGTACTTTACTTTTGGTAGGACTTTGCTAGTAATACTGAATATTGAATGCAGGATTTTTTATTTTTTATTTTAACTTGCAATGGAGTGTTTTGTCAAGGGTCTGAGTACTTCTTGCACCACTGATTAGTTATGTTTGGGATTTATTTTGTGCTCAGGTTGTCATGCCCCGCTCTTGAAGCACATAGCATGAAGACGTGGGGTCTTTAGAGTAGTCTTTAAATGCGCAATACGCTCTAAAAGTTAAACCTCCTCATAGCGGTGATACACTAAGAGCGGTGTTGCGGCGCCAAAGGGAGTGAGTCATTCAGCAAGAATGTTTTCAACTTGGCTCACGGCTGCTGTGTATCTTTGAAGAGCCTCCCCTCCCTTCAACAGAACAGTAACATCACAAGACTTTTAATGTTTTTTGAGGTGGGTGTGTGTATGTGTGTGTATGTGTTTTGTTTAATCTCAGGGAGAGGCCACTGTCATTCCTTAGCTCAACACCCAGGGGTCAGACCCTTGGATGCCATTCAATAAATCCTTCCTCCAGGTTTTAACCTTAACCATTTCCTTGGGAGCAGTCTGTTGTGCGCAGTACATCAGAGCGGATTGATGACCTTTCTATGTCAATTGCTATATCGTCACACTGTCCAAAGTAAGCATTAAACAGTTCATCAGGCCTACTTCGACGCTTAATGGGCTGCAATTTACGATGCGAGAGACTCTATTGAATGTGTCCCAACTGAGTCGTTGATACAACTCTCACCACGAGTGTTGGGAAAGGGCTGCGTTTACTCTGTGTGGAACAGTGTCCGTCACAGGAGAATAAAACGTTCTATTTAAAACAGCACCACGACCCTATTGTGTTCAACGTCACAACGTCTCGAAAGAATCTTAAGATCTGAAGTTAAAGCCTTACCTTCAACTGATTATGCAACAGTGGATATGACAGCTCCCTCCCACATACTGGATAGCGCTGTGTATTCTTGTGTGTGTGTGTGTGTGTGTGTGTGTGTTTATGTGACACCTCCTCCATGATTTATATCATCTGACGGTGCTTTATTTCTGTGGGCCATCACAGTGTACTGGGAATCAGATGTGTGGGCATCTAACCATTGTCTTCACCAGTTTCTCAAATGTGTGGGACTCAGCAGGTCTCTGAGCAACAGCGCTACTATTAACCCACAGCCGTCTGATCAAATCTCATCACCGGAGTCTAGTTTTGATGTTGTGGGGTTTTTTTGTTTTGTTTTTTTTTTCTCCCCCTGTGCCTGCACATACATACAGGAGGTGAGCAAAGTGCCTTCAGCTCCTGTGCTCCTTGGAGTGATGTCATATAAGCCCTGACCTCTGTGCAGATGGATATTCGTTGAGAATAGAAAGCCTCCAGTTGTTTGATTTCCAGTATTCCCCACAAAGATTGAGGTCACGGGAAATGTTTGAGTTTGTCCCGGTGTTTGATAAATCGCTCTTGAATTGCTTTAGCGGTACTGAAAGGGGTCTCTGACTGGCAGCCCTGTAAAATTTCTCTCTCTCCATTACACCTTCTTTATTAAGAAGACTAAGAGTCTATGGCTCTCGCTTTTCCCTACTGAGCTGCAGTTGACAAATAGTGATAAAAAGTGAAAATTTTACACTTAAAAGGCCTTAACATTGACAGATATCCATGGATTAGACTAATTCAGATGGTTGGATCCTCAAACTAGCTTCAGATAAATGTTTAAATGTTCACACATAGGACCTTGTCCGCCATCACTAACATTTGAAATGCATTAGGAGGTTACTGTCACTTTTCATGTGAACAACCCATTGCAGCACTATGAATGCCTTTCAGGGGACTGCCTGAAAGTGTGTGCCATTATCCCCATATTTAACTGATATTGCATCTCATCCCTCTCCATGACAACCGGCTTTTCACTCTGCCTTCGAGCATGACTGTTATAAACACATTTGATTTCTGACGGTACTGGAGCTCTTTTCCTTGCCAAAGCATTGCTTCGAGCTAAATGCTTATGTTAACATACATTAACAGGCTCACAATGAAAATACTAACATGCTGATGATAAGCAGGTCTGTCCACCATCTTTGTTTAGGGTGATAGAATGCTAACATTTGCAAGTTAGCTCTGAATACAACATACAGCTGACGCTGATTGGAATGTCATTTTGCAGGTGTTTGGTCATAAACCAAAGTATTGGACAAATTGGGATTTAGATCTGATTGTGGTGCGAGATACTAGGATCCATCCTCTGGGGACGATGAATGCCTGTACCAGTTCCAGTTGTTCAATGCGTTCAATCCAAGAGTTGTTGAAATATTTAATTCTGGACCAAACTGGTGGACAGATCAACACTGCCATCCCTAGAGCCCTGCTACTAGCTTGGCTAAACCTAAACTGTACCGTATCAGCAGTTGTTTCTTGTGTCATGCCCGACCCACTTGGACTTGTAAGGCACCACAAACACCTTTGCATTTTTGGGAAAAGAACACAACTTGTAACTGCACCTATATTTTGTCTCCCAGGCTTTGCAAATAGAATCTGCCACTTAAAAGTTTGTTTCCCTTCTTAAAAGAAACCTGGGAAAACTTGATAGTGGTGCTGGACATTTAACTAAAAAATGTAGCCCTCGAATCACTATATAATATGCAATAAAACATAAACCATATACATATTTTTGTTCTTCATTCTCTCCTCAATGAAAGAACTAATAAAGCCTTTTGTCTTTGGGGAGAACTTGCTGTTTTTACAGTTAATGAGGGTGACTGTACAGAGATCTTTGACTTTTGATCTTCATGTACGGTTATACACAAGTTATACTTATATATTCATAGTTTGGGTTAATACCAAACATCAACAGATCATTGGAATGTTTTAGCTTAACATAGCTTGTCTGCATTTGAAAGATGTCTTTTTTTTACTAAATAAACCCTTATGCAAACCTCCTTGACAAAGAAATCGAAGCCTAACCTGCTCCAGGGCTCCTGGCACTGCACTTGGACTCCTTAGGAAAAATACAGATTCCTACTGTAGGCACAATGAGCAAAAAAATGGACATTAACATACTTTGCACAAACGACGAATTGACTCATCATCAGAATAACAATCATCATAATATGGTTTTCTTGTTGCAAGGTAAAATGGTTGAAAGGTTCTCCTTGATATAGGATGCAAATATAAGATAAAAATAAGTCAAACAAACTTTGTTGTTTGACTTAACTGTTTTCACCGAAAATGAATCCTACCTACAAATATTGCCTGTATAGTAGTATTGTCCGAAAACTATTAAAAACACATTAATTAGCCAGTTTGTTTTGAGTCAACCCCTGCATCATTAAATGTTTATACAAAATTTAATTGCAACTGGTTTACATCTTCTATAAACTTAATGAGGATATGTACTTATTTTATGTATTTTGCCAGGTCCATTTATGTTGACACTGAACGTATCAGTTAAATTTTCAGACAGCATATAGTATTTGGTTTCCCTCAAAATATCTGATCATGCAGTAAAATATCCTGTTGTAGTGAATGCAGCTTTTTTACTCTTAGTCATTAATAATTCATTAATTATTCCATCAAGAGTCATTCATTAATTGGTTAAGGTGCGGGAAAGATCATGGTCTGGAAAAAAGTTATTTCAGACACAATTAGTTTATTTACATTTAACCAAATACTATGATCTAAACTTAACCAAGTGCTTTTGTTGCCTAAACCAAACCACAGACAGGACTCTGGATGCAATCCCAAGTCTCTTGGGGTGACAGTTGTACTCCCTCCATCTACCCCGACCGCCTGTTGGTGAGTCTGCTGCCGTTAATAAATATAGCCTTTCATTTATTCATTTCCTCTGAACATAGTCCAGCCAACAGTTATGCCCCATACATTCCACCTTTGCCATTGCAGTTTAGCTATATAGGTACATAATCTTTAGGAAACACTGTTGGTCCTGCTGCTGTAACTACTCACCAGAGAGTAAAAATAGTCCCTAAACAATGCGTTAATCACTATATGAGTAACACTTGCTAAAAACTACAGTGCCCAGCTGGTTGAGGAAATGATTCTGCCTTTGTAACCATACATTTGTGAGACAGTTTTTTTTTTTTAAGATTTACTTCCTCATTAGAAACCAGTGGTATTGGCTGAGAGCCAAGGACAGGGTGAGGAAGTCAGAAAGTATCCGTACAAAGTAATGCATTGTTGATTGGGGGCTTTTAAAAGGATTTGTTTAGAAAAAGGATTGTTTAAAATATCGACAGCCTCATCCTTTAAACTTGAAGATTTACCGAGTTTAATTTTATCGTTACTATAACTAGTTGAAGTGTTATGTATGTACCAAAGGCTTTTAAACCAAACAAGATATTTTAATCTTATCTACAAACACTTCAGACATGACAGCCCCCTGCAGCCCCTGGGGAACTCTCTCTTCCCTCCTCCACTCCTTTTATTTAACTGTACACCACGGAGCTCTGAGCAAAACACAGCTAACTCGATCTTTCAAATGAGCACGAACAAGTGAGTAGGATGAGGAATAAAATGAGAAAGAAAGACAAGGGGGGGTGGTTTGCAGAGGGGATGAGCAAAGAGCTGTGGGATAAATGAGGAGGGCGACAGAACGGAGGAGGAGGAGGAGGAGGAGGAAGCAAATGTGAGAGTTGACCAGAGGGGGAAGAAATGGTGAAGAAAGGCAGTTGAATATTCATTATCAGGCCACCGGGGAGAAATCTAAAGTCCTGTTGCTACTGTGTGTCGGATCGCTGCCGACACTCACATCCAGAATCGCTTCTACATCCACACCTAATGAGGCTGAAGCTGTTTACTGTGGAACATATTGAATGAGACCGAGCAGTGATCCATTCCAATCGAGCTGCATCAGCAGCACAACATCAGACACATCGCACCTAATCAGACAGCATGAGCCTGAACTATGGGCTTCTCTAGCCCAGAAGAAACGAGGAATTATACCCATACTAGATGGTTCTGCACCTTGCAAGTTAGGTCCTTTGCCAGTGTTCGGTGCCGACTCAGGAAGCAGCGTGTCCTTTATGTCGTGAGGTGTGTGGGTGGAGAGGCGGAGGAGTTTGTGTCCTGTCACAGACCTGTAATTAACGTTTGTTGTTGGGTTCTTTTTTAACCATTACCATAATGTTTCTCTAACCTTAAAAGAGCATCTCGCTGATTTAGCATTGCACGCCTACAACATTGTTAGACACATGATGGACAGAATTGTTTTTTTGTTTCTTTTAAAGGATCAAAATCAATGCTGTGGAACCAAAATATCATGTGTTTTAGTACCACTTTCTGGTAAGGTACCATTTATAAAGGGTTTATGTTGGCAAATTGCAGAAAATCCTCCTCCCAACATGACACTTGGTTTGTGTCTTTAGCTCTTTAAATAGTTTATTATTACTGAACAGAATCACACAGCCATTTTGTTACCAAAGCCTTTTTATTTAAATAGAGTAAACTGATGTAGTAGCCTTTATTTAAACAAAAGAGAAATTTCTTCACTTTAAAATTGAATAAAAACAGATCCACATTTCATATTTACTTTATTGTTCTATCTAGATTTGTACTATTTCTAATTAGGCTATGTGTAAGTTAATAAATAGTCTTATCGTAACAGGCCAATGTTAAAAGGCAGTTTATAAAGGGATTTTGGTCCAGATGTCCTGCAGCCATTTTACAGAAGGTAAGTGGTCAAACAGTCCAATCGAGAGGTCTCATTAATGAATTAAAGATTTAACTGGAAAGACAAGCAAAGTATCTTACTATAGGATTTTCCACAACCTGGTAACCAACTTCATTCTCAATGATGGCTTATAACTGATCTATAAAGCATTAGTAAATGATTTATTAACATTAATGAAGCCACTGATTAAAGATTATCAAACCTTTATATATGGTGTCTTATCAGAAAGTGGTACCATCTTTCTCATTCCATGCATTTTACTTCCTTCATATTATTGCTTGTGGACAAATTTCCCATTTTTGCCTTTTTTAGGTGACCTGCTGAGCAATAACACAAATAACTGTATTTTAGTTACACCAGCAATTAATTCTTTGAATTTTTTTGTAGCAGTGCACCGATTTAACACTCTATTTTTATATACATATATTCAGTACCAAATCACATAGTTTTTTTTCTGGGAAAAACTTCTCAAAAAATATTAGGAAATAATTAGAAAATTACTTATCTGTATAATAGAGATATGCCCCACAGATTTGGTCTACAACCTTCTGCAGAGATATAGTCTTGAGATGCTAACATTGAGTTTTTGCATTGATGATTTTATTTAGAGCATTTGAATCAGATTCTAAGCCTTTATAATGCAGTAGACGAGTCAAGTAACATATAAAAATCCAGAAGAAGACTGATGGTATTAGCTACTGAGCTTTTGTGAGTTAATCACTGCTGCAGGGACCAGACATTGGGTGGTGGTCAGAGGTCTTTCAAAGGCAGAGCAGTGGGCCACAGTATGAGCATTCGTGAATCTGTGTAACCCCAGAGAGCAGAAGAATAAGGTGACATTTGACAAAAACAACCGCCGTGGGTGTCTTCATGTCATCCTCAAAGGGTCCTCTCAGATGATTAGGACAGGAGACTTGGAGAGGTCATCCTCCATGCCCTTTTTTTTTGCCCTCTTCCCATCTCTTCGGGCCTCACTTCCACACACGCACTCTGTTTCTATCTGTATTAATCAAACTGTTCATGAATACCGGCATACATGGGCAATGGCACACACATTGCTCCCCGTTCAGGCCAACGACGGCCCAAAGTCACCCTGCCACAGTCTGGCCGCAGGACAGTGAGTGAGTCAGCTTGCTCCGGCTGCCGCACAGCCCTGTCTGCTTTGTCTACCAGGCTGCCTGTTTATCTGCCGACCTTCAGTATTTGATTGCGAGTCTGTCTTGTCTGTCTGAGTTGCCTGGTTGTCCACTGGTCTGTATTTTAGTTTGTCTCCATGTCTCTTTCCTTTTCAGTTCCACCTGGTTAAGGTGGCAGAATGCTTCAAATAAAGTCCATGTTGGAACCTTTGAACAGCGTCTGAACCCAAACAAATGTGAACCGACAATACGACGGGCATGTCAACTCCACAAATGACCAGATGTCCAGAGGTGAGACTGTCCAATATGTATAAATTGAATTTCTCTCTCCATCTCTTTTTTCAGTCTTTACTCAACTACTTCAAAGAACTCCCTCTGTCACTTTTCATGAAAAAAATGGTGACACCATGGTGGCACCTTTTAGTAGGTACTATCCCCGACTGCATGCCATTGTCCCAATTTTAATGATACATTGCACCTGACCTCTCTTTGATAGCAACCATTTTGCCTGACCTCTGAGTGTGGTTGTTCATAACAGGTACTAAAACTTGCCTTCAGATGTGTTCAGATGACACTTTGTACAACCTAGTTAATTTGAAGCATACTGACACCGTTCAGTCCAGTTAATATTGCGAGTTTTGGTATTTAGAAGAACAGTGTGTTCCTCTCCAGACGTGACCCTACTTTCTTGAAGAGGGCTTTTAATTTGCATAATTTGCAGTGCTTAATCTTCATCACCCTTTCTTTCTTGCTATCTTCCACTACACTATCCCCTTCCTGTCCATCCAGGCCCAGCCAGGGGCTCCACACCCCTCCATGGAGCTCAGGGTCAGCCATGGGATCATCCGGTGGATTCATGGCCATCACAGCTGTCTGGTTGTACTCTGCCAGTCTGGTCAGCAGATGTTTCACTACTTTTGGACGAGCCTCCGCCAGGTCTGACCTCTCATAAGGGTCAGAGGTGACATTAAACAGCCAGACTGACTTCCCAAGCTCATTGCGCCGCTTCTCGAGTTTCTGCCACCGTTCTGGACCAACGGGAAGAGCCTGTGGTGGTATCCAGTCCCCGTCACCCACATTTCCTGTCAATAGCTTCAAGTCCCCAGCCCTTATCGCAGCCCTCACAGCTGTGTCCCAGATCCCAAACCCATTGAGTACCAACGCCTTGTGGTATGGTTCTCCAGGATTCCTGGAGACTGGGTCAATATTGAAAAGGATTTCAGTACGAGGACAGGAAAGGCCCTCACTGATAGTGTCCCAGACATTGTGACCGTCAAGGCCACGATGGGACTGCAGGGCCCCAGCCAGCCCCAATAATGTGGGATACCAGTCAGAAACATGGATCAGTGCTCTGCTGACTACACCCTTCTTCTTCAGGAGGGGACTATGGACAAAGCCCACAGCCCGGATGCCCCCTTCCCAGTACGTCCCTTTGCCACCTCTCAGTGGCCAGTTACTCCCTCCAGAGAGCGGCTGCCCACCGTTATCAGATGAGTAGATTAGTACTGAGTTATGGTAGAAACCTCTAGTCTTCAGTTCCTGGACCACTTCTCCAACCCCATCATCCAGGCAGCTCAACATGGCTGCGTAATGGCGCCTGAGACGATTGCCCTGGGAATCATAGTGATGCAGAAAGTTATCTGGTACCTGCAAGGGTGTATGGGCGGCCTGCAGGGACAGATAGAGGAAGAGGGGTTTATCGGGGTCGTGGCTCCTCAGGATCTGCTTCACTCTGGTTGGACAGAGGGAAGATTGAAAGGTTTTTTTTAAGACTTTTAACTCAGTCTCTCCGTGTGTATGAATGTGTTTAATTAAATTAATATTTTCATGCTCAGAGGGAAGACAGAGGGAAGATTGAAAGGTTTTTTTAAGACTTTTAACTCAGTCTCTCCGTGTGTATGAATGTGTTTAATTAAATTAATATTTTCATGCTCACCTCTCTATGTATAGCAGAGTGGAGTAGTTGCCGACCATTTCCCAGGCTGGCCTGTCTCCATCATGCAGGTCAAATCCACAAGCTTCAGCCCCATCACAGCTCTGATAGGAGAAGTGGTCTCCACTGCCAGTCAGTGTGCCCAGGAAACTCTGAAAGCCACGTCCTGTGGGTAGGCAGCTCGGCCTGCAGAAGCCCAGGTGCCATTTACCCACCATGTGTGTGGCGTATCCAGCCTCAACCAGACGCTCCGGTAGGGTGGGAATGTGCGGGGGCAGGCAAAGGGGCTGACGTGGCCGGATGATTGAATGCTGGAGTCCAGTGTGAATTTGGTAGCTGGCAACATAGGGAGAGTGTGAGAAGTTGTGAAAAAAAGCAGTGTCTCAATAATCTATGTAATAACACAATATTGGGAAATTTCACAGATGGTTTAAGAAATATTGCACTCTTGGATACTCTCCCACTGTCACTCATTATCAGGCCAAAAATTTTAGAGAATTACTTTATGATAAGGAGCTATATTTTTACCTTTTTGTTATACCCCTCTTTGTGTTTTCAAAACTTCTGCCAGAAAACTCTTTAATCTGCACTGAGAATATGTCACTGTTGGGTCACTATATCTATATTTGGCTAGTTATTCATAGATATAATAAAAATCCAGCATCAAAAAACAGGACAGACATGGAAATACAAGTTGTTTTGCCAATAGTTATATTCTTTAAACAGTGTGATATGTTGTGCATTTGCCCTTTAAAAATAAGATCAGCTGTAGCCAATCAGCTCTGACATTGCTATGATGTGAGACAGCCATCTGTGATGCAGCTCTCCAGCAGTATACACACCTAAGTGAGAAAGTCAATAATACAGATAATTTCTGCTTATATAATATGGTAAATCAAAAGTTAAAAAAACAGGATTTTATTCCAGTAAAACAGGATTTAGAGGTAAACCTGTGCTACTTTATCAAGATTGGCTCTCAGTAGAGCGCATTATAGTCAGAAGTGATCAAAAAAAGAAAAATGGATCTGCACAAAAATTTCCTGACCAACTCCCCATCCCTCCACCAAGTACAGTGCACAAATCGGTTCTGTAATTTTTGCGTAAGCCTGATGACAAATAAACAAACCAACAAATAGGAAAACTCACACGACTGATGCATAAACCTCCTTTGTGGAGGTAATAATTGCCTCTCTGTTATCCATTTACAACTCAAAGTACAGGACATTTTGCTCCAGTAATCTACTGATTGATGTTGTCATCACAGGTGGTACAGCAGTATCATTTTATTCTTTTTTTGCCTTGGACATTGCCCAACCACTCAATACATCCTAAAGTCAGAGAGTTTCTTTATACTATGCATAATTACATTATATGAAAACTGATGCAGTAACCAATCAGTAACTAATTATCCGATAAGAATAATGATGTAATGATGAAGAAATGACTCACCGCCCCGTCATGAGTTGACTGCGAGAAGGTGAGCAGATCGGCTGGACATAATAATTTTCAAGTTTGACCCCCTCTGCTGCTAACTGGTCCAGCACAGGCGTGCGGATGTCTGAGCCATGGTAGCCAATGTCTCCATAACCCTGGTCGTCCACCATGATAAAGATCAGGTGAGGAGGCCTGGGCCCTTTCACCTCCTCCGTGCCAACACTTTCATTTAGAGATGATGCTTCACCCAGGCAGCTAAGACCACTGAGCAAAATAACTACAATAACCAGGAAAAAGAATAAGCAGACTCCTTCCTTCATCTCTGGCAACCTTCTTTAGCTAATATCTACTAAAGTCTGATTTTTGTCTAGATTTTCTGTTCCGCTCGTCTGCAGTCAATAAATCTCAAGCTGGATCACTTCTGCAGAAAAATGGGAAGATCTGTGTGTCCAAGGGTCTCATCCAAAAGTCTTATCTGTATTGTCCATTTAGCATGAGTTGTTGTCTTTTTCTGGGGCTTAATCTTGGTTTTGTGAGATGGGGCTGCTATGATGGGTGGGTAAAAACTGCTGCCTCTAAAATGGGCAGAAAGTTAGTGGAGGTGTGTGTTTGTGACATAGAGAGAGAGGAAGAGAGAGAGAGAGAGAGGCTTCCCTCTTTGCAGTTGCTTGCTACATTCCTCTGTATTTCCAGGCGCCTCATAAGATGGTTAGGAAGACCTGGGCAACTGTAATACAGTTGCACACACACACACACACAGACACACTAAACAGGAATATAGACTACAGGCAGTATCAAGACACTGGATATCACATTTAAATTGACAGGACAACTTAACTTAACTCCTGTGGTACCTTGCCATGCACAGGTCACACATGACCAGTGGCAAAAATTAAAGTTGAATCATCTCCAAAGGTCACAGGACATAACACAGGTCTAACAATATCAAATTAGGCATTGCATGCAATAACTGTTGGATTAGAGCCATTGTTAATGTCACTTGTTCCACCTGTGCGTTTCCCAGGATTTATTCAGAAAGCAAAAGGTTTGACATACAAAATGGACAGAGGTTTGGCAAGGAAGAGAATTAAAACAAATAATGCTCCTCAAGCAAAGGCATCATTCAAATCAAAAATGAAGAGACCTGCCTTTGTCTCAAAATTCCCCATCAACATAGCAAATGTTTCTTGTGTCTTTTGCGTGTAAAAACTGTGGGCCAAGTTTGGCCAAAGTTTAACTTCCATTTTTCATTTGCACCTGAAATAATAATCTTTTTAGTGTAAAATTTAACTTGTTTCATTTTTTTCGGTTCCTAAGAGGGGTAGGATGGAAAATGTTTGTGAACCACTGCTCTGGATGATCCAGACCTCACTGCAACTGTTTTCTCTTAAGGATTATTTCTTCAATATAACATGACATTCCATTGACTTCCAATGTATTTGGGTGGTGGAAGAAACCTGTGAACCTGGAAGCCTGTGAGCTAGAAAACACTAGAGACAGTGAGAAAAATATTTCATTTGTAACTTAGTGGAAACAACCATTTAAAGCTAATCAATAATAAAGCAATCTGTATGGCTACCATCACTGCTACGACCACTGTTATCACGATTACTGTCACTAATACTGTTCTGACTGCCACTCTGATTAAAGTGCTATTACGACTGCTGCAGCTATTATTTCTATTGTGTTTATCCCTACTTTGTATTTTGAAGTATACTATAAATCCCCAATGAAAAACATATAATCCATGTCATCTTTCTTCTGTATCTTGATATTGCTCAATTAATAGAGTCAACCCGATGACAATTACGGCCTGTGCAAGGGCAGTGAAACCAATCCGACTACAGGGGAACATCCGGTGGTATGATGAGAATGGGTATCGACCGCAGGGCTCTTAGCCTTCGCCTCACTGCCATCTCCTTCCCATAATGCTGAAAGGAAATCAATGCCTCAGATACAAGTCCATTTCCTACGATGTAGAAGGAAACTCATGTTGCCTCATCCTGTGGGAAAATTCACAGGCTTTTTGCCCACAATGAGAGTAAGGCAGTGAGATTGAGATCAATGGTGAGCGAGGGAAAGATGACAATGAGGTAAGAATGAGGCAAGGTGGGAAGGGGTTATTACATTGAAGTGGACTAGATAAAACAATTGGTGGGAATTGGGAACATATGAAAAGGGATAACATTAAAACCAGAAGCATTAATGATAAGAGGGGCGTTGGAAAGGAGGTGAAAAAAGAGGGACATCAGTGAGAGGAAGCAATAATGAGAGAGCAGAACATAAACAAAGTGGCATAAAAGGAGCAGTCACTTTGTCTTGCTGTGTATGTGCGACTTTGGGTGTAGCCATCAGTTTGCCTTAGGGAAATGCAGTACGACATGAACTCCGTTTTACTGCTAAGAGGGGGGAGGACAAGGAGGGGGGCTGTAAAATGGAAAGTGACAAATGTCTTCTTGAGGAATAGCGAGAGCAAGGGATTGTGCTCTTTCCTCAACTGTCTGTATATTTCAGAGGGGTCTCCAAGAGACGAAATTAGCAAAAACCTAGTGTTGTCTGCAGGCATGCACGTTAAAGAGCAATGATGATGAACGCTTAAGAGAAACAAAAGCCAAGAAAGGTTTACGTAATATCAAAAATAAAATAAACATTTAAAAAGCAACGTTAAAGCCTTTTACTTCTTGCAACATTTTAAGGGCATGCTGTACACCACGTTATAAAAAAACACTTTCTGCAGTGCAACAAAGGGGAAATTGGTCAGAGTGTCTGTGTAGGGTAAAGAATGCGACTTACAGCCAAGTGTGTATTTGTACAGCGATTTGCGCGTGAACGTGGGTGTGTTTGTGTGTGCGGGTGTGTTTTCAAAAAGGCAGTGGTGCAGAGTAGAAGAGAGTAGCAGTGGGTGTGATTTATTCATGACGACGAATAAGTGACTCACTCGATCTAGAGCCACTCTGTTGACTTAAAGTTAAGTGTGCGTGTGTGTGTGTGTGTGTGTGTGTGTGTGTTTGGGTGTCAACCTGTGTCTGAAAATGACTTTCATTTTCAGGCCTATCAACCAACATAAAATTAAAGAGCCCTTTTTTTATTTTCAAAAAGTCCCCATCTGAGATTTTTCTGGTATCTTAAATAGTCCACCTTATGCACAGACGTATTCATGGCACAGTAGATGGGGATTAGCACTGGCTAATGGAAAATGATCTCATTGATGCTCATGGATCCCTGCCTAACTCAAAACACAGGGCTGGCTTTTCCAAAACCTCCTTAAAGATGCATTCAAAGCTACACCTTGGAACTTTATGTGCTGATTGCTGACTGAGGTGACCAAGTTACAATGCCCTCTATGAGCAATGTGCTGATGGCCATCTTTTATAGTTTTAATGTAATTTTAATGTGAACATTCTTGAATGGATGAGTCTGTTAATATTAATGAATGACTTAAAATAAATTGAACTTAAATATACATCAACCTCTTCAATTAAAATACATTAACATTAACACTTCAAGGTATTATTTTAACATTGGCTGTCACTTTAATAAAGACTGAGCCACTCAGTACTTTAAACTGTCCAGCATCCAAAACAGACTATAGGCTGTTTCTGTTTCAAAATAATTCAAGTGTTTGAATTCTTATAATTTTTAAGGATCTAATAATTTCTGGGGTTTAAAAAAAAGAAGAGAGAATACTACCCCCACCCCACCCCACCCCCTGGGGGCGGTTCACTGGTAGGGCTAGAGGGATGGGGAGACAGCGCTGCTGAGCCTGAAGCTGCATACGTTGGGCCTTGCAACAGGTAGGGGCAGGGAAAAGTGATTTAGTACTAATAGCTTGCTAAAGGTTTGCCTGCATTCATTAAATGTCAGCTAAAAGAGCAGCAAAATGTCAACCTTCAGAATTTTCAATGAAGATATTAAGTAACCAATGTTAGGGGAGTGAAATAGCTGATTTCATCATGGACTAAGTTAAAAACATTAATTTCCGCCACTCACGGTCTAATGAAGTATTTTCCACAGTTGGGTCTTGGTTGAACAATTGCCTACACTTCCCCCATGATTTCCCGTGGTATTGCTCTGTTTCGACAGTATCCGTAAGCTTTAAGAAATCCTGCACAAATACTTACAAATTTAATGCAGGGAATGGATGGAAGGCTCCATACACACCTGCATACATGCAGAATCTAATGCCTTAACACTAAGCTTACATTTTTAATGTAATGGTAAATTAGCTTTCCTCTCACAAACAGTCTCTCTCTATTTTGGCAGTTAGTGGGGAGTTTAGCAGATGAAGAGCCAAATATTTCCCTCAGGTGTTCGTGGAGACCAAACTAGAGGCAAAAGGAGAGTGAATTTAGACCAGGTAACCAGTGAAAGGACTTCAAATGAATGCTTATTGTGCCCTTGATCCGTTAGATATGCAAGCAGTTAAGTCAACAAACTGCTAGTGTCGCCAAGGGTTACTTAGGATATAGTCCAATGTATGGGCATCATGGGTATCTTTACCAAATTTAATGGCAATCTTTGAGATAGTTGTAGAGATATTTCCGTAAAAGCCAAAAGTGTCAACCTCATGGTTGTCAGGGGATCACGAAACTCGGTAAGCTTTATCTTATGGGGACTGTGAATGTCTGTACAAAGTTTAATCTAGTTGCTGAGAAATTTTAGTGCTGGACAGATTGACCAACAGACCACTGGAATAACTGTAATAAAAGCTAATGATGGGTGTGTATGTGTGTATGTGTGTCTGTGTGTGTGTAATAATTTCTTATCAAAACATGATGTCACCAAATTGAAGAAAAAGGCATTCATTCAAAGCCTACTTAGAATTCATCTTCATAAATATTTATAGTTTGACTTGACAATTTCCATTACCGTGTGATACACTGAAACTATGTACTGTAGACACACAAATAAAAAACACACAAACACACACAAACACACACACACACACACACACACAGTGTAATCTAAGGTTAGGTTGTCCTAAATTACTTCTGTCTCTCTTGAATACATCAGTGGAACTGGCAGACATGGGCTCTGAGACATCACACAAACACGGTCGCTCCCACCCACCCCTGAAGGTGACACTGACAGAGAACCTGGCTCTGCTGTGCCTGAAATACTCGAGGATCATCTTCCAGCAGGCGGAAACTCAAACCACTCCCCATTCTCCTCACCTCGCTCAGCGATGGATTGCCAAGATGAAGGCTGAGGGGGTGGGGGACCACTCAGTCTCTTTACATCATACAAAACACCCACATGGAGGACATCGGCAGCCTTATGTCAAATTGACAAACTCTGGGTAAACTTCTACTCTGCATCGTCCTCCTCTTGACAGTACCTCCTTGGCCCAGTTGTTCCATCCTATAAGACATTTCCCCTGAGGAAAGTGAGTGCTGGCTTTGACTCATCAAAAATGAAAAGGATTACACAAGCTCAGTGTGTGTATGTGTGTGTGATCTGTGTTGGTACAGTCAGTGGAGAGTGCCACCATGAGGATTAAAGGAATAATGCATGCAGATCTTCTTTCCATCCAAACAGTATAGATGCTGATCCTACTAATTAGCACCAGAGAGTAAGAAATATATAGTAAAATCAGAAAGTTGGAATGGATTCAGCTGGTCCACTGGGCGTGTGTGGATGTTGGCTGAGTGCTTAAGTTTACAGGTCGGTTGCATTTATTCCTTCAAATTAAGGTTAAAGAAGGCTCGATTTTGCAGGGGAAACCAAAAATTTAGCTAAAAAAAACCAACCAAAAATAACTTTTCCTTAACAGACACAAAGCAAAGAATGGTCTTTTTAGTGTTATGGGCAAAGTAGGTGCACAGTGTGCACATCCAACCCAAGCTGAGTAAAGGACAAAAGTGGCATACAGTGAAAATGGAGGAAGCCTTCAAACTAAATATTGCAAGCTCCCTAAAGATTAATGAGGCAATATCTCAACCATCAATGTTTTAGTCAGGCAAATATCAGTGTGAAAAAGAGCAGGCTGCAAAACCCATTATCACTGTTAATTATTTATATCATGTGATCTGATAGTAAGTGGAGCTGTGTTGTTTTCTGTCTTTTTACGTTTTCTTTTGCACGGACATTTAATCGATGAAGATGTTGATGGTCGAAATATCTCCTCATTAAATTTTGGGAGCTTGACTACTACATCCCTTTCATCCTTTTCAGTAATTTTAGCCATTCGAGCTGTGTGGCTCTGAGGATGGCAATAACAGTCAGTCGGTTGGGTCCACTACTTTGCAACCCATCCAATATTGAGATGTTTGAGTCTGGACCAGAGAAGTGGGGCTTGTGTGGACAGGCCTGCATCTTGGGATCCACAGAAGATGAATCCTAACGAGTTTGGTGATTCACTGACTTTTTCTCTTGCACGACAAACAAGTTCACATTTTTTGGTTTTAGTGACACGTCTTCACAAATACTGCATGGACTGCCATGGAATTTGGTTCGGCCATTCATGTTCCCCACAGGTAAATTTTTATAACCGGCAGTTCCTTCACTTTTCATCTACACTAGCAAACCCATCAGTTTCAATCTGTGCAATACTCTGATTTATGATTAAATTCCTATGAAACTAATGATTTTCCCATCAGCCTCAGCTGTATTTGCGAGCTAGGGAGGGAAGTTGGAAGGATCATGTAGTGACACACACTAAAGAAAAAAAAACAGCATAGCAACCAGTGAAGGGAACTGTCAGCCTGGTTTTGTCTTTGGCCAATAGGAGCTTGATAAGAGTTAACTGTTGTATAACATATTTCCAGACAGATGGTCTGCATCATTGTCTGGTGTGGGTGTACAGGTGTATGTGTGAGTGTGTGTGTGTGTGTGTGTGTGTGTGTGTGATTCACTGGTGACAGCGCACGGAGGTTATGAGGGGCCACCTGGCATGATGCTGTCTCTGTGTCATGAGGAAGACGACGCAGGACTCATCTCTCACAGGACAGTGGGAGTCCTGGGAGAGGTGCAGCACAGTCTGTCACAGGCCGGGGTCAGGAGTTCAGCGTATGAGTGGGCTGGCGGCAAGACAATTCAAGCAATTGCTATTAGAGCAGTAACCTTTCATTGACACGCATCCCATAAAGAAAAAAGTCATCCTGGTGGTGGCATGGCAGCGTTAGGAAGAATCAAAACCAAAGGAGCGGCTTGCCACTCACCATAAAATTGGACTGACTTAAAGCCAGACTTATTTAAAGTTTCTATTTCCTGCCAGTGGAAGAGTGAGCAAGGAGGAGAACAGATCACAGCTGTGACAGCGGCTTCAAATGATGTGATGGCAAGCTCCTCATACATTATTAAGTAGTGAATTACGATCGCATTCTATGCACAGTCTGACATCTTAAAAAATATGCTGTTATGTCAAAAGAAACTGATGCTGAAAACTGAAAACTGAAAGACCAAATAGAAAGGCTACCTTATGTATTTATATGAAATTACAACAAAGTACAGTAGATATACAATTTCATCAATATACACTTATGAGCCAATGCAGACCTCAACAGAAATGAATTCAAAAAGCATGTTAAAAAAGTTCAGAAGTTCTGAGACCTTAAAGTACTGTGAATGAAACTAGGTAAAGGGATGACCATGAACAAAACGTGAGAGTAAACTCACTTTCCAACAGCCTCATGTTGTCAGAGGTTGTAATTGCTGTGTAAAAAATGTAGTTAGTACAAGCATTGAACTGGATTGCACAATCAACTGTACCGTGGGGCAGCATTCACACACTAGGCTGCATTCTGAAGAAAGCTTAAATAATATTTCCAGAAGAAACCTCGCTATTATTATGGACCTATGAGAAAACCTTTTTATCTTGACATTTTCAAAATGTGAGCGTCTCAAGGGTCAGTATGATGTTGAGTACAATATGTTCTCTACAGGTCCAAATTTGCTTCTTTTACAAATACATCTCTAATTTGCATGGGCTATATTTCATGCACTTCCCTGCAGAGAAGAAACTAGAAGGTTTAAAATGCTGTAATTCTTTTATATTTTGCATTCACTTTTATAAAACACTAACCATCCCCTTTCATTGCTGACTCTTTGATGACGTGAAATATTCCTGCTTAAAAGAAACTACTATAAAAAAATTACACAAATGTTAAGAGCAGACACCCTCCTTACTTTCTGTAACTACTTTTATTAAACATATACACTTTATGGCCCTGCCTTTTCTGAAAAAAACTCACTTGACATGATGTTTTTTTTTGTGTGTGTGGTAGTCTCATTTTCACCTCATCCAATCGGGGGGGCTGGCTGGCAGTCACTGGTTGGCACCGTAGGCCATGCTGGCAAAGAGGCCTCATTTAAAGGGCAGTGGGTCTGCGCCTGCTGTTCAACAAATCTGTCTGTCAGAGTCTTCTTGGGAAAGCAAGTTGACCAACAATGAAGTTGTTCAACAGAATAACAACAGAGAGAGAGAGAAAAGAGAAACTTTCTAAAGCTCTTCACAGAAAAACAGTTTAGAAAGAGGAGAAAACAAGATGCACTATGAGACAGTGAAAGACAAAGCCTTGAAAGGAGACACAAACTAATTAACAGGGGTAAACATGAGAGGGGATGAGGCTGTTGCCTCACTTAACAGTTCTCCTGTGTCAGCAGGAAAAAAACACTCAGCTTCCTCCATTTCCTGAGCTAAAACATCAGTTGGTAAGTCACTTTGTTGCCACGGCACAATAGAATGCATACGGAGTAAAAGACATATGGAGCAAAAGCAGAAATGGGAAAAAAAAAGTTCCCCTTGCATATGGATTTTGACCTTTCATAATTTTCTTGAAAGACAGCCAACTTCTGTCCTGGGCAGAGTGACTTAACAGACCTCTTCCTGACTTCCTGAGGGCCCAACGTACTAAAGCCACAGCTCCCTGCAATGCAATGTTTCAGTTTGACAGGAAAATGGTCACTAACTGCAAAGAGCCAATTGCATTGGTTTAGCCGCACAAGCCTGTTATGGAATATCTCAAATTTCTTTTTTCCATTATTAGATTTTCCGCTCCTCTCATTTCTGGAAATTACCTGACTGCCCACAAAATCACAGGGTCTTTCAAGTCTCTCCTAACAATAATGGGAATGTGAGAAGTTGAAAACAACGATAAGAGAAATATCTCTGGAGAAAACACTGGACACTAGTGAGTTTTTAACTGTTTAGATAACCCTAAAATCTTAATATAGCTAAAATACAGGTGATGACAGATTTATCTATTTACCAAAATATGTCAATCAAATGTGATCTGTGCATGTACTGACATTCAGGCTAGTTAAGTGCACCCTGAAACTGCTTGTTACGTATCATACACTTGGTGTAAAGTTAAAGCATCCAACGCAAAACTCTGTCAAAAAAACCTGTAAAATGCTAGCTATTTTAAACAACAAAAGAGACAAATTACCTCTAAAATTGTATAATTATTCAGGAGTAAATAGAGAATAAACAGGTTCCTACATTTAACCACTAGGGGGTGTGGATGGTATAACTAATCTACAAATACATGTTTCATGATATGTAGCTAATACTTCACTTTCCCTATGTAAGTACAGATCTGATATAGACTGGATCAGTTGTATCTATGCAGTTGAGCCCTCGCTTTAACTATGGCGTACGATCAGATCTGATACCATCTCTAGGAAGAGAGGGTGACATTTTTTTCTGAGTGTCTGACCCAGGACTGATCTTGGTTGCTATCCTGAGGTCTGGAGACAGCTGCAAGGCAAGGCTGCCAAAGTGAGCGGCTATCATTGGTAACCTCCTGCAACATTGATAATAGCAGCGTTGCCTTTCTAGCAAGAGGGATCATCAGCCTCTATCAACAGGTTTAAGTGCCTGTCAGTGCCCCAAAGGAAAATACAATAAAGGAAGTTCAAGTTGCACACTGAGACTGTGTGCTTTGGAGATTGTTTGCATTTGTCAGATAGTTTTTGGGTCAGTTTAATTCAGTGCTTTTCATTAGATCAAGATTAGAGTAAGTTTTAAGTCTAAGTTAAAGACATGTACGTAAAACAGAGTGGCTAAGAACCAGGAAGAGGAATGAGAGAAGAATAAAGAGGAGAGAAAGATGGAAACAATGTAAAATTCACAACGGATCATTAGGTTAAAAAAAAAAATAAAATTCAAACTTCTAAAAAATGTATGGCGAATTTCTCACATCTGGCTTTTATGTTAAGATGTCTTTATTAAGCACTGGCCTCGTTCAATTTAGTTTTAACTAACCAGAATAGAATTTTGGAAGTTCCCATGATGCAATAACTATATCTGACCAATGTATGCTATCTGTTATGTGGTTATACACACTCATTCAGTGGTTACTTAGTCCCATACTCTAGTATTGATCTTTGGCATTTCAGTATTTCATGCAGAAACCCCAGGAGGACATCCCTTGGTTCAAGAAAGGCTGTGAGCAATATATTTGTGTGTATATATAATATATATATATATATGAATCAACTAATCAAAGTAAGAAAAATGCCTGAAAAAAGGTAACGTAAGCCTAAAAGCAAAGCTGGATTTGAGCATGACTGAAGATTACTATTAATATTTATTTAAATAGCTTGAAATCCATAGTCATTTTATTAAATATCTATGTCAGCAGCTTAGCTCTTGGGATGGCAATGGAAGTGGATTCCTATGGAATTTGGTATAAACATCCATGCCACCAAGAATATGAATCTTAATGACTTGTGATCTCTTAACTTTTCATGTAGCACCACCATCAGGTATGGACAAATACCTGCAAAACTAATAACTAAGGAACTAGTACTAATAATAACTATGCAATGTGCTAAACTAAGGTGGTGACCATGGTGAACATAAACACTGTGAGCAGGCAGATGTTAGTTTTCAGGACAAAGCACCACTATTCTTAAGCACAGCCTCACAGAGCCCCTACCATGACCTGTACTTTGTTTTTATGTATTAAATGTCTTCAGATTCCACAACAGCCACCACATCCAAGAGTTTGGCTGAGTGTGAGCATGCTGACTCTACTGTGACAAATACCTGGGCATAAAGGAAAATGGTTGTAGGACAAATACATACCTGCCTACAAAGAGAGATATTATCACGCCCCTCTGATTTTTCATAAACAAAATCCACAGCACGAAAAGCAGTTTCACAAAAACTTGGTAAGTAAGTGACATTTGTTTTTCTTGTTTTTTCATGTTTCATTTCTGTCCATGTCTACATTCTGTATCATTTTTATACAATCAAGCCGGGTTTCCTTCTGTGTTTTATTTGTCATTCAGTCAGCATTGTGCAATTCTAACTTGGGACATATTTCAATGTAGCTATGCACGCTGTTCATCCAGAGCTGGCAAAAGTATTTATCCTAAAGACTCAATGATGACAGCCCAGAATGTCTCCTGAGAGGAGCTGGCAGGATACATGGCAGCCTCAGCAGTTAAAGACTAACCATCACCAAAATCAATCTTCTCGTTGTCTATGTTGTGTAAATAGAGAGATTTTTCAATGTAACTAGTGAAGACAGGAATGTCCTATTTTGGCAAGTCTTAGACCTGAGAGTGTGGCTGCGACCCTGCTAAAGGATATTAGTGACCTCACTGCTGTAAAGCCAGATATGAAACTGTGCCATTTGGATGTTCTGAATGTTAACTTTCCCTCGGTCTGCAGAGGAGCAGGCAAAGCAGCGGAGGTGGTGTCCTATTTTTGGAGGGGCTATCAGCAACCCAGTGCCATAGGTCTGACTGACAGGACAAGTGTTGCGTTGGACCCTCCCCTCACTCATTTGGGGCAGACATTCCTCAGTGTAAGCAGACACAGACCCCCCGTCCCATCATATTTCTCTATCCTTCTCCCCCTCTCTCGCTCCCTCCCTTGGCTATGATAGTTGGCTCATTCTAGGTATGGGTGGGCTCTCATAAGCATGTGTGTGTATGTGTGTGTGTTCAGGTGTGAGTGTTGGCCTTCGAACTGGACTCAGACAGAAGTCAGCACCCGGACAGCGTGGCAGGCGAAGAGCAAGTCTGAGCAATCTGAGGGGGCCCTGACCATGGGGCCAACGCACTGAGGGCCCCCCAGACGTAATACAAAAATCCAAAGACAGGCGGAAAATAACCAAGAGCAAGAAGAAAAGCTAAAAAAGCAAAAAAAACACAGACAGAAGAACAATGGTTGCAGAGGAAGTGATGATTACATTGTCTGGCGGAGCGCCATGGGGCTTTCGTCTTCAGGGAGGGTCGGAACATCAGAAACCACTCCAGGTGGCTAAGGTAGGATGGGTCACTCAGCAGGTTGGACAGAAACAGTCAAATCAGGGTTTACTGAGTTGAGAGCAGAAAGTAGAAAACTGTATTACATTCAACACCATCGCTAAGGAGAGGTGAAACATCAGCTGGGATATATCAGATAGAGATATATGGAGCTAGGAACAAAGTTGAAATGGAATACTGGATATCATGCTGGTTGGTTTGAGGCCTGAATATGAGTCATCACCTTGTTTGAGAGTGGTCCTCATGCAGAAGCACGCTGATGACTGAATTGATGAACTTTAAACTTCAAGTTAAGCTGGGAATGTAGGGCAACCCCGTCGCTTATCTTCTAATGATCTAATTAGTGCCATTTACTCATTAATCTCCAGTAGTGTTTTGAGCAGTTAAATGTGTGCATTGTTTTTGGTACATCAAGGTCATAGTTTTATAGACTTTTGATGCAACTTTTGTGAGGGGTTACTCATACACCACACTAAGACCATGATCTGATTTGTGCTATTAACTAAGACGTTTCCATAACGTCATTGTTTCCGTAAGAAACTGAGATCACTCCAGCCATGCTGGTTCATGTTTAAGCTGGCAGGTTACCTGAGATTTACTGGGAAACACCATTGCAGCAGTAGAAACCACACAGGTGAGCAATAAATGTCACAACAGTTTGGTTCAGTTGTTGAAATCACTGTGGTTCAGGCCAGAATCAAATCACATTGATGTGAAATACTAAAATTATACTGCACTGTGAGAATTATAGACTACTTTTATATTTACATCTTCTTTAATTATGTTCACTGAAAGAGAATATTCAGAGTGTAAAGGAAATATTTAACCTTACATCTCTCATTCGGAGGCTCACCTCATTTAACTCCCTTTGAGCAAATTCTTCATGGACAAGAATTTGGTGCCCACATTTGGCACCACTGAAGCAGTCCAGATCGGAACTTTAGAGAAATCTCATATATGAAAGCCAAGTGGAAAGTTAAAAATATTGATTAGGCTTGCAAGCAGAAAAAAGAGAGATAAAGCTGAAAATGGCTGAAAAAGAAAAACAATAAAAAGTAAATACTTTAAAAAACATTTAGAAAAACATTACATTTTCTGACTTCATATTGATCCATTGTTGTTTGTATCCAATCAGTTCTATGTAATCACCAGCTGCAACGAGTTGTAATAATCCATCTACAGTTGTTGTTCTTCACGCTACCAACCTTGTTTCTCGTGTTCAAAGAGCCTAGGGTCGACTCTCTCTCCTAAAAAAGCTTTATATAGAGAGATCTTATTTGTAGTTTTGATAGTTCAGGTTTTAGCACACCTGCGTGCACATAATGCATGCAAACCTGTACACAGATCGCACAAACATACATACCCGCACACAGTTTCAATAATCGTCAACTGGACAGAACTACTTTTCCAGGTGGCTATTTTTGGTCGAGAAGCAGCAGGTTACGGGGTCAGCCAAGGTGTGTGTTTCAGCTCAGCACTCAAAAATTAACCTCATACACTATTTTTGTACATGGACTCAGTGTCTTGCTACTTAGAGAAGAAGATATAATTCTTTCTTGTCAGTTCACATGCAAAGGGAATCCTTATTGCTCAATGTCTGTTGTACTCCACGTTGTTCCTGTTTAGGGACCACAGGAGCTGGAGGGAGACACCAGCAGGCCTTGGTCAACCTCTTGAGCCCTCATTTTCAAATAAATATTTACCCTAAGATTATTATATTATTATATATTTATATTATATACAGTATCCTCAGATTGTTCCAGCGGCTCAGTAAAGTTTTGTGAAGTCCTGTTTATCGTATATTCCCAAAAATTCTGCCTGGCTTTGTTGAGAATAAATAAAGTTTTGTGGGGTTTTCTACATAACATGGAACTCATAATGATTGTCACTGCGATTGGTTAATGTGATTGACGAGGCTGGTTTAACAGAAATAAAAGTGCAATGGATCCCACATCTTTCTGTATCTACTGTTTCTTATAACTCTCATACCGCCCAAATACTCAATAAACATACATGACAACTGTTGTATTTTCTCTTATATACCTCTCTATCATGTTCAAATAATTGGTACAACAATTCTCAATGGGTGAAGGAGATATTTCTGCTTACAGACCTTACTAATTCTTCCCGTTCAAACCTGTCTCACAAAGATTCCTCTTTGCTCAAATCTTTATTTACTAAAAGGCTAATTGGGTTTGTTTATCATGCACCTCTAGATTATACCTCTGAAACAATCACCATATTCTTAAGGCAGTATTTAGCTACTTAAGAGTGTTCAGTCTTTAAAAGTTAATCCTACAAGTAGTTGACTTTTTCAGAATGTATTGGTATGTACTCAAGAGACCGACAGGACACCAAATCACCTTCACGGCGGTGGACAGCTGCTTCTGTCCGACCATCCAAAACAGCGTGCTTCCTCACCCCTGAGAGTAGGAAGGCGTAATCTTGTCAGATCGCATACTACACCGTCCCTAACAGGTGGTGCAGTTTGGGACTTCACTGAAAGAGCCGGTGTGTCAGTGCCGGGCTTGCGCCTCTATGTGTTTATTTATATGAGTTTATGTGTATTTTCGAACCAGTCCATATGGTATATGTGCATGTGTACGTGCATGTGTGTGTGTGTGTGTATGTGTGTGTGTGTGTGTGTGTGTGTGTGTGTGTGTGTATGTAAGGGTATTATAACTGTTATGACTTGCAACCACAAGGTGACTGACTGAATGAATAATTGACATCTCATACCACTAACAGTCACAGGCCAATTTGAAAGGCTTAGCTAAATGGAGAAGTGGGATTTCATTACAGGCAAACCAGAATAGCTGGAAAGAAAATTAATTAGGCCATTCGAAGCAACACTTCCTTATCTCTGAAATCTAACATTCAACATTCATTCAACATTCATTCAATACATGGCAGTGCCCTCTTAGAGGGCAATCAACACTGGCAATCAACACTGAAAATTTTCATGCATCTGCTTTGAATTTTTTGCGGGACAAGTCGACATTGCTCACATAGACCTGGGGCAATTTAGGGTAGGCATAACACCATGGTCCTGACAGACCTCGGGCACAAATAGCAACGCACCAAATGAAGATGGCTGCTGGCTGGCATTTCCCTGTTAAAGTGTGCATGAGTGCCCTACTCGAGCTGCAATATGTGGCATATGTCTGCAGCAAGAACGAGCTGTCAGGACAAAATCTGCTCTCTGTCAGTCACTATTGAAAATCAAGACGAGACAGCAGCACAGCTCTGTCAGGTTGTTATTTCCTACTCCTACAGATACAAGTGCAAACATTCAATTCTAAGGGAAATAATAAAACAGCAGGGAGAGAAAGACTGAAAAAGTGTCAAAGATTTTATCATTTGCCTCAATATCTATCTCTATTCCATAGCTCTAAATATGTCAGAGCTGTAGACTTGAGACTTGGACTTGCCAAGCTGCTCTGACACTTGAATTAATTGATCCTTGAATCTCATTCAGATCAGACTGGAGTTTTGCAAATATAAACATCAAAAACCAAAAATTTAATATGATAAAATCCTGGAACAATGATCTTTCCTGTGTCTTAAAAGGTTTTGGTTGTGGCAGTATAAATATCTTTTTTAACCCACAACAAGGAAAATGTAAATATGCACTTGCCTTTAATTCTCAGCATTTAGAAGTGAAACGTGCAAATTTTGCCCTCATCTGCTTGTTCAGGTGCGTAAACGCAGCAAGGCATGCAGGGCTGGACTTCGGGAGGCTGACGAGCTGGTGTCCATCAATGAACAGCCATGTGGAACACTATCCCACGCCCAGGCCATGAACCTCATCGACAGCTCCCCTGGGACATTAAACATCCGTGTGAAAAGGTCAGAGGAACAGAGGAATTATACTCTTACTGATGATGAACGCTCCAGAAAAAAATCATATTTAGATGCAGACACAACACATGCAGTATTTACAGTGTACATTGTTGATACTTAAGTGTATTATATTCCTAAAAAAAAACTCAAAACAAAACATTACAATTAAAAAATGTTGTTGATGGTTGCACTAAGAGCCTACTTACTCTAAGAAAGGGCAGAATCCAGATTTAAGAAAATTTGATCTAACGTCACATCCAAGGGCCCTCATTTGGCCCATCAATATTTTAAACCTTCTACTTTTTTACAGGGCGCCTGCTGGTTTTCAGTCCGTGGTACTTGTGACACGTGCCCCATCTCCTCGTATAGACAAAGAGTACCGTGCTGCTCTGCGTGCCATGTCACCCACCCATACCCAACATGCATCTGTCCGTGAGGTCCACCGTAGCCGCTCCTCCGTAACCAGTGGCTTGACATCTCCACCTGGTAGCGAGGCTTACTATGCTGAGACTGACAGTGATGCAGACATGGCTGGCTATGAGCGGCAGCGCCGGCAGAAACGCCGCAGCCCCAGCAACTCTGTCCCTGGGAAACCGACAGGGCGAACCTCCCCTGAGGGCGGGGAGACATCAGAGATGAGTGGGTATGACAGCGCTCCAGATGCACTCGCTTACCCCACTTTGTTGGATGGACATGGGGGAGATGGAGATGGAGGAGGGGCGCTCCCGGGGGTGGCAAGGAGGGAGGTGGTTTTCCAACCTCCTGCTCCAGGAATATGGTCCTCCCAGACATCCACTGAGACCTCCTCCATCATCTCTTCAGCAGATGACCAGGGGCCACGGGATGGAGGTCAAGAGGAGGACAGTGGTTTTCTAGAGCCATCCAGTGTGCCACTGGTATCCCCTGAGAGGGCGAAGGAGGCCTTGATGCTGGGGTCCCGCAGCCAGCTTGTGCCGATGGTGGGTCCTGTGAATAAACCCATTGATGAGGAACTTACAACCACCTACATGGAAAAGGCCAAGCAAGCCAGTAAGTACAGTTGAGCAATACCAGTCTCATTAACCTGTGCTTCCCATGGGTTTGCCACACTTATATATATATTCCTAATAAATGTCACTGGTTGGTTCAAGAATCACAAAACATTTTCAAACTTTTCAAACAGATAAATAGTCATTAGGTTTTTAAGTCTTGCAGTAGATACAGATTCCTAATATTTAACTTTATTTTTTAAAGAATTCTATTTTTAATACTGATTTTTGCTTTATGTTTTTTGATTCCATTATGTCATTATTTAGATTTATTTCTATATATTGATTCTATGTGCCATCTGCTTTGCAGCACAGAAATACATAACTGAAGCGAGGATCATCTGATCTACTTTATTTCCATACACAGTAAAAGTTTTCATTGTAAAAGTAGAGCTCTGTATGCCAGTGTGATGCTTATTTTCTGGCAGAGATTATATGTACAGTTTTTTAAAGCTCAAGACAAATATACCCCTGAACCTCCCAGAGAAAATCTAGATATATGCACTTAAATAGTTCTGTTTTTAACCTCGATGTGAAACTTAATCGAGAAAAACACTCTCCCAGTCTTATTAAATGTCCCAGTCATTTCATCTGACAGTCAACTACCATTAATAACTAAACATCCATAAGTTTTCTTTAGTATGAGAGGGTGTCAATCTAAACTGAGTCTGTTGAACAGAGAATGGCTGGTATGGTTTTCTATATTTACCTCCAAGGTGGGTAAAAACCCCTAGTGGTCAATCTGTGAGTACAGAAAAGTATCTACAGCTGCTTTTAGGTATCTAGTGGCAAAGCAGGAATACTCTCATTTTCCCTGCTACTCTCTCCCTCTCTACTCTAACAGTTTCTCTTTCTGTCTTGTTGTTTTTCTATTCTATCATGTATCTATGAATGAGCAAAACCGGGATATGTCCCAGATGATATAGGTTGGCTCTCAACACAATCGTAGACATGTTATGTTTCTGTAAAATGCACCAACATATAGAGATGTTGAGATAAGACATTCCTAGTTACTGAAGCCTGAAAAATCAACCACTCATGCGTCACTGTTTCACAAATTTTGAAAAGAGGTCAAAAAGTGCAATAATCCAGTGACAAAATACCAGATAGAGAGCACTCACATTGACCAAGCATTCTTTTCTACAACTTGTCATCCTGCCCATCATCCATAATAGGCCCACGAAAAGCACAGAGCTGAGCTATTTGAAGTCAACAGGCTTTTTTAAGAACTTAATAAATTTACTCTTGTAAATCCCCCTCACCAACGCTGAGCGCAGGTTTAACATTCTAATGTCCTACTTAGGAGGTTAGACAAATTAAGAACTCACTTCACGTGGCAGTGCATATTCGGCTAACAGAATTAGGTTGCCTATGATAATCTCCTTAATACCATAACAGGTTAAAGGATATGTTTTGGCTACCCTTTGAAGTTCTCCTTCCAGTCACCTACAACATGCAACTTTCCACTAGCTAGCAAATATTTTTAGTTAAGTTAGATGTCAAAGTACATAAGCCTAATAATGTGCAAATTTATCCTTCACACCAGCTAATGTGAGAAGCTAAAGGCTTGCCTGGAATTTTCCCGGAAGTGCTTCTGCAGCGAGTTAAGCGATGAATGCCTGCTGAAGGCATGGGGGTCAAGACAGGTTTATATGCTCATGTCAGAGACAGTTCTTGGTTTAAAGGTTAAATCAGAAAATTCAGACTTCTTTGACCTTATTGCAGTACTTATGTTATGCTATTGTACAAACTTTCCTAATAGCTATGGCTTTCATACCTTGCAGAATTGAACCGAGGAGATACACAGCAAGACAAGAATGTAAAGGAAGCCAAAAGCAAGTGTCGAACAATTGCATCCCTACTGACTGATGCTCCCAACCCTCACTCCAAGGGGGTACTAATGTTCAAAAAGAGGCGGCAGCGCTCTAAGAAGTACACCCTAACCAGCTTTGGTAGTGTGGATGAGGACAGGTGTCAGGACTCACAAGAGGAGGATGGGGTATTCCCTGGCAGTGAATCAGAGTTTGATGAAGATGGCTTCTCAGCACTACCTGACCCAACTTGGGATAGTGACTACTTAGATATGCTGGAGAAGAGGGCAACTGCAGGTGCTGAAGGTCGTGGGGATGGGTCAGTGGATGCTCCAAGTCCAGGGTTGACTGAAACCGCAGGCAAGGGTGCCCAATTGTTTGAACAGCAGAGAAAGAGAGCTGCTGAGCATGCCAAGAAGGTGGAGACAACACAGCCTCAGTCACCTCCAAAGTCTCAAGTCCAAGAGCAGGCCCAGACGTACCAGTTGCATCCAGAGATACAACCACAGATGCAGCCAAACCTCCAGCCTCAGCTGATGCTACCACCTGGGCCTACAACCATACAGCAAGAACCCTCCAGGGCTTCAGGTCCCATTGCTTTCGGCACCCATGGGGTGTCTAATGGGGAGCTATCCTACTCCGCAGTTAGCACAGCTGGCATGGTATTGTCACCTCTGTCAATGGCACCCAAACAAGCCACTGATCCAGTGGCTATTCTAACCAGTCCTGTAGCACCAGCTGAAACACCATTACCAGAACCACCTGCTAGTAATGTTCTCAACAGAACGGCACGTCCATTCACTCCTGGCTTCATCAGTAACCGAGCTTCAACTGCTCCTGTCACGTTCCGGCCATTGGTCACAAAGACAACCCAACGTCCTGCCTCAGCAGCTGCTGTGCCACCAGCGTTCTCCACTGCCTCCGAACTACCCATTAATGCTACACCAGTAACATCACAACTACCCGCTGGTCCTCCATCAGTGCTCTCCCCACCACCCTGTGTACCTCAAGGTTCCTTGGCTCTGACCCCTGAAGCTCCTGTTACCCATCATCCTCCAGCCATCTCTACCTCTGTAGAGACAATGCAGTCAGCACCATCAATAGTTTCTTTTCATCAGGCTTCATTCGCAACTGTGCACCCAGTGTCTATGCCCTCTATACCACACACGCCAAAAGCACCAGTCGTTGCAGCCCCCGTTCTTCCTGTATCCCAAGTTCCTAATTCAGCTGACCCAATTGCCCCAGTGCCTCCGCTTCAAGTGCCAGTTGCTCAGCTACCTCCACCTCAATTTTCCATGGCACCTGTAAGTCAGGTGTCAGTGGCTACCCAGCCAGAAGCTGTAGCTCCAACTCCTGTTCCTGGTCCAATAGGTCGCACAGGAATTTTACTTGAGGCTCGACGGCGTAGTGGCAAAATCAAACCTATGTTCAATGTGCCAGAAGTCAAAAAGAACTCCCCCAATCCTGAGCTATTGTCTCTGGTGCAGAACCTGGATGACAGGTCCACCCGACATAAATATGGCCAACCACCTGCTGAGGCTCAATATGCTGCTGCAGAGGAGGAAAGGAGTGGTGAGGCTGGCATGGGGAGGATGCCTCCTCCAGTGGCACCTAAGCCAAGGGTCATCCATGAAGCCCCGAAGATTCTTCAAGCAGGGGGCAAGGGGGCCCAGCTGTTTGCCCGCAGGCAGAGCCGCATGGGTATGTTTGTAGTGGACACCCCACCCGAGACCCCTTACCAACAAGAAGTGGCCTTGCAAAATGCAACACAACCCTTTGACTCCTCCCTCAATCCTTCCCTTCCTTCTCAGTGGAAATACTCCCCGAATGTCCGTGCCCCTCCACCCATTGGGTACAACCCACTTCTTGCCCCCTCTATCCCTACGGGGCCTCAGAGGGATACAAGCAAGCCAGACAGCAGGGGTAGAGGAGGCCCCCAAAGAGAAGGCATCAAAGCTCTGGATTTCATGAGAAGACAGCCCTACCAGCTCAACTCTGCTATGTTTAACTATGGGGGCAGTGCTACTAATCTACCAGCCATACCTTCTTACCAGGCCCAGAGGCAACACGGTGATTATGCAACAAGAATGGTGGGCAGTTCATTAATCTCGCCTAAACAGATCCCTCTCAAAACAGCCCGTGTATATGAGATCAAGCGATTCTCCACACCCACACCCATGTCAGCTCCCACTTTGGCACCCAAAGTCATTGCACCCCGCTCAGCTACATCCCTTGGAGAACGTTTGCATCACTCTGGCATTACTTCCCCCCCTCTTGCTCCTTTTACTCCAAGTCTGGCCCCTCTTTTGACACAAGCACCAGTCAGTGCCCAGACCTCAGCTTCACCTCCCTCCCAACCAGCTGGACTGCCCAGCCTCCCAAAATTCGGTGCCACCCCCATTCAAAACCGTATGCCCCCTGCAGCCCCTACACCTTACATGCCAGTATCCCACACCACTGGGCTCCAAGCAGCCAAGCAGTTTCAAAGTGCTCCTGAGCTCACTATTGTTGCCTCTTTGCCCCCACTCAAAGCCAACCCAGTTCAGGCGCCCAAACCACGTTTTGTTGCCACCAAGGGAGGCATTCAGCCCTGTGTCTGGAGGCCAGGGGCAATGTGAACAGTAGAGAAACACAACCACCCTTTGACATCCTCATGTACTATTAATTAACAATGACATTACTAGTCATTTGTAGTCAAAAATATTTTTTTTAATTGGCTCATTGTTCAGGTCAAGCAATGATGCAAAATATCCACTGTCTCAAATTTCTCAGAAGTGACAATTTTCTGCTTTTCTCTTCTTAGATCGTTGTAAATGGAATATCCTTGGGTTTTGGGTGGCTGGTGGAACAAAAAACAAGCATTTTGAGGCTATCACCTTAGATTTTGAAAACAAATTGTAATTGGAAATTCTTTAATCAATTAATCAATTAACTTTAAAAATGACAAATCTATGAAAGTAAGCAGCCCTTCATCCGTTACTCTAAGATGAAAATTCAGATGCAAACATAAGGCGATGGCATGTTTCAGTAACAATAAAATCAACAAACCGGTCACATTTTATAATGTGTTATCTCTTGAATAAGTGCAATAGATCATAAATATCAACTTGCTGTTCAAAACACTGCTTTTCACATTCAATCAACATTCTTTTCACACATTTATCCAAGTAATAATAATAATAATAATAGGGAATATTAGCACATACTGTTTGCTGTGCAGTCCACCATATGCCTGTCCTGGGGAGGTTTGTGTAAGGCTACTGGAGATCTCTTTCTTCTAATTTAGCAGAAACACCATCTAAACAGAGCCTGTACTGAATTATTCTTTGAAACTTGAAGTGTCTGAAAGATGTTAACAACGAATAGTTGCAGTTCTGACCATAGGACTAAATCAGTGAAGATGTATGTTGTAGTATATTGGCAGATGGAGGTGGATGAAGGATTTTATCTTTGAAAACTGTCCTACTAAATGATGTACACAAAATGTTTTGTTTTTTGTTTTTTTTACACATTCTATCTGTACCATCATAAAGAAGAAACCTATGGTGACCTAGTATAGAGTCATCATGTGTCAGGGGTTTAAATGATGCATGATCAGTTGAAAATTGTAAAATGTCTTCAAACACCTCAGCTCACTGTGGAACTATATGTGAAGACAAGGTTTACTCTAGCGATGTCTGTTAGTCAGGTTGTGCTAAATACCTCTGCTCACTATAGCCAGAGAGAAATGGTATCTTTTTAGCAAGGGTCACATTCAACAAGTGCTCGGGCTGTCACTGAACGTACACTTGTCACTGGATATCATAGCTTCCAATTGCCACTTAGGTACACCAGAGCTTCTTTAGTAGCAGTGTGATCTTTGCAGATATATGTAAATTCTTTAACATTTATTAAACAAATAACACAGATGAAGGAATGTGTATTTTGTTTTGATTAATTGTGATTCAATCTGAAGGGTTGCAAGCGGAAGTTGATGAACTGAGTGGCACCAGCATTTGCAAAAGGGTTTAAGGAATGAGATTGGCTGTGGAAGGGGAATAGGGCAGGATAAAGGTAGGCCAGATTACCAAATGGGAACTCAGTTGAAACATTACAGCCCATTTCACAGTAATTATCAGATGTAGTAAAACTGAGATCTATGATTGATTATATATAGTTTTGAAATCCCACAGCCAGTAGAAATCAAATGCTGATGGCCAAGAAAAGTTGGCGCCTGAAGTTTATTGGAAAAGCCAAAGAAGTTTAACTGGTGTCTTTCCATTAACAATGAAAAACGTAAAGGATCGACATCTTTAATGGCTATTTACCATGAGAGAATGGGTATGTTAACGGAAGCAAGACAGAAAGATATGAATGTGTTGTTTTCAGTTTTGGAGATACTTTTGCTATTTTTTATCATTTCTGAAATATAATTTCTCTTGCCGCTTTTTCTTGCTTTCATAATATGGATATGAAAACTCTAGGTTGTGGATATAGTTATGTTGAGGTGTAAAATATGATAAATACGTATTTCTGAATGCAGTTGGATTTAAATAATATGTGTGAAAATGTTTGTTATTACTGCTGAGTAGAAGTTTTTACTAACAAGGAGACAAGACCTTTTTAGAAGAATAAAATTAGGTTTGAAAGCTCTCCACTTGTCTGATGTCTGACTTTACACTGCCCCCTGTTGTTCATTGTGTGAAGCTGCACTTTTCTTATAATGTACAGTACATGCTTGGAATCAATGATAATATTAATAAATGAGCAATGCAATAACTATTACTGTACACACACACACACACACACACACACACACACATACAGTGTAAGTATTTGAATTTTTTAAGCCTATTTGGTATTGTTTTTTTTACACATTCTATCTGTACCATCATAAAGAAGAAACCTATGGTGACCTAGTATAGAGTCATCATGTGTCAGGGGTTTAAATGATGCATGATCAGTTGAAAATTGTAAAATGTCTTCAAACACCTCAGCTCACTGTGGAACTATATGTGAAGACAAGGTTTACTCTAGCGATGTCTGTTAGTCAGGTTGTGCTAAATACCTCTGCTCACTATAGCCAGAGAGAAATGGTATCTTTTTAGCAAGGGTCACATTCAACAAGTGCTCGGGCTGTCACTGAACGTACACTTGTCACTGGATATCATAGCTTCCAATTGCCACTTAGGTACACCAGAGCTTCTTTAGTAGCAGTGTGATCTTTGCAGATATATGTAAATTCTTTAACATTTATTAAACAAATAACACAGATGAAGGAATGTGTATTTTGTTTTGATTAATTGTGATTCAATCTGAAGGGTTGCAAGCGGAAGTTGATGAACTGAGTGGCACCAGCATTTGCAAAAGGGTTTAAGGAATGAGATTGGCTGTGGAAGGGGAATAGGGCAGGATAAAGGTAGGCCAGATTACCAAATGGGAACTCAGTTGAAACATTACAGCCCATTTCACAGTAATTATCAGATGTAGTAAAACTGAGATCTATGATTGATTATATATAGTTTTGAAATCCCACAGCCAGTAGAAATCAAATGCTGATGGCCAAGAAAAGTTGGCGCCTGAAGTTTATTGGAAAAGCCAAAGAAGTTTAACTGGTGTCTTTCCATTAACAATGAAAAACGTAAAGGATCGACATCTTTAATGGCTATTTACCATGAGAGAATGGGTATGTTAACGGAAGCAAGACAGAAAGATATGAATGTGTTGTTTTCAGTTTTGGAGATACTTTTGCTATTTTTTATCATTTCTGAAATATAATTTCTCTTGCAGCTTTTTCTTGCTTTCATAATATGGATATGAAAACTCTAGGTTGTGGATATAGTTATGTTGAGGTGTAAAATATGATAAATACGTATTTCTGAATGCAGTTGGATTTAAATAATATGTGTGAAAATGTTTGTTATTACTGCTGAGTAGAAGTTTTTACTAACAAGGAGACAAGACCTTTTTAGAAGAATAAAATTAGGTTTGAAAGCTCTCCACTTGTCTGATGTCTGACTTTACACTGCCCCCTGTTGTTCATTGTGTGAAGCTGCACTTTTCTTATAATGTACAGTACATGCTTGGAATCAATGATAATATTAATAAATGAGCAATGCAATAACTATTACTGTACACACACACACACACACACACACACACATACAGTGTAAGTATTTGAATTTTTTAAGCCTATTTGGTATTGTTTTTTTTTTTTTTTACCACAGCATAACCTCCATTCAGTCAAGACTATCTCCATATGAATGTGCATTACTCAATATTTAACTAATAAATGTGTGACCTAAGATTAATTGCAATTTTACTGTCAATAATGAAGGAAGATCCTGAATCTATAAATTCTGAGGGTTGTTTCAATTTCTATTTCTGGTTACGCCAAGCTTCCCTAAGCATATTCTCTCCCATCTTCATAAAGTGTCTGACCTACCAAGGTAATTCATCGCTCTAGAATAGCTTGGCTTATTTTGAATGAACTAAACAGACATAAACAATAAAAAAATAATTGAACAGCATTTCATCATAAGGAGGCCATAATGTGTTTCCATAAAATGCTAATTATCCGTCAGAAAAAAATTAATTATGTGGCTTGTGTCCTATGTGATTAATCAGGGTTGTTGTCAGTGTCATGCCTTACATGTTTTTTAGCGGTGAAGGTACAGAGAAAATCATTATATTCAGATTGATAAAAAAATTGGTAAAATTATGAAGATTAGAAGACCAGCATTACAACAAGCTGAGATGACTTCTAGGGGTAAAAGGAGCAATAACAGCAGAGAAAACCATGCAAGCAGTACTAGGCTTTGCCACTAGATAGTGCCAGGTTGAAAGATTTTTTTAAGGAGGGAGAGACAGAGAAAAAGAGAAAAAACAACCAAGGTATTTAAGGTATTTGAAATATACAGTACATATAATACTTTAAATTTCTAGACTTCATGAAGCCTTTAGTTTCCAACATTTTGCCACTGAGAGGAGATGTGGGGTCTGCGTTCGACACTTCTGAGCCTCAACGATCCATCAGTAGGGCATTTTGTTTCCAACCTCCATTTTCATGGGGAACCTATATATAGGGCTGTTAATATCTAAAAAGAAGCTTATTTATGCTATAAACTGTATTTTGCCATGTCTCTACTCTAAATAAAAATTTGTTCTCTAACTACTCAAAATAGATCAAAAACAAGAAACTGTTTTCTCAACTTCTGAAAAGTTTTTATCTCAAGATGTATTGAAAACACCTTCGTCCTCCCCTTGTCTTCCCTTTATCCTAAAACTTGGCCACTTGATTTGTCAAAGAATCAATTACCCCAGAGATCTGTTGAGGAGGTGTCTCAAAGTGCAGATAACAAAAAAAATTACAAAAATGTGAGAGTGACTTTTTTTTCCCTGAAAAATAATAATGGTCATCATTTTTGGTTCCAAACTACTTCAGAAAAAATAGCATTTAAACAATATAGAAATAGGAAGATTCGATTAACACAAAATGTGAGGGAAAAACAGCAATAAAAACAAAAGTGCACAGCATAAAACATTAATATGCAGACAAACAAAAATGAGCATAAGAAGGTATATGTACAGTACATTAAGTGTGAAGTGAGTTTGTAGAAGAGATTTGAAGGAAGACACAGACGGTGCAGTATCCAGCATACTGGACCAGAGCCAACAGGGACCCACACAACAAAGCCTGGAATTCCTATTTTCCTTCATGTAAGACCACATATGGTCAGACTGACTGTATTGAAGTGATCATGCAGCAAATGAAAGAAAACGTTCTTTACACTTTGGATTAAACAGACGTTTGAAGATAGGTCTAAAATTACTACTGCGGGGTTAGAACCTAGTATTTTAAGAGGAGGCTTGACAAGCGACTGTCTAAAATAAGGCAGAACTAAGCCAAATATAAGTGAACCATTTATGATAAACAAAGCCAGTGATGTTGGACAACTGCCAAGATTCCAGGCTAAAAAAATGAAACACTTAGTATTTACAAAACAAAATACTAACTTACTACAGATCAGCAAGTTCAGCATTACATGTAAATAAAAGAACTATATTTAAGCTTGGTCAGGAAAACACTCAGTCAAAACAACAAAAGCTGTGCCGACTTGACATTTCAACAATGTATGGTATGATATGAAATGGTAGCACTAATAAGCCCTAATGAAAGACGAGAAATGCACACTTTTGTGATTATTATTTTTCAGTTAAAAAAGATACACAGAATTATTCTGTTACTTAGTGTTGTAGAAAAAATAGCTACAACTGAGAGAAGTAAGGATATGTCTTCTGTACTGTTTCTAGGACTTTGCAGGTTTTTAATCATCTGAGAATATTAAGTTCTACCATGACACATAAATGACCTATCTAATAATTACATATCATGACTTTTAGTCAATATTCTGAAATTTGACTATTTGTAGCTATGATACCAGTCTGTTAGTGGGTCTACCACTTTGGTGCAGGATGAAATATCTCAGCAAGTATCAGATGGTTTACCATGAAATTTGTTCAGACATTCACGGTTCCAAGACGATTGATCCTAATTTCTTTGGTGATCCCCTTACTTTTTCTCTAGTGACACCATGGGTTAGACATTTTTGGTTTTCAGTGAAGAGCCTCAGTTGGAATGAGTGCACTTAGGGAACTTATGCACTCATGACTGAGTAATTCTAAACTATGGCAATGGCCATGGGTTTCCGGCAATGTTTTTATAGCACTTTTGGGTTATTTTGTCTTAAAATTAAATGTATACACTTAAATTAGTGTTCATGCATCTTTACTGCAATGTTCCCAAAATGAGCAACACTAAACTGGAGATGAAATGATAAAACATGTACTGTCTTTAATCTGTATTGCCCTTTAGATGCTCTCCCATAATGTTTGCATGAGCTCTTTTAGCTGTGCAAATATTAGCCAGTGTCTGACAGCTCTGTCTCCATATGTCTATCATGCCCAGTCAAATGACGCCACAGAGAAACTGAAAATGTGACAATCTAGTGTCAGGTTAGAGTAATGTAGGGAGTAAATGTGCCAGCTCTCACTCTGTAACACAAACTTAGCCCTTATATACACATGTGTACTTAACTCTAATGTTGCAATGTTCACTTGTATATATACGCTAATCCCCCTCCCTAACAGTCTGTCTATCAGTCTCTCTGTGTACCCCAAACACACCCCAAAGTCCTTTGAGGTTATCTTATAGCGGAGTTCGGTTCCCCTCGATCTTTGCTACTAAATATAGGCATCTGAGCCATCTGTGAGAATGATTTTGGTCCCTTAATATCACCATCAGCACTTTCAGCCAGCCAACAGACCCCCCACCCCCCACCCCAGCCCCCACCCCCCCTCCCTATATTCATACTCCTAACCTCAACCACTACCCCTTCCGTCTTGACACCAACACTGCTGCCACCCACACCCCCAACCCTCTGGAAGATCTGCCATCTGAGTGTAGGGTGGGTTTTGCACTTCTTGGGACCTGGGTCCAGCCATACACAGGGTCAGAGGCGCTGAGGGATTTGTAAACTTGTGACCGAGATCACCAGAATTGAGCCCCCTCTGCTTTGTTTGGTATTTATAGGTCTGTCTCTCCTCCCTTGGATCCAAACGAAAACCCGGTGAGTGGATCTGCATCCCATCGATGTGCTGTGCTCTACTAATCAACCAACAGCTTGGATTTAAAGTCTACTTACAAAAGTGGGGAAAAGGGAATAAACACTTGCAACATATTCCTGGTCAAAATTTCTGTGGCTTGTGCAGCTGAAAAGAAATAACAGAAGAAGACCTCAGCAACTAAGCGAACAAGATTAATACTTTGCTTTTGATGAGAATGTTTTTGTTTCTTGCAACAAATGGCTCTGACAGTCATTTTGCTGCTTTTAGACTTTCTTGGTACATCTTAAAATGACCAAAAGAAACAGGTGAATGTGTTGACAATCCCTCTCTGTGGGCGTTGCAGAGATTTTATATGGTGTTACAAAACCCTGATGGGGGGGGTGGTGAATCTTACTGCAAGGGGTCCCTTAGCTTGTAATTATTTAAGGGGATTGAAATGGTGTCCAAAACCCTACTTGTTAACATCCACAACTATTCCAGATCTCACTGGTGTTTTGAGAGAGGTTCAAACATGCACTAAGAATTGTTTTATGGAGGTGTGTATTGTGTCCTTTAGGGCTGTGTCAAGCCCGTTTAATAGTCGAATGACGCCATTACGCGTCACTAAAATGTCTTGGCTGGAAAAGGCTTTTAAAAATAGCCGCACTGGGTTGAGTTACAGCCAGTAGATGAGATGTGATGTTTTGCCACTTGACTGGGAATTAAAGAAACTACTGGGAGCTGAAAGTGATATGCATGTAGAAAGGCAAAAACCAGTTCAACATAAACACATAAGATAGCGTTAGACTAAGGAGGTTGTAAGACATTTGGTTGTTAATGTTAACATGCGTCAGTGGTGATTCATATCTTGACAGATGAGACAGAGGAAAGGATTACTCTCACTTTCCCCGCCAACATTTTCCCATGCAGGCTGCAGATTGGGGAATATGATCAGATGATATGAATAATGCCAAATGCTATTTTATGATCCTGGGACCTTCACTCTTACTGCAGTAGAAAAGCACCAGGGTGCACTGATCATCCATTTCTGCTTCAACCATGGCATGCTTCTGTTTATGTTGACTCAGTCTGTGTACAGATCTTGTAACCCTAAACAAAACTGAAACATGCATTAAGCTATATATTTTCCTTGGGGCGGACATGTGTCACACTGGAGAATGCGGGGTATGTGAGGGCACTGACATCCCCCTTGAACTTGAAAAATGAGCCGTGCTGTCTGTCCGTCTGCTACATTTGTGTCCCATGGATTCACTTTCAAGGGTTGTTGATGGCCGTAGGTGTTGACGGTGAAGGGTGATCTTGAGAAGATGGTTGAAAACTTAAACAAAGACACTCCCTTCAGTGCATTTGAACCTTATTCTGAACCTGCAGCTGTTTCGATTAAGAGTCAAATTACTGTTAATGAATTCCTCTGAATAGGCACAATGGTAATTGAAATATAAAATCATAATATGAAATAAGTCATCAAGCAAAACTTCCTTGGGTTGCTGCATTGAAAACAGCATTTGCTTTGGTTATATTTCCTTCTTTTATTTTAAATTTCTCTTTTTGGTTTAGTTTTATTTTGTATTGAATATCTGAAATGTACAGCTTCACAACAAAATAGCTTTGAAAGAAAGAGGTTGGCTTTCATTACTTCTATCCCTGCTGAATATGTTCAAAAAGCACACACTCAGTTTCAAATAAGGTTTTTTCTTCTGTATGTTTGCAACTACTACTTATACTCTTTCCTGTCCTTCCAGTCATGCCTCTAAGAACACCTGTCCCTGTAAACAAGCGGAAAAAGCCCTCCAAGATCATAACTGACCTATCACATGTCACTCAGGATGGTAAGGCTGACATGAAACAACATGGATATGAAACCAAATGTTCATAGGGTCTGGATATCTTGCTCAGTACAGTGATGAGGATATTAAACAGTTTTTCACAGTTTTTTGTTACTAAATGTAATGACAAGTGCATAAAATATTGTGGCTAAGAAGTGCTAAACTCATTATTACTCTTATTTTGCAGCATGTTTATTAAACATGTCAGTAAATGATCGTCTCCCTGGTTTATTGGCTTAATGAAAGCTACCATTCATCAAATATGAAAGATTCAGACCTTGTATATTTCTGGGTAACATGTCGTTTTCACATTTTCAAAACACTACTCCAATTTTTTTCGATGTTCCTTACCTAGAGTATGAGTCGGAGCCGGAGGCATCTGAGTTCGACCTAGGAACAAAGATCAGGACTCCCAAAGAAATCATGCTGGAGGAGCTTTCCCTGTTGAAGAACCGAGGCTCCAAGATGTTCAAGATGAGGCAGCAGAGAGTGGAGAAGTTTATCTATGAGAACAATCCCGACGTCTTCAGCAGTGAGTCGATGGTGAGAGCCTAGTTCTTGGAGAGAGAGACAGAAAAAAAATTGAATCCCTCTTCTGTGATTTCAAAAGAAAATGTTCTCATAAGTTAATGACACAATGTCAACAAGACACCCAAGAAACCCTGAAACAACCTCGAAACATGGAGAAATGTGGCAGCGTTTACAGCAACTTATCTTTATTTGTCACCTTACAATACAGATTTTATTTCATATAAAACCATTTTAAAGAAATATAGCACTAGGACATCTGTAAATGAAATTTTTACATTTTTTAAATTCTAAGTCACTTGGACCAATTATGGTTAAACATTTGGCCTTATTCATTACGGATCAATCAAACCTAGCTAGATTAGAGATTTCTGTCATCTGGAAGCAGGTGAAGACCTCCAATACATAAAAAGGACCCAGAGCACTCTGTAATGCTTGTCAGATATAACGTCAGGAATATGAACCGAGGATAATCAGCAGAAACAAAGGAATTTGTTATGTGGCACATGGTTGGTTATTTTGATCACGTTTCTTTCAGGATAACCTCCAGACATTTGTTCCCTCTCTGGGAGGTCAGATGATAAGCGTCGGTGGGCATTTTGTTAGCAAGCAGCCGGGAAAGCTGCATTTTGTGGGGATTCATAGTGGAGGAGCCCCTATGCCTCCACCAAAGCCTGGAAGCAAAGGTGCAGGAGGAGCAGGAGGAGCAGGAGGAGCGGGAGGAGGGGGAGGAGCGGGAGGTGCTGGAGGACTGGGTGGTGGCGACCATGGGAAAGGTGGAAAAGGAGAAGATGCCAGTGAGTGGTCCCCACTAAAAGGTTGGTATCGATTTTTTTTTTTTTTTTTGGGGGGTTCTGTTTAATGGCCCAAGGCCTCTTAGTGCTCAAAGGATTTAAATATACAATCACAAAAAAGTAGATATCTTCTGATATGTATCTGATTTAACTGGACTTATTATAAACCATAGAGAGAGATTTTTTTATTATTAACAATGAATGAATGGATAGATGATTAACGAACACATAGATTAATTGAATTATTGTTTTTTTTTTTTTTTTTTCAATTATCGTGTAATAGAATACCAACTTAAAAGGAACAGTTTGACATTTCGGAAAATACATTTATTTAATTTCTTGCCCAATACAGCTCTTGATACAGATACAGATGGATACAGATCCTATGTCTGTACAATAAATAGGTAAAAAAGTACCACCACCAGCCAGTCAGCTTAGCTTAGCTTAAAAACTGGCTATGGATGAAAAAGCTAGCTTGGCTCCATTAGAATGTAACAAAAATTGGGTAACTAGCACCTCCACAAATGCTCACTAATTCAAACATTATATCTTGTTTGTTTAGTCTATTTTGTCATGGTTATGTCACACAACCAGTAGAGACACTGGGAAGCCACTGCACATGGTCAATATATAGTCAAGCACATAACCATAACATAACACTACAATGCGTTACAGATATGATAAGTTATGTAAAAACCTTTTTTTTTAGACTTTGGACGGAGCCAGGTTAACTGTTTTCCCTTGTTTTAGTCTTTGTGCATAGCTAAACTAAGTGGTTGCTGGCTCTAACTACATATTTACAGACATGGTATTAATCTTCTAATCCAACTTAAGGAAAAAAAAAAAAAAATTAAAATCAAATCAAATCCAACAAGCACGTCTCCCAAAATGTTGAATATTTTCATCTACAGTGGGGGTGAAATGTCTCAGGCCACTCTCTCAAAGTGATCTCTTATGTACTCACTGTACATAAATGATCCAAAAACACCACATCAAATGATCTAGCCATGGATTTTTCCCTCTCAGGAGGCGGAAGCCATAATGCAGCTAAGAAGCATACTCACGTGAAGACTTATGTGTCACCATGGGAGAAGGCCATGAAGGGCGATGAGAGTTTGATAGCCACTCTGAAAATGTCAATGCCTGGCCCCATTGAGCAAAAGGATCTGCACAAGTACAAAAGCTTCAACAGGTACTTCCCTCAAGACCTGACTTTTTTAAGTGCTTTGTGACAAACAGGGGCTTTAATTATCCTCTCACCTCGCTCTTTTTAGGTCTGCCATGCCCTACGGCGGCTTCGAGAAGGCCAACCAGCTCCTGAAATTCCAGCTGCCAGAATCCAAGGCAACCAAACATGAGCCTGAACCCATAGTGGTGTACGAACATGACATCGGTTGCCGGCCTTCCTTCAACCGCACTCCTATTGGCTGGGTGGGCAGCAGCGAGCCCAGCAGCTATCACATGGAGAACGATGCTGTGCCCTTTGACGGGGAGACCGACGAGCTGTGAAAAGAAATATTCATACTGTGATTACATTCAATGTGCACATGCACACACTCAAGCACGAATGCATGCATACATGCTAGCATGCACACAAATTATAGATGACCTTACGTTTAACTGTTATACTGATGAATTTGAAACTGTCTGACTGAAATCGTACATTAGATATGGTCATGTTCTTATCTTGCTCTGCATTTGGTTGTAGGGCAAAGAAACAAGCTTAGATGTTACAAGGAGATGAAACATCAAACGTTTCTTTGTCGAATTCAAAAGTGGAGCCTAAACCCTCCTTTAATTTATCCAATAAGTTATTGTTCTCATTTAGAATTTGTTGAGCTTGTCAATGAGGAAAAAATCATGTATGAAGGATAGGTTTATGCAATGACACTGTTGTGCATGCTATCTTGATGTTAACTTGTTATCATATTTGTTATTTTCCCAGTGCCTTTTTTTGTTGTTAAGATTCTCTTATCTTTTGTTGAGCTATGAAACACTACAAACCAGTCTATTTTAGGATGCATGCATAGAGTCAGTTGCTGATTCATTAATAAACAGTTTATCCACAATATACTATTTAAAACTGTAATAATCCTCTAGTAGAGTGATTAAATTGTCAGGGGAAATCATTTAGTGTGCGTTAAAAATCCTTATCAATGAAATTCTCCACATTTGTTCGTTTTCCCAAGTTACTCGAATTTGCATGCACAAATTTCAGCAATGTTTTCAGGACATGAAAGGAGATCTTATAAACAACAAAAAACGTTTTTAGGTGCCGTGAAAGAAAACCTACTTTTTTTTCAGTGACTCAGTAGTGGTGACTGAAATGGCTTGGAAAATTAGAAATCAAAAGAAGGGACAATATCAGTTGCATTTAGTTGCTCTTCAACAACAAAGGATGTGGCATAATAATGTAGAAATCACATGAAGTAAAGTGTGTTTATATATAATAAACTGTACTATAGAGGCAGCAAGACAGTAAATATGTATCAGCTCACAATGAAAAATCAATTAGAGGACTAATTCCATTACTATTTTTTTAATCAGATTTTCATTTATTACATCAGGCTATCAAGTTACATGAGTATTTTTTTTAATCTTACTGTCATTACTGATTTCCCTTTGTTAGTTTATATGAAAGATGTAGACTCAAACCAGTGATGGAAAAAGTACTGAGATCTTTTACTTAAGTAGAGCTAACACTACCATACTATAAGAGGAATTAGCAGTAAAAAGCACTTGAGAGTATAAAAAGTGAAAGCACGCATTAGGCTGAGAGTTGAGAGGGTTATATTATGTATTGGGATTATTACACCCTATGAATTACTGTGTTTGCTGCGCTTTAACGCTTTAGCTGATCGAAGCGGAGCTAATTTTAACTAATTTATATGCTACTGAGTAGTTCAGTCGACGAATGCATCATAGAAACCGATAAATTTTCACCTACATGTTCAAAACATTTCGATCTTCAAACAAAACCAGAGCTCTCACACAATATTATATGTACGAACGGGACCGATGAGGGGAAACCTGACGCGCTGGACGCTAGATGAGTTAGCTGACTCCGGAAGATGGCGATAGCGCAAAAATCCGGGATGCGAGCTGCTCTTAAAAAATCGAAAGAGGAGGAAGAACAAGCACCTTTGAACGTTGGACACCGGAGTGTACAAGCGTGATGGTGCCGAGGTCCAAGCACCGTCGGACGGTGCGATCTACAGTTTACAGAGACGCAATGAACACCGGCCCCGCGTTGTTAGGTAACACTGCGTCTCCTCTGAACGATTAGCTTGTCCAGCTAACGTTAGCTAAAAGTCGTCCGACCGGGGCCGGCTTTTAACTTTCCCGGTAACCCAACAAGCGTGGGAATTAAAGCAAACGGCCAGAGGGGCACTGAGACGTGTAAACACGCAAGCCGACTCGATTTAAACGGCCTCGACATGATGGAAAAACGCCGAGAAGATGCCAAGCGACGTGACCTGGTTTATGTCTTCACTCGTCGTTTACCTCCAAACGTTCGCCCGGGCGGCGTTGCCAGATTCGAAATAACAAAAAAGTAACCCAGGATGAATGTCGATCCCGCCCAGATCACCTGATTTAACCTTTTATTCGTTTACATTTTCGGGAGATAAAGTACGCCGAATTCGCTATTAGTAGTTCCTGATTGCCGTGTGCCATTAGATGAACTGATAACCATCACCGGATCACCTTGATACTGAAGAAAACTTGAAAACGCGATAATTCTCGGGCAAATTCTCGAGTTATAAAGAGCGTCTTTTTTTTCTGATTGTAAGCGAGTTTATAAACGTTTATATGCAATCAACTTTGGGGATAATGATATCCCCTGAAAGTGTAAGTCAAATTAAATCTAAAAGTGTTGTATAATTTGTGTGTGTTCGGATGTGACCGACCTAAGGCTAAGACGGTTTTTGACAGAAATTAATGCAATCGGGCGCACAGGTTTCCTAAAGTGTATTACTTGCCACCCTTTCTGCTGAAACTGTCGATCCTAGTCTTAACTTACACTTTAAACCTCTTCTCGTCGACGGAAACGACCCTAATTGTAGGAAAAGTGGCCGAGACGACACCAACCTGTCCAAATTAGTCACCGTCTGACCTAATTGGTCGGGAACATGCCCAACCTGGCAACACGTTTCGGCCAGGGCTCAGTGTTACCTAGCAACGGCAGCGATCGCTAATAGATATCGGTTCGATACGTTGACTCCGAGCGCAGCTAGTCCGGTAAGTACAGCGAAAATACTACAAAATAATAAACGTCGACGAATTCATCGCGCGTTTTAACTAAAAGTATATAGGTTGAGGTAAATTAAAAGACCCATATGAATTTGATTCCGTGGAAAACGTTTGTTAAATGGGATATTTCTGTGCCTTACTTTTCTACTTTTCACACTTTGACGTTAGCTCGCGGAGTTTACTTCAGTCAGTACAATGTAAATAATACTTGACAATGAACGTTAACGTGGGCGGATTTCTGTTGCCATTAACTACTCCAATGATTTATAACATGTAGAAGAGAATTTTGAATCCAGATTTCATGTGAAAAAGAATTAAAATTATTACAGAATCCAATAAGCATGTATACTCTGTAATGCTACCACGGTTGGTGTTTGATATTGAGGGCTGCATCCAGAGTTTCCAAATATGATTTTATTTTAAAGTAATGCAGTTATAGTTCATCTAATTTATTTATTTTTTTTAAATGGTATGAGTCCCTTACTGTTTTTAAAGTGTAATTATGGTGCTACAGTATGATGGTACAGCACCTCTGATGAGATAAGGAAATCCCCGCAGGTGTTCTTGGGTTAATATCTGTGAGACGACAATCTCATATTGCTGCAACTAGTTTGTTTTTTTTTTTCAATTGAAAACAGACATTTTAAAAACTAGTGCCGAATAAGTCGTTTCGGTTTCACGTCCACAGGATACGTTGTATGTATCATAATCAAATTTTAATTTCTTTTTCAACTCAGTGTTATAGCCAATTACTGCTTCTGAATCCAATAACCTAATTAAGTGTGTTTGTGTTTCTCAATCACTCTCTTTTAGGTGCGCTATAGCACAGTGATTTTACCCGATGACATCAAAATCAAAGGCCCAGTTGGCACCCCTGCCACGGATAGAGATCCTTGCCTATTGGATGCTGTCCTTTGGCTCGCATCTATACTCTTTCTACCAACTGCACAGGTTCTCCAAAGGTAACGTAGATGGACAGATATCAATATGTTGTTTCAATGGCCCGTGAAGAAAAGGTGAAGAAAAATTAAGTTAATTACTGTTTTGTACCTCAGAGCATGAAGTTGGATTAGAGAGAGAATTCCAGTTGGAGAAAGGCCTTCTTAAAGGTTTTAAAAGGGTAAGTGCAGTGTTGAAATTTCTGATTAAAAAGCCAATCTGAACCAACGTTATGATGCATCTCACTGCAAACTTAAGTTTATTTTAAGTCAAGAGTGTCCAGTCCTGATTTAAGATATTTTAAAAACTAAAAAGCCTTAAAAACCTTGTTTGAAGTTAGTTTCAGTTTCAGTTTTTTGGATGTCTTTATCCAAAATGCCTTTGGTTGATACATTAAAATTAATGTTAAGATCCTCTTTTGAACAGGCTGTTTTAAAGTAACTTGTTTTTGTCAGGACCCATCAGACTTTGAGTGGAGTTTCTGGACTGAATGGGCCAAGAAGTCTTTAGTGTGGACCCTGACTGGTCACGGCGTCCTATCGAGATTGACCAGCATCTTTTACCCCAAGGTAGGAAGCAGCTACAGTGACATTAAGTGGAATGTAGCTACGATGCGGGAGATGTTTTCAACATTTTCTGTGTTTCTCCAACAGCTTAGGGTGCCAGCACTTGCAATATATGGCCTCTTAGCAGCCATCAGCATGCTGGGAGTTAATGGCGTGAGTGTGCTGCTGCTACATCTGGGTCTGTCCTTTGCAGTGGCCCAGCTGCGAAAGCCTGCTCTGTCATGGGCATGTAACCTGCTGCTGCTCTGCACACTTCACATCCAACCACTTCAAGAGATCCAGGTGGGTTTATCACCTGACCTATACTTGTTCCTGTTTTTGGAAAGGTATCTTCATCTTGAATTAGGATAGAACAGACAAGTAAAAGTTATGTTTCAAAGTAAATTAAAGGACACATTTAAAAAGTTTTTTGCTCTTTAAATTTTAATCTCTTAAGTATGTTTTTACATGTTGTTTGCTAGGTAAAAAACAGTCATAAAAGCCACAAAACTCCATTAAGTGGAAAAAAAAATAAATCCCCAAACTTGCAAAAGAAAAGACATTGTCTCACTCTTCAGGCAGAGTAGAAAAGTGGGAGCAGCACCAGAAAATCTTCTCCTCACCTGATTGGCTGTTCCTTAACAAGCTGATTGAGCTTATCTTTGACTATAGCCACTACCTATACCATCCAGAGCAGTGTTTTTCTTTATTTGCATTGTAAAAAATGTATAATTTCTTTACGATGTGGTACTAAAAGTCAAAATTTGAGAATTACTGTTCAGTCAGACCATTTGATTATCTGTAAATGTCATATTTGCAAAGAACACAAGAGGGAGCAAGATACTAAAGGGATGTAGGATGTGAAGTCATTCGGCCAATCAACTCCAGTCAGACAACAAATGGAGATTTTACTAAACTGCCTTTTATTCGATACCACACTTTGATGACCACAGTGAATTACAGATTTAAAAATATTTGAAATAAGTTTTAATATGATTTTAGGGAACTAGTTCTATTCATTTTTACACTGATCAGCTAGTATGGAAACTGGCTCATTGTATTTCACTACTTTTAGGATAATCGAAGATCTAACTTTCTCTAAAAACATCCTTTAACTGCACAGTATCTGAAAAATTAAGCATGGTTACAGCAAGAAAACTGTGCTCCAGTCACAATTGTTAGAAATTTGAATTAATAAAGTGAAGCAGACCTCACAGACCTGCACATGCATCTAAAAATCTGCCTTCCTTCCCTCCTGTGCTCACCCTCCCCTCCCACATGCAGTGTTCAAGCACAACTTCAAAAGCAATGATATTCCCAATGCTTTTAAGCAGACTTCATTAAATTTGTCTTAAGCATATATTTGTTAATATGTCGGAAGAGCTGAGAAATTTTCTTAACCAGTCTTATATGTAGACTGGTTTAAAAAACAATGCTAAAATATGCTGTAATCTACTAATGTTCTCATTAGGTATAGAGTGGTTTTAAAACTGCATCTAATTTTAGTGTCAAATTGTCACTATTTATATAAGGATTCCCCAGAAATGTGTTAAAAATAAATGGCCTTGCCACTGTATATCACAGAGAAGCTGGTACAAGACCGAGGAGGAGTACTATCTGCTGCTCTTCAGTGTAGCTGTCTGTGGTCTGCGCTTCATCAGCTTCAGCCTGGAGCATTGCTGGTGCCCACCAGACCGTGGTGGAGTTGCGCAGTTCTGTTGGTTGTTTTCATACACCTTCTATCATCCTTTTTTCTACAATGGACCCATTATCACATACAAAGACTACATTGAGCAGGTAAGAGAGCCATCAAAGGTTACTCCTGAAGTAAACTGTGATTGTTACCAAAAAAAAAATGGCCTTTTTGTTTTTGTCTGGAGGAGGCTGAAGCTGATTGCTGCTCTTAAGTGCAGGTAATCTCAGGTCACAGTTTTAAAAGCATATCAGAAAACACATCAGTGGTAGGTTGTTTACAAGAGGACAGTAACTTGAATATATTTTTTTATATATTTGTTCTGATTTTGTCTGACTTTCACATCACTTGTGGACCTTTTTATACCTGCCGAGTTAATTCATACGTATTCATCCAGTATGTGTCAGTCCTGGTATTTGGACTTTTGGCAGTGAAGATTCAACCAACAACTCCTAACAATTTTCTCCCGTTCTCCACTTGCAGATGCGAAGGCCTTCAGAGGAGGCTTATAGGGATGACTCTGCTTTTAGTTACTTGGTGCTCAGATCGGTGCGGATCACTCTGTGGTGGTGCATTGCAGAATACATGATCCATGTAATGTACATGCACTCCATCCAGTCTAATGAGACCTACTTAGAAATTCTCCCTCCTTGGGCCTTGGGTAGGTGTTTTATACTGTATGTATTTTTGGCATTTATGCATGACATAACAGTATGTTTCGGCTTCAGTGTTTCCCTGACACCCACTTCAGACACACACTGAACATGTTTTCACAATCCAGAATTTAAAAACATGTTACCCTCACCGAATTTAGTTGGTTCCATCAGATATGTTGATTACTGACTTAATCATTGTCCTCGATTCACAATTCAGTTTTCCTGATGTTTGTCATGATTTTGTTTGTATTTGACATATTCATTTTCACCTGGAGTCCTGCCTTTTAGGAGGTACACATAATTCATACAAGTGGATGCCGTGGTCTATATATACTTGGATATCTGCAGGGAAAAAAAAAACTCGACTTAATTATTATATTTTGAAATATTTGTTTGAACACCTCCCTTTTCCTGCTACACAGGCGGTCTGGCCCTGGCCCTCGTCCAGTTCTTCTATGTGAAGTATCTGGTACTGTTTGGCCTTCCGTCCATGCTGGCCACATTGGATAAACTCATTCCCCCAAGGCTTCCCTGTTGTGTCAGCATCATGTACAGTTTCACGGGGATGTGGAGGTAAGATCAAGAAGCGGAACCAACTCCAGTTAGCACCAAAGACATAAATACATTATTTGAGTGGACACGGGCCAGCATTCCTTGACACCTCAGTGACTGGAAAAGCTAGCATCCCTGGTATCCTTGAGGAAAAGGAACATTTAATGTGAAGTGCTTTAAGTGCTCACTTTGCTTTGGCAATCAGATTCAGACTGGGCACAGAGAATTTTCTCATCTTCTGTTATTACAGGCAATCAGGTCACCCCTGCACCAAGAACATCATATCAATCTTATAGGCTCAAGCAGAATTGTTTTGTTGACTGGGACCAAATCTGTATTTGCAGGCCAAATCTTTTCCTTTTTTTCTTTGAATAGAATGAGGGGGTTGTAGTGGCATTCCTCTGACAAAACAGTGAATCACGAAACAAAGCAGAACATGTCTGCGTGTAAAAATCACCAAAAATAGAATGTGAGTTACAACTATGAGTCAGTGTTGAATTAGATCTGACAATTATATCACAATATACAGTATACCACATTGTCCTGCATAATAACATAAAAAAGGAAAGATACTTTATTTATCATGTTCAGGGATTTAGGTTTAGTATAGAATTATAGTCTCTCTCACACACACACAAACACACACCTCATAATAAGTTATCTCTGTCACACTCACCTCAACAAAAAGTGGGCATTACAAAATGAACTACCATGATTGCTACATTTATTAATCTCATTTTACACATTTTTGTTACAAAGGAAAAGACTATTCCTGGTTTATGCTGAAGGGGTCACAATTGCTCAAGTTAGTGAATACATATATTGCAGTGTCTGATACACAGGGATATAGCTCCGTTAATCAGCAAGACCTGAATAATAAAAAAGCCACAAAAAACAAAAAATGTTAGCATTTTGTGTCATGTTACCATATCTTTTTGCCATTTAACTTTGAGTTCGTCTGGGATGCACACCACTTCTGGACAAAGGAAAAGACTTTTGGCTCATATGCAGCAAAACTGGCAACTGAATTTGCCCACGGTTGCCAGTTTATTAGCTGCGCCTAGCTAGAAAACAATGCAGTCTAATCTGCAATAACATTCTGCAATAAATCCTCCATTCATGAAGGTTATAATGTTCAGTTTTTGTTGATACTGTTTTGATTCTATTGTATGATCATTTGGAGACTGTAGTTTGTGTTGCTGTTGAACTCTATTGCATTACTCTGTCCATCCTGTTTATATCAATGAGGTTAGCTAAATAACCGAAATGTTTCTCTTTATAATGAAATACAGTTCAACAGCACCACAAACTGAAGCCTCAAAAGTTATAATAACAATAATGAAGTTTGTTTGTATAGCATTCATCAAAAAGATAGTAAGAACAAACATCATGAAGTTGAATTAACACATCTCTGAAACTACTACAGGCCTGTTGTATTAGACTGCATTTGTTTAAGATAGGTATACCTAATAAACTGGCAAACAAGCGTGTGAATAAGGTTTAAAAGGAGCACATGCAATTACATGCAAACCTTACCACTGTTGATTAAAGTGTAAAGTTACCAGGTGCATAGAGTGTCACTTTCCCATAGCAAATTCCCTCTGATCTTAAATGTAATTAACAATGAGAAACAGCTGCCTTCATTTAGAGCACATAAACTTGAGATGGAAAGGCTGTGTTTGTTTGGGTTAGCAGTAAAAAAAAAAAAAAATCCCCCCACGTGTAGCTCCACCAATGTGCTGACACCGATGCACTCCAATACAGCCTGTGTGTGCTGAGCTGGCCAATGTTGACAACATTGATGGAATGCATAAACCTGTCCACCGAAGTCATTGACGAAACAGCCCCAGTTTATAGACGGAGGGCACAAAAAAAGAAAAGAAAAAAAAAGCTTTTTCTAATCTTCTTAATGACAAAGACTGAGCACACAGAAGCACATGAATCATACATACTACACATGCCTCTGTTATTTAAAAGCCAAGGTGTTCATGCCATAGTGATATGTACAGGAAATTTGTGACTCCAATATCCTTTTTTTTTTTTTGGTCACTCTCAGGCACTTTGACGAGGGGCTGTATCGATGGCTCATCAGGTAAGAGGCACTTCATGAGCAGTGGACAGAATAATTCACATGTTAATGCCAACTAAAAATGTGAAATGTCATCTAAATCAAATGATAGAATATCTGTCCGACTGCCAGTGAGTCTATATTGTTAAATAATAATTTGAATAGTGTTATATCTATCTCTAGTCTTTATTTTATTATAATATTTGGATTAGCATGTGTTTAATTGTACTGTATCTGTTATTTATTTCACACTTACTGTAAAGAACTCATTTCCTGTGGGGCCTTTAATTTCTTGTTTGAATATCCTTAAAAAAAGGTGCCAATCTCCAGCTGCCTGCCCACATGTGTCATCATAATGGACAAGGATGCTGCATTTGCATGTAGGCTTTCTCATGATTATGAGCTTGCGTGTTGTTGGTGAATAGTTCTTCTGTTGTGTTACTGTTCCTGCACCCTGGAGAAATGCCTCCTTGTTTAATATGTGCATACATAACGAGAGCATTATGTGTCTGCTCACTTGTAGTTTGGACAACGCACATTATTAGTTTGTCTGTTTTTAATGATGCACACTTTGCTGAATGCAGCCTATTGAGAGTTTATGGTCTGCTTGGTAGATGCGGGTTGCTACATTAAGGAAACATTACAGTTACACAGATGTCAGAAATTACATTGTGATATTCTGTGAAAACATTCCCTTGCCTTGGTTATTTTTTGCTAATGACTGTTTGTGTCAACTCGTTGTTTTCTGGTGTTCGGCACGTACGATGGTTTACATTTACATCTGCTTTTCAAAGGTTAAATATGATTTTACAGTGAAATATAGCACATCAGGCTGTCAAAATCGCTCTGATTAATTTGCTTTAGATCCCAGAATTTAAATTGCAAATGCAAGTCTCTATTTAAATCTGTGTCCACTGGAAATTGTTTTCTCCTGCTTAATGGCATCACTTGCAATTATCTTACTGCAGATGCAAAATGATACCCATGACACAATGCCCCACTGTACTTTCTTGTGAAAGTGCCTTTAAAGAGGTTTTAATGCAGTTCTGAAATTCTGTTGAAATTGTCTGAAGAGGCATAGATGAGTGCGTAGGTGTTAAATGATGTGCTCCTCGTGACTCACTGACACCCCGTCTCCCTGGGCAGCTAAGTGGCTCATTCTTCGCCATTCCATTACGCTTTCCCTGCCTGCACACCACTGTGTGTCTCGGATTCTCTGTTTCACACATACATGTACAGTTATCGGCCAACAAAAGAGCTGTTACTGGTTGTTTGATGGAGTTATTGCGGCTACATATGAGAAGGAGAGTGTGATACAAATACAAGTTTTTAATAAGCAAGCGGGGGCATGGATTGGGTACTGTGGAAGTCATCCTTCGACTTTGGTTGCACTTCAAAACTCTATTTACTGTATGTCTCTATCAGAGCTCAGGAACCAAGATTAATAGTTGCAAAAATATCTAATACCTATTGTCTGTCTAGGAAGCCTGTCTGTTGTTGTCTGCACCATCAGCATGCAGTAGTCAGGTGTTAATAACACATTGATTATTCGGGCATTAATGTATATCTCAAAATTATCATATTTTGATTAACATCTGTTTGGAATATATCTACATTTAAATAATTTAAACAGCTGGATAGATGCTCAGTATGTTCAGGTATTCAGTTTGCTCTGGGTCTAACACCGGTACCTCTCCATCTGTTTTTGCACCTACTTTCATCCTTCAATATGGCCAAGCTGGCCACTCTATTTAAGGCTCAGAAAATGCTGGCTCATCTTTCAGGAACATTGATTAGCCACAGGGTAGCTGAGATAATTAGTTCCTAGCTCAGCAACACTAGATAGAAGCTGATGTTTGTTTCCAACTGTGTTGGACCAATGTAGCACATCAAGACTCTCTGTACTTCTGGGACGGACGAGGTTCTCACAATATCTGAGACCATTTTTCTTCACGACATGTGCTGCATCCTTTACTGATTGGACAGCTATTATTCACTCGTGAAGTGGGCTATTGCATGAGTCTACAGCAGCTATTTTTATACCTCTTACTTTGTGGTATCATTTAAACCACTGTAAAATTACATGCATGAGATTTGCGGTAGATATTTACTGTTTGATAAAGTAACTCATGAGAAATATTACAATTTCTTTTAACTGTCAGTCCCTCAAATTGAAATGCTGAAATCAGACTGTACCCAACCTAATCAAGGAAATGGGTTATAAGCTGTTCAAGGGTTGGGTTCAAGTCATTGGAACCACTTCGGAATCATTTACCCAGTTGCAGCATTATTAACAACTCAGCGGGACTGAAGCGCCTGTTTTTGCACTGGATGTTTATCTGATTAAAAATCAATGAACATGACATGAACATTCCTTTCCTAACAGGTGTCCAATTCATTTGTCCATTGTGTTGCCATTTTTAATCCTCTTTTGTTTTGCATCTGCACCAGTCACTGGCTGCAGGATATCCCTATCCTACTAAAGAAAAATAATCAAATCACTAAATTGTCTCTCTGTCTGTTATTATCACAATTTCTTTTACTGCTTTTCTTTGATTTGGACAGATTATAATCTCCTTTTAACAGTTGTAACATTTTATCTATTTTAATAGCATTGAAGTACTTACTCTTTCATGTTATGTACTCATGTTTCAGATACATCTATGTGCCACTGGGAGGTTCGAGGCATGGCCCTCTTTACAAAATGTTATCTACCGGCCTTGCGTTTGGCTTCGTCTGCCTCTGGCACGGTGGCCATGACTACTTACAGTACTGGGCCATGATGAATTGGGCTGGAGTACTGGTGGAAAACGGACTGAAGTCTCTCTTTGCTTCATCCATTATTCACTCCATTGTTGTAAGTTTATAATCTACTGTGCAAAAACAGTCAGCTAAAAGAGATTAGCATTTTACATAGATTCCCTGTGTGTTCAGTCAATTGGATGTTCAGTTAAAATGTATGGACATCATGAAATCTTTTCTATAAATAGAAACAAAAGGGATTATATAATCTGATTTAATAAGAGATAATACCCACACCTGCTGCAGCAGGTACAGCTGGAAGACAAACTGGCTGCATCTAATTATGCATGTGAATTGATGATATTTTATTGACACCAGTGCCATTATTGATTTGGCTTATTGGCCAGATTCTTTATCATTCCCTTAACGATTCCTGTTCAATTTTCTATGTTGAAAAAAAAAGTGGGCCTACACAGACTTTCAGCGTAAACGCAACTGTTTTCTTATTTATGAATCTGAACACAGCCTAGAACCAAAGTAGGAAAAAGGTATTCATGTGAATCAGGTGTACAAAAGCATAGTTTTTAACCAGTGTTTATATTCAGGTTGTCTCGGCCAAAGAAAAAACCTGCTATGCCTCCTGCATGACAAGGATTTTGATAATGATACAATATTTTGATATTTGATATTTACTGAGGATACATTGTTTTGCAATGCACAACTGTAAGAAAAAGACAGCCACAAAGATAAAGTGAATTATATCTTGGAGGCTTTCGATTCTGATGGTTTTGGGAATTTGGAACCAGTCCTCAACTGCAACCAGTATTCAAGTCCCATCCCTACATCTAATTGTCAAACTCACAACAGTAACGTGAGTGAAAATTCTTTTTCTAATGCATTAACAATAGATTCATTCAGGGTCTCATTGCTTTTTGGGAGAAGCCTTGAGAGAAGGTTCGTGTTCTCAAAATAGTAATAAAATCTGATGGCATACTGTGTAATCCTCCAAGTTTATGGTCACTCAGTTCATTAGTGCCAGGCGCTTTGGTGTTCTGTGTTTCTCTGCTTTGTGATGGAAATCTCTAGGGGCTCTCCTACAGTTTACTTATTTATTTACTGTTTTCACAGGAGCAGAATTTCTCTGCGGCAGTGAAAAGGCGTTGCATTGCCCTTCTCTCTTCCTTCTCCACTGCCATGCTCATCCTCTCTAATCTGGTGTTCCTTGGGGGGATACATGTTGGCAGAATCTTCTGGAAGCGTGTCTTCATTCAAGGTAAATTGCCTTCCACAACACTCACTCAATAGGATTTGTGTGTGCCTTTATTTTGCAGGATTGTTCTGGCTGGCATTTATAAATTTGTTACCATTGTGGAGCATCAGTAATTTAGCTGAACTGTAAGACATCACAGAATCTTCTCTGATGGCAGCAGCTAAAGATAGTGTGTTCAAAGCAAAAGAGAGGCCAGCTCAAATAGGCTGAAAATAAAATCATAAATAAAATATAATATAATGATTAAAAATGCTCCTGCTCTGGAGGGTCTGTATATTTAATAGTACTTTCAGTAAATGGGTGATACCGTGGTCATACCAGGACAATTTATGCATCTGCACAGCCATACTCTTCCAAATAGAGAGACATCTGCTTCATGACTGTGCCAGTCCCTGTTTTGCTCCCTGTGTCTTTATTTGGCTCATTTGGTACCTAAAGCAAGATGGCAGGCCCTCCTGAAGACTGTCTACACATGATAGGCACTCTGAGCTACACTCCCCGTTGGTTTGGACTCAGAGTCATTGCTGAGAGCTCAGCTCAGTGTTGTTACATCGTCACATAATTTATATATATTTTATCAATAAGAATATCAATAAGATATCAATTATCATAATTGATTATCAATAAGAACTGTAAATTTATGCTGAATTAAATTAATAGTTTACTCATTTCTAAAGCAGCAATGATTGTTTTGTTTTTTTGGCTTCTGAGAGGCAGCAAAAACATACTGTAAACACAAAACTGAAATTATCTTGTAAAGTTGGTACTAGTGTTACATTAGCCAACAGTTGCCTATTTACACACCCTGCAGACACAGAGCAACTTTAGCTTCTATTTGAAGATGTGTTCCCAGCCCATTATTCACTTTCCCTGTCTTTCTTTGTGTTAACCAACTCCTGAGGGAAATATCTAGCTCTTTAACTGCTGAATGCTCCACTGTGTTCACCAGCTAGTCGCTAATTTTGTACGCCTGCTGTTTGGTGCTGGGTAGGTAGAGTACAGTGTTTTTATCAAAGCTTTTTTGTTGAAAATGGAGGAAACGGAGTTGATGAGAGATGTGAGATTGAACCAAAATAACAAAGTTGCAGGCCAAAAAACAACAAAAAAAAATGGTCCTTTAAAAAAATTTTATCCTTTCTTAATATGAAAAAATATTTCTGCAACTTTAATTTAGACCAATGTTATATCCCGGGCAACTTAGATATACTGTCCTTGTGTTCAGATAAATTGGTGCTGCTGTGATTCCGAGGAAAGATAAAATAGTGTGAACTGTGAGTCCAGCAGTGAGGTGTAAAATCTGAATACTGCAACACCATAGGTGGCTCTCTCATGACTTACAAGCTGATTGCTCTCCGCAGTGGAAGACAATGGCTCAAGCAGGTGAAGAGGGATTCTGCAAGAGTTCATGCATACACCCTCCTGCATCTCTCCCATTTTGCGTATCTAATCCAACTCCTGTAATTTCCACCTGGTGATGTGTTGTGAAATGTTAAAACTGGCATTTGGTTGATGTTGTCGGGTCAGTGTAAAAACGGCACCTCATTCAACCTTGTAAGAAAACTTGCAAAATGAAAGGCAGGAGAATTTGTTTTACTCATGTCAGATTAAATTAGTCATTAGTTCTGTGTTCAGTCCCTCTTAAGTAAGAAAGAAACCTTTTAACTTGTTGCACATCTCTCCATTTCTCTTCTCAAGAATTTTTGTTCTTCAGACTGGGGCATATCCTCCTCAGATTATGTCACAAAGTTGAGCCTAAAATGCCTGACGAAAGTCTTATTCCAGTCTCCGGTTAAGCTTTATTGTGACAGTAATCATTTGTGGGAAGCCTGGCAGGCTCACGGCAAATGGTGCGTAACATTATGCTTCTGCTAGCACTCCTGACCTCATTCACACACGCAATACTGTAGACTTGGCATAAATAAGTTAAGAGAAACCTAAAAATAAGAACAGGGTGTTTGAAAAAAACATTTCTTCTTTGAATTATTCAGAGTAAGAACTAGACACTAAACAGAGAATCTCAGTTTGCTTTTATGGCAATTCATTCAGACCATTAAAGTACTAAAAATATTGACATCACTTGGCATGTGTGATTTAAAATAGACCGTTGTACAGTTCACTTAATAATTTTGTCGCTTTTATAGAGTTATTGTGTTTTGTACTTTAAATTGAAATGTAATGGATCCAGCAGAAATCCCTAAAGCCATTCCTTAGGTCTGCTTAATGGACCACCGAGGGGGCATCGTGGTTTGTTTCATTAACATGAAATCAATGGTTTTAAATCAGCCTGTCTGGGCTTTTTACCATTGCCGGTAACAGCGCCATTGCACTCTGACCTCTCTGGTGGAATGTACAAAAATAAATTCTTAATCACTCTACGTTGTGTATGTGTATTGAGGATGCACAGAACAAAGTGTACCTAATGCCACCTTGTAGCCCCCACGTGAGATAAATGTAAAAACTCCTCTCATCTCCAAACTATTTGTCTTCAATCAGTAGCTCTACTTTTATATTTGTATGTACTGAGGAAATTTACTTGCAATTTAAGGCTGAAATGTAATTAAATCAATTAGTTGACCCAATGTAAAAGGATAAAGGTAATTATTTGGATAATCAATTAAGCAATTATTTCCATTTTTAAACAGAAATACCAAATATTTGATGGTTCCTGCTTTTCCGGTGAGAGGATTTCCCTTTATTTTTCCTTGTCTTCCGCTCTAGTAAACTAAATATCTTTGGGTTTTAGATATTGATCAAATAGACGAAGCTAGTTGAAAACATGACCTTGGGCCCTGGAAAAATCTTATGTACATTTATTCACCCTTAACTGATGTTTTACCAACCAAGCAATGAATTGATGAATTGAAAAAAAGTAATCGTCAGATGAATTGCTCCAGTCTACAGCAATGCTAGCGGCTCTGTGACGCTGTGCTTCGGACACAGCAATAGTTTGAGGCAAAAACTGACATCAGCATGCTAACGTGCTCACAGGGACAATGCTCACATGATTGTGTTCAGCAAGTTTAGGTGACATTTAGCATGCTAAGTGTCTAAAAGTTTGTTGAGACATTTCCCTTAAAACCGACTGTAAACCTCATGATGGTGCTACAGGGAAAGTCAGGGGATCACCAAGGTCAGTAGGATTCATTCTCTGGGTATCATGAAAGGCTGTACCAAACTTCATGCCACTCCATCTAATATTTAAGTCTGGATCAACACATAGACATTGCCATCCCTCAAGCGAGGCCACCACCATGGTTAAAAAGGTTCACGCCTGCTGCATTATTTGCTAAAACCTACAAAAGTACTCCCGTTTTTATCTGTCTAACGATAATGTCGGAGCTGAAACCTACAAGTTGTTGCTCTGTACTGAGAAGCACAGTCCTCCTGATTGGTGATCAGGTTTATATTTAGTTTTGAGTTGCCTCTTTGCCCTTTGACCTCATTTGAAGTCAAAGCAAAAGATCAGGTCAAGTGGCAAAAGAAACTGGTGAAATTACATCACTGTTTGATTAGAGCCATAATAACATAAAACTGTAGGAAATAGGTTATTTCATTTAAACTTTCATTTAAACCATCTCTTTACCAAGGCTTAGTAATCAGTAGTTTTCTTTCTTAATCACTTTGGCTGGTGGTGTATGCTGGTGTTCTGCTTTTCACTCTGTTAGTTTGCAGTCAGCAACAGCAGAGGTTAGATGACTGGTTAGAGAATATATTTCACACTGAGGGTGTTAATTGAATGTATATACCTGCAAAGACAAAACACTGGGACTACTTAGCGTGACGGCAAGGCTCGCTCACATGTTCACTCAATCGCTCGCATGGTGCACGCAGGGATCTGGGCTAAAAGGCTTTGAATGATTAATTTACATGTCCCGAATGCATAATATTTTAAAAGTGTGTTCAGAAACACTTCTGATTTCGCCTAACCTGATTGGAGTAACATTAACAATTAGCTTACATTGAGCCTGTTTTAAAGACAAATGCAAGCGAAAAATGATTGATCGATTATTTCCAAACCACACGAGACAAAAGTTTCACCTCAGGTAAACATAAAATTATTTATCAAAATATGGTTTTGCAAGCCTTGGCCCATGTGACCTTTCTCTTCCGCAGACAGGAACCTGAGAGTACAGCTGTGCATAAAGCAGCATGTGTGTACATGAAATTAGATTTTGACATGAATAGGAAAGAATAGACCATTGAAAAGCATTGTGGGTGCAGGTGCAGGTTACTGAGATAATCAGGAGCCAAGCCAGTTGGGGAGGAGGTGCAGACAGCTGTCCTTACCTGCCTGCTCAACCCTCGAAGAAGCAGCTATAAATAGAAATGGAGAATAACCGTAATACAACATAGTACAGCAGACAGCCTTGACCAACCTATTATTCCCCGTCACTCTTGCTCTTGTAAAAGAATCCAAGTCTCAGTGCATAGCAGTCACTTTTTATCAGAGTTTAAATCAATTTTATCTGTATTCGGAAGGGAAACCTCCCTGATTCTGACCAAATATGATTCTAATTTTGGATCCTTTTGGTAAATCTAATTATTCCCTGTTACAGATGAGTATATCACTTCTCTTTTAAATTTCAGGCTGGTCTACCATGGCTCCACCTATGCTGGCTTTCCTCTACTGCTTTGCCCAGATCGGACTAGAGTGGACTTCTCACCCGCCATGAGTCACCTTGACTTTGTAGCGGAGTGAGAATCTGTGCCACTGGAAAACCGGGACAACCCGCCGAGTCCAGTGCCTGGTTCTCACCACCCAGCATCTCCGTTGCAAATCTGGCCCATAGCCACGGAACCTGTCCAAACCTGGCTGAAGTGCAGCTGAGCAGCCGCTTTCCACGACCTGCACTTGCGGGCAAAAATCTGTCTATAAACTAAGACCTAAAGAGTCAGTGTTGATTCCTTCTAGGTAGAGAATTTCCTGTACTTCATGGAAAAATTTACGTGCACATTAACTCTGATAGAGCAAGTGTGATACTGTGAATCCAGGGCACCTGCAAATGTAATTCCTATCTTGCCTTGGCTGTATTGAGGCATGTTTTCTACCCAATAAACTGCACTGAACTACTGTAATTATAGGAAACTGTAAAGGAAAATATGGACCTGAATCTGTCTTGGTTATGTGACTCTGATAAGGTATTGGTCAGCGGCCCAGTGAGGCGGAGAAATGCTAATCTCACATTTACCGTTCTCCTTTACCTCGACACAAAAACAGTTGTTTTCAGAGATTGTCAATGGGCACAGAAAACTGAGTAGAGCAGCAGGAACCTGATCAATGTCATTATTTCCCTGTAGAATGACACCAGTAATAATAGATGCCTTTCTTAAAAGCTTTAGAGCGACTACACAACATATTTTTTAATTCAATAGTCAAATTGGAATGTTTAGAAAAGCAAATACTGGGCCAAAAATGAAAAAAAAAACAAACACAAAGTGCTGTACTTTTTTTTTTTTTGCCACATTTGGAATAAAATGTTGTATTTCAGGTTTGATGGTTATAGAAAACCCCCTGTCTGTTCATTCATTTTATAATAGATAAACATTCTCTACGTGATGCAATGAGCCAAGAACTGTTTCAGTGTTCCAGGGACATCTATGTCTGAACACCATAGACCGTATATTCAGTAAATCTTTATAAGTAACACTAAAAACAAAAAAGCTTCTCATTTTAAAAAGTTTGTCCACTGAGTTTGGTTTAGCAATTTAGTTTCACTTAGTTTAGTTCTTGGTGACAAGCTGTTGAAAGTGTTGGCATCTGTCCTTTGAATTTAAGATCAAAATAAATAATTTACACTGTAACCCAGTAGAGGACGACTAGTTTGTCAGCAGCTTTAAAAGGTAAAATATTTGTTCTGGGAGTTAAAAGGAAGCTGCTTTAAAAAGCTTATCTGTGCTTTGTGCGTGTGTGTGTGTCTTTGAACGTAGAAAGTGTGATGTTGCAGAAACAATTTGATCCTCTTAACATTCATAGAGCACAATAAGCAAACAAACAGCTTCAGGGTTTGGAAATCCAAGAAGATTAGTTTAAGAATGAGTGAGTTTAAAGTCAGATGTGCCATCGCTGAAATCCGTCATTGACAAAACTCATGCTGCCTCTGGTGCTCTGTTTGTTTATTGTCCGGAATATGATATTGTCCGGAAGCAACAATTGATTGTTCTCAAGGTTTCTCAGTGTGTTAAGTTTCTCAACCAGTGATCCATCTTACCTGCACAGGTCTGTACTTTTTACCTCCATCAGTGGTGAATAAACAGTCCTATAATACACGATATTTTGACAGTAAATAAAGTAAATAAATTAAAAGTACGGCGTAATCCGGAGTCTGTTGTTCTGGTTCCATTAGCTGATTTCTGTTCTCTGGATTATCACATCTGTGGCACTAAGTAGGATCAGTGTGAGCTGGGGGTCAGTGAGGAATCCTCTTAAATGAGCACAAAACTGTGAGGTTTATCTGACGTAAGACGCTCAGCGGGAGAATACACATGCTGACCAACACCTTCTTAGAGAAGTGCCCTTGTTGCTAAAACCACAAGGACTGACAAAGCTCGCAGGTCAGAATGGATTCTAAGCGGCGCCTTAAGAGAACAGACAGGGGACAGTATGTATAAAATATTTATTATGAATAGCACAGTATGTCACAGTTCGTAAAGAGTTCCCGTTGTGCTTGAAACAGTTACATCTCTCATCACGTGACGTGTGAACATAGAGGCATGTGCATATTACATAAACTCATACACCAAATCCAAATTTTTCGCTTTCTTAGGAATCTAAACATTGCAATATAGTCTGTGCATATATATATATATATATATATATATATATATGAATGTATGTATATACATATATATTTATATGTATGTATATATATATATATATATATATATATATATATATATGTATGTATATACATATATATATATATATATGTATGTATATATATATATATATATATATGTGTGTGTGTGTGTGTGTATACACTTAGGGTCATAAGTATTTGGACAGTGACACACCACCAGTGGATTTAAAATGCAACCATCAAGACATGATTGAAGTGTAGACTTTCAGTCTTAATTCAAGAGGTTTCAGGTAAATATCGCAATAACCTTTGCAGCCATTTTTGTGCATGGTCACTCATTTTCAGTGGCTGTATTGTAGTTTTCTGACAGTCGGTGTCATGGCCGGGGTTTGACCCTGTTCTCTTGTCCATTCATGACAAATCAAGCTGATAAAAGGTCGTATCAACCTTTTGGTATGTTCTCTTCTCTTTACCTTTGAGCCTCTGAGGGAAAGTGTCTAAAATGGCAGTAATTCCCACACATAATGTAAAATATTTGTTAAACCCCTTGAATTAAAGTTGAAAGTCTACAATTCAATCACATCTTGCTTTGCTTGTTTCAAATCCATTGTGGATTTCAAATCCAAGGCTGTGTTACTGTCTGCATTTATGCATCTAACTGTATTTTATATATAATGTATAATATATATTTAATATAGTCTGTGTGAAGGGTTTTATAGCTAGGCAGCTTTCTAGAGCTGACCACAAAAATAGTATTGTGTTCAAATCATTTTGAAGAAGACAGTTATTTGGATCCTTAACACTGCTTTTGTGTATGCATGGGGCAATATCATGAAGGCACAGTGTTGCATGCTTCTCAGTAGAAATCAAAGGTAACAACTGTAATAATATTAAAGAAGTGGTAGTGCAGTGCTGTAAAAGTCCTTTTCACTTTTCTATGTTTTGTGTCACTGTTTGGACCCTTGTTTATGAATGTTGCAGCAAAGCTCTACATATTACTCTCAAGGAGCTTGTTTCTGAATTTTAGAGTTCACTTACATCCCATTTTAGTACTGTACAGTTATGGTGTTGGTAAAAAAAAAAAAAAAAGGAAAATAAAAAATCATCTCCTGAGACAGGAGTGAGTAAAAGTATCCTCTAACCAGTTTTATCTTTGTTGTAGGACACAAACTCTGATTCGATCTGTTTTTTATGAAAATAGTCCGATCTGCTTCTGTTCCTGTTACATACTGTAAAATGTAAAGAGGCTAAAAGAAAACTGTACATTTACAGTTTAAATATAAGCCAACACAAAAGAGTTTACAAGTCATTCAAAATGAAAGTTTAAAATATACTTTACAAATATTACCAATTCTGTCATTCATCTGTGTCATTGGTGAAGTGAAACAGCAGTTTATTGTGGATAAAATTAAAATATTCCACCACAAGTAATTTCAAAGGAAAAAAAATCAACTTACGTTTTTTTTCCACAATGGGACAATCATCTGTAAGAGAAAATAAATACAGTTTTCTGTGTGGGATTAGTTTGGTTGAACCACATAAATAATAAGAATGACAGTCAGCACCTCATTACACTGTGTTGTTTGCATTGTTGTCAGTGTTATTAAAAGTCAGAGCAGGCTGAAGGGTTTTTCACCAGTATTTCACTCGTTTTAATAAACAACTGTGGTCAAACGGTTGTGTAACATTCAAAGATTTACACCTTTGACAAAATGTGACGTTAAGTTAAATCTCTAACTGCACTTCTTAATATTCCAGACTAAAGATCACAGTCCACATCAGTTTTTGTTCAGGGAAAATCAAAACTTTTCTCCCAGTAAAACGTATAAAAACAAATTTATCGGCCCAACAAAGCGAGAACTTATTTGAAGGGAAAGTTTGACATTTATCCCCTTTCAGTTCAAGAGTTACATGAGAGGATCCATGCCTCTCTCATGTGTGCATTATACAGAGCTAGAGTCAGAAGTCAATTATCTTAGCTTAGCATAAAGATTGGAAGCAGGGGGCAAAGGACTCGCCTGGCTGTGTGCTAGCAGGCGTTCAACAGAGCTGTAATACTGTAGAATATGCAAAGTAGGGCTAGAAAAAAAAATCAATTTTCAGATCAATTGAAATTTTAATTTGGTTAATCCAGTATTAATTCTTAAAGTCCTGAGATTGATCTCAGAATTTTGCTCCTTTTTTTCAGAAAACATGTACATCTGAACTACATGTTGTGTGCCTGCATTGGTCACTTGTTGTCAGGGCTGCATGGCGTTTAAAATGTCGATTTTGGGGAAATTGAGTTATTACAACATGCACAAAAAGGTCATTTCAGGTTAAAAATTGATGGCGCTGGTGGCTGCTACATGAGCCGACTAGAATCCTTTAAGTGTTGGGTCTTGACTTCCTGTCGTCCAATTTATTATCTGAAGTGTGCAAACCAAAAAAACATAGTTGCAGTAATTAAAACCCCCTTTTGGAGTCTTTTGGAGAAAGACATCACTTACACAAACAGATCTTCTCCAGCACTTTAATTGTGGCTATGATTTCACAACTGATCATAATTCCAACTGTAATTTTAATTTGAGTTGTAATAACTTGTTTCAGTGTAGTTTTAGGGCTAATGAACTGAAATTTGTCAGTTGTCAGTTTATTACTCAGTGCCTGTGTTGAACTCAGTGTCTCGTCGGTCTCAATCATAACTGGAGAAGAGAACTGATCGTGTGATAATCATATTAATGATGTAATATCTTTGCAGTTTGAAATCTGTCAAACATTCGAAGATTGATTCTGTTGCCTGGATAAAAGACTTTCCCTGTTGTCACATAATATTTTAGATCCGTTCTTTCACTCGGATGATTAAAGCCCTCAGTGTCACTTCCAGACCTCTCTTTTTTCCCCCTACCTTTGATTTCCTGAAGGCCTTACACGCATGAGATCAGCAGCTATATGAATTCTCCGTGATAGAGGCCGCAACAAGATGACTTTTAGTGCTTTTTTCCCTCCCTAGGATCAAGATTCTTCGTGAAAGCAGACCCATAGAGACCCGCAGACACTGGCTGTAACCCAGACGAGTTCTCACTTCTGTGATGACATGTCCGTTTATTTTTAGTAGGCTGAATTTTTGATGGAAATGGAGGCTACAGAGTGTGTTGGAGGAAAAAAAAAAAAATCAAGTGTCTTTTTTTTTTTTTTTCTTTCAGCTGTGTCCCTCTCAGCTTGTCTTGCTTTTGTCTTTATAAGAGAAGGCCTACAGGGAACATAAATTATCCATATGAATTATAAATAATTTAGGATAGTGGTTATTGGTTTTTGCCATGTAAAAGAATACTTTTACTTTGGACTAAAGATAAACTCAAGCAGGAGGCAGCAAATCACCTGCTTCCACCAGAGGTGCTTTTGATTTCTGTGCAAAGTTAAAAACAATTATTTTGTTGTAGAAATACAACTCATGTTCATATCAGTGATAAAATACGCTTCGGCTACTGGTTGCAATTAATTTATTTTGCATTCCATTATCAGTAGTCTGCATAACCCCATAAATCTATAAAACTGCAGTACGAGTCTAAAATGAGTCATATTAAGATTATATGATTAGACTTGAGTTACTTTTTGGAACAGCTAAATGTGCATAATTATTGCTCAACACCAGAATTCATGGCTCTGCTTTACTTAAAAGATTGATGCATCTTTTTCTGTGGACTTGTTGGAGTTGTATAATGAATGAATGAATAAATGATTATGGGTACCACTCTGAAAATGACAGCAGATTCGTTGCACAGATTTATTTTGGTTAACAATATATTTTAGGAGATAAAAGCTATATTGTTTCAGTCTTTATTTATTTAGACTTAACTGTGGCTATAATAACAAACAAGTCTTAAATAAAAGGATTTTAAACATCTATTCTGTTATTATGTGAGTGATGTTTTTTCTTTGTGGTGAATCTGAAATTGAGTGAAAATGTAGAACAAAATTACAATACAAAGGAAAAGTCATGATATTTATTTTCTACTGGTTCCTGAACATTTATTAAATTTATTTTGACTGGTTTACTCTGCACAGGTCTGTTGCATTAAAATGTGTTAGAGGGGAAAAATTTTTAATTTTACTTTTAGTTTTATATATTCTTCTGCAATTAATATTACACACTCACATGAAACCGTGAATCTTTTTTTTCCTGAAAATTATTTAATCAGAATCCAGTTTTCCCTTTTTTTCTATTATGAAATTTCTTAATTTAAAAATAAAGTGGCAACAAGTTGTTGATAAATTGATCAAAATAAAATTAATCATACTGATTATTGATCATCAACTAATTGTTTTAATAGTTTTTCTAGCACAAATGCCAAACATCTGCAGGTTGAAGCTTCTCACATGTGAGGATTCACAGCTTTTCTGTCATATATGATAGTAAATAAAATGTCTTTGGGTTTTAGGACTGGTGGTTCAACCAATTAAGCAATTTGGGCCTTGCAAAGTTTGATGGCTGTTTCTCAATACTTTTTTACATTTGATAGATTGAGCAAATACACAGTTAATCGAGAAAATAATCATTATTTGCAGCCATAATTTAAAAATTCTTGTCATCTATTCTCTAAGAAGTAGCTTCAAGGCGTTTCCTTCCAGTTTGAGGACACATTTAGGAAACATGTAATTTTGTGGAAACCAGGAGGAAGTTGATATGCCTCAAATACAAGAAATACCAGTCTCGAAAGGGATCGCCTGCGTTGCAAACACTTAGTGCGAACATGTGTGCCAAAAAGACTTTTTGATCTTTTCCCCTTATTAACAGTCGGCTTGTATTTCCTGTCGTCATGGGATGATGGGTTTTTTTTTCTCAAGTGAATGTGAGGACAGATGAACACATTAAATCATGCATGCTAACTGGTGAAAAAAATGTACCACAATTGCCAATAAAGGCAAAAATAAATAAATTTTTAAATCTTTAAAACAGGTTCCAGTGACTCAGTCCACTTATCTCAGTGGACACTTTGTGAAAGCCTGTTCTATTTTACATAAATAAATTTAATTTCATAAATATTATGCAAAACAGCATTCCTTACTATGTTCATGTCATTTTTAAAATAAGTTAAGGGGGGCAGGCAGCCACATCATGGCTCTCATACAACATGTATATACATATGTATGTGGCTGTAGTGTTTGACTACATCAGAATAACAATACTAGATATCAGGAAAGATTGATTACTTGCTAACTGCTTCCAAACTAGTTAACACTACATTCCATTTTTCATCAGTCACATTTATCATTTATTCATTTTATTATGGAAATTATAAGCTTCTCTAAACTATGTTTTTGAAAATCAGATTGCTTGGCCAGAGTTATCTGTTGTATAATTCATAATGATCCTGGCAGATGATATAGTAGGTGAGTTCATCAATTGCTGGAGGAAATTACTCCAAGATTGTTTCAACATCTGCAAAGACTGTTCTTTTTCACTGTCAGCATGTATGAATGCAATTTACTCAACGTGAGGCCTCAATTAATCAAATATGCACCATCTGCACTTTGAGGCACACGTCTATTTAATATGACATGCAAAGAATCTCCTACAGATGACTGAATATCAAACCAGTGGATCATGCTGCTTCTATTGGAGCCTTCCATCAGGGATAGAACTATGTTCCTCTTTTGAGACTCTCAACATCCGAACACACTTTTGGACTCCAGATAAAAATCAATCCGCTCAAGCTATTTTCCCATTTTAATGCAATGGAAAAATAAATCAAACTTATGTACAAACATAGAGCTGTCAGTTTTTTTTATGTAACCTCCGAGTGTTCGGTGTTACAACACCAAAATCTGGGCTAGGACCCTGACTTCGCAACACGAGGTTCCCTGTTGTTAACCAACAGCTACACCCCTATGATAGAGGCCGGTGTGTCTTAAAGACCACACTGTTGCCTAATCTAAATGGTGCGCCCAGTGCAGCATCAGCAATCCAAGTAATCTGGATATTACTGGATTCCAGCTGAGTTCACAGTTAACTGTCGCCCGATGATTCTTCCATCGTTCAAGAGAAGATGTCCTCTTTGTCCAGCTCTGGTGAAGCAGGTCTGGAAATGTCAAAAAGATGCTGCGGAGAGCCAGTGGTTGACTTCCTTGCTTTGAGGAGTTGAAGGGCTTCCTTCAGTTGCGCCTCCAGGCCGGACATGCGAACATTCAGGTTCTTGAGGTCGTCCTTCAGCTCCAGCTTGAGCTCCTGAAGCGAGGCCTGGAGTGTTTGCTCTGGGATGGGGTAGAAGGCGTGTCTGGTCTCCAGAGGCTGGACAGGACTGCGGTCCTGGGGCGTCGTGCGGAACTCGCCCACTTTGTCCAGGCGCAGGTCACTTTTGGTGATGCCGCTGTCACACGAGTCTGTCTTCTTTAGAGACATCTGTGACTCGTGCACCTTGGTCCGTTCTGGTAAAGTCTCCATGGATTCAGCTTTGGACACTTTGTTCCAGTTGTCAGCTTTGGCCATAGACTCCTTGAAGCGACCCCAGCCTTTGGCTTTAACCGGTTCGGCAGACCGGCCCCCTACCAAAGAAACAGGAGATGGCACCTGCAGCTTTGCCTTATCGGACGGTGAACATTTGGGGGGTGTCGGAGATGAAGGCTTTGAAGATGAGGGCGTTGCTGGGCATTCTGTTACTGTGACAATGCTGGTAGTTGTAATGGCTGTAGCCACCGGGATGTCCACGTACACGGGGCCCTTCTCGATATCGTTTTCGTCCAATTCTGGTTTCTCGGTCGCCATACGAGCTTCCTTCTGCTGTCGAAAGCGCTGGAAGAGCTTTCGTACCGGGTGATCGGGTGGCAAGTTCAGAGGGGCTTCGTTTTTACGCCTCTGTCGCTCCTCTTCCTCACGTTTCACATCACTGATCTTTCGGAAGACGATCTACGAGAGAATTTAAAGTTCCCATGACTAAAACACCATCATAGTGACCACCAGTGAGATTTGAATGATCAAAAATATTAGCGTTTGACAGCACACAAGCAAAGTGATACTGTAATGCCTCCTCTCAAAGTCAATTTAGTCTCATGAACTGAACAAGTCACAGCACAAAACCAAATCAAAATTGTCAGTTTGAGAACAGGTGCGACTGTTTTATTGATTGTACAGTTAGTGTGAGGAAGAATGACAATGTTTCAGAACATGAGTGCTTTGTAAATGTCACCTTAATCAAGCTATTCCCAGGACGCAGAGGGAAAGTTCATGTCATGCCTCTGGCTTCGGTGGGTGAAGACCAGCAGTCAGTTCAACATGCTGCTGCTAATGGGCAACTGCATTTTTAAGTGTTGTAACTTTCCAGTTTTCCCTCTGTACGTCAGTTACTTGGTTTTGTCTCTCGGAAAACAAATCCATGTAACTGATACTCTTCTAAAATCTTGGTAATAGTTTGGCAAACAATCCCAACTCAAGGTCTACTTACTAGATTTTTCTGGAGCTGTTAACTGCCTCACATTATCTTCAAGACTGTGTGATGTGTAACATAAAAACCAAATTGATAAGTTCTAAGGATTAAATCAACGCAGCATGTCAACAGATGCGTCCCCCAAAACACCTGTGCATGTCCAGCCACTTATGAAGGCTGTATGATATGGTTGAAAGCTCTGTAAGAGTTAAAAGTGGATCTTGAGTTGATATTGTTTTGTCAAACTTCAGTTTTGAGCCAGCAAACAAAGTAATCCTCTCAGGATAATTTCTGATACAATTATACAGTAAAGGTTCAGCATTTTTTAGAACTCAGTTTATTTGTTTTCTTGTAGATGAGAAAATTCACCTCTCTACCAGAATCACAGTACAGAAAGCCTGTAGCTGGAGCCAGCAGCGGACCAGCTTAGCTTAGCAGAAAGACTGGAAACTGGAAAGATCATTAATTCCCAAACCAAAGAACTGCAGCCACAAATTGACCTCAAAGTCACGACAAGACTCCATAAATGCATAGCTGTTTCCCCCTAATTCCAGTCTTTAAGCTAAACTAAGCTAACAGGCTTCTGGTTGTAGTTTCTTATTTGGTGTACAGACATGAAAGTGGTATTGGTCTTCTCATTGAAGCCTGACCGTTACTAGATTTTTGAGGTCAAAACTGATATTGATATTTGAGAGAGCAAAAAAAAAAATTTGATAACAATAATGTTTTAAATGAACAACGAAGGTGCTTTTGAGTTGTTTTCTGAAGAACTACGATAATGGAACATACTAAGTGGAATATTTGTCAGTGATTCCTGGTGGACAAAACTTTGTAATGGTATCGCTGTTTGCACAATACCTCAAACCTATTTCGTGATTTCAACATAATAGTTTGTTATTACACATGCCAGAACCAATATATCTGCAATAAGCTACCGTCAGCTGCTATATCAACATGGCTGATTCATTGGTCTAGATATACTTCTCGTCAAAGTCACGACGAGGAACCCACAGTTTTTCTGTAGAAAACAGAGAATCTGCTCTTCTCTCATTTCTGGGCATGATGCTGAAATGCAACACATAAAATCCTTAATCATAAAAGGTAAGATGACCCATTTTTCTTCCCAGTCTCGTGGCAACACTGTTCTGACAACTTGAACCACTCAAATGCTGAACATATCATGTGCTGGATTTCTACAGTCGAAATCGCAGCCTCACAAACTCCGTTTTTGAATGCAATGTTTGGCTCCTTAATCAGCCTATCTCTGCATTTCCCTGCTGTATGCATTCAGAAAGTATGGGACCCTGATGACTAGGTGGGTTTAAGGCGGTAGATGAGATTGCCTCTTCATATGCAGGCAATTCAATCTCACTTGCACTCTCCTGGGCAGGCTAACCTTATTAAGAATGAGGTCGTGATTGGTAGCTACGCTGGTGTTGTTGATCACAGCTGTTCATTTCTGAAAGAAGGATGTGAGAGTGGCTTTAATATATGGCGACTGTTTAATGGAACTGTGTTTTTGTATGGGGTGTGGTACGCGTTTATCTGTGCCATGTATGAGCTCTGGCTGTTGGGTCGTAAAGTGGCTGTCATTCTTAAAAAATCCTGTCTAGTTCTGTACTTTTAGATTTTTGTGTTATTAAATATAGCAAATGGAAATACACCGTAGTTGGGAATAAAGAAGAAGGAAAACTGGGTAGTTAAAGGAAGAGTTTGATATTTTGGGAAATGTGCCTATTTTCTTTTTGCCCAGAGTTAAATGAGAAGATTGCAGTGGTATGGAAGGTACTCAGATCCTTTATTTAAGTAAAAGTACCAATGCCACAATGCAAAAAATATCCACTGTGGGTAAAATTCCTGCATTAAATAACGTACTTAGGCGAAAGGGTGAAGTTCTGACAGCTCTGAAGGAATATGATCAAAAGTGTAAGTGTATTTCATAATAATGAGCGTATGAATTCCTGAATTATGGCCAAAAACGTGTTTTGTGAGGTCACAGTGACCTTGACCTTTACTCAGTTCATCCTTGAGTCCAAATAAACTTTTTGCCCGATTTGAAGAAATTCCCTCAAGTCGTTCCTGAGACGTCGCATTCACGGGGATGGGATAGGCATATGGACAACTTGCAACCATAATGGCTCTGGTCACGGAGGTCGTCATTGCTTAGGCATAAAAACAAAACAAAAATTAAAAACCCCACCATAAATTTTAGTTTATCTTAAGCTAAATTTCTTTGTCAGAAAAAAAAAGGATAAGGTTGGTAACAAGGTTTCCTAACATTACATATTATTTAGAAAGGCTATTTATTTTTTAGTTTATTTCCCAAAACTATTCTTTCAACGTGGCCAGCGACCGCAACCGTGGCCAAACAAGAGAGAAAAGAAAAAAATCGGTGCCTGTAGAAGGAAGAGCAGTCGCTGCACTTGCCCACACTCATTACTACGTGATCTCCGGGAGGCTCGGTGCAAAAGCACCACAGCAATTATGATCCGTCAGCAGAATAAAAGAACTGTATGTCCGCTTAATAGCTCGAGCTTATTTTAAAAATAATGGCCCAGCCAGAAGAAGAGTAAATAGTCAAAAGGAGTTGAAAATGCAATTAATCACATTTCGAGAAGCAGATAAACAATGTGGAGAGGGAAAAGTTTAAAATCATGTTGCTCTTATTACACTGTATAATCCGTTCTAAGAAAATGACTCTTATCTCTCCTTATAGCAGTCTTAATTCTAAGTGGCAGCATCCGCTTGTCCCTTGCTTCGCACACATATTGGATTCACAGGAAGCAAAGTAAGCATATGCATCCAGCATCAAACTTTTAGTTTTATCTGTTCGATCGCCAACAACCTGCCCATTTATAGTTCACCCTCCAAACTCTGTTGTATCAAGTTGCTGCTAATGCAATATGAACGACTGGCGAAACATGGAGAGGCTTTTGTTGTGAAGGAGTCCTTAACTTTTTTTTGTCCTTAACTTCAATCAAATCTATTTATTTATAGTGCACAAATGAAATGACAAACTCTGACCAAAGTGCTTTATAGGGAGATTAAATTAAGGAATTACTTGACTTATGATTACAATCGAATAAAAACACAATGTTCACTTCTAGCGGTTCTTTCCTGGGGCTATTTGAAGAGCCACTCACCCTTTTTCGCAGGTTGTAAGTGAGCAGCAGATTTCTCGAGAAGTGGTTGGAAAATGCTGTGTAGAACTCCAGCACCTTCTGCAGAGCATCGCGTTTGATGACGTGGAGGTCACAGTAGGTCAGGGCTCGGACGTTGGCGCAGGCTTGAGCCAGAGTCACCTCTTTCCAGAAAACATCCCCAAACACGTCTCCCTTGCCTGCGGAGAGCGGACACTGTCTTAACAAACTATAGCTGTCATTTGAGCCGAACCAGTGAGTGCCGTAGAGCGCTATTTCAAGTTTGAAAGAAGAACCATGGCTCAATATGATCGACATCTGAATCAACAGCTTCTCACACCGTATGACGACTTGAAATATTCATGAATTTGGTTTTAAATGACTGGAAATCACTTGTTTGAACCACTGGACGATGAGCTGAACAGCCTGCAGTCTATAAAAGGAAAATGTTACCACTGATCAAATTATTAATAATCAACGTCATCATAAGCCACAGTGATTAATAACATTAAGAGCTACTGTACAGTACATATGTGCACTGCTAGATATGTCATGATGTTGTGTCTTGTTTTGGAGATGCACCTCATGTGTTGCTCCTGCTCTACCGAGCCATTAAGCTAATGAGAATCTGATTCACGGTAGTAACATGTAACTCACTTCAGGTCCCTTCCGGGGGCAAAGGAATCAGCCTGACAGTGTAAGGACTGTTTGCAGAGAGTAACCAATTGCAGGTTATCGACGGAGAAGTAACATACCGTCACCGGGTCTGCCTGAGCATACCATCCATTATTCACCAGATCAATCGTTCGGCAAATTAAAGGCATGAGGTTTTAAAAAGAAAACGCTCCTGGGATTTAACCAGGCCAGCATAAGATTTTTTTGTTTTTTTTTCTATAACTTGATAAATAAGATCACCTCTAGGTGCTACGGAAGAGTAAATGGGTTCACAAATAACGGATCGCATGTCATGACGGTTAGAAATTAGCTCGGTTCATTCCTTGATATTATTCACCTTTAGTTTTAGATTATTTCATACAGTCAGACAATTATACCTAGTCTATTCAGGTTGGGCAGGGGCTCATTTTACCGCCACGGCTCTCCGATCTGTATGTAAATACATCGATATTTCGATATATACGAACATACCCCGAACAGGCCCTGATCATGTGGTACCTCATAATCAAAATTATCTTGGGAAATCAGGAGTCTCTGTAAAATAAAATGTACGCTTTTTAAAATTTGATACACAGGTTAGCAACAGAGCAACATTACCATTCATGTTGAATCAATAAAGTAATAAATAAATAAAGTGGGTTTTTTTTGTCTTGTTAATCTCCGTTAATGTGTATAATACAACAGGTATCTTCTCCCTCCTGTAATATTTTCCCTTAATATTATATGATATCCCTTTATGAGGACTAGCGCTGCAATGACTGCTTAATTAATCAATTCGTTGACCTAAAGAAAATTTGTAATAATAACAAATTAATCCTTTTGGTCATTTGTAAAGCAAAAACCAAATTTTTTTCAGTTACAGCTTCTCATTAAATAATAAATGAAATATCTTTTAGTTCTGAACTGCTGATTGGACAAACCAAGCAATATGAAGAGATCCCAATCGACCCTTTATGGACCAAACAATCAGGTTTTTAAGTAGTGATGGTGAAACACTTACTTCTGAAGTAGGAAGCCCTGACAACAGCCCATGAGAGCCATTCTGCATAGGAATTGTGGTTTTCATCTTATTCAAGATCAAGTTGAAAAGACGAGACTGTTAAAATGTGACAGGAAGGCTTCTGTATCTACAACGAATCCTCAGACTCAGCAGAAAAGGATCCCCAAACGGCTCAGCTTTCGCTGCAGTCGGAAACAGTTTGTAACGTGCTGCTATACCGAGAGAAAACAGGAGGGTTTTCAGTGAGTCTTCTCACAAAAACATGTTTGTTACTATGATGCAAAACCATTTTTTTTAAAACAGTGCCGGAGGGTAGTTGAAGACTGAAAGGCTTTTCTGCTGTCGTCATGGTAATAAACTCAGACAGAGGCAAGGTACTATGGCAGCACATCTGCATCTCAGACCTTTGGTTCCCTGTCACGTTCTCCTAAGAAATCCGTGACTTTATATAACGAAAAACTTGAGCAGATCTGGGGCAGGTCCTTCAATAATTGGGTAGGATGGGAAACCTTGACTGCCTCATTCATGAAATAAACATAAGTGTTGAATTTCTTTAATTATTTCAAAATTCCAAGTGTAATTTGGTGAAAAGAATATGCATGAGGAATTGTGAAAAGTTTTTGAAAGGGTCTCAAAATCTATTATTATCCATCTATTAAAAGTGAAATTTTCGATTTAACTGAAAGATTAAATTAGATAAGAATCCTTAACCCTTGGCCTTAAAAATAAAAGCTTTCTATCAAAAAGTTCTTGGGACTTAAACGGTCAAAGTAAAAGTTACTACAGAACAGAGCCAGAGGTGAGCACACACCTTTTACGGCAAGTTTTAAAATTCCTGTAAAAAAAAAAAATAAGCACTTAACTCACCTAAAATGGCCACCACTTCATCATCCTGAATGACCTCCAGTGACCCCGACACCACGAAACAGAGGCTGTCCACACTCTCACCAGCGTGGTAGATCAGGTCGCCAGGAGCGCAGTGGATGGTCTGAAACTCCATGGCCAGGGCTCGGAGACAGCCGTCACTGGCCAGCCGGAAAGCTGGGTGCTCTTTGAAAACCTTCCGGTTGAGATGAACACAGATATCCGCTCTCATGTCCTTCGGACAAATCTGCAACACCTGGAGAGAAAGAAGAGGGAAGAGCTGTAGACCGAAGGAAATAAAACACAACGTCATTTCCTTCTTCGCTTTGCCATGTTAGGAGCCGTGGGGAGAAAAGAGCCACGTGCTCCTGGTCATCGACAGAGTACATGAAATAAACTGTCAACCGAGGCGAGAGAGGGTTCACTTCTCAACAGTTCTTAAACACTGAACTGGACATGGAGCCACAGTGGTGTCATGGCTGGTGGGTGTACTGCAGCTTGTATGATGGGTTACGGGACAATAGCTGCACCCCCCCTTGCTACTTTTTTGGGAGAAGTTACCGCCATAACCTGCAAAAACTGATTTTTTCGTTGCGGAAACCTTTTTGTGAACTCAACCTTGCAATGTCACCTTTTAACCTAATATGTTGTACTTCCTACCAGATAGTTGCATATTTACAGATCAAGCAGCTATTGAGACACATTATTGTTTATGTGGAGTCGAGATTTTTTGGCCAGCTGCAGAGTTCAAGTCAAACATTTACTCTTTTTTGTTTAGGTTTCTACAAACTTCAGAGGGAAATATCTGGAGCTTTAGCTGCTAAACACTTCACCAGCTATCACCAGCTAGTCCACGACTTGCTCTGCCTGCTTTTTGGGGCTGAAGAAGAACTGTACTAATCCTAACCTGCGTCAAAATATACATCAAATGTTCTTTTGAACTTTGCAAAGTTTTATCTTCAGAGAAGCTATTCACCGTCAGAAGGATTAAATTGAAAATGTTCAGATAGTACTCAGAAGAAAGTGTTTTGAAGTATTATGCAGCTTAATAAGATTAATATCCATCTGTGAGATTTGTCTGTGGACACTTTTTTCCAATACATGCGAGGAACTGAAATGTCTAAGAACAGATGTTTAAAATTTTTTTTATGAATTTTCCTTTAAATTCATTTTGTGTTATAGCATTACTATTACTATTATTTTAAATTATTCTATATCCTCAGTGGTTCATGGTTCAAGGTGGAATCCAGCCTAAATATTCAGCAGATATTTGTTTTATTGTCTTTAGTGAGCTTTCAAAATGAAACACATGTGGTCTAGACTTTCTAATTAAATTCTGCAGTATTTTGCCTGCAGGTTTTTCGGGAGACACTATTATTGTTCATAGAAAATTAACTGTCACTAAGAAAACCTATGTGTTTTCATTCTACAGATGACAGATTCGGATCCTCATTCTTTTCCAGTAGCTTTGGGAAACATTTCATTCAAGTCACTGTTTATCTATCAGATAATGTATTCAGTATGAATTATGTTTTGTGGTGGAGTTTTGCATGAAGGTCTCACGGAAGCTGCTGCCAGGTCAGAGCCCAGCTGCCTCTCTGCTGAGTGTCACCGAGTGGCAGCATGTTGTTCAAGTACACCTAATCAACGGGATGCCAGGCTGTTGCATGGCTCTGCCTCTAAAACAAATCTCTTTGAAGATGAATGTCAAGTAGAGAGGGATTATGTGCCATTTTTAGACCCTTTAGTGTGGCCTGTAGCCAGACAAATAAATGATACATAGATGCAGTGCAAGCTGCTGGAGGACACAATAAATTTCACCGTTTGATTACAGATAAACCGTTAATGCACAAGATTTTCTAGAGAAAAAATTGCCTTATTGCTTGCCTTATTAGAAGTTATGTAAACAGATTGAGTTGAAATAGCAAAACTTTTTTTTTCCTATGATTGGATTTTGGACAGGTGGATTTAAATGGGATGCAGTGTTACGAATGCTTTCTGGCTTCGAATCAACCAGAGTGGCACCAGTTCCATCTATCTGCTCCCGGATTTAAATGCCTAATTTCCACACGTTTAAATCATTTTAGCGTCATCTGAAATTCAGTAGGACGAATGGCGGTAACTGCTGATCCTCAGAAATTTCCTACCACTGTCTGCTTTTCATAAAAAGCAGATATAGGCAAATAATAGGCAGCTAAATATGACAACGGATAGTTTTTACGAAGCCAGTTAAAGAAAAACAACATTTAATGTAAAGTGAAGATTAGGGAGCATCATTGACATATGGTTGATTTTTTTTTTTGGGGGGGGGGGGTATACCAAACAACAACAACAAAAAAAACAACAAATTGTTATTATATACAGTATATAATTCTATTTATATACAATTCATATTACACTAATTATGCTGCATTTTTAAATAATCTTGCAATTAACAAATAATGTCAAACCTGATTATCATGTTCTCCATAATATTTGTGAAAGTAATAACTTGAAAACACACGTACAACAAGACTAGGCCAAAACCTAGCATGTGGCTGATCTGCCCTCAATCTGTTTGCTTCTCTCCCACTCACATATACAGTAATTTAATGCAGCCAAATTCCCAATAAAGCTGTTCTCATTTACATGTTTTTCTGTTCCTGTTTCTTCCTCTGAGGAGGATCAGGAAAACCCGGAATCACCCACAAAGAGCCGTTGAGGATTGTGCGGTCTCACGTACCTTTTCAGTGTCTATACCCCGCGACATGGACCAGGTGGAGGCAATGTAGTCCATAACTCTCTCACTCAAGCCCTTGGGGACCTGGTAGAGCTTGAGGAAATCCCGAACGCTGTTGAGCATCTCGTGGTAACGATTCGTGTTGGCGTACATCTGCTGGAAGATCGTGGTCACGTTACCAAAGATGGTGGCATAAAGCAGGGCTGGGGAAACACGGAGAGGATGAAACAAGAGAGAAGTTTGATATGGGTGAAGTCGAAAAAATCTGAATCGTCAACGAAGATTCTGTGTTGGCCTTGAGCATGAACACTATGCGAGGTTTCTACTTGTGCTGTGAAAATGCAAACAGTCGTCCCTGTATAGGTCTTCAGGATATTGCACCGTCTACAGTTGACTTATGTACAGGTAGCGGAGCGAGGAATATGTCTGTACAAAGGTGCAGCTTGAACATAAAAATCTGTGCAGTGTTCTGTGAATGTATCCGAGTATTGAAGTTCAGACGGTCACACGGGTCCCATACAGGCAGTGCCAGTGTTTGACGGTGCTCAGTTCTCATGCGGCTCTGCGGTAGAGGCTGTTCCGTCTGTTTGTTTGTGATACGATGGAGCTGAGGCGTCTCGCAGAGGCCAGAGGGTCAGACAGCTGGCGTCCCCGGGGCGGGACAGGTCTTTCTGTACGCCCACTGCGCTACTAAGACAATGAGAACTGAACAAGTCCTCCGAAGAGGCCAGGGAGCTGCCGGTGATCGCTGCAGGTGCTGATGACCCTTTGAAGGGCTCCCCTGTCCCGAGCTGAGCAGCCGATGAACCACGAGATGCAGTACGTCAGTACACTCTCTATGGATGGGAACCCGGAGGAAGGGACCCTTTCCACACAGTCCCTGTAGCTGTACAATGTCTGCACCACTTTCTTGAAGACTATTATGGGTTCTTTTGATTTTGAGGGGTTCTGGACAAGAATGACATCACGCTGTCTTTTGACTTTATCCCTTTTGGCTTTCTCCTTTCCTCCTGAGATAAGTGTAGTTCTGTCGTCCACAAACTTGATAATGGTGTTGGTTGGGAGTACAGTCACAGGTGCAGAGGGCATAGAGATTGGGACTCTTGCAGCCCTGTGGGAGTTAATTCAGGGTCACACTGCAGTGGGTTACAAAATTAAACAGGAATATGTCTAAAGTTGTATCTACAAGCACAAAAAAAATTCCAAGTGAGGATTTACAAAACATAAAAATGTCAAATACCTGGATGATGAGGGCACAAAATCACCAAAATTAAGTGAACAAGGACATACAAATCTCAAAAACTAGGTTTACAAGGACATAAAAATGTTTATGGTTGGGTTTAAACAGACAAAGAAGAATCCCTAAAAGGGTGCACTCAGACTACAGGAGTGTTCAATTTTGAAATTTGGTTGTCTCAGGCACATAAGGAGAAACTTCACAGATGTTCCTCTCTCTAATCTCAACCTGCACACACTACAAGACCAGATTCCTCCTCCGATTGTCGGCTGGGGGGACAAACTCCTGTAGTCTGAGCCCGGTTTAAATCTGGCTTCCCGAGGACATAAACATCTCCAAATCCCGGACTTACGAGGACATAAAAATATCCAAAACCTGGTTTACAAGGACATAAAAATCTCCAATGTTTGGTTTACAAGCCAGAAAAATCTTTACTTGAGGACATAAAAATCTCCAAGACTGAGCTTAAAAAGACATAGCTCAGAAATCTGAATTTTTGAAAGGCATAAATTTCTCTTGCTAGGAAAGAAAAACTTCCAAATGTTCCCTAAGGACACTGCTGGTCTTTGATATTGTATATACTACATCACATGAGACTTTAGACCAAATGTGCCTTAAGACCTGATATTGTTTTTTGTGTTGAGTGCTTAAATGAATCACGCTGGAAAAAAAAACAGTTACTACTCATCTGTGCCTCCAAATATAATCAACAAATCTCAAGGCCACAAGGTAAAAACTATAATTACAGCAATTTATTGGGCGTGTGTGTATGTGTGTGAGTGTATGTGTGTGTGTGTGTGTGTGTGTGTGTGTGTGTGTGTGTGTGTATGTGTGTGTGTGTATGTGTGTGTGTATGTCTGTTGGTCTGTGTGCGTGCGTGTATGTATGCATCCATTCCCATGCAGCTTAATTCTTCTTAATAAGGAGATTTTTCTTAACTTGCCTTGTGGTAGAAGAGCCAAAGAAAAGGAAAATAAAGAACATAGCAGTGCATCTCTAAGGTGGTTGGGTGGTTGAACTGGTGCAACAGCTGGCGTATGTATGTGGATCAAAGCCATCAGATGTCTGCTCTGTGTGAGTAGTGTTCTCTTGGCAATGGAGCCCTAATTAGCCCTGCTAGAAGGGATGGAGAGGAAACATGCCAGCCACACATTTCAATTATCCTCAGATGATGACAGTAACCTGTGAATGCGTTTGTGTGTGTGTTTGTTTATTTCACGGCGCGCAATCTTGAATCAAAGTGTTGAAAAACTGTAAGGGGAATAATACTAATTAAAAAGCGCTCAAAACTCCCAAAAGACCTGGATAACCGCAACTTTCATCCTTTCATCGCCATCTCTCACATGTACGACTATGTTATCAAGCGTCGCGGCATCCTATGATTTTTTTCACCTAAGCACAAAGAATATGGTCTTGTTTGCTGCAAATTCTCGCTGCTGCACATTGGCGGGCATCAAAATCATCAAATTAACAGACCAAGAATGGTTTTAAAAAAGGTCGGAGCCTGTTCCATCTAAGATGATTTGGACGGTCGCATCCTTTTGAAGTTCCAAAAGTTTTGGGCTGACTGCTACTTTGAGCTTGAGGCGTGATGGCAACTGTCACTTCTCTGATGAGCAGAAATTGCTGTAACAAAGGAAACTCGGTCTGTCCCTGCAGAGTTGAGTTTCATCTAGTCCCCAATGACGCGTCTTCCTTGCTGACGCGCACAACTTGGTTGCACTGTTGCTCGGCATCCAACAGCTGGCTTGTTTGTAGGTAGTTAAAAGACAGTTGTGAGAAACTCAAGCCCCAGGCCAACAGTTGCTATAGAAACAGGACATATGTATAGTGCCCCCCCCATGCCATCCCCCAATCCCTCGTCACACTGTGATGTTTTACTGCCAGCACTGATCCAGTGCTGGTGGTAAAAATAGAACAGTATCAGCGCATCCATATTTCATAGAGAACAGCCGTGGACTACAGTAGATTGCATCCACAACTGAATCCTCCTGAGGCCGTCTGGTTTTTAGATATTTACGCTTTAAGAGGGTTTGTGTCTCATAATGAGAAATTTAACCAGACCCAATTCCGCAGATGATGTTGCCAGCTCCCCCGAGAGCGTCCGAGAGTGCATTCATAAACCCGAACAGCCAAAGGCTGCAGAGAATGGGGGGGGGGGGGACAATCATGCTCTCGTCTCGGGGTTGAGATTGTGGCTGAAAAAAGTACAGAGGAGGTGAGGAGTGATTGCAGGGGGAGCGCTGTGCTAAATTGATCTGGCAGTGTCGGTTATTGCTACGAGGTGTTGCTCTCCGCATGCAGTCACACATAACGGCACCGCACTGTACACTGTATTATGAGACACACAAGCAGAAGAAATCTTATAAATGTTTAATACTGAGAAGTGGGGAGAAGGGCGCGCTGTGAAAATCTTCCTCTTTTTCTTTTTTTTTCTTAGCAAATTGGGGAAGGTTTCTTAACTATTATCCAGTCATTGTTATTTATGTCTACAGCAATACTGGCTAATTATGTGTTAGTTAACCACAACAGGTGATATAAATACATGTTGTTCATGCTGTTAATGTAATTCTAAACAATTGCTTTTCAGATATTGGTGTATTTGATAGCAGCTTTATTCAAATTTAAGACTCAAATACTTTAGTGAACCAAAACATATACATTAAGAGGCTTAAAAGCTGCCAATAAACCACCAAATTCAATAAAAATGTGAGTGGTGCATCACGCTCCAGTATGGAGAGCAATTACACTCAAAATGGTCATAAATGTGAATTTACATGATCCACAAATGACGATTTTTGCATAATTTTTGGATACTCACATATGCGTGTTCCAATCCACACACAAGCACCAGGCAGTTTGAACACACGTAAACCAATTTTATCAATGAAACATCACAAACTGAATATATATTAATATATCACATACAGATTTCAACCTCATAGTTCTGATAAAAAAACACAATTCCAACAGCAGGGAAACACATTTGAACGGAGGGACAGACTCCGACACAACACCTGCAGTTAAGCAGAAGATCAAGTCCACCACCTAGCAGTACGTTATTTAAACCATATTTTTACATTTACAGGCAACTGTATTGAGTCTATAGTTGATAAAATGTATTTGAGCTAATTGAGGGGTGATGAGCTATTCTGTCTATTTAGATAAACATCTAGAGAAAACCAGAAAAAGCTGAAAAGGTGAAGCTAACTAGCCAAACTTTTGTGCTCCCTTATGTCCAACAAGTCCAGTCATAGGACAATCCTCCGTCTCTGCACTGTGCCATTTTCAGGACTGTACATCATTTCATTCAATAAACAGTTTACTGAAGGGGAATATAACATCTTCCTGTCTGTTAGCAAGCTTGTCAGCCTGGTCACTTACATGAAGAAGTCACGTTGCAATGTGAAATTGCTATATTACTCGGATCAGTGTGAAAAAATGTTAGGTTAGCAGTTTCAAGCAATGGTCCATTATGGTGTAAATCAAATACAAACAGTTAGTAGTACTGGCACTCGATTATATTCAACCAAGGCAGATTATTCTAGTTTACAGGAGGGTTAGAAATACCGCCCAGCTAATCATCTGTACAGTCCTATTTTCTGGACTTCAATGTCTCTATCCATAATTCATTTATTCACCTACATCAGTGAAACTGTGGTTTTAAAGAGCATAGTTAAACTTCTCATGTATCACGCATTTGCTTCATTAGAGAGAACGGAAAAAAAATGCCCGCACTCACATCCAATCATCATCATGGCCACGGCAAAGATTTTCTCTCCGTCTGTGGTCGGGGCGATGTTGCCAAAGCCGATGCTCGTCAAGCTGGTCATGGTGAAGTACAAGGAGGTGATGTAGACGGAGTCCTTGTTTGGCCCGCCCTCCCACTTCCCTGAGCCGCTGGCGTTGAAGCGGTAGGGTGTGCCCACCGTCTCGGCCAGGATGTAGAGCCAGCTGTCCATGCGAACGATGTTGGTTTCTTCATCGATGACCTCGTAATCCCCGATGCTGTACCTGGAGTGTAAATAAGCGGCTACGTATGAGACGTCGCAGGTATTCGGTCGTAAACCAAAGTATCAGACAAAATGAAAATTTGACCAAATGATGCAGCAAGGTGGAAAGTCAGGGGATCACGTTAAAACTCGTCCAGACGAGGCCATGAATCTGTGTACTGATTCTTTGAGGCATTTCCTTCAAAACTGCAAATTAAAACCTCTCGGTGGCGCTAGAAGAAAAGCCAGAGGATCACCAAAGTCAGCAGGATTCGTCCTCTGGGAACCATGAATGTCTGTACAAAATCTGGCAACAGTCCATGGCAAGTGTTGAGATATTTCACAGGATAAGTGAAAACCTACTGGTGGCGCAATAGGAAAGGTCTGTCCGTTTGTGTTTTGTTTTTCTCTTCTTCTTAATTTTTTGTGTAATTATTTACAGACAAAAAAAAAAAAAAACGAGTTGGTTATTTATGAAAGTTCTTAATTCGCTTATTGTAAAAGCCCTTGAGATGGAAAAAAATTCCTTCAGAATATAAATTTGGTGACTCTGATGATGCAGCAAAAACCAAAAATATCTGCTGCGTAAAGCATCAGTCCAACCATTTTTTTTTTCGCTTGTGACCCCTCATGACAGGATTTATGTCTCTCGACTGTAACCAATTTTTCCCCTCACCACACAGTTTTGTTTGAATCATTTCTAGAGGCCTGAGGACGTAAAATTTGACAGCATCTCACAAGCAAAAGGCAAAAAGGGAGAAGAAAAACATAATTTTGAATAACAGGGTTCAGATTTTCTCATTATTACCCTGGTGATATTCTATTAAGTAAAACAACCTCATTGTTTCTAATGTAAAACACACCGGCGGTGGCAAGGAGACAGGGAGGTGGCTGCTGTTGTGAGCGGGCATGGCTATTTGCTGCGGTTGTCTGAGTTGATGACGGTTCAACTTTCCTCAACTTGACGCCACAACTCGGCGTGTCACCATGGCAACCGCAGACACCACACCGAGGGAATGGAAAGAGATAAAGGAGCTTTTTTTTTTTTTCCCCCTCCACTGGTACATGTTTGTGATTTTTGGAGCAACACCAGCTCCATTAATTCAAGTTTGATTATACTGTCTGGACCAATATACATGGTGTATGATACCGGTTGGAGGCTCTGACACCCAGTTTCTGAACCAGAAGTATAAAAGATTTGCATCAACATACGTTATTTGAAATCTCCTGGATCGACATAATGTTTTGTTGATGTTTTCTTTCAATAATGATAATACTACTACAAGATGTCTTTTATATATTAAATAAAAATATATATAGTACATATATTACTAGAAGATCCCTTGTAATGTCGTCAGGGACAGGTCAAGTGTTTGTCTTGACGAGTATGTGTAAACTGTAAGTGGCTATTTTGTGTTCAGATTCAACTATCAAACATATTTTTCATATCTTTATTTATGCAGGACAATAAGTTATCTCTATGGCATCTGCAACACACTTTGTGCGTGTGTCTAGACATTCTCATAAGCATCAAGCACAACACATGATGGAAACTCAATGCTTCTACCGCACTTGCCCCCTGAAGAGTATCTGGTCTGATTAGACTTTGGAGGCCCGTGCTCCATAAATTTGCATATTAATGAGGGAAAAACTAATTCTCTTGAAACCATTATAACTCTTTCTGGCTTTATGGTGTGAAAAACATACAGTTTTAATGTGTGAAAACAAGTATGTTGACAAAAAATAACTGCTAATTAATGCATTCATTAGCCTCATCAACGGCCTCATTATACTACCTGGCTCTGCTATTAATGTCTTAGAGTTATGGCAGAACATAGCAGTCTAGCAGAATGTGATATGTAATTTATATGCAAAAGTACTTTAATATCAACCTTAATTGTGAGACATTTGTCTGTTTTTATTCCCTTTTTACAAATGAATGACTGAAAATTTTGAAATCTTGACTGGGACACATATTCTGCAGATAATATATTACACTCTTACACAGTTATGGGAAAAATGATGGGAATACGTGGAGAACGTTTCATGAAAGTTACCAAGTGAGAGTTAATAATGCATTAATACAAAGCAAGTGTCATGAACATACCAAATGCAGGCAAGCCAGTGGGCAGCCAGTCCAAAAACGCACACCAGCAGGACCAGTACAGCCGCCCCGTACTCGATGTAGTGATCCAGTTTACGGGCGACCCGACCCAGACGGAGAAGCCGGACCACTTTAAGTGAACTGAATAGACTGCTGATCCCCTAAAACAAAAGGGTAAAGGGGAGAGAGACAGAAAGAAATGCTGACATTAGAAGGAGTATTTATAGAAGACATAAAAAGTAGTATGTATTTTAGTTAAATACTGGAAGTTTTGCTCCATTTCTTTATGTTTATTTTCTGCTTATAAATTGTAAATAGGGAGGGTTTAAGTAAAGTGTTGCCTAATACATTATTGCTGTATATATTTAGAGTATGGGCCTACATTTGTTATCAAAATTAATATTGTTATCATTCTGTGTCCTTATGTTTTTTTTTTATTTTGCCGCTTCCCATTGGGATAGTAGACAAAGTATGATATGTAGGTACATTATACATACATATATTAACATTACATCGAACATTACATACATTACATTTACATCGAAAAGCTATTTAAAAAAAAGCAAATACGTAAAAGCATTTTATAGAATCAATATATAAGTGTATGAACTTGTCTTATAATATGCTATGACCACAACAGCAAAAATAGAATATGCATACGAGACAAGGAAAGACACAAGATTCAAAGCATTAGCATACTGTATGCTGTGTCGAACATTCCTGTGCAATGTAATGCAATTTTACAACTTCTAGCTGTTGAACGGCAAAACATATGCCTGGATCCTCGGCCCGATTCCGGCCCATATACTTCCATATCTGGGCTGATTCCAGCTGTTATGCTCCAGTGCTGGCTGACAGCCAGGAAGATTTGTCTGTGTATGCGCCAGAACCAGCCCAGATGTGGAACGAGCAACTGACAGTTATGGCGTATGTGGGCCGGACGTGGGCCAGGGATCCGGGCGTATAGTGAGCCAGAATAATCTTTTCTATCTGGGCGGCAGCTAAATGTCTACTCAGCTTAACTGTATATTGAAATACCTGCTCAGTAATTCAAACAGACAATTGCAATCCCATCAGTCTGCTTTGCACTTCGGCGCTGGCGGTGTTTTGTATGTGTGTGAGTCTGTGTGCGCTGGGAGTAGTATTGATTTTGCTAATGTGCTGTGGTCTGCAATGCCAGTACAACTGCAGCGCTCGCTGTCATCTGATCTGATCTAGCTGCCCACCAGACACCTCCGCTTCTCTACAATCACTTTAAAGTTCTGGGCTCCAACAAAATTCAATAATCAGTGAATTTTGGGCTTTTGAGCTTTCCTGAAAACTCTACAAAAATAAGTTGGGAGAAAAGTTCACCTGTGAATAGTTTTCATTAAAAGAAAAGAATAAAAGATATAGATAAGAATAGCTGAGTGCTAAATGTGACGGTAGATCCAGCAGCATTTGCTTAGCTTAGCATAGAGATTGGTAACGGAAACTTAGGGAAATAGTTAGCCCAGTTCTCCAAAGTTCCAAAAGACAGTTACCAGCCCCTCTGGCTCATAAACTAACGCAGTGTATCATATTTGTTTGATAAGTACACAAACAGAAATGAAAAAAAAAAGAAAACTATGAGTAGTATTAACATGTAAGCTGTTTCTGCAAGGTCTTTATGCTAAGCTAGGCTAAATGAGCCTGAATCTAAAATGGGGGGTGTTGTGATCACTTAAGTAATATGCATTTTATAGGTCACAAGACGCAGTCACTTATTCACTCTGCCAGGAATGATATGAGGAGACTGAGGCCGCTCTCGAACCTGTGCTTTCAGTATGAAGCCGGAGCTGGGAGGCGATTAGCTTAGCTTAGCATGTCTGAAAACAGTGGCAGACAACTACCCATAGTTCTCAAATACACCTTACAGCAACTCTAAAGCTCTTCAGTTAATGACTTCTGACACAAAGAGAAGTAAGAAAAAAAATTACAATTTTCCGGTTTTACGGATGTTACATGCTAACCGTTTCACCCGTTTAACACTCTTTATGCTAAACTAGGCTAAGTGGGCCGGAATCAGACTGGGAACTTTGTTCACTCAATCTCCTGTTGAGATGAAATATAGGTCATTAAACACAGATGTATCTTGTTTTTTTAATTCATACATAAACATTTAATTACTCCTTGCAATGCTGTGTTTATGTATGAATTAATTGCTTTACTTTCCTACACACCTGTCTAAGCATTAGACAACAAGCTCCAATCACTATCCAAGCTTTTCCCAAGCACGCAAAGGACTTGGTGCATGTTGGCTTAAAAGTTGAGAAGTCCTTAAAGTTGAATATTTACATTACAATAGCAACTAAGCAAAACTCATTTTCTGAAGAAGATTTGAAATGATCAGAAGGTTGACCAGGTACTAAATGGACCTTGGGATGAGATTTTTTTTGTTCACTATTGTTTCTAAGGTCAAAAATGAACCTTCAATCACAATGTTCCATTTAAATTTGTTATCAAATTACTATGGAAGTAGGTTTTGTAATTTGCAAATACCTCTGATTTTAGAAAGGAAATTTTAAAGATACTTTTAACGTTCTTAAGAGTTTCTCATCATAATGAAAATGCATAAACTTCAGCTTCTTACACCCAATTTTTCGTAGTTAGCCAAATAGGAAAATCAAGAAAATGTGCTGTCATTGGCGACTAAAAGAAATTTAAAAAGCATACTATGTTTTAACTCCCTCTATTAAAAGCGTATTTTCAATGCCAGGACTTATATTTTGAAATTTTAACCATGTCACATCGCTGCAATCAATTAGTCACAAATGACATGTCACGACTGACTGAAACTGCTCTCATGCAGCTTTAATGCTGTTCATTCTGAAATTGTAGAACACGATCTGATAGTTGTTGTCTCTTGGCAATGAAGAGCTTCAGCAGGAAAAAAAAACAACAAAAAAAAACCAAAAACAAAACACAAGCGGCACAAATCACAACTTGCTTTCTGTGACATCTATTTCATGCATTGATGCCTCTGTTGTTGTTCTCTGATAGAGCGCTACAGTTGAAATATTGGTGCAAGAATAAATGTCACAGGAAATGTGGGGAATGTGCGAATGTTGCTGTTAAACCCTGACGGAGAGTTTATGTAACAGTGTGCAAGTGTGTCTACAAATAAAATAAAAACACAAAACTGTTCATTATCATATTCTGATCAAACTGAAGCCTACTTGAGTGACAGCTCGGTGGTTCCAATTCTTCCCATCACGTCCCATGCATGAACACAGGCAGAAGAGGAAGGTGGGGGGGAGGGAGGGGGCATGCAAACAGAACAGAGGGATGAAAAAGAAGAAAAACAAAAAAACGAAGCACAAATAAGAGAGAAGACACTTGATCAGTGATAAGCGATGAATAAACACATGAGAAAATCAATATTCAATAAAGATTTCGAAATAAAAAGAAACATAAAAGCAACGTCATCCGTGTTTGTAAAGCATGTGCAGTGTGGTCAAAGCATGCACGGAGAGCTCCATCACTTTGTCAGCGTTCTGCTGAAACAAACACCTGGACGACAGCACTAAGTGGTTCATTTGTTGTCGTTTTGGGTTTTTTTTCGTTCATTAGAAACTGAATTGACAGAACTGCTATGAGTCTCACTCAAGGCTCAAGGTGACGTACAGCGCTTTAAGTTTCTCCAAGAGTAACTCTGACAGCTGCTCAATGTTAATGATCTTCCCTTCCCTATTTGGAAACCTGTTGGGGAAAACAGCCATCAAAGTTATTCATGTCAGTCGTTAAGGTCTGTAGCAGCAGCGAGATGTTTTTCTGCCGGTTTAATAACATGGGCAATTGTTTACTAGCCCTCATTTACCCTTGCCATGGATTGCCTCAAAGCAATTTGGAGCAAATTGGAGTCACTGAATTGTTGCAGAGACACACTGGAAGATGATCCAGGAAGTGGACGGTCACAGCTTAGACATCGGTTTACAGCCCATGTGTCCGAAACCGTATCACAGGCTAAATGTACACTTGTACCACACAGTAAACATAAAGTAAAGTATGAAGCTGTACTGTAAAGCGTATGGCTGCGACTAACAGTCATTTCCAGTCTTTTTTCAATTAGTCGATTACTGGTAAGAGCCTAAGGTGATGCTGGTAAACTGCTTGTTTTGTCTGACAAAAGTCCAAAATCCCCAAAAATTCTGAATGGTCAGTTACAAAACTAAGAAAAATAACAAATTCTCATATATTCCTCATATAGGAAATTTATCAATATCTCTGATAACCGATTAGTAATTTGTTAATCACCTAAGTGACTACCTAAATGAGCTGTAAAAAAAATAATAATTTTCACTACCAGTTAATCTGCTCGTTGCTTTCTTGGTTACAGATAACCAGAACAGGTTTTCTATGTTTTCTTTGTGTCATGCACATTGATGCGCATCTACTACATATTCTTGCCAATGGTTTTAAACTAGTTCACTTATCTACTAACACACAACCGCAAGCAAGTTAACAAGGGTGTAAACAATGCATGTTTCAAACTTACAAGAAAAATCAGATTTGTGCTTTTTATGAGAAAGGAAACGTATTCTGTTCTGTTAGTCCTCAAGGATATGCGAGATGCATTTTGGGGAGTAACGGTAAATGTAAACATAACTTTTATCTGAATAAAAAAAAAAAACACATTTTGGTTTATACAATCGCACACTCCCTGAGCTCAAATTGAAATCATTAAATTGTTTATTTTGTCCAACCAGCAGTCAAACGATATTCAGTTTTACTGTCAAACAAGACTAAGGAAATGAATGATCTAAATTGTTGCAAATTAATCAACCAGTGTCAGATTTCAGACGCAACCTTTGGCTCAGTCATGTGCACAAACAAAAATGAAATGAATGAATTATTTGTTTGTAAAAAAATCACCAGTCAGATTTCAGACGCAACCTTTGGCTCAGTCATGTGCTTTTGACAGTTTTTGTACCACACCAAACACAAGATATATAAATATAACACCAGTTTATCCTTCAGTTCAAAACAAGGCTGTTTTTTTTTTTTTCTTCTCCCCCCTGACTGCTTCTGCTCCGTTAATAAACCTGTCAAGCGTTTGGGTTGATTGCCTAGAAAAGATTAGAATGGGCCAAAATGCTGGACATGGACTGCAATGTGTCAGCGTTTCGGTTGATTGCCCTAGAAAGATTAGAATGGGCCAAAATGCTGGACCTGCAAATGTGACTCAGTTCTCTGTCCACTAACAAGCCTCCTTTTTTTTTTTAAAAGCATTATCACAACATTTCACATTACCTTGTACTGTACGTGCTACCTGACGGCCCCCGAGAGCCGACGTATGCTGTGCTGCTCGCCGTGTGACACACTGCTCCATTAAATGCTATCACAGCATTTTACACAGAAACGATGCCGCAGCAACACGCGTGCACACGCACGCACACACACACACACACATACACACTCACACTCACAGATCATGAGACATGTCACATTTAAGCATGCACAAGCACACGCAAACACACACGGTGACGCATTGATGTAATGAAAACTGGCAAGTGCAGGACCCTGAGGCTCCATCTAATCAATGTGTGTGTTTGTGTGTGTGTTGGAAGAAAAAAAGAAAAAGGATCAGATTCAGAAGCTGTGGTTGAAAAGATATTTTCAATACAGCTAGAGATATACTGTAAGTCTCAATGGGATATTTTCTAAATAGATTTCACCAGCACACACACGTGTGCACACATACACACATACACACACACACACACACAAAATATCTCAAATTCTGAGCATTTTTTTGAAAGTTATTTGTTCCTCCAAACATCAGCACTCAGTCTAATTTATTCACATATATTGTATAAGTAGATGGTGGGACTGTTAAAAGTGACCAACTCAAAATGCTTCTTTGGTAAAACACTATGCCTCAGCACATCTTCCCATGATTCAGTCCTTTTGTCAGCTGTCATAAGGTGTTAATGGTTTTAGGGCATCGGTGACACAGCGGCGAACTGAGGAGTGCCTCAAGTTTTTCCCCAATTAAAATGTGCCAATTATCTGGAGATCCTGTGATAGCTCTCCAGCAAACACGCCTCATTATGGCTGAACATGTATAAATTCGCAAACAAACATGTTATTATGCGGCTCATTCAAACTCATGTTCTCACTGTCTCTATGCAGAAACTACAACCAGTGAACAGGATATGATCTGATGTGGGCTACAGTGATTATTAAATGGAAACCTAATAACCTGTCAGTCTCCTTAGAAATGATCACCTCTAGGATTTTTAATTCAATGTGGTAAAAAAAGTGGAGGGGACAGAGCACAAGTAGAAATTTTCAGATTTTTTAGACATAAGATAGAACTATTTTTTTTACTATAGTTGTTAAAAAAAACAACCACATCCGTACTGGGCTTTTAAAGCTAATACCAATATCAATAATTGAGAGCTGAATAAATACAATAACAATATATTTTACTTTAATTTAGTACTTTTTTTTTGTTTAAATTCATAGACACACACTACACATTCCTGGTGAGCTGTCACATCTCCACACATTACATGTCTCTTCTGACCAGCAGACCAAAACCCAAAGATATTACATTTATAAATTTATAAAGAACAACGGAAAAGCATGTGATAAGCTAGCACCAAGCAATGTTTGCCAATTACTTTTACGTCTAATTGATAGACAAACTAGTTATATCCAGTCAACTAATAATTAGTTGACCAAATGTCATTTCAGCTCTTTCAATCATCGATTAATCTGCTAATTATTTTCTCAAGTAATCATTTTGTCTATAAAACTTTAGACAACTGTGAAAAATGCTTGTCGTGATTAAAACGATGAATCGATTATCAAAACAGTCGCTGATCAATTTGCTTCCAATTCTAATTGTGGCAGCTCTAGACGCGGTGCCCTCGCAAACACACGGGGGCCGCCGCGCTCACCTCATCCACGTTTTCGAAGGCGTTGATGACGTCGTACGGCAGGCAGGACAGCAGGTCGATAACAAACCAGGTCTTCAGGTAGTTCATGCGAATCAGCTTGGGGTCTGAGATGACCTCACCGGCGGGTCCGACGAACGTGGTGTGGAAGTTTAAGACGATGTCCACCAAGAAGATGACGTCCACGATGCTGTCCACCACCAGCCACGTCACGTTGTTCTGCTTGGTCTTGAAGGAGACGTTGTAGGGCACCATGATGGCTGTGTAGAAGGTGAGGATGAGGATGACCCAGTCCCATGTGGTCTTGAAGAGGCAGTAGTGCAGGATGATGTGAGGAGGGGTTTTGGGGGTCTCCTGCTTGTACTGAGGTAGGAGATCTGAGCCCAGCTGCAGTACCTGCCGAAAAAACGTGTCACAGAAAACTCAGCAACATAGACAGATGAAAAGATACAGCCCGAATATACATATCACATAGAAAACTGACAGTTTCCATGATTAATTATTTATCGTTTATACAGAATGTGACAACCCTTGAAATGATTTTAAAATCACCGAGTACAACCACTTGTACCCTCCGTACCTCAGCTAAGCGGGAGTGCTTGTGGACGTTCTCTCCTTTGTGAACCGTGGGCTGCAGCTGTTGCAACACTCCTCTACTGCTTGTTAGAGCTCGAGTCAGCCGGGCAAACTTTCCCCAACCTGAGGATTATAAACACAGTATATGCTTGTATAACGCACTGATTTTGAGATGTTTCCTGATGCTGCATATGTTCCGGGGCTACAGCTTTTTTTTCCGAACTCGTGGGAATTGTTAAAAGACTTGAAGAATCAGGTTCTGGAGAGCTTTTTTTTTTTTTTTTTTCTCCAGTGCTGAATGATTGCTCGACACCTGGTAACACCTGATAATAAGAGGTTGTCATACCGAGACTATTGCCTGGACATGTAGGGCATCAACAGCTTTGAAAAGCCATAACATAAACACTGTTTCCAAGGTTGTGTTGTAGAAAAGTTTTTGGATAAATTGATAATATCTGATTCATTTTACCTGGAAAAATACAGCTGAAAAAAAAAACAACTTTGAGAGAAGAAACACATTTGAATTCTCTGGCCTATTTTAAATTTCATACTGTTATAGGACCCAGTAGATTTATCTCAGCACAGCCTGATACCCACTGCATGACATGGTGACAGGTCAAAACCCGGTTCCCCCATTACCCACGATGCAACTTGACAGTTCGGTGAGAGATTCAGGCGCTAGCCTCAAGCAGAGAGGAGATCATTGTGTTCATTGTGTCATTTTCAAGCCTGTAGTCTTGAGACTCAACCAACAGGTGACTCATTTAAGGACTCGTTAATTAGACTTCGTGCAACTCCGTCTGGAGCCACAAATGGCTTTATACAGCTTCTTTCACATTAGTAGAATTACTCCCCTAGACCAGGAATCTGATAATGTCTTGAGAAATCAGTGGCTTTCTCCTTTAAACCGCTGAGTAAGAACTTGAAAATGTAACTTTTGTACGAATGTCATCCGGACAAACGACTAATACTGTTATGTTTCTGTTTCTGGTGAGGATGCAGTCCCAACCCAGCTAATGTGGGCTAATGCACTTTTCTTTTTTTTTTTTAATCTCCGAAGGGCTCACTACAGCCGCTCTCTATTCAGGCAGCAGAAAAAAAAAACAAACCATCGTTATTTTTGCCTGCAGGCCACCTCTCATGTAAGAGAGTGACCTAGCTAAAGTCTTTACTGTTGCCTTTAGCAGAGTGCTACCTGTTGATGCTGAAGTCTAAACTTCAGTCTCATTCTCATGATAATCCCCCACGCTGTTTTGCTCCCTACTGTTTGTTTGCAGTTGCTTGCTTGCACTAATTTATGTTCTACTTTTGCTGTCTTTAACAGTTATACAGTCCAATGCATCTTCTTTTCTTTTTTTTGTGTTGTGTGCTGATAACCTTCATGATGGGATGCGTGTTTGACTGAGTGGGTGCTTGCCGGAGCATACGCACAACGCACAGGGTTGAATGGGGATCCCTGGCAGACTAATGTTACTCCGTTGAAAATCTATGTATGTTAAGTTTTAGATCACACACACACACACATCTGCCACGCAGAGTGAAAAAAAAATGAAAATGGATGTTGTCGGGCCGTTTTAATGCCAAAGCAGGGATGTAAATTTATTGTTCCAATGTTAACATCCCCGAAGTAGAATGAACTTTCATTGGCAGCTTCAGAAGGGCGTTCTTTTTGACAGGGTGCATGAAGTTGAACAAATTAAATTTGTCGGTTCTAACCTTTTGAAGAATCATCTTCAATGGGCTGTTTAAAGGCCGTTATGTCACTGAACGTGCAAAGAAAGAGGACCACTTTCTCTTGTTCGTTCCGAATGGGAGCAATCTTCACAAAAAACCAAACTGGTGTCCCTGAAAGTAGAGAGAGAACAAAACATACATTTAGCTGCAACATTTACTTATTTTTTTGAGGAAATGACATTGTGGGTGCGTATAGCAGAGATCTTGACTGCATGGTGTAAAGCGAAACTGAAAACGCTGTGGACTTTCAAAACTTTCCATGTCTTTCCCCTAACACCTGCAAGCAGAGGAAGGCTCCACCATAATGTCTGTGGTTACACCTGCGAGTGGAAACAAACACAGCACCACATTTTTTTTCTGGGGAAGGTTTCTCCGGTCTGACTCTCAACCAATTAGCACATTTCTACAGAGGTAGAAATGTTCTGGGCTGCCTTTGAACTCGGCTCCGTATGTTAAAGAGTCTCTGAATACATTTGCATGACAAGAGAGCGGCAGAATATCATATTTTCCTCTTTCCTTACATATGGCGTTGCTACTTACTGTTCTTCTTGTACATCAGTATTTCAAAAGAGTTCATCTCATAATTCTCGAATGTCAGTCGCACTTTTTCGGTCGTGTCCTTGTCTGTGAGCTCCCCGTACATGAAGCTGGAAAACACAAAGGGAAACAACACTGTGAATATTTAATAGGCAGCGGTATATTCATCCCTGTACTAAAGAATATTGAGGGAGGCTCAACTGTGTGAATGTCTTAATGAACTCATTGCCAAGTAGTGCCTCTTTACATTGTGGTATTTTGTTCTATTCTCCGATCGCTTTGACAGCACCTTTTTACATCCTCACACTGAACTTCAACTTCAAACCTCTCCTTAAATATAAATGTATACCCCCCCAAAAAAAAAAGAAGACAAAATGTTACTCCATTTTTCAGCCCAGTTACTGATCGCTACTCAGTGACCTCTAGAGAAGTACACTGCAGAACTAGGCTCCACTAAATATAGAGCAGATGTAGATCAAAACTTGTTGAAATGTATCCTGAAAGCATGAGAAAGATAAATGCAGTATGGCGTCTAATTGACCCAACGCAAAGTACCTCTCAAAACCAAATTAAATCTGAAGATGGGTCAGGCAACTATGAGCACATTTAACCACACTGCAGAGACATTCATCTCACTTTGCTTGTTACTGCCACCCTCAGCAGCAGCATGTTCCAGCAAGATCTAAATATAACTTAGTTTGTTATGAAATACAAAAGGAAGGCTAAATTTAATGAGACTACATTCTGACGCTGCAGAGACTTTTCAGACCAGTGCTTGATGTAATATCACTGATGAATGTCCTCTCCTTTCTTCTTCTTCTTCTTCTCTCCGAGCCGCTGGGAATTTGACTTTCTTCAGAGAAAAAAAATTTACAACTTGAAAATGATTCCTCAAATGACTTTCTTGCCATGCATTAAAAATTCCCACAGGTTTGTCACTGGATCCAGTCAAGACATAAAAAACATATATTTGTATGCATAGCTGAAGAGACACAGAAGACAGTGACAGAGAAGTTGAGATGGAAATAAACATCTTTGATCCACACACATCCATAGCAAAAGAGGTTTGGTTAATCAATTGAAACTTACTGTGTAAGTGTGTATAGGTTTTGAGTCTGAGTCGCCCTCATAAAACATCAAACATCCACTCGCTGTGAATGTTTTATGGCCTCATAATCAGGCTTTCACCTGCATGTGGCTAGAACTGCAAGACATGCTTCAGATACTGTTTGAAAACACAGCAAAGAAATTGTGGTAAAAGCTCCCAAAGTAAACCTTTAATCTGAAAGTAACCAAAAGTTGTTCTGAAACAACGAAGGTCAAATTTGACGTGAGAGGAATGTAAAGAGTAAAATTCCACATTTAAAGGGCTTAAAACATGAAAAGGTTTTGGAGAGGAACTGACAGCGTAGTGCACTTTGTAAGTTTAAAAGGACTAAGAGCCTACAGCCATGCTAGTACCTCTGGGAGGCTGTAAAAGGCGTTAAGCGAAATATCAATGTCAGTGTTTACATATGATGTCGATGCCTTTAGTTTTGCAGGTTTTGGTCATAAACCATAGTATTGGACAAATTTAATTTTTTGACCTGATAATGGCACCAGATGAAAAGTTAGGGGGCACAGCAAAGTTATTATGATTCATCCTCAGGGGAAGATGAATATCTGTACCGACTTTTAATGACAATCCATCCGAGAGTTGCGGGGATATCTTAATCGGAACCGAAAACATGGCCCTCGTGGTGGCGCTGGAGGAAAAGTCGTGGGATCAGCGAAGTCAGTGGGATTCATCCTCAGGGGACCTGGAATGTTTGTACAAAACTTTGATGGCAATCTATGCAATATTTGTTGAGATATTTCGGTATGTTGGACTGACCATTGGACTGACATTACCAGCTTGTATAGTTTGCTCGTGTTCGAAAAGTAGGGATATTGCACTTCCTTTCTTCAGTGACTCTGATGCCAAATTTATTAATATTAGACATTATATTATTGTAAAAAGAGCAGGTGTAATAAACTGTAGCTTCTGTTCAAACCTTTTCTGGTCTGTTGAAAATGATGTTTTGTTTTTTTTGGTGCTAACATCATTACTACCATTGCTAAGGTGGCTCTGTGGAGTTCCGTGTATGTAATGACTGCACCGTCCAACGCAGAATAACAGGGCCCTTTCACCTGTAATGTCAATATGCTTTGAGGCTGATATCTTTTTGTGTCTGTTCATGATAGGGGGTCAATTTGATATTGTCCAGTTCTGAAAAATCAAGAGACACACGCTGGCTTATTTGTTTTTCATCTGGCAGCAGTTGGCTGCGCCCACAAAAGGTCAACACACCACTGCTCTGCTCAGTGCACCACGGACATACGTGCAGAGCCATTGTAATGCACCGCACGCACAATAATGAAGAGACAGATGTTGTTGGGTTTTTGGGGGTTTTTTGCTAAAATGTGAGAAGGCCATGAAGAGGTCAATGTGCAGCGGCATGCGGAGGAGAGGGCGGCCGCTGAATGCGCACGGTTCGAGGCTCATGATGGTTCGACATCAAAAACTACACAGACGGAAACAATACACCAGCTGCTCTTACTGTATCTGAGATCCCCGCATGGCACTCACTTTCACCGGCAGAGAGCAAACAGATCAATGAAGAGAGACGGCACCAGTGCGACAGCAGTATGTGTACATTTGAGACCAACAGCATATAAACTACTTACATACACAAATTTTACGTACATTTACATATAAACAAAACGAAAAAACGATAGGAGTTTTTTCGGTCTGTTTTCCTTGCTCTCATAAAACACAAGACTCTTTTCATTTCAGCAGCCTAAAAATAAACCTTAAACCAATCGTCACACACTCTTCTATTTGCATTGGCAAGTGTTCTGAAGCTTATGTTGAGGGACCTTGGGGTCTAAATCAGTAATAGCCGCAGTGTTGGCTGTGACAAACAGCATCTCCCACAGAAGACGAAAAAAATCTCTCATGGTTCCAAGACCTGGCAGCACCGACTGTTTCAATGTGATCCTGATAATATAGTGGTTACTGACATGCTTATTACAGGCACAATATACGCAAGTCTTCAAATTGTTCACTCGAATAGGAATAAGGCTTCCTTTCATTCCTTAACGCGAACAGTTTTAGGGAGAGCGCCCTGAGGAGACTGTCCTCAGTTTTACCATTAAACTTAGCGATGTGGAAGCAGTTTCAGTTTTTACAAGCTGATTACATCACAGATTTATGTCTTAGTGATCTGGTTTCTGTCTTTGCAAGAGAAAAAAAAAAAAACTACTGGACTCTCTTTAACTACCAGAATATCGTTAATTCTAATGGGAGTGTTATTCACATTCGCTTCAGCATAGCGGACTATATTTTGATTTTAAATATAAAACAAAAGCTTGGTGGATCCTCATAGCTTCGCCTTTGAACCACTGGTCCACCACGTTCCACACAACTTAAATATTTCAATAAGTATTGGATGGATTGCCATGAAATTCTGTACAGACGATGAACCCCAATGACTTTGGTGACCCCCCCTGACTTTTTCCTCTCATACTACAATGAAATAGTAGCAGTCTGTTCCGGTCTGTGCATGATCAGTCTCAGCAGTACTTTCTGTTAAAAGCCAATTAGAAATTCTTAGCATGCTAACACACTAAATAATGATATGATGCAAATAGTAAACATTATACCTCAAAGCTGCCACGATTAGTAGATTAATTGATTACTGAATCAAAAGAAATTATTCAGCAACCATTTAGATAACTGATTATTCACTTTGATTATTTTTTTTTTTGGGGGGGGGGGATCAAGATTCATTGGCTTCTGAAATGTAGCTATTTTCTGGTTTCTTTAGTCTTTTATGATAGAAAACTTGAGTTTTGGACTCTTGATCAGACAAAACAAGATATTTGAAAACATTACTCTGGGCCTTAGGAAATTATGACATACGGTTTCCCCAATACTCCCGACAGTTAATAGACTGACTGATTAATCAAGAACATGGCTGTCAGATTAAACAATTATGAAAATGACCAATAATTGCAACTCAAAGGCTAAAGCTCTTCCTCACAACACTGATCACTTCACTGCAGCAGCTGCCCCTGTCCAGGCACAAATCACACTATTTGATTTAGAAAATTATAGTTAAAATGTTTTTGGTGTACTGCTAATGAAATAAGCCATCCTCTCATTCTTCTAATTAATAAGAAATAAGGAACTGTACAAAAGGAAATTTCATTTAGTGATTATTAGCAGCGTAGTCCATTGTTTCCTTTTCTTCACCTAAAATGAGAAAAAAATGTTTCATAGAAAGTATGAACTCACAAACACAAGCACGAGCACAGACAAAAACTCTATATACCTGAAACTGGATTAAGTTTCTGTAATAAGCCTAATTAACAGCTACCTAAAAATAAGGAGGCTCTGCTTGGTGGTAGCAGAGCCTCTACAAGAACAAAAACCTGTGGCTCAGGTGTTGGAGTAGCTGAACCACCAACCGGAAGGTCGGCGATTTGATCCCGACTCCTCCAGTCTGCATGAGAAGCGTGAACGATGTATCATCGGTGTATGAAAGTGTATGAGAAATACGTAGAAAAACGTGTAAAAATAAAGCGCTGTGTGAATGTGTGCCCTGAAGTCAAGCCACTGCAAACCTTCTATCATGGTGCTTACAGGCAATGCAGCGGTCCATGTCTATATATGCAAGGATCTGAGTGAGATCTCCACACAACTGTTTACTCCAGGCACTTAAGAAATCGAGACGCCTTGTGAAGAAATGCATCCTCTCTCTGACTGTGGTGGACTGGCAGCAACTTTGAGATTATTTTAGCCACATGACGCTCATCCAGGCTAGCGAGACAGATGGAGCCCATAAAAAGTTCCAGCAATATAATTATCTAGTACCGCAAACTATCTGTCAAAAGTAGTTTAAGACTTTGGCAAAAACAATAACTGATTATATATTGGTACATCTTCAGAATAATTTTGTTAGTAGGTAAAGACACAGATCCTCTTTCTTACCTGCAGGTGCTGCTTTTCTGCATCACCTCGGCTCTGTGGTACCCCGACAACTTGCAGAAACCGTCATTGCTGTAGACGATGGGCCAGTCCACTATCTGGGCGTTTCCCAGCACGAAGTTGGTATCTGTTTGAAAGTCAATGGGAGAGAAAAGGGCAAGTAAGTTGAAAGTTTATGGTTTAAAAAAAAAAGTACACTATACAAATACATAAACTATAATTTGATTTGGGAAAAATTCAAAGCTTATCACATCTGATATAAATCAAAAACAGGGATTTTTTTTTTGGGGCTGAAACTGAAAACTTTTTCTCAGAGAAGTAACAGTTTTTTAAAGGGTGACAGGCCACAACTACAAAGAAAACGTTAGTACATAATTATAGTGAAAGTTAATGTTTAATCTCTAAACTTGAACATTTATTAGAATAAAGCAAATGCTGATGTTCAGTGAAACATAAGAACGTCACCTTCAACAACAGTTTGTGCACAAGCTACTACTTTACAGATTCTCAGAAATAATTAATAGAATTTTAAATATACTACAATGATTCTTACATTTTTTTAGTGACTTTAAGTGATGATATGATGGAGGTTGTCCCCCATACCTTAACAACAAAAACTGGAATCTGATTTTATGTCTCTCTCTTCTGTTCCTATCTGGTTAAAATGTTTTTTTTGTTGTTGTTGTTTTTTATTAAACAGGGTAGCCTTGTTAGAAAATGTGAGTTTGGCTTGTAATGTTTCCCCCATCATTAAAAAGATTGAGTAATCCCGCCTTTAAGAGCTAACACACACTTGAAAGATTTTCATTAGTGTCCATGATGGTCTACGGCCCATTACACACTCCACGCAGGGTGCACACACACAAATTCAACCCAACACAAACTCTTTGCTTATATAAGAAAAAAAGCATCTAAATATATTGCTTCCTTGGCTTTTTTTTTTTTTTAAATTAGTAGTTGCACAGCTTGAGTTGCCTATTTGTGTGCTGCTTATGTAGAGTGTGGAACGGGCCTCGTTAGCCGTTTCAGAGGTGTTTGGAGGGAAAACAGTTATTAGTTGTGCTCGTCATTAAGCGGTCCAATTTACAGATAGTGCTTGTCGTGAAATAGTATTCATTACTGGTAAATAAAGTCTATATATATTAATAACTGCTATAACTGATTTTTAAATGTCATGGAATACAGAGAGTACATTAATTCTCATATATGGTGTATTTTGCTTATTCAAATGTTATCAAGGCCTCCAAGCAAAACTTATTCATGGTTATAATGTTAATAAATAATCACTGAGTTGCATGTACATATTAATGGCCTATTTTGCTTCCTTCCTATTTCTAAACCTCAGCGATTTGGTAATTAACATTCACATACCGTTACTCAGTGTCATTGCTCAAACCCGAAATGGTCCTAGTATCATAATATAAGTAATTAATGGTTATGGCTTAAAAACACTGCCTTTTTGAACTAACAATGATGAATAAAGCATGCAAATGACTAAACAGTGTTGTACTGCCAAAGGAAAATATGCTAAATTTTACCTGGCTAAAAAACAAATGGCTACATACATATTTTTTATCGGATATCTGTCCAAGTCATACTAAAGGCAGGGGACAGTACATTACCCTTGTTGAGCTGATTATGAATATGGTTTAACCATCAATTTTTGCCTTTATTTGTAAGAAATAAAATAAGATTATTTTAAAACAGCTCAATCATAAATTTTGTGACAATTCTGCACAACACCATTCACTGACTTGATTACTTATTTCCACATCTGCATGTTGTGACTTTCTAATTGTATAATTAAAATAAAAATCAATGTGCAAAACAATGAGCATGAATTATGTTCAATTGCCAGTTTGCAACGGGAATCACAAAAAAAGCAAGCGAACACATGGTTTTTTCCCAGAGCTGGGATCAACAATTAGATATTACCGTACAAACCTTTGATGATGATGATGGACATATTTTAAAAAACTTAGAGTAAAGCAATATAAAATCCACATAATTTTGGCAAAAGGCAAAAAGTAGCAGATGTAATGGTTATTAACGGAACAGCAGAAATAATGTTAAGTGGGGATAAAACCAAAAAGCAAAGCAAACCACCCTGGTATGCAGACACATTAGGGCAAACTTGACGACAGAGGAATGAAAGAGCAGGAGGATTCAAAAAAAAAAACACCTGGCACAAAACACACGGACAGAAATACGCTTTTCACAACACATGAACACACACTCAGAGTAACAAAACAACAGTTAAAAGCATGAGAGCACTGAGAGAATATGATGCGTGACGCGTTCCATGCCAACGTGTTATTTTACAATGATCAGATGGATGTTAATCATGTGATTAAAGAAGCAAGTCCAAAGCTCTATGACTCTTATTAGCACTGGATTTGTGTTGCAACAAATTTTCCCAAACTTGTTAAAAATCTCAATGCATCTAATTGCTTAGATGCTTTGTAAATTAACAGCATTTGGTATAGAACTTTTAGTGATACGTTACAAAGAGATAGAGATACTGTAAAGAAAACATAAGCAGCACGATAAACTAAACTCCATAGTACCTGTCTGTCTATGTGACAGTGTCCAAACTGAAATTTTTGAAAAGAAAAGAAGGTTAAGAGATTACAGTGAGAAACATCTGTTTAATGTCAGACAAAACAGAGACACAGGTGGTTACAACACTGCTGCGAAGTCAGCAAACCTCACTGTGTTGCTCCATCCTTAATGTCTGCTGCAGTCTGTTTACACAAATCTGTACAGCCACTGTTGTCTGATTTATCAAGACCTGAGGCTGAACGCAGACCTTGCTCGCTGGTCTAAGCCCCCACATGACTTAGCTAGTTTGTCCGGAAACATATGACTTTAAGTATTACAGAAAAGGGTGTCGATCTTATGGTGCAAATTTAAAGGTGCATTCCACGATTTTTGGCCACTAAAGGGCAGCAGTGGAAGACGTACTCAGATATTTTACCTACACGAAAGTGCTGATACCTCAGGGTAAAAAAAAAAAAACAAAACACTACAAGCCCTCTATTCAAAAGCCTACATATGTGAAAATATCATCAGCAAGTATCATCAGCAAAATGAAAGAAAAACAAAGTTCTGCAACACAAATTTTCATTCTTTTTTTTTTCTTTTTTTTAACTATTCTCTAATCTTCACTTTTACGTGTGAAACATTGGATCCTCTAACTTCTTTGGGTCTTAAACAGCTATTTAAATGAAACTATTTTGTGTTTTTTTAAACAAGGGCACAAGAGAAAATTGAGATCTGCTGGTTGAATCTTTAATAATGACCTGTATTTCATAAGTTTATCATTTTTTCTTTTTGCTAAAATTCCCATCTGCAATGTAACTAGTAACTAGAGCTGTCTTGTAGAAGTAGAAAATTAAAAAGTACATTTCCCTCTGAATAGTAGTGGAGGGAAACCATAAAGCACAAGAAACTGGAAATACTCAAGTAAAGTACAAGTACCTCAAAATATTGTTCTTAAGCACAGTATCTGAGTAAATGCATTTAGTTGCTTTCCACCACTGCTGAAACACAGATAAACTAAGAAACAGACACATGGATGGACTTTGCTTTATTTGCTGCAGCTAACGCTTTAGCATAAAGTTGCTCACTTCCAAATCCAGCAAACATTCAAGCAGCTAAAGAGCCAGATATTTCCCTCATGAGTCTGTAGAAGACAAAAAGATGAGCTAAAAGAGAGTGAATTTTTGACTTAAATTCACCAGGTGGCCAGAAACACGACTCCAAATTAATAGTAACGTTGGTAAGCATCTGCTGGATGCATAAATAAGGAAGTGTTTGCTAGAAAGTTCGCCATATATGCTTAAAAAGGTGATAAATTATAGGTCGATGTTGTGTTTACGACTAGTGTCCACTTCACCCAAGTGGCCAAAAAAAATTTAAATAAAAAAAACCCAAAACACTTATTGCAGGTTTAAATTAGCCTTTTTTTTTTTTTAAATATTCAGGCTAATGGTGCTCAATAAAAAATGATCAGCACCAGTTGGCTTCTTGCGCTAGCGGTCGCTTCGCCAGCAGAATTAACTGCCTCGGGTGCCCACATTTTCTTTCTTTGATTCTGAAGTCTTTGTTGGGCCCTAACTGTCCGAGAACTCCCCTGAGAACCTCCACCACCACCACCACCACCACCACCACATTTAGCACGTTAGCTCCATTTCTTTTAAATGTTCCAGTTCAGCACTTTGTACTGTGGTGGCACCGGAAAAGTGAAAGTGTCTGCTGAGGAAAAAAAGGTCTATGAGCAGTTTTAATGCAGAGAAAGACGTGTTACACAAAAGCAGACTGCTGCAAGTTATTCCTTATATTTAACGAATTCAGGTGATGAACCGCCGGACATGGACATTAACGTATAAAAACAGTGATTAAATTGCAGCACAGAGCTGGATGACTGGGAGCCACATAAAAGGAGTATGTCATTGTTTTTGAACGCCCACCCACCACTGTGTCTCTCCCAAGTCACACCACCGTTTCTCAGCAGCATCCTGCAGATTATAGTCTAGGCTCTTTTGTTTCTAGCTTCGCAGAGATTTACTGCTCGCTAATCCACGGACCGCCCAAGGTCGTAGGGAAAGCATACATGTGCTTTTGTCTTTTAAAGGGTGGAACATATATTTTTCTTTCATTTTAAAAACATATATATTATACACTTTAGGGAGCCAAATATCGCGCAGTCCATCTGAAAAAAAAAAAAGAGGCAGGTTCTGGAGAGATGCATGCATCCTATCTGAACAAGTTGTTCTCTCTGTCACAACAAATTTTAACGTAGATATGTGCAACAGGGGCACAACTGACAGTGAGGCCCACGAAGTGCATGCAAAGACACACAAACACACATTGGTTTGGTATACTTATGGGGGCGCTGACCATAACTGATAGGAAAAAAAAAAAAAATTTAAATCTTAGTTTTACCAAACCCCATTGAAAAAAGAGGTCATTCTGGCTCAGGCCAATTATGCGGGGGTGTATCCACTATTCGTCCCCAAATGTGGCTGGTGACAGGCAAACACACAACGCTGCTGGTTCTGTTTCACAGCTCTGGCTGTCTAGTGTCATAATTCTCCAGTGTGTCCTGTCACTTCCTATTGGATCCAATACTACAGGGAGGCCAAAGGGTTACTGACACCCATGTCCAAAAATACGACAGAATTTCCATCAGAGTTTGGTAGCTTTCAGATGTGATTAATTGTCTGCATATCTGGACAGCAATCCCGTTGATGTCAGTAGCATAAGTTATAGACTACTGTCTACAGTTTACTGTCCACTGTAATCTTGCCTACTGTGGTCTTTGATATGCTTTGATTTTCCAGATTCAAACTGAGAGGTCTCTGTTTTGACAGCTGAGTTTTTTAGACATTTGAAAAGGATTTCAGCAATGCCTCATTTGGCAATGCCTCAACAAAAGGTATTTTTGTTTGTTTGTTTGTTTTTTTCAAGGGCTTAACGTTGTATCCATAAAATTTAAAATGCAAAAAGACATATATGCAGCAGTCTTAAATGGGCACAGCTTGAGGTTTGGGTGGAAAAATGTGACTTCCTATTCAGCACTTATCCAGATTCTGTTGGTTAATATTAGATATCTAAAATAAATAAATACATATTTTAAAAAGTCTGTTGCTTAAGGGGAATCATGGTGAAAAATAGAGGAGGCAATAGTCTGCTTCCATACTGGAGAGATGAAACTAACATAATTCTACATCTCTGCCTGTTTTTTTTTATAGGACTTAATACAATATTCTCACTTTCCTTACGTTCACATAAAATATAGTAACCAGAATCCGGACTAGACAATTTCTGCTCCGTGTAGTTTTTCAATTAGCGAGACTTCCAGTGGTCTTATGTGATCAGTAGTACATTTAATGATTTTCCTAACCTGCCCCCCCCCATCACACATCTCTGCAGGGACTCCCGGCAGGGAACAGCAGCTTGGTCACAATCTGAAACTTAATACACTAATTGGATAAACGTTTTTGGTTTGTTTGTGGGTTTTTTTTTTTAACACAAATCGTGAGATTTGAAAACCAAATGTCTTAACACTCCTTTTTTTTTTTTTTGGTCTCGCAGGTCTATTCAAACACAGAACTTTCCATCTCTAATTCGCCTCCTTCATTTTTCCCCATTTTCGTTAATTGGCTGACTGGTTTCAATCAGTCAGTCGTGCAATTACTGTTCCTAGTTATCCCTGTTTTCTAAATCTTAAACCGGTGTAGGAAATGAAGCCCCCCACACACACACACACACCACCACCACCACCACCACCACCTCCTCCTCCTCCTCCTCCTTACCGTTCGACCGTCTCACAATATTCTCCAAAAAAGTATTCTGAGGGGCCACAAGTCCCCTCCGACCCCCCGCCATCCTGCCACCTCCGCTTAGTCCGCAGGTGAATCTTCACTCCTCGATCCGCCGTCTGTCCTCATGGTGCCTCCGGCTCTGAGACGCTGCGCGGTGCGGTGCGGTGCGGTGCGGTTCGTGTCTTGGACGGGGTCTGTCTGTCCTCCCTGCTCATTAGCTGCCTCCTCAGCGCGATGCGGTGCGGTGCGGTGCGGTACGGCGCGGCGCGGCGCGGCGCGTTGGCGCCTCTTTACGCACCTCATCGTCCAGGAGAGGCGGGGCGGGGGGGGGAGAACAACGCCCGGGCGCACCGCGCAGGGGGGGCTGCAGCTCTGCTCCTCCAGGAGTCGTCGCTGCCAGGACCTGGAGCTCCATCTGCTGGACTTTACCTGAGCAATTTCATTTTCTACTACTTTTACTTCTGTTCCAGATTTCAGATGTCCGAGTTTATTTGTTTGTTTATGATGCATCACTGTAAAATAATTATCTCCGCAAAACTAATGACAACGTCAGTCTGGGATCACATGAAGAGACGGGAAAGAGGCACGAGACAAGATTTAAGTCCACAGAAGAACCATGGCAGGTTCTGCAAGACGCTTGGACCAACCTACCTGCCAGGTACCTTGATAACCTGCGCGCATAATCACTGACGAGAACTTTTTGGTTTCCAAGGCAAAGAGGGGTCACAACCGAATTTTGATTTGATTTAGGCTTTTTTTCCTCTGTTTTCTGCACTTTTGTTAAAAATGAATACATAAATAAATAACTTAACAAATAAAAACTATTTGTTTTGTAATTTTTCAGCGTTTTTAAAATTCAGATTAAAACACTGAATTGTGTTTGAGTGTTTTACCAAACTGAGGGAAGGGAAAGCTTCCTGCGGTTGACCCGGGAGAGTTCTGCTTAGTTAGTTTTTCAAGGATTAAGTGCTTACAGTCAGGTTCTTGAATTGGGGGGGGGCAGTAATACTGCGCCATGTGGATTTTCTTTTCCTCTATTTTTATTACTGCAGTAGACTCGGCCCCTTTCGAAGAGGAACATTTCCCCCACCAACTCATTAATCCCGTTCAATCATTTTAGAGCCCGCAGTGTTTTTACTAAAACAGAGCTCACACAATGCATTTCCCATCGAAATGAAAACAGATAGTCCAAAGATAATCTAGGTAATAAATAAGAAAATATATCATTTAGTTGTTAATTTTTTTTACACCTGAGGTTTCTATGGAGCAGAGACGACTGCTGCTTGTCTGTCCTCTCAGTTTGGTTTCACCTGTTGTCCCAGGTGTAAATCAGATTTGATGACTATTGCTCCGAATGGCCCCATTCTGTGCAAAACCGCCTAAAAAGGCTGGAAATAGCTGAGCCACGCTGTTATGTTTCCACTAAAGAGTCGCACATACATTGAATCATTTCTGGTTAGACTTTATCAGTATGTGATAAATGGTTTATATCACACCACAGCATAGTTGTCTTGGAATAGTAAAGAGTATATGATAGTAATAATGGTTATCGTACAAGTGATCAGCACAGTATTTTGAGACTGCGGATGCAAACTGGGTTGTCATAGATGGTCAAACTCCGGCTCAATGTCCATCACCGAGTCACCAGAGAGCCCCCGATTCTCAGGAATCAGAAACCACCGAATAACAGGTATTATAATGTCAGCACGGCCCATTTTTTCCAAACAGACATACATTACTATGTTACAGCAAGGTTCTAATAGAATCTATGAATAGAGCGAGACCATTTCCAGGGACCTCCTCAACGATTTCCCTCTGGTTTTCCTAACTTCAAAAGGTTCAAAAAGGATTAAGCACTCTAGTTTCAGCTATATTAGGATTTACCAACAGTCAAGACCTTTTAATACACTAAATGTAAAACAGCAGAATCCGTTTTGTGATATTACAGTGAACTTAACCTTTCGTGAAAATTACATAATTTTGCCCTGGCATCCCCAGACAATTTATATAATTCCTTGCCTCATGGAATACACTTCAGAAGTTTATATAATTAGAGAGATTTTATTGCCAGTGAGAAGCCTGATTTTCTCAACTTGAAAGTGTATTGAGCTCAAAAATAAGTATCCACAGATCAGGTATAGAGCCGATTCCCACTGAATGTGTGGACATTACAGTCCTGTTGCAGTGTGGACTCAGTATTTGTGATACAAAAATACCACAAACAGTTTCCATATTTGTTTCATGGAACTAAAACATGCTATTGTAGACTCAATACCAAAAAAAGAGCTTTCTTGCACACATTAACATGTGACATTGTCACATTATAAGGACAGTCTTTACATGTCATTTCACTGCTCATGCTAACTTGACCATGTCTTGGTGATTTTGAGATGACTCAGGTGATCTGTTATGTGCTTGTGCTCAGGAAAATTGGCAAATTTTGCCTCCTTGATCTTGAGCCAGGTCTCGGCTCTGCGTTGAGCGGCGTGGCAGTACTCCTGCTCTGTGGTCATGTATGGCCGGCTGATCCAGTATTCGTTCTCGGCCTCGAGCTCCAGACGCTTCAGCGTATTGCGTTTCATCTGCCACGTGATCTGTCGTGGACGCCGATACTTTCCGATCCACTGCTTCCCAGAGATGCCTTTCCGCAGCAGGGCAAGGGTGAGGAACATGGTGGCTAATTAGTTCTGAAAAGTTAAAACAGCAATGGTAAGTTTAGTGATCGCTGTAATGACAGTGGTATTGTTCGGGCCAGAAACAAGTTTTCAATTCACCTATTGTGAACAAATCTCATCACCATAACAACTACAACAATAACAACAACAACAACAGTTCAGAATATTACAGAATTAGTCATTTTCACAGAAGACATTTGGACTTTTATAGTAATGAAATCTAAAGACTTATTAATAAAAACATTAATTTTGTTAAGTGACCCAGTAAGCCACCCGCTTACACCTGTGCTTCTCCGACTGTGACACGTCAAACGTCTTACTTGAAAAGGCCCTAATGAAGAACACCTGAACACTCACACAGGTGTTTTATGCTAAGTGGCTAATTGGATGTACAGGGCCTCAGCAAGTTAACCAAAGTCCATATGTCATTAAAGTTGTGGGCCGACTGGCAATGTGACAAAAATGACATTTTTAGTCACACACACACACACACACACACACACACACACACACACACACGGGCAAAAAGATATGAGCAATGGAAAAACTTTGGGCTGGTCTGTCAGCATAAAACAAGATAGTATTTGACAAATTGTAAATTATACCGCTAATTATTAAACATTTCAATGTCACGGACCTCTAATCTTGTACTTGTGCTCACAGCAGCGGAGCTGCATGCCTCCCACTACGGTGCATTATTTCACTGTGCAGTTTTATAACTGAGGACACATCCAACATTTCCTGATTGAGAGATGAATCCCCCTGTCAAACCAGCTGCACAAGTATCAGGCTCACAATTTTGCAGGCAAAATTTTGCCTTTATTATAGAACAACAGTAGAGAAATGAAAAGAAACAAGAGAGGGAGATTTTTACGAGGGACTTTGTGGTTCATGGTCCAGGTCTTGTGCTGTGCTCATGCAATGTCAGCACAATGGGTGAAAACACAAAAAACACCTGCTGTGATAACACTGTAGTCAAACCTGATAAATAAGCATAATTAGCCACGATTCTTAGCCACGTGTCACATATCTGTAGCAGTTCTTTTTAACCCCAACACGAGTTACAAACAATATATAGCTCCCATAAAATAAGCCGAATGGATTTTATTAGTGTTCATACTGGATTTTATTTTTGATGTAGACATGCTTGTTGACATGTCTATAGTTCCTCCTCACCAAGTGTGAGATATTGTCATTGTCAGAAATTCACAGACGCCATCACTCACCTGGTCAACGATGCCAAGTGAATGATATAAATATGCATCATTACGCAACCAGAAGCTGCTATATCTCACTGAAACAAATGGGAGCCAGCCCTAGAGTGATAAAGGTGTAATTAATGTGAAACAAAAGTAACAGGAGCATAATAGCAATGTTGATCACGTACAGTCTGTGCTCACTAAGTGAAAACACCAAGTTCGCTGGAGTGGAGGGGCTTTAACATGCATTCATGTCATAAAAGAGACTAAAGACAATTAAGACCATTAAAGACACAATTAAAGAGCAATAAAGGATCAGTTTTGTGAGGATAGGAACAGTTAATCTAAACCACAAATAAACATCACAGGTATTACCAAAAGAGTTTTATCCCTATCAAACGTTATCATATGCCCTTGACATGTCATAACCGTTTTACTGTTTACTACAACCAGATCGGAATTTGACCTATTCGCTAAACTCTGCGTCATACAAGTCCAGGCTCCTTTGGCTCTGTTGTGGAAATTGTGTTTGCAATAGGTCAGATAAGAAGCATTGGATAATATTCTGGGAATTTTTTTAATGTAACAAAGAAGAAAGAAAATACCTACTGAATAACTACTACTTCCACTAAAATAAATTACTAATCTCAGTGTGCAGATGAGTATCAACTTCACGGGGTTGTGATACATGAGCATGGAGAAATGAACCACCAGACATATGGACCATTTTTTATCACCGGGCCATCAGGCCTCTAAGCCCTTATATCTAAATATTCCACGTCGCATATCTGTTACCTGTTGGTGTTCACTGTTTACCGTGCACTACACTGCAAACACAATTAACCATGACTTCTGCTACTGAACCAGGACTGCTTCATACCCACTTTGCACTACTGTGGTATACACTCGTCACTTTTACATTTATACATAAATCCTCATTTTCATGTATCTTTATAGTGTTATATTTTATTTCTATCTTATCCTATCTTTACTCAACTTCTTATCTTATATTTTGTATTTCATATAACTTGCGCTCTTATTGCTGAGCTGATCTGGTTTCTTGTCTGACAAATTTCATTGTAATGTTTATCCCTGTGCTAACCTACATATGACTGATAAGATGAACTGAAGTGAATTGTACAAGGTACTAATAGTTTACCCTTGGCACAGTGTTAGGGGAAATTTTACAACAGCACATGACAATCATATCACCTCAACAACTTTTCCTCCCCGGGGTTCAGTAGGCTACTGTATAGAAAGTCAAAAGCCCAACAGTAAAAACTGTATATAGCAGCTGTAATCAGTATTTGATCTTATTAACAAGGGATCACATGAAAGCATGTGTGAGACACAGGTCACTGTTAGTGATTAACCCACAGACATTTATCACTCTGCTCTGCAGTTCCCCTCAGGTCCCCAGAGCTTAGGCGAACCTATGGTCGTTGCCACAAGCTTTGAAGGGTGAGTGAAGATCTGAGGCTGTACAAGGAGAAGGGTTCCCAAACTTTTCATTTCAAAAATGAACAAAATATATCATTTGCCCCGAGGTACCTGAACGTTTGCATACAACCGGATAAAAATTCACTTACATCATTTCACGGCGACATTATATCGTTTACCCACAGTTTTACATCTGTTTTCGTGTGTTGCAACCAAAGTGAAAATATGACCCGAAATGTGAGTGTTAAAATATGAATATGCAGTTTGCTAAGGGAAGCTAGCTTAGCTTTAGCCTAGCGTTACAGACCAAGGGCAGCTCAGAGGGGACATATTTTTTAATCTTCTTATACTCCAGTTAAATAAATACATGTCTGTTCCGTACTCACCTTCTTCTTGCGAAAATTGCAGCCCACTTTCCGACGATTGGATGTTTTAAAAAAATGCAAAACCCTGAAGAATCGCTCAGGAAAACACAAAACTGTGGAAATGTGAGACAGCGACGAGGTCGAAAATTGTATATCCGGGTTATCTACGGTGTATGACGAGGCTCAAAATCCTATATATGTGTTCGCTCTTTTATATTATTATTATTTATGTATTTCTTAGTTCCGGAGGGAATAACGTTTTCAAAAAGACCGGTAACTGATACAAAAAACGAATGGATTATTTTCATTATCAATCTTATCAATAACGAATTAAAAAAATAATTTTATCAATACTTTATCATCTACATTTGTCATTTCACTCACAATTATATTACTGTAGTAAGGACATGGATAAATTTCTTTCTTTTGCTTGTGGAGCCAATATCAGACTTTTTTTTTGTGCACTGCTGTATATTTACACAACTGTAACTGTAACAACTGAGAAGGTAAACCTGTAAAATTATGTAGAAACGCAGGATATTGCAACAGAGCCAAAACAACGTTTTGGTACATGCAGCCCTACCCATGTAAATAATCAGCGTTCCCCTCCGATCCTTTGAGTATTACATAATCAGAGACATTCAGCTAGGGCTCCTCCCAGTGGTCTGCACTAAGACCAGGGCGCACTTCCTCGCTTCTCACGCACTTTGTGTCTGTCTCCCTCGGTCAAGATGTTTGACTTTATCTTGTTTTCCCCGACCACCTGGACTTTGCTGGCTCTCTCTTTCACCCTGTTATTCCTGTGAGTAGTTTCTGCATTTTTTTTTCCCACTATCTTAGCCCTGCTGGATAGTCGGTGTTTGCCTTTATTTACTGTCCTAAAATGACAACTGTTTGTGAAACTGTTGCAATACCGATCCCTGTTCCTGTAACAAATATGCTTCTTTCTTTTTTTTTTCATAACATAGGTATAGCATCCGTCCGTACAGGTTTTTCAAAAGGCTGGGAATACCGGGACCAAGGCCTCTGCCTTTTATTGGAACATTGCTAAACTTTAGAAAGGTGAGGAAGTAACACATAGCAGTCTTGATTGATCAAATTGATATGTAAGATCGACAAATAACGATATTTAATGTCCTCATCCTGTTTATGTTGATGACATTGACATAATTAAGCAGTCTCAGTATCAGCAGTCTCAGGGATCATTGCTTGATTTACACATTATGGATGTAACCATTGGACGCTCTGTGGCCCTTTGACCTTTTTAATACATTTATCTGATGTTCCTCATAGGGACTTTTAATTTTTGACCGTGAGTGCCAGGCTAAGTACGGAGACATCTGGGGGTGAGTCTTTGCATCCTCTTTGAATGCCAACGCCTACACATGGCATCAGTGGTGGAGGACATACTCAAATCCTTTATCCAAGTAAAAGTACCAGTGCATCCTCTCCTAAGTTTCACAAGCTAAATCTCATGTGTCATGAGACGATTAACGCCACAGTAAATAAGAAAATGTGTCCTGTTATCACAAGGGCATATTTGTAGTAATTTTCCCTCTAATCTCTCTTTTTTTATGAAGTTCTGTATTAATTTTACCCTTTAAAGATTCATTTAAATTAAACCATCTAAGTTTAGAGGGAAAAATCTATTGTCTGGTGGAAACATGACAAGAGGGAGACAAGATTTTTTTTTTTTTCATTTACAAGCCTAAAAGGTTGGGAACAACCGGTTAGTAATCTGAAAAGAAATTTGTAACTATATTAAATAAAGGTCGTACAGTTAAAAAATTTATTATTTGCCTCTGAAATGTAGAGGAATAGAAGTATAAGGAAGCAGAAAAGGGAAACATTCAAGTAAACTGATGAAAAAAAAAAAAAAAGGATTTTATTGAAAGTAAGAATTAAAGACAAAGAAAACACTTGGAATCATGACTATTAGACTTATGTCATCTATGGATATTCTACTGAACCAGAGCAAGCTTGTGCATCCAAATATATGACCAAAATAAATGATAATGCGAATACATAACGGATAATTTAACTTATTGATAACTACAGTTATTGTGAAAGGATAGCCTGCCACAGGGGATATTGCTTTCCTTTTAGCGTTTGCTAAAATTTTGATCAACATGTATTCTGTTTGAACTGACACAGATGCTTTATAGAATATTAATGTTTAATCAACTCCACATAATCCATACTGTGATGTTGTTATGCCTTTTTGCAGGCTGTATGAGGGTCGATTGCCTGTTTTAATGGTGTCAGACCCCGAGATCATCAAAAGCGTGTTGGTGAAGGAATGCTACTCTGCGTTTACCAACCGCAGGGTAAGAGAGTAGAGTATTTAAAATGCATTATGTTTAGTGGCACAGCAACAACCTGCAGTCAGGTTTCTAAAATACATTTTCAAGACAGGAGGAAAAACAGGTGATTTAAGAAGTTGCATTTTTAGAACAGCAAACAATGTAAAACTGTGAAACTCAGTAACTCAGTATTCACTGTAGTTTCCAATCATGTTCACAGGATAATAGTGCAGGGTCAGGATCTTTAACTGATGCAATTACAGCAGCTAAAGATGCACACTGGAAAAGAATTCGGAGCACTTTGTCTCCATGCTTCACCAGTGGAAGACTGAAACAGGTGGGTGTCTTTATATGTATATGTCCACATATGGTTTACAGTCTAAAGGTTAGGAACCAGAATAAACTACCTGACTGTATATGAAGCAGTAAAAGTAGCTCCACTTCATCTGCTGGTTAAACATTCGCAACAGTATTAACACTTGAATTTTATCCTTCTTTTTATGTTCACTTTATGTCTGTTCTTAATAATGTAACTTCTTTATTCTAAAGTACTTTTAGCTGCATTTTCTGTATGAAAGGCACCATATAAATAAAGTTTAATATTATTATTACTAGTAGTATTAACAATCTAGTAATGTAATATATAGTAATATATCAGTTACAAAGGCCATTTTTTTTCGAGAACTTCAAATTCATTTTGCTGATGATACTTTCATACTTTTAGAGAAATAAGATTTTGAATGCAGGAATTTTACTTGTAGTGAAGTAATTTTTACATAGTGGTACTGGTACATCTACTTAAGCACCTATTACTTAAGTTCTGAGTGATTCCGTCACCACCGAACATTACACCACTCTCCTTTTTTTTTAAGGTTTTTCCCATTGTTGCTCGCTATGCAGACCGACTCATTGAGAAACTTAGAAAAGAAGATTTGGATGAACCCATCGATGTCAAACAGTACCTTCTTCATCCATTATATCACCATTACATTATTTGACATAAAATCGATAAACATTTTACTACTTGATCCATGTAGGACCTTAAAAGAAATCAACCCCTTTTTTTTCCTGCTGTAGATTTGTGGGGCCGTACAGCTTAGACACCACGACCAGTGCGTCGTTTGGTGTTGAGGCAGACTCCATTAACAACCCAGACGACCCCTTTGTTGTTCAAGTCAAGAAGATTCTTAACGTCAATTTTTTGCCACTTCTTTTAATGAGTACGTCCTCCTTCCACTTCTGATATAGACATAGATCATTTGATCATATGAGCACCTTGGTATCACTAGTACGCACAAATTGGTTAACAAACCTTTTGTCTCCGTTCAGTGGTTATTCCCTTCGGTGACCGTCTGGTAAAACTCCTGAATATTGACTTTTTACCCAGACACAGTGTGGATTATTTCCGCAGCGTCATCAAGAGATTTAAAGATCAGCACTCTGCAGAGGGCTCGGTAAGCATTTAATCTGTACTAGGGATAAAGAAATTAAAGGATAGTTTGACATTTTTTCTGAAATATGCCTTATTCAGATGAGAAGATTAATACCAATCTCATGTCTGTTTCTCAAAGCAACTAGCAACCAGTTGGCTAAGGTTTGCACAATGACAAGAAACAGGCCAGCCTGCAAAGTGTAAAAACAATAAGTTGTGTTTTGACAAGGGTTGTTTCTTCACATATGGCCTAAACTTAAGGGTTTTTTTTGTTTGATTGTTTGTTTGTTTGTTTGTTTATTTGTTTTTTTACGTAGGTAGTCCTCTGTAGTCTGTGCTGTATCAAAGACAGGTCACCGTTATCGCAGTTATCAGAATTTGTGCCCCTATCTAAGTATTAGAGAGGCACCATGTTTGGTGCCTCTCTGAAGTTACAGTGTGTTAATGAGTGAGATGTAGTTTACCATTGGACAGAGCCGGGCTGGCCTGTCTCCCTCTACTTCCTCAGCAAGAAAGTGAATTAGTATAATTCCCAAATGTCAAACCGCTCCTTTAAACCCTCAGTTTGTCCACGTTTTCTGTCAATGTTTTGTGGCAAATTTTGTGAAATTTCCCTTGATGTCAAATGTTTTCCGGGCTGATCTAGACTCGTGCAGACTTCCTGCAGGTGATGGTTCAGAGTGAGATACCAGAGACGGCGATAAAGAATGAACAAGACCAGCCCAGTAAAGGTACATCTCCACCCCATTAGTAATGAAGGAAGGTGTCACACATAATAGTGGTTTCCCACACCATTTTGTTTGGTTCGTTTGTCAGCAGTTGTTTGCACCAAACCTGGTGGGGGGATGGGGCACGGGCCAGGGGAGAAGCCATTAAATTTTGGGGCAGATCCGGATCTTTTGCTTTGAATTTTAATTTTTTCCTCTGAAGTCTGGTGTATGTTGTATGACATTGGCCTTGGCCTTGGCCTTGGAGCAGGTCTTTGCTGTCCTGAGTCTAGATTTCTCTGTTTGTAAACTTTTCGACCTATTTGTTGTAGGTTTGACTGAACATGAGATCCTCTCCCAGGCCATCATCTTCATCTTCGGTGGCTATGAGACCACCAGTGTCACTCTCACATTCATCCTTTACAATCTGGCCACCAACCCTGATGCGATGAAGACCTTGCAGGAAGAGATTGATGCCAGCCTGCAGAGAGATGTACAGTAATTCATTCCTCGTATATTGTTTGCGGACACTCTATTTCAAGGGTCGCTAATTTTTCAGCTCATTTCATGAAAACTTTCCTCATAATTTCTTGAAAATCAGCTGCTATTTAACAGCTAAAGACAAGGACATTTTCTATGCAGTTTAGTACTAATTCTGAGGCAGATGGATTAAGTAAATTAAGGTGCTACATATTGTTCTAGTCCGTGTCTGTTTACTTTTGTCTTTGTTGCCTCCTTTACCTTTACCTTTTTTTTTTTTTTTGCCTCCAGGCTCCAGTTTTGTACGAGGATCTGCTCCGTCTGCAGTACCTGGACCAGGTTATTTGTGAGTCAATGCGTTTGATTCCCACTGCGCCTCGGCTTGAAAGGATGTGCAAAAAAACCATCCAGGTCAACGGCATCACCATCCCTGAAGGAAGCATGGTTGGGATTCCCGTGTACATGTTGCACAAGGACCCGCGCTTTTGGAGCGATCCTGAGCTTTTCAGACCAGAGAGGTAAAGTTGCACTGTGCTCAGCTGTTCTTTACATTGATGGATCCGGGAGAGATGCTCGTTCTTCTCCACAAGAAAATGCAATTGCGTATGTGTGCCTGTGTGTATGTGTGCATGTGTGCGCGCGTGTATGTGAGTGCATACGTGTGAGTGAGTGTATATGTGTGTGCGTGTGTGCGCATGTGTGTGCGTGCGTGTTTGTGACTGTGTGTGTCTGTGCATGTCTGTGTGTGTTTGTGCAGGTTCAGTAAAGAAAGCGGGGAGGAGGTGAACCCATACATCTACATGCCCTTTGGACTCGGTCCCCGTAACTGTATTGGGATGCGCTACGCCCTCCTCGTCGTCAAAGTGGTTGTTGTCCGTTTGCTGCAGCACTACACCGTGGAAACATGTAGAGACACCATAGTAAGAGTAACAGCAACACGCATGCTCATGCTCATGCTAATGCACATGCACATGCAGGCTGTCAAGCTCCTCTGGTGTCATGTCACTGACTGTACTTCCATTCCTTCCTTTAGCTTCCTTTGGAGTTTAACTGGAAGTTCCAGCCATCTCAGCCCATAAAACTCAAGTTTGTTCCCAGACAGGACTAGTCCAAGAGGGAAGATCTACAAATACACCTCCTTTCTGGATTCCTCTCAAACTCTGCATTTTGTCTTCTAACAAATGGAAGCACATTTAAACTTTTTACTTCAGTGGTAAATACTGCATAAACTCATGCATCACTAACACACCTTGAGCATTCGATTTTTTTAAAATTTTGATGTTGATAAACCAAATGCATTTTATTCACTTTTCCATAAATTGCCTTGAATGTTTAATTTCACTGCGTCTCGGTGTTTTAAGATACAAAACAGCAGATATAACCTTTTCATTATCTTAACATGCAAGCGTTGACAGTTCATTTCGTGTATGTATTGTTAAAAAATATTAATATGTGATGGACAATTCATCGTCAATTGGCTTTTTCTTTTTTTTCTTTTTTTTTTAAGGTTCTTGCATCATGGCCCTAGAAGTCAATTTTGCCCAATGTGTTAATGGAGAGACTCTTGAGGCAGCATTCTATCATTTCACACTTGCAACTGTATGATCTTTATAACCTGACACATTTAAGACCAGATAAGCTAATAGTCGGAAATTTAAGCAAGATCACAACTCCCAGAACCTGTTGGAATCTCCCCTTTGAGACCCATGGGTCCATTTGTACATTGCAAATATTGTTAGGCATTTGTCTCCACCCAGTGGCTTGACCAAATTCACAGGGCACAGACTGATGACCAACTGCATGTGATCAACTTTATTTTACTGGCTCCGGTAAAACGTCTGCATTTTTATAGTAGTTTTAGATAAGCTTTCACAACCGCCTCTTATTATATCAAAAGAATCATAAAAACTGGATGTTCATTTTTATTGGATAATAATATTTATTGATTAAGATTGAAATCTGAACTTATTGGCAATTTAAAGCTCCGATCTGGCTTCATTTTTTATTTTATTTTTTTTAGAATCTGGGCAGAAACTACTGTAGCAACAGAGTATGGAAGATTTAATAGGTCTAAATAAAAACAACTCAAAGAAAGAAATAAAGTGAACAACAATATACATTTGCAATCCTGGTCCACATTATGAGTTACACCATCTATTGAAGATGCAGCAATATTTTGAAAATACCCTGGAGCCACGGCTGCATTTGTGAAGAGGGATCCCTTATGCGGAATATCTGTGCATGTGATGTATAGAAATGCGACCCACTTGGCACCTTACTAACCATTTATGATACAAGCATGCACACACACACTCTCACACATTCGTGTACAGACAGGAAAACAAAGAGCAGCGCAACCTCACAGACCAACATCCAGGTTGTAAACAAAAGCTTGGGTTTGAGTTTCCTGAGCTTTTTGACATAAACAACACACAAAGGCCAGAGTCCATATATCATAGGAACACACAAAAGAATTTAAAATGTACAGGAGTTATCCTGTTTGTAGTTCAGTTATCCGACTTCTGGAAAAACAAGTTAAATCAAATGAGAAATATGTTTTCAACACGTCCATGGCTCGTTTGGGACAATACACATTATGCAGCATTCATTGTGTTGTTAACAGAATTAGTAAAGTTGTAAATGAGGATACTAAAAACAGATGCTTGGAACGAGTAATTTTGAAATAAAAATTTATATAATAAAATAAATCATTTTTCTTTATCCAATATTATCCACTTTGGGCTTCCATATTAAACTAACATAAGCAATAAACTACTTTATCAAAACAGCAACGACACAGAAGCAGACAAAGATTGTATACTCCTCTTTAATAACTTTCCAACAGGGTACAAATCTGGTTGGCTCCACTGATGCCTCTGTGAAAATTTACCGTAAAACAGGTGAAGTCAGTTTTTTTCTGGGGTTTGAATGACTGAGGTTTCCCGATTTACATTCATAGCATTATCATTATAATTAAAACAACTACTTTTACTCAAAGAATGAGGGTTTCATTCCAAAAATGAGACATTCATTAAAAGAAAAAAAAAAAAAAAGTTGTGATAATTCAGTGGCTGTTACGGAAAAAAGAGCAAGGACTGGTGGAGCTGTAGCTATCTTTGGCCTCAGTAATGGTGAATCGCGGTACTTTGAATGATGGTAAATGTTTCGATCGGAACTTAAGAACCCCCCCCCAGCATTTTGAAAATAAAAGCTATATATGTTGGTTAAGCCAGTTCGGCTGCTGGATAATTAGTGTTTGATGAAAGATTGCATTTTTATCATTAGACTAATATAAACTATCTGAAGCTATGAAGGTGAAGGGAAACCTCAGTGCCTGTGTTAAAGCCCAGACAAATAACAGTACAAACAGCCAGCAGAGGGTGCTGACATTAGCAGTACAATTTGTGTGTGTGTGTGTGTGTGTGTGTGTGTGTGTGTTTGTGTGTCAGTGCATTAAAAATAAGTCGACATTTTTTCCCATTCAGACTTAAGAAAAAAAAAAGAAACATTTAAAATTAAGTTCCTAACAGACTGGGTTGAATCCTTTCACTGCAAATCAGAAATATATGCTGGTTTCTTGAGTGGGTCCTTCTTTACACTGTTTGTGTTCAGGTTATTTGTTAGGAAAGTTCTTAGAATCATCTGTCACTGAACCAAAATAACATAATCCTAAATTTGGGATATTTTCAGATGGGGGGGGGTACACTTGTTTAAAAAAAAAAAAAAAAATTCCATAATCTAAGATGCAACAATACTTAAAAAGAGAAAAAAACCTTAGAGACACGGCTACAAATGTGAAGATGGATCCCTTTTTCAAAATACCTGTGTGCATGTGTGATGTTAAAAAAACCCCAGTACTTTAGCACTTTATGATACATGTGCGCGCACACACACACACACACACACACACACACACGCACACACACACACGCACACACAAACACACACACACACACACACACACACATTCATGCACAGACAGGAAAACAAAGAGCAGCGCAACCTCACATAACCAACATCCAGGTTGTAAACAAAAGCTTTTTTTTTCTCTTTTTTTTTTAAATAAGAGAGGAGTTAAGTATAAAACGGCACCGCCACAGTGCGTTCTTCAAAAGCTCTATGGAGTGACTACTGCATTAGAAAAAGCAACAACGATGTGAACATAAAATGTGGGATAAAAAAAAAAAAGAACTTGACAGGATTATTTTACAAAGCCTTTTGGAGTCCTGAGTTTATCGACATAAACAAAACAGACAAAAAAGGCCAGAGTCCATATATCATAGAAACACTACAAAGGATTTAAAAAAAAAAAAAAAAACAACAAAAAAACCCTAAAGGAGTTCTCCTGTGTGTAGTCCAGTCGTCTGACTTCATGAAAAACAAGTTAAATCAACAGAAATGTTTTCAACACGTCCATGGCTCGTTTGGGACAATACACATTATGCAGCATACATTGTGTTGTTAACAGTATAAGTAAAGTTGTAAATGAGGTGCTCATCATTTGGAAAAGCAGCATCTTGTAAAATCATACTGAATTTATTTCAAAATGATAGTACATGATGATTTCAATCTGTTTGTCCAACATAAATGTAAAAATCTTTCAGGATAAAACTTAAAATGGGTTTGTCATGCACCAAATTCACATCCATGTGCGTCATCCCTAACTGGATACAGGCGTGAGGAAGGCGACTGTCAGGAGTGCAGGGCTGATCAGGGGTCAGTTAATACAGAGGCTTCTCATTTAGGACACACCCTTCCTCACGCTTTCCCTCCCTTTGCTTCTACTTCAGACATTTATGTAGTTTTCAAACCAACATCGTGTCCGTCAACATTAACTCCACTGACTCGGGTCAAGACGAAACATTTTTGCTTCACAATTACAAGGTTGAAGATGCTGATAACTGGGAACAGTCCAGTACCACCAGTCTTGTACTGGCAGCCACTGGAACACTTATAAGTTAAGTACCTTGCTCAAAGGCACCTCGGCAGTTGCTACTAAGAAAGAATCACTACTTTTACTCTTGAGTTTAAAACACAGAACCCTCTTGTTAACAAGAGTTCTTCACTAATCTCTAAGTCACTGCCTGCTCACTCTAAATTATTCTTTAATTATCTAGAAAAAATTAACAAGAGTAGATAATTGGTGAAGAAATAACTATTGCTATTTCATGATTATCATTTTAAAGACTAATGCATTTTTAAATTTCTCTTCATTGGGTTCAGTTTTATCAAATCAAGTGTAGTTATTCCATGATGGGCAGGTAGGATTTTAGGAGCTGCTACGGAGACCTGACGAGAAGGGACAAAGAAAGAGATGTGGGAAGCAAAGATTACCTGCTACTGAAACCATCCAAGGTGTGCTAGGGATTTTCACCCATTGGGAACACTGGTTCTGGATCAGTTTATTTGTGTTTATGTGGTGTTTGTCAGAAAAAATGAGGCTGACAGTTTCTCCAGCTCCCTGTGATAGAAAATAACAAAAGGCTGAGGTCCTGATGCACAAACAGCATTTTGAGGCAAAGAGTCCAAAAATCCACCCGCTTCTTTCAAAAGTTTACCAGCCAGAAATATAGAGGATGTTTTACCTACAGCTGGAGCTGCAGTGTTAAGATTTACAAGCGCTCGGCTAGAGGGGATTTAAAACGTGATAATGATGAGAGGTTTCACTCTAGAAAAAGTTTCCAACTGGAGGGGTGTAATTTTGCAAACATCACATGTAGGTGTGAGTATATTTAAAAAGCACCATCAATGAAACAACAAAAAAAGGTTGTTTTTTGTATAAAATGTTAAAGATCAACCTTTTTTTGGTTGATATTTTTTCCAACCTATTGCTATTTAGATTTGTCGCCTTTGCACTTCTAGAGCTTGAGATCTACCTTCTTGAATTGTTCAATGATTTAAAAGTTTATCCGCCCTGAGCCTGCATATTAAGTGTTTTTCTCCCGACGAAGACCAGACTGAGGTCGAAACATTGTCTTTCTAAATACATTTCATGGTTTGGCGTCAGTGTGCAGGAGTTACGTTTTTCCATCAGTGGGCTTAGGTCGAACATGAGTTTTGAGAATTTCAACCAATTTAATGTGTATATATGGATTCTTTCTTCTCCGGTGGTCTTGTTTGAATGATTGTGAGGCTTGGAGGTTGGAGCAGCTATAAACACTTACATGGCCCACTAATTCACTCTAGAAATACTTTATTTTTCACAAGACATTGAGCTCTTGAAAGATTATTGCTGATAAAAGTTAAGATTTTTAAGCTCCGATCAATAGAAAAACTAGCAAGGAGTGCTGAGGTCAAACCCCTGTTAGCATTTCGAAATTCAAGTCCAATTACAAAACAGCCACAACCTTAGGAAACTTAAGAAACTGATTTCTATGGTTTTTAGTGCCAAAACCTGGAGAACGCAGAATAAAGAACCATCATATTGAACATCTGCTCTACATCAAATCTAAAAAAGCCTTAGCGTGGGCTCCTGGCTATGAACTGACCCAAAGCTGCACGGCTCTCTCAGCATCCCCTCTCTCTCGTTTCCACAACAAGAGAGATTAGCACCATCTATCAAATAATTGCCGTGAAAGTCTGGATGGATTTTCTCCTAAACTATGCAACACTTTGGTGGGAAAACAAACACTCCGTCTTCCATTCTGCATTGCTATGTGGCTGGTAAAATAACGAAAGAGACACGAGGGGAAATCGTTTTTGGATTTTGGATCGGGTGTCGTAATCCATCAGCCATGTTCACTGAGAGTTGATTCCTGCCTTTGTCAGCGACAAGAGCTCATTTCCCCCTGCAAGGGAAAACCGTTTCACTGCTCTGAAACATTGCAGGGACTTGGATGACATTCTTACCCAGAGAAGGCGGCACTTCAGCTTCTTGTTCTAAGGACAGTCTGAAAGGACATTTTTAGCTGGACTCATCAGCTGTTGCAGCACTGCTGTTTCCTGACTGCAAGTGCAGCTCCGAGTTTCCCGGCAGAACCTCGCGCCTCCTACCGCCGGGGCTGGTGGCGGGAGTGACGAGCCAAGGACGAGGGGCTGGAGGAGGATGAGGGTGAGCAGGGTGACATGGAGGCCAGGGAGGCCGTGGCGGCCGCGTCCTCGGCCTCCTCCAGCTCCCCTGCTCCGTGGAGCTCCTGGCTGACGCTGGACTGTAAGGCAGCCGGGGTCAGCCACTCTTTGGGCAGGCAGCTCTGGAGGAATGGCACGCAGGAGCTGAAGTAGGCCAGGCGGTTGACCCAGCGAGGGATCTCCCTGCCGCACAGGATCTGAGCAGGAGAGGCAGTGAAAAAATGTCATTATAGTTCTTTAAACAGCTGTCACAAGCTTCTACAGTTCAATACTCTCCTCTAATCGATCAAAAGAAAATCATCCTGCAACTATATTGATAATCAGTGAATGGCTTCCATTAATTTTCAGGCAAAAATGCAAAAAAGACATAGAACAGGATTCACTAAAAAGGCCTCAGTCACTGGAAACAAAGTGATTGCTATTGGTATGGATGAATAAAAATCAACCTTCCAGCTCCATGTGGATCCGGGAAACAGCCTCATATATGGCCAGAAGAAAATAGGAATTTACAAAGAATTTTACTCCCAAAAACCTCTTTTACTGTGTATTATTTTTATGAATTTTTTGTCGCTCTAGCAATTCTGGTTTCAACAAAGCGAATATCTAAACAAACAAAAAGTCAAACGCAAAATAAAAACAATATGCCAAGCTTGAGGGTAGCATTTGTTTCTAATAACAATTAATTATTCTGACAGCTTCAAATGTGTAATAAGTGTAAATGAATGTTAAATGTTCAACTTGAACATAATCTGAAGTTCATGTAAATCTTCAGTTTCCTTTGCTCACTAAACCAAAATGCTTTAATGATTTGCCAGTAATTCTTGCTTCTTCCTGGTTTGTTAATGTGTTGTTTTTTTTAAACATCTAACGGACATCTAAGGGAGTAATGAGAGTCTTTCCAAGTGCAGCTGGGCTCATGTGGAAAAAGGAAAAAATTTGAAACAATGAACGCATAACTTGAGAGACATCCTGCTATTCTCTTGTGAGGTGACCCAAGTGGAAAAAAAAAATAAATTCTGAACCGTCCAGAGAATTATTTGACATTTCCTGACTTTCTGTGTCTTAAAGAAAAAAATAGTAATCCCATTACAGCGTGGTAACCCAATAAAATGCAAAGACACATGACTCCAATTGTAGGAATATTCCCATTTTGTTGGAGGACTGGAAGGGCTTCCTCGCTCACCTCCATCACTCAACACTGTCGATGTGAGGGCTTATCATCATCACTTAGCTCTGTCAGTGATATTACGACATTGTGACAAAGGCGGTTTCTGAGAAAATCTGTTTCCCGGCACGGAGGCTTAAATGTACTTTTATCAAGACATTACCAAAGCTGATGATTGGACGTTTTTTGGTTTTTTTTTTGATGATGCATGCAAGACAGAGACAGCGGATTTTTCTTTTAACCACAAAAACTTCTTGAAAAGTAGCTGATTTTACAAGAGATGATGCCTGTGATACTGTGTACTATGTATTTTGCACCAAATGTTGTTTTTGTTGGTGAGACTAAAAAAAAGTTCAAGTCCTTCAGAGATGAGTTTGCATTGCTGGTAGAAACAGTAGAGACTGTGGTTTGCTCCAGTATCTCAACAACACAGATGAACTCACAGATGAGCAAGGCCTCGACTTAAGAGGAGGAAGCCTAAAAAGAAACTAGAGAGAGCTCTAGTGAGTCCACAAAAAAATAAATAAATAAATAAATAAAAAATTTAAAATCAACTTGTGAAGTGTTTGGCTGGCAAGATAAGCTTTAGCTGCAGATTTCACACTACAGTTGTCTGTTTTCAGAAATACTCCTTAACGCTCAAAAAAAAAAAAAAAAAAAAAAAGCTTTCAAACCCACAGCATGAGCTGTTCATGGCAGATCGTCTGGCTTTTTATAGCAGACCCCGAGTATGATTCTGGATAAAAATAACTAGGAATAGGAGGCAAGAGAAAATAAACACAGGCGGCAAGAAGAGGAAACGCAAAAGAGAAGAGAGCCATGAAGAAATCAATTTTTTTTTAACCCGTCCTTCATTCCACCCCCCTTAAACCTGCACTCACTAATTTTTTTTTGGCGACTTGGGGGCTGCACAATGAAACGTAAACGCGCCCCCTGTATGGCACTGTAACATTAATGGCAATATTGGACTGTACAGTATCTCTGCTTTGATTCTTCTGTTTAATGTGTCTTATTCTACCTCAGCCAATGTTTATCTTTGGTTATTTCAAAATGTTTTTTACAGCTGTATTCAAAAGTTTGGGTAAATTCCTTTTTTTGTTAATTTTTTAATTCAAATGAGGCAAATACATCCTCTTTTCACTTCAAACATTCCAACAAAATATGTAATTCAACCACGCAAATGAAAGAATGTCTTTTACATTTTGCCATAATGTCTTTTTTATGTTTTATGTGAAGCAATATGAATTTCCCTTTTGTTGAATACTGCAATACAAATACACTTGCATTTCCTATTAAGATAGTGGTGAACATCTTAGCAGAGCAATGTTAGTTCCAGGTCTGCTGCTCTGTAGCTTGAATTAGCTTATGTCTGGAGTCGTCTCACTGGCCACCTGATAAATGTTAAGCCAAATATTCATAGGTTTTTGAGAGTAGTGAGAGCGAATCAAACAAACAGTCATGCGCTGTAATTTTTAATTAGGCAAATGGCTGACGACACAATAGCAAATTATGCATATCATGCAAAAATTGATGCCATTTGAATACTGTAAAATCAGAAAACTCCACCCCCAGCTGTTTCTCTCAAGTCCAATACTCAAAATTGGTTAAATTTTGCAAAAACATTCAGACAGAAACCAACTTTATTTCTAATTACTACTGTCCCCTTTTATGATCTAGAAAATGTTCTGATTTCTGCAATCTTTTATTAAAAAAACAAACAAAGAAATGAAAAAACAGCACAAACATCAAAAAGGGAAAACAGACTAACTCAGAATCTTTCTTTCTTGCACTGTTTTTGGACCTTTTCCGTAATTTGTCTCTCTTTCCTTAGTGCTTGTGTCCAGCTGTGTGCCTTCCTTTCTGTCTCTCACATGAACAACAGCGCAGCCTCAAGATAATCCACTTTCATAATGAGACAGAATGTGTTAACTTGGTAGAGTAAGTTGATTTGCTTGACAAAAAAGGAAAGAAGTGACATTAGAATCGCGTTCTTGAAACATTCTATCTGGAGAATTAATTGTGATACTTGATCTCTCAAAGCCTCTCTTTAAGCCTACCTCCCATTAATGAGGCTAGAGTCACCACGAGAATCAATTCCTGAGGTCAAAACCGCCTCCATCTGTCAAACCCTGGGTCTCTCTATATTCCTGTGTGTATTGGATTGATATTATTCGTGTTGTTTGTCCATGAATGTTTGAAAATCACAGTCTGAAACTTTGAATTTCTCTTTTAGAGTATCTTTGCACGCAGTATGTACATCTGCGTATGAGCATTATAACTGTGTTTGCCAGCTGGCTCTGCATGTCTGGGCTTGTATCGGTGTGTCCTAATCCCCATCTCAGTGCTGGATGCTGGCTGTAAGTCTCCCTGCTCGTTAGTCACACCAGAGTAAGCCGATTAAAAGTACACACAAACACACACACACACACACACACACAAAAAAGCTATTTGAAGCACTCGCACTCAGAACAGGAGAGAAAATCAAGATGTAGCGAGCGGGTTACAGTCTATTTACCTTTTTTGTGGACTTTATGTCCAGTAAGTTCATTGGAGCCAGCTGAAAACAAAGCATTTGTGTGCGGGTGTGCATATATACACCAACCTCTGACAGTGCTGAGGAGAAGTGGTTGCAGTTCTTGTGCATGAGGTGGTAGGCGTTGCCCTTGTACTCCTTCCCCATCTCCTCCACGATCCGCTCCACATCTTCCTCTGTGAAGTCTGTGCTGCCCAGGACTATGGCTTCTCTGCGGAGACGCGTGGGGAGAGGGTGCGCAGCCGGGTGTTACTAGATATCATTACTCACAGGCGAAACAACAACAACAGCTCCAGGACATTTTGTTTTGATCCCCTTTTGCACAATCAACGGATCTCATGCACGAACGACTCGTACCGACGGATTGGTTCTTATTTGATGTGTGCGAGGATCCATGGCATTTGACAATTTTCTCGTACGCAAGGAAACTCGTGATCGGTCCGGACCTGTCATAGAAGTAATTTCCAAACAGTCTTTCTTTCCCTAAGAACAGGGATACGGTACTGAAAGAGTGTGAGAAAGTGCAAGAGTGCTAATATTAATACTGTTATGTAATAAGCTCCTTTATATACACACCAGAGGTAGTGTATGCACCATGTGCAGCTCGTTTAGTTTAATATTTGATTATAATTTTTTGATACAAGAGATGTTTTACTGACTAATACAAACTTAATGCAACATTAATCTGTTCATCAGATTGTCATCATCATCACATCTTGCCAATTCACAGTTTTTCTGTGTATCTAGGGTGTATTTACTGGTTTTATGATTTGAAAGTGACGGTACTGGATTCAGTGCTACTCTGGTGACATGGCATCGGCTGCTGTATTAATTTAGAATAGAGCTATTGGGCTTTTTCCCGGGTTTTTTTCCGTTCATTTTCAACAACAGGGCTGGCAATGACACGCTGTGCAAGTCTTCTTCTTTACTCTTTGTTAACACGGAAATGAAACTTGCCCACAGATGGAGCAGAGCAGGACAGCCTCATGTGGAAAGTTTAGGGCTGCTGGTTATTCTAATGTGTAAATTTCACAAGCGTTTCATGATAGGTTGTGGTTGTGGAAGAGTTTATTGAATCCCACTGTCCCCGCCCTCTACAAACTAAACAACTGATTATTTTAAAGGGTTTTTCTGTTACCTTGTCCCTATTGCCCCCCCCAGTACAACAACTAAAAGACAAACAAAAAAATAACGATCCTGAATTAAGATTAAAAAGAATAAATAAATAAGAAATATGTCAACAGAACTTAAAATGGAATCACCAGGTATGTTCAATAATCAGCTTTTAGCCTGGATTCACCTCTTGATCAAACATTTTACATTTTTATCAGACCAATATTTTGGATTTCAGCCTGAGAGAGTACGATGGATTCATGTAGCAACGAGACACTGCAGTGGAAGATACGTCAGCATTTGTCCCAGATGATCCATACATATGGTCTACTGGCCTGCATGGAGACAGTAAGTGTGTCTGTTCGTATGTGTGTCTGTTCGTGTGTGTGTGTGTGAGTGAGGCAGAGTGTATCTAAAGCCACAGGGCAGATCAACTAGAGCAGAAGTAACACACAGCAGCACAGAAGCACTAGGTAGACACAGCCACACACACACACACACACACACACACAGCCACACTCATAGCCACACACACAGCCACACAGCCACACAGCCACACAGCCACACAGCCACACACACAAAAACAGCCTCAGCCGATTCTAGGAATCCAAAAACGTATTGAGCTGACTGGGTTCCCTGCTGTCTCACCATTGCAACATTTTTTAATTCAGCTGCAGTAAAAATCAGATAAAATGTTCCTACACTGCACCCGTGGAAGAGAGGAATATTCCACATTTAAACAAACTTCAACCTCTGCAGTTAACAAAAATCAACCTGTTTTCTACTCAACATCTTCAATTTTACTCAAAAACTCAATATCTTTGTGCTTCAGACTGTTGGTGAGACAAGACAACACATCTGAAGATGTCACCTTGGGCTATTTTCTGACTTTTTATATGCAAAACAAATGATCAATTAATCAAGAAGATTATAAGCAGATTAAACAATAATGAAATAATCTTTAGTCGTGGCGCTATAACAAACTGCAGTCCACTACGACATCACGAGCCTCTAAAATGAACAGAGCTGAATCGAAATCTTTCTGAAAATACGAGCAGAAAATTAAGAGCATTAAAAATCACGTGAATCTCTCCTGTTTTCTCTCACTATTTCTCTGTCCGAGTCGAATCAATTACGGCAAACCATGAGGAAGTGTGAAATGAATTTAATGTCTGTCACATGGTGCTCTCCCATTTGTGACCCCCCCCCCCTTTTTTTTTTAAATCTCTCATTCCTGTAGCAGCAGTAACCAGTAGTGGCCCTCATTACAGAAAGACACAAGCTGACTGACTGACTGACTGACTGACTAAAAGAATGACCGACCAACCGACCAGAAGTTCACGACTGATACCGATTTCTCAGCAGGTTTACATACACAAGGTTAGCAACCATGTTATGCAGGTAATCAGAGAACACAACTGCACGGTTGCAACCTTTGTATTGTACCGTTATACATGCAGCAGCTCAATAATATTCCCTATGTTATTTTGGGAGCACAACTTTCTTATTTTAACTATCAGTGATAAAAGATGCTGCTACCTGCAGTTTTTGGTTTTGTGAGTGTGTGATTCTATTGGAGAAGAGAGGACAGATAGATGTTTACGCTCTCATGCACACACAAACGAAAAACCCATCAGAAACCCATTCATGCATTCACAAGCCAAGAAACTGTCATTCTGCAGTGGGAATCATCTGATCTCTTATGCTGATGATTGAAAACTGGGTTTCTTGTTTTCATGACGTTAACAAACCTGACCTTTCTAGATGAGGCAGTAAGGCGGTTACTTAAGCTCATGTCATTACACTGACTGAGGAGTTTAGTGGTGGACTGGATGACTGACTCTCTTGAAGGCTCACTGTCTACATTCAGCCACCTCGATTTTAAAATGCCGTCTTCATACGAAAATAAACTGCGTCCACTAAATGTGCAGGTAAATCGTCTTATTCGCCCCGTTTTCACTCGACAAACAGCAAAACTGCACATCACAAGCTGACATCCGCTAAGCACAGCTGACCAAAATTTTTTTTTTTTTTTCCGTGATTGGGATGTCGTCCAACAAAAAAAAAACAAAACATAGAAACATCGGCAATGTTGCATCACCGACCGTATCGACGTTCAAAATGTGGGATTTCAGAAAAAAGTTAAGTGGTCTTCTTCGCCTTGCTTCCACACAACCCCCTCTCAGCTACACACACAGCTGGGTGCTGCCAAGTGATGGCACAAATTCACGACACACCTGTTCTGACTGAAAACAACTGACACGTGTATTCACCTTTGAACAGTCAAACATGCAAAAACTGCGACCCCGTGCACATAGACACCATATACCCCCCAGACTTACTTGAACTTAAAGGTCTCGCCGAGTTCGGTTGCATCACCTGGTGTAATCTCAAAGATCCCTGAGAATGGGTACGGGTGTCCGCCATAGGCAAACTCTAAAAACACACACAACAAGAAAAAATAAACACACATTCGAGCAAGTAAAGGTCTAATACAAAAAGCTTGTCTTTGAAGAATAAAGTTTTAATGAGATTCTTTGAGGGGAACCCGGTGATGTATGTTTTATTATCTGAGTGTAAAAAAAGGCTTCTTTTCACCGCCCCCATCCTCAGGCAGTTGACCTGACATGTGTGGTGTTGTGTACCTGGCTAACCTTACCTCTTCCGTAGATCTCAATCCCTGAGTGGAACACTCCGATGCCCAGAGAGCTGGTGAACTCATTGATCCAGTACTGAAGACAGAGACAGAGAGAGAGAGACAGAGAGAGAGAGACAGAGAGACAGAGAGAGAGAGAGAGAGAGAGAGAGAGAGAGAGAGAGAGAGAGAGAGAGAGAGAGAGAGAGAGAGAGAGAGAGAGAGAGAGAGAGAGAGAGACGGACACAGGACAAGAAAAAGATGAAGAATGAAAAACAAAACATGTCTTTGTGCACAATGGGAACTGCATCTGTAACTGGGCTTGTTTAAACCGATGCAGACGGGAGAGACTGTTAATGTCAAAATATGAGATATGTTCCTTAGTCCTGTAAAATAACGGTGTCTGTACTGTGATAGGTCTGCACCAACATGAGCACCACATATTTATATATAGTAAAATATATTAGAATATCATAAGTATTCACATATTTAAATCGCACTTCGTTGTGATGAGCTTTTTCAAATGATTATTGGCATTTAATTCATCAAAAAAAAATCAAGATAACAATTAGTAGATTAACTAATGATGAAAATAATCATACTCTGTACATGTTACAGAATTAAAATAAACTTGTCAGTTCCCTCTGTTGGACAAACTGCTTTTTCCTATTATTAACTGTGGCTGCAACTAACAGTTGTTGTCATTACAATACAACTGTCAATGATTTTTTTTTTTTTTCAATTAATCATTTGTCCAATGAAATGGCAAAAAATAAAAATCAAGTAACCTTTACTGAGAAACAAGCAGACCAGTGGAATTACACCACAGATGGCAGCTCAAGAGGCAATGTCCATGTTTGGGTCACGCTTGAAAACTCACGATGACTTGCTGTGCCAAAACTGAGTCACTGTCTTATTTTACACTGATGTTTGCATTGTCATGTACTGAATAAATACATAATTCATCAATGCTGAATCACAAAATGGAAAATCCATGCGTGACACTTCAGAATAATCGTGTAAGCCGCTGAGTGACGGCCCCCGTTTCCCTCTTACACTCATAGACAAAAGATGACAGGCCCACACACGAACATGAGACGGTGCAGAGAATCAATAACTGCAGAAGCACCGGTCTCTCACATGACGGTCCATCTTTTCAGCAGTGTGTCGGCTTGACATGCCGGCGATTGGGCGGGCTGTTGCTAGGCAGAGTTTGTTTATGTGATAGATAGAGTTTGTGACTTTTTACTCAATACAACAAGTGTCAACCTCCTGTAGAGTCCGTACCAAAATTTTGCGCAAATCTACGCAGAAGATGTTGAGATATTTCACTGAATACGTGAAGACCTTGACCTGATAAGGGAGATCACCAAAACCTTCGGGATTCATCCTCTGGGAACCGTAAATATTCTGTACAAAATTTCATGGCAAACCATCTATCACATGTTGAGATATCAGAGTCTGGATGAAAATGGTGAACCGCCATCTAGAGAGCCAATAACCAAAGATATTACTATTTACAGTGATATAAAACGAGAGGAGAGTAGCAAATTCTGTCATTTGAGAAGCTGGGACAGAGCTGAAATGATTAACTGATATGTTGATTCCATAGGGAAATAATTGGAAACCATTTTGATAACTGATTCAAAGTCTGATGTTGTGAAAGCTCCTTCAGAGAAAAGCAAACTGATACTAATAAAGACACTAAATAAACTATTATCAGTTCCTGTTTGCGACGCACCCATGAATGTGCTGACAACTGTCACTGGATTATTTTGATGATGTAGAAAATTTAAAAATGCGATGATTCTCAGGCGAGTTTTATGGAGTGTGTTTTCTCTATGAATTCTCAGTATTCTCAGATTTACAAATGTTTTTGGGTTTTTTTTTGCAATGGAAATCAGGGACAATATCTCCAGAAAGTGCAAGTTACAGCGTATCTAAAAATGTGTGTCATGTCTTTCCATGCATTTCCTTTTGAGTTATGAGCCTGAGGAGTGTGATTTTTGACTTGAATTTGATTCACGCGGTGTCAATGCCTCTGATTTAAGACATTTTTCCAGCTAAAATGTCAAACATCACAAAGTTTCGGCCGCTCAGTTGAAAGGATTCGCTGCTTATTTTTTGATTTATATGACAGTGAAGTGAATGGCTTTGGGTTTTGTGCTGTCGGTCAGAAAAAAAATAGGCATCTGATGACATCAACTTAATATCTGTATTGTAGAGACCAAACGATTAAGTGAGAAAATGAAAATAAATTATCAGCAGCTTAATCGACAACAAAATAAATAGGTTGTTGCAGCCCGGCAAGAAAATGTTTGATATTTTTGCTTGTTAAATGACTTTAAAGACAAACTAATTATCAAAATGACTGGCTGTTAATCTTCTACCGACCAACTTTTACTACATTTACACACTACTCAGCCTCTGCACGCCAGAATATGAGCTGATTGAGTCAATTAAACACCAAACTGAACTCAATTTACAAAACAGTGGTGACATTAGTTGGAGCGGGTATCTTGTGCTGTGCACACTCAGACTCTCCTTCTTGATATTCAGACACAATTTACATTTACATTGCAAAACATAATTAACCACCTGATAACCAAGGAAAGCTATTCAAAGCTATTTAAAAGCTATTCAATTACTTCCTGTCTACTGCTATGCAAATACAGTATGTAACTGCTCACAATCAGTAGTGGCAGAGATGGCAGTCTCTTCATAACACATCTACGGTGCCATTTGTTCCCTCTGCACTTGGTGACACAAACTGCGGTGATAAAAGTAACAGGGACGCTGCGCCGGCCTCTGGCGGTTCGCCTTACACCTCAGACGGAGCAGGTATGATGAGTGAGATAAGGACAGAAATGTTTTCTTTCTGAGGCATTTTTCCCCATTTTGTTGTCCATGTTCAGGGCATTGTGAAATCTGAGCTCTTGTGTATTTGTTGCAGATAATAATATAACTGGCAGGTATTGAAGGTTATTTTGCTGTACTGACTCTGAGTACGGCTGCAGAGAGGTGTCAGCTTTCCGACTTCTGCGGAAACATTAGATGCGTATTGTGAAGGGTAGCATAACCAGGGCAAGGGGTAAAGTGATTTGACCGAGTGGCTAAACCTCGACTGAGCATTGCAACAAAAGGGGCATGACTGGGATGGGAGGTCGATTGTTATTAAGTTTTTTTTCCTAAAGTTGATTTCCATACTGTATATGAATTGAAAGAAGGCTAGGGGAGACAACGACGAATGTAAAAAACAAAGCAAACTGAACTAAAACTTGTAAATATGGCTTGAAATTAAAGTTGAGTATTCTGAGGTGACTGCTCAGCTCTCCTCATCCTTCTGGTGTTCTTCAGTAAGGAAGAAAAAAAATGAACATGGGCTTCATTTATTGGATAAATGTATTTCAGTTTCTAGTAATTCAAAATACTCAAATACAGGATTATATGAAAACTAATGACTGATTCGGATTTGGATGTTTATCCCTCCAATTTCTATGTAATTTAGACACACAGATGCACCTGATTTCGAGCCATCTGAGACTAAAATAAGATTGCTGAGCCAATATGGTTTTCATGCACAACATCTCAGCCTCAAGTCTCACATGGTATGTAGGTCTGCACGCCTGTTTCCTGACCTACATAAGGTTGATATGTTGCAAAAAGAAAAAAAAAGTCAGTGAGTGTCTTTAAGACAAGGAAAAGCCCCTTTCAGATATACTTAATTGGATGTCAAAAAAAAAAATTAATATCTTTTCCCACAGTTTCACAATGTTCAACATCGAATCTTAGGTAAGCAACTAAGCAGGAAAAGCTGATTGCTTCCCTGTCTGTTCAAGAGAGAATAAAAAAGAAAGTCAGTTTAGTGCGGTACTGCCCCCCATTCCCACCACCCCCATCCCCCGGTGGTGAAATAAGAGTCTTATCTTAGGGTCTTCATTACTTTAAAGCTCGTTAAAACCTGCCTCCTCCACAGCTCGGGGAATGAGCTAGGTGTGTATGTGTTTGTGTGTGTGTGTCTGTGTGTGTGTGCGTGTCAGTAAATTGTGTGTGTTTATGAATGAATTAAAAGGAAGACCAGTGGAGGGAGGGAAAGAGACGGAGAGATGGCTGCACAAAGAGAAACTGGGTGCCACAGTTAAACGTCTGTTTATCTAATCATCTCACTGCATGCTGTATTTCTGTGCTGTAATTCCTCCCTGTAAATGATTATCCTCTCTGACAGTGCTAAGCAGGATAATGAGCAGGGAGATATGAAATGTCTTTGGCTTTTCAGCATGTGTGTCGCTGCTGTAGCGGAAACATGACGACTGAAACCAAACTGAATAAAACGCAAACTGAGAGAAGGAAACTGCCGCCAGCCACAAGTCAAATGCTGGTAAAAAAAAATTTTCTGTGTCTCATTTTTAATAGTTTGCTCTAAAGTCTGCCCTGCTCTAGTAAATAGCATTTTGGCCCCAATATCATACTTTGCCAATTCTGTTCTAAGCTTGTAAATCTAAAAAGGTCATTCTGGACACTGTACTACAAAAGTTCGATTCAGGCCTCAATCAAGTTTAAATGTGGTGAAGAGCTGGTTTGGTAAAGCAGGTGTGAGTTTAACGCAGTTCAGCCTTAAGAAGCACTGGTAAGTATCCTCCTAACACACTCAAAATTAGGGTTGAAGAGAAGGACATGAGCTCTGTGGTTTGTTATGTTTTCAGATGAATTTCATAACTATGGAGAAATTTTTTACAAATATGCTCCAATTTCTGAGAACTACGCATCAGCTTTCTGAGAAATGAGAGCGTTTTCACATGCATGATTGCATGAATACAATTATTCAGTTCCTTATACCTGGACCCAAAACAACAATGTACAAATAAAATTAATGTTGCTGCCTACAGCAGGCAATAAAAATTATCCAAAACTTTTGAAAAGATTACGTGGTCTTCTTTTAGGGAAATAATGAAATAATGCTTTCTAAGACTTTTCAAGACAGCAGATACCCTGTATATACTGTGTAAACCCTGTATAAACCACCGGTACGGTGCCATTTTCTAGATTTTTGAAAAGAAATGTCCAATGGCCCCATGCATTTCCATAAATTACACAACACTGGCAGTTGATGCTGTGACCTGACATGTAGCACTGCTCGACTGTTCGCTCCTAACTCATGTCTTCTGTCTCGGCACATTTTACCAAGTCAACTGGATGGTAGAAAAAAAAAAAGGGAGGGGGGGCGCTGGACTCAACACTGCTGCATGTCCCCAAATTGATTTGAAGCAGCATCCTCAATGAAATTCTCCACCGACACAGAGGAACGTGACCTGCCCTGCTGAGTATCGGGCTGTGTGATGCTGTTGAACCCGATGTCCCAACACATTCTCTCACAGATACAGTAGGACACGCTGCTGGCTGGCAGGGCGGACAGGTGGTGTGCAGATAATGCTGTCTCATTAGAGAGGCACACTAAAGCACTCAGAGCTGGCCGGGAAATCCACTTAGCAGACGAGATGGGAGCGGGACGGCGGGGAGGACCTGACAGAATGGGAATTGTAGAAGAAGAGAGGCTGGCGGGGGGGTGGTGGTGGTGTCTGTACTCATGTCTGCACAGATATTCCCGAAAGTCACGTGACATTATTGATCCTCAAAATGGAAAACTGTCGTTTCATCAGTCTTTTAGAGTAAATGTTCGGGTTGTTGCTCAAAGGCACGCCACATGGGCAGGCAGAGTAGCGGCCAGGCCCGTGACCACACTGCCACCGAGCTGCCGCTCTGCCCAAATCCAGGCTGGCCTTCAGTTGGCGCTTGGTGCCACTGCTCGTGACATGGTGTGAGCATCTGAGATGGTGGCGGGGATCCTGCAGTGTGTGCCACCGCCACCCAGATCTCTGCTATTATCTGATCTTTACAGTTTCCTGACTTCCTCTTAGGTAAACAGCCAGTCACCTAACCAGTCACTCAACTGGTCAGTAATCCAATAAATATGGCCCTGTTCAGACTTATTAGATGGCACTAAATCATAATCACATGGCCTTCCCATCCACTGCAATAATACTACCATCTCAGTGCAAGGAAGCCCTCTGGACTTTAATTTTATCTCTGAAAACGCCTTAGAGCTGCGGCTGTATTATTCATCGTGAACATCCTTGTTTGTATTTCATTTTGCCAACAACTTCACCAATATGGAAAACAACATTGCATTTTTCCAATCAAAACCTGGTCCAACCCTCTTTAAGGAATATAGAGCTTCAACTAATGATTATTTCAAGAAAAATTCATCTTCAGATTTTTTTTTTCCTGTTTATCAATTCATTGCCATCAAAAATCCCAGAACCCAAGCTAATGGAATTATATGTCTTGTTTTGTTTGATCAACCCTCCGAAACCTAAAGATGTTCAGTTTATTATAATGTTGGGACAAGGAGAAGCCGCAATTTATCAGATTTGAGAGCCTAGTACCATTAAATGCTTGTTTGCTTAAAATCACTTAAGTCATTATAAAAGCCATTGCTGATTAATTTTCTTTCTATAAGTTAATTGACTGGTTGTTGCAGGTCTATAGGAATAATTTAAAATTTTGGGGAATGTGCTTATTCGCCTCCCTCAGAGTTACATGAGAAGATCAATCTCTCCTGTGTCTGTGTGCCAAGTATGACCCTACAGCAAAGCGATGATTAGCTTAGCTAAGCATAATGCCTGGAAGTAAAGGGGAAACAGCCTCGCACTCCAAAATTATAAAAATATGCACCCATCTTGTTTGCTTAATCTGTACAAGAACAGAAATAATAGCTAATAATTTAGTGTCCAGATTCGAGGGTGGCATCAATCTTCTCACCTGAATCTCTGCAAGCAGGAGAATAAGCATTTTTTCCATAAAATGTCAAACTGTTCCTCTAACCATTGTCAATCAAGAGTATGGGAGGACGAATCAGAATTAAAAATTCCCATATGCGTTGCCAAACATTACAGTCTACATACTGTTAAGTCAACCGCATAGGGCCTCATTTAGTCACTAAGATATCTTCCAGCACTACTGGAATTGATCTGTGCATCAAACAATTATAAAAAGAAAAAGATTTGGCCCCATTATACACTTCTTTCTTTCCCTGTAAATCAGGTAACCAACCAGCAGACAAAAAGTCCACAAGTCAGTTAGCAAGCCAGTCAGTCAGTGAGTATGAAGCCAGTCCACTAGGTGTGCAGGTGAGAATTAAGCAACCAATAAGCCAGTAGGTCACTCTTCCTGCAGTGCTCATGACTGAGAACCCTGATCATTATACACTGAGGAAGTGTTTAAAGTAAAAGGAATGAATGAATGGATGCCAGCCATCATCTCTTCGGTTTCAATGAATCCACTGCGAGCAAGCCAAGATCTTGTTCCCACAGTAGCGCACACACACAAAAATACAAGCACCAAAAATATGCATGGATGTGAGTCGACCTGCATGCACAAGCACAAAACACAAGAATCCTCCGATGAGTAAAAGGTGCACGCTCACCCCCCCCCCCAAATACTCATATGCAGACTAAAAATCTTAACATGAGTGCAGATAGCAACAGATAGCATCAGTTACGATAGCAAATGTAAAAGCACGTTATCTGTGTGTGTGTAATGTTTGTGTGTGTGTAATGTGTGTGTGTTTCTTAGATATCTATGAGTAGCTTCTGTGGGACATTGCGTCTGAGAGTGTGCAGAGGAACCCCCTGCAGCAGCTCACATGAATGGAAGTGAGGTGGGGAGATAAAAGCTCTCTTCAGTTACCGAGAAGAAACTAATGTGGAGGGCGAGTCGAGTGAAAAACAAGAGGAAGTGGAAGAAAGACAGGGGGAGGAGATAAGAGAGGGAGAGGGGGGAGGAGAGAAGAAGAGGGAATGACAAGGGGCAGAAGAAAGGGAAGTAAGAAAGAAAGACAGGATGGAACAAATGCAGTAATTACAGGGACAAATATTAACAGGAGCAGCACTTATCACAGCCAAGCCTTGATTTCACACAGTGTATTGTGCTACTATAGCTACTGTACCACTTTTTACTACAAGAAATAAATTTGTACAGATTCTCAAAGGACTGTTTAATGACCCTGTAGCCCACGATATTAATCCATATTAAACTGCCTCCAACCTTCTGACCTCAGGCCTGTAAAGATGTATTGACCATCAGCTAAAAGGGAGAACAAGGGCAATAAATTGGATTAAAAAGAGAACCAAAAGAGTAGCAGGAAAAATGAATCTTGACTAGAAAAAAGGATTTTCATTTTCGTTCCCTGGTCTCCTTTTTTTTTTGCAGCTAAGTTTCCTTTAACATTATCCCAACAACACTTCTGCCGCCTGTTTTATAAACCTTGACATGGCAAACCCCCATTTTAAGCGGAATCTGTCTTGACACTGAATCCATACCAATCACTGATTCATCGACGGATCGGTCAATTTCCTGCCCCCACCCTCCGCACTGACTCAACCCTGCACAGTGACAACACAGTGACTCAAATTCAACCTCTGCCCCATCCTGTGAAAAAAAGAAAAAGGGGGGGGGGCGCACAGATCATCCCCAGCACAAGTGTCCATTGGGTGAAATGTTCACTTTACTTTCACATCAACTTTTGGTTCTACCAGGCAGTTTGGATTCAATTCCCCATGCTTTCCTATTTTTGGTCCCAAGTGTACAGAAATCCCAAAAAGGAAAAGCAAGGCAGACTTGACATGGGTGAATGAACAGTTACTCTTGGTCACCACGTTCTAATACAAAAATATTTCACTTGTGTCACTTTTCTGTTTCGGTGACAGAAAGTCCAACGTTGACCCTTTTTTTGCTCCACACCTGATATGGAAACCCAACATTTACCAAACAATACAACTTTACATGTGTGTGTGAGTTTCAGGCTGTTTCTTTCAGGCTTATTTCGAGTTGTTCTTTTATTCTTTTTTTTGCAGTGCTTTCAAAACCGTATTTTAAAATGCACCATGTTTCTACAGATGTGGTTTGATATGACGTGTGTTGCACTGAGCCAATAACAACACTAGTTTCTGAACATTACTCCAATGATGAAAACACTTCTTGCCGTGAAAACTTTTTTTTCTTTCTGCAGTTGACTCGAGTGTCTCGCCGCCGTTTTCAGTTCGTGTATCTTTCTGAGAAAAAACAGGTGAACCAAAGCTGAAACTGAAGTAAAATTAGCCCGGTTTGATGTTATAAATGTGCGCCGAATGAGAGACGGGTACGCGATCATTTGTAGATGAACTTCAGTCACAACTTTCCCCTTTGCGCCTCCGCCGATGGCGAACGTAAAGACTTAAATCGACGTTTTTTGCAATGGAGTTTGGCGAAGCATATGGGAATCGTTAACGGGGCTACGTCAAAAAACAACGGCCGAACCACACTCGGGAGATAAAGTAGCAAAAATAAGCATCGTCTTTTAAACCGTTTTCACTTTTCTACTCACCATATCGTAGACGTTCAGGATGATCGGCTCGTTTGCCATCACTGGCATCGGGATTTTTCTCCCCCGACGTCCCTGCTTCCCGGCGGGTCTTCCTCCACCGTGCGCCCCTACACCTCCTTCCCTCGGTGCGAGAAATCCAAACTCTCGCCCTCTTAAAAATAGACCTCACCCCTCCCCTTTATCTCCCCCGGCCTCCCTCCCTCCCTCCCTCCCTCCCTCCCCACCACCACCTCCTCCTCCTCCACCAGCACCAGGAGCAGGAGCAGCAGCAGCGGCGGCGGAGGACAGCGGAGCCTCAGGGCTCGTCAGGACGAACCGACCCGCTGCGCCCGGCTCGGCTACCGGGAGGGTCGACGCGGGAGAAGCCGGCTTCACACGGGGGATCCGGTCCTTCGAGGCGGCGCGTCGGCGCAGAGAAACCGTGATTTCATATTTTTTCCCGAAACGAGCTACGCGGCGGCGGGATGCGGAGACGTCGGGACGCGGTTTCCCTCGGTGGAAAACGAACAAAACGTTGAAAACGAGTCGCTGCCCCCCGCCCGGGCTTCGACCGACGGTGGAGCCGGAGCTGGTAGCAGGATGCGACCGCGACCGCCGGGAGGAGAAAATGGTCAGAGAGAGCGGAGCGAGCGGAGCGGAGACTCGGCGCTCGATTAATCAACCTCCCTCCGAGAATTGTGGGTGATGTAGTCACGATAGCGAGGGATACGGTTTGTATGAAAAGCGTTTGGGAAATCCAAGTGTTTTGGGTTTGTTGGGTTTTTATTATTATTTATTATTTTTGAAGTGAAAAGGATGTATTTTTTTTTTTTATCTCGAGAAGATCAAAATTTAAAAAAAAAAACAACAATAATTGTTAGAGTATTTAATTAACAATTTTAACCCCCCCCCCAAAGAATTTGAATGCTCTGGCTGGTTAAGAATGAGCTAATTATAACCGTTTTATATAATTTTGGGTAGTTTAATGGCAATGCATCATAATTGATAAGGTTGTTGCCAGAGCGACGCCAATACATTGATACGTCACCATGAGCTTAAATATATCTAAATATATCTGTATCTGTGTTTACGCCAGCAGTAATAAAACAGCAACCTCAGAGATCACAGAGTTCAAGGTCATTTTGAAGCTGTCTCCACGGCATAGTTTGTTCACCAGTGCTCTGACATGTTTATTTTTACACTGTAAAAATGTCCCGCGAGTAATTGTCTTTGGATACATTCCGCCAGCAAGTCTCAAATAGTTATTTATTTTTACTGCTCATGTGCGAATACAAGATTTTACGATCACTCCATAGTACAGTCATTTTAATGATCACTTGTGTGTTCTTGCTGATGTTACTGGATGCAGACATGGTTTACAAAAAATAATCCCCGTGTCACCATCTGTGTAGAATGGGAAATAAAACTCAGCACATTTCTAGCTCTGGTTGGGCAGAGGCTTTGAGAATCGGCCTCTGTCGTGGTCCTTTTCCTTATAGTTTTCACAGCAGAATATGAAGCAGAGTAGCAGCGACCTATATTCAAGTGTTAGCGCTCTGCTGAGCTACTGCATTGAGTAAGAAGTTTCCTACGACATCCGTCTTCCTTGGAGACAAACTCATGAACCCTCCAGGTTGTTTTCTCCCAGCAGCTCCATGAGCGTCTCCTGGTTGGAGATCTCCTGCAGCGAGGAGTTCACCTCGTCCAGCAGGTCCTCCCCCAGCAGGAAGCTCTTGACGTCATGCACCGTCATGCCGATCCGGTGGTCTGTTATACGGTCTTGGGCAAAGTTGTACGTCCGGATCTTCTCTGATCTGCCTTTGGTGCCAATCTTGAGGAGAAAGAAGGAAGGGGTTGGTAGGCAAAACATGAAAACAACTTCCCTTTACTACTTTGCTCCCCTAGGTTTTTAACATTGTTTATGTTCTACCTTTATTTTGCATGCATTTTTTGCCTTGCTGCCCTTTAGCTTGCATTGTTTATTCTTTACCCCTCTTTTTTACCAAACAAGACACAAGATCACTTGAAAATTGATACATGGAGCTTTTTATGTTCTGCTCATTAATTGTTTTGCTGGTTAATTGCATTTTATTTAAGTTTCTTTTGACAGTAACAAATGATATTCCACATCCTAGATGTCTAAATCAATAAAAGCTACCAATATTTCAGAAAGACATAATTAGTTTTCAAACCTGTATTTTGTATTAGAATGCCTCCACCTGTAGATTACATTACATAAGTCTCACTGTGTCTGACCTGTATTTTACGCTGGTTGTAGCGTTTGCTGGTCACCTCCTCCAGCTTCATGCTGTACAGTTTTGCCCTCAGTGCCTTCATGGCTTTCTCTCTGTTCTTCAGCTGGGACCGTTCCTGCTGGCACTCTGCAACCACACCTAACAAACACACACAAATTACCGTTTGCCGTGGGCGTCCCATTAACCTGCACTCATTTCTCCTTGTGAAGGCCCTGAAAAGCTATTTTCTGAACCAGTTTATGGTTTTACAGTGTTCTGTTAGAACACTTTTGGTTTCTTTTACATTAATTATTTCCGTACTCATGTTTTTGTCTTTCTTTTGAGGTGGGCAGGGCTCAATTGAGGTGCATTTTTGTGCACCAACTCGAGTTCAGCAACATTTGCCTCAAAATCTATTGACAGTTGGTGGGTCACTGTGAATCAATTCTAATTAAACTCACCCACACAGTTAGGATGAAGCAGATGAGTTTTGATTGTAACTAATTTTAATGTTCATATGGTTTCTTACAGTATTCTGTCATGGATATTTTATGTCATACGGAAACACTTGAATAGAGAAACAGACATTTCAGGAGCTTAAAGAGAATGAAACTTAAGATACGTACTTAAACTAACTTTTGACTGATTTACATGTGGCTGTCTGAACTATTTACAGTGACAGAACCTCATGTTCTACAGTCTTATTACTCATAGCCATATAACTGTGAAAACGCCTCTGACATTTTTTTTTTCTGAAAGTACTATGACTCAGTCTGCTCACGGGTTGCTTCTGACTAAAGTAGAGCTGCATCAAAGATTGAACACACTAATAAGTGAAAAGAAAGAAAATTAATCTGCTAAATTGTTTTGGTCATTTTTGAATAAAAAATGTCCAAACCTAATGGTTCCAGGTTCTAAAATGACATAATTCGCAGACCAACAATTAATTAAGAAAATCATCAGTATACTGATCAACAGAGAAAATAATTGTTAGTTGTAGCCCTAGACTGTTCTCTGGTGGTATAGAGGGGTTTATGCAAAAGTGAAAAAAAAAAAAAAACTCCTGTATTTGTTTCCCGACTTAATCAATACAAACATTAACCTAAATAATAACTAATGAAAGGAAAAGGAAGTTACATTCAGTGTTAGAGACAATTAATCCAACAAAAGCTAAACTTTTATTCCCCATTTGGGGACAAACTAAGCGTAGCCCTGCAACCACTGTCTGTTAACGTCCCACATTTTAATAAGCTAAACTGTAAAGTATGTTTTGTCTTTTTAAACACCAGGTGTTTTCGGTATTTACCTGTAGGCAGATGGACTATTCTGACTGCACTATCTGTGGTGTTGACATGTTGGCCTCCAGCTCCACTTGCCCTCTTAGTGTCTATCCTCAGGTCCTTTGGGTTTATGGTGAAAGAGATCTGACAGGAGCAGACAAACACACATAATTTACTTATGTCTAAATCAACAGCAGATGAGCAGAGCAGGAGAACAGAGCTACTCTCATCATTCTACCTGAACAGTAAATCAGTGTTAAAGACCAATGAGAAATGAATCATGCACTAAATAAGAGCAAATGAGGAAAAATGTTACTAAGTTACACCAAAATAAAAGACTGTTTTGTGTTATGTTTCCAGATGCTCAGAGATTAAGCATCCAAAAACATTTTGCTCTCAGAATTTTTTTTTTTTACTTTATCTGTGCTGATTCCTGTCGGTAATCTGGGTTCTTTTAATAGCAAGAAGGAAAACAACAGATATGAACATGCTTTTGTGTTTGTGACATTCATCCATCCATCCATCCATCCATCCATCCATCCATCCATCATCACGAAAAACGGTACCTCAGTGGGTTGGGGCAGCACAGCCACAGTCATGGTGCTAGTGTGCATTCGGCCCTGTTTTTCGGTCTTGGGAACCCTCTGCACCCGATGAACTCCAGCCTCAAACTTCATCCTCTTGTAGCTCTGAGGGCCACTGACACTGGCCGAGGCGTGGCGTAGCCCACCTGGTGGTGGGTGAACAACTAGAATGTCAGTTGCTGATTTATAATGCAGGTGTTTCTTTACAGTCTCAATGCAAACTGGTGGTGATGAGATGTAGTTATTTCACAATATCATGTCAAAAAACAAGTTAATTTCTGAACTATTTATGTTTTGGTTTAAAAAATATTTTTGAAAAACATATTTGAACTTTCCTCTAAGAATTCCTCCACTTAAGGTTATACATCGGTGATCACTCTACATGTCCACAGTTTAGCAAAGGCTTGTGTCAGTTATTTAGTACATTGGGTGTAATGTTAAAAAAAGGTTAAACAAAAAACAAAAAAGGGGATTTGCACTTTTTATGTAACTACACAGCTCTGCCTATGATCCTCCCATCTCATCCCTACTTTTTCATTGTTGTTTTGTAGACCAATCACAAAAATACTTGGCAGAATAATCGGTCTATTTCAGTCACTGGTTGAAACATAAAAAAGCTGTTTGGCTGATGCTTCACAAAAATGTGTGATCGTCCACAACCACTCACCATCCTTCTCATACAGACACACCACATGATACTGAATTGAATTTACTCTGTGCCAATAATTAGACAATAACCCTGTTAAGATGTTTACATGACAGCTGCATAAATAGCATTGCCTTAAAATGTCAGTCCTATGAAGTGAAAAAAAATCCACAAACAGCCAGTATACCATGTCACCAAAGCAGCAAGTGAAAAAAAATTTGAAAAATATAATAAAAAGGAAGAAGAGGGAGGTTTAGACAATCTATAAAATATTACATTGATACTATGATACTCCTGTGAGACTCCACTGAATGAAACTGATGCAGGATCACTTTTGTTGAAGTGCAAACCAAAAAATGGGTGTGAGGTGAAAAATGAAATGCATGGGAAATTTTTTTTTTATGCTTTGGGTGACCTGACCCTTTAATCTGGCTATAGTCACTAGTTTGTGTTTTTCCACTGACCTATCTCGCTGGTCATGTGCTCCAGGATGTCAAAGGACCAACCATGATGCTGAGCGAAGCCCTGGTACATGTCAAATACCTTCGGAGGAGAGGAGGTGTTGCGAGTAGTCAGGTAAATAAAGAGAAAAGAGAAAAAATATTTTAAAAAAAGTCTATCAACTCAACAAGACAACAGTTTAAAATAATTAATAACACATATAAGTATTTCCAACCTCAGCAGTGAACAGCATGGCCTCCTGACCCCCAACGCCGGCTGTGACCTCCAGGATGAGGTCGCTCAGATCTGCCTCCTCCTCAGGGATCAGCAGATCGAGGATCTAATTGGTTAATTGGTGGAAACATCTACAGTTAGCTCACGGTTTAACTTTAGTTCTGGTGTTTATTTATTCTGCAGATGTTATACCTTTTGTCTAAGATCTTGAATATCTTGCAAACAGCCTTCTCTTTCCAGCTCGGCCAGTTCTCGCAGGGCAGGGTCTTCATCTTCGAGGAAAAACAACAATATACAGGAAATGATGAGTTCATTAATTGATTGGTTGACTAAAGAAAAAATGGTTGGCAACTACTTTGATAATCTATGAATAATTTCAGCCAATTTTCAGGCAAAAACATTGAAAAAGCAAAATATGCGCAGATTTCAGTCTCTTAATAATGAAGATATGCCTTGAATTAAGCACGAGTACACAGAAATCGAAAACTGTCTACTGTCCCAAAACACGTGGCTTGGGGATTAGATGTTCCACAAAATACCTTGATTCAAACTACTTATTGTCCCTGCGTGGCAGCAGAGCAGTCTCACCTTTAAGGAGCGTCTCAGTCTCAGCGATCTCCTTGTGTTTGGTGTCCAGCTCTCTGATGCTCTGGATGAGAGGAGCCAACAGGGGCACTTTGCTCCTTTTGGCCCTCAGCTCGTCTTCATTGCACTGCTCCTCCGCGGCACCGCCGTTGACTGCTCTCAGGCATTCACTGTACTCGGCCTCCATCTTCTTCAGGTGCTCCTGCAGGGACCTCCTGGCAAAAAGCTCATCCACCGACAGCAGCTTGGCCACCAGCAACGGTGCACCGGTGTGTAGAGTCCTCGTGGCGCTGCCACAGTGATTATGAAGTCTAACAGTGTGGCTGATGACATTTGGTGATTTTTTCAAGAGTGGAATCAACTTAGTTAAGACACCCTCCTTTCCTGTTGTAAGGAGGGTTAAAACTCCTCTGTAAGCCATTGTATAAGCAGATTTGGTTGGAAAATTAACTCTATAGCAGCACAAACAGATGCTCATACAACCTGGCGTCGGCACATGCTGCTCTCTTCTGCGGGGGACTTTACACCAGACTTCATTCAAAAATGTGATAGTTTTGAATGTTTCTATTTCTCACAGAAGCCTATGTCAATATAACCTCAATCCCAATTGATATTCCGTAATCAAAGCAGCCATATTTTAATACGGCATACGTGTAGTACACCTAGCATTTTTATATCAGATTTTGTAATATATTCAAGTCGATTGAAGTACAATGAGGTGGACACCGACTACCGCAACCCGAGCTCAAACAATTGGAATTTAAAAAGCCCGTGAAGTTAGTGGACTTGTTGCAAATAAAGGCTGAATTGAAACCCATAAAACGTTATAAGAAAATTGAAGAAAGTAAACAACTCGCTCGACAGTTTCCAGCTACCTGATATCTGACCTGTACGTCAGATAACGAACGGTGAAACGCCTCCGTTAGGGTTCGCCCGTTATCGGACGCATCGTCGCGGCCGTGACGGACCCGTTTCCAGTCCCGAACCGTAAAGAGACCATTTCACCGCGGACTGTTCCGATCTGTGACAGAAACATTGCTCCTTCACCGCCTCGCCGAAGGGCGCAGACATGTTGAATGTTACACGCATGCGCGGTGGGCGCGACGCGTTCCGCGGCCAAAGTCGCAGCAGTTTAAAGATGATTCCCGCCCGTGATCCCTCTACTTCGCAACTAAAGATAAATGTCCGCTCAGACTCGAATAGCGAAATATCATATTATATCAAAAATAATAAAAAGAATAAGAATATAAGCGAATCACGATTTATAGAAGCAGGATAAGGCGTCTTGAGAGGTCTTGTTTCGATCGACCAAAACGGCCAAACAAGCAAAAAGGTGTCATCTAACAATTGTATATGACAAAGAATATCAGGAAATCCTCTGATTTTGAGAGGCTGGAAACTGAGAATATTTTCGTCATAGTTTCACTACTTGTGCTTGAAAAAAAATGAATGAAATTATTAATTTTTATATTTTAAAAGAAAAAAAAAGTTATTTTTCTCTTCGTTGACCCCGACAAGGCCTCTGGAAAAGTGAATAATGCAGGTTCCAAAGCCTTTGGCATTTCAGTTGATATTTTGTTTTAATGGTGGATACTCGCATACATACAATGCATTACTAACATAGTGACAGGCAGTGACGGTGAGGCCTTCAGGGGCCAGTGGCCTCCTCTTGCCTGTCCTGTCCTGTGGTTGTTATTAAAATGAGTGTGTGGACGTGTGAATGGGAGATTGCTTTGAAAATAGGACCGACGCTGGGATCATCATTTAATTAGCATTATGCACTTCAGTATGCAAAGCTGTTATAAGACAGAGCTCCAACATCCCCCAACTGCCCTATGTCTGGTTTGAATGAAAGAGCCACTTCACACATTCCAGGCAGGGGTGTGAACTAAGAAATCCTGTGAAATACCTTCTTTTCCAAACATTTGGATTCCTGAAAGACAGTTTAGCTCTCTTATTGTCTCAGTTACTGTCACACCAATAAGGCTAAATGAGCTTTTTGGACTGTATTTTCTCTTTAAGGGTATGATGCAACTTGAGACTGGCCTATGTTGGATTACACATCTTGCACTATTTATTTTGTTATACCCTACACATGCTCTATCGTGTACGTCAAAGCAACATTGTTAGTATGTATTTTTCAGCCTTTTCATGCACCTTAAGATAGGGATGACGCAACACATAGCAATTTATGACTTTAAATTTATTTGTTACTGCAACAATGTAAAGTAAGATAAAACTAATAAACATCGAATAATGTGCACTATTTTAAACTGCATTATAAGCTTGTGAACGTGTATTTCACACATAAGAACAATTATGTCGATTTACGTTGAACTCCGTTAGCAATATTAGACTATGTAAATATTATTTTGATTTTTTGAATGACTACCGTGCACCGGGTCTACAATGTTCCTTCTCTTGCAATAATGTAGACTCGTACTCAATTCGGCTGAGGTTTGGTTCGCTTAAAACACTGCCCACTTTTAGTGTGGCCTAGTTTATTCAGGCTACAAGAATCGTTTACATCCATTTTGATGGATGATCCCACGGAATGATCCCACGGAAACAAACCCGTGGGATCACGTCCTGTGCGCGCTGGCGTCATCGCACGTCGTTAAAAAAATATCTTGGCTCCCATTGGTTGACACATTAAAGGGAACGAGCCGCTTCGCTGCCATTGGTTTGCGCGTTTTGCGCACGGATTTCAAATAGGGAGGAAGCAGCGGCGGTTGAGGAGCATTTAACTTAGGTGGAGGGAGAGTCGGTGTCCGACCAGCACAGAGGGCAAACGGAGCGGATAACAAAAGCTACAGCTACAGCTACAGCTACAGCTACAGCTACAAACGAAAGGTAAGAGCCTTCACTTAATGGCTCCCAGCCTCCGAAGTATTGGTATTAAGTTGCTAGACGATGTAATAATGGTCTTTCGGCGCCGTTAGCTAGCCCGAGTGACGTTATTTGGCTAGGTTAACGCTAGCTAGTTCGCCTTTAAAGGCAACGGGGATTGAATTTCTACCAACAACGCGAACGGAAAATGTGCTTAATGTCAGAGTATGTTGGGTGATGATAGTTTGGATGAGGCGGTTGCAGAAGATCTGGTGAGGTGAGTTAGCTTCGTGCTTATAAATACCTGCCCCATTCCCGCTACGCGCGAAAACGGAGGCTAGTAACTAAAGTTATCCGCCTCTGAACATTTACAATTAAACTTTTATTTTATTATAAAAAGGTTTTTATCATGCGAGGAATTTAGTCTCGAAAACATTGACTTGTGCATTTAATGACTTTGGTCTTCCGTCTGAGTTTATTCGCGTCACTGCTGCAACCTTTCCGCCAAATCTGCATCGCGCCAAAATCAACCATTTGTTTCGTAAAATATTTGGCGGTTGAGGTTCCAACTATACTCAAAGTTTATTCTAACAGTTTAGTGCCGATATATATATAGTCACACGGTATTTCTTTAATTTTGCCTTGCAAATTAATAGCAGACTTTGATGTTAGAGGTTGCTAGGTTAGCTTGCAAATGAGGAGCCATGCTTACAGTCAAAATCAGTATGTTCATATTTAACAGTCTCCTGATCTGTCTTCTCTATTCAGGAATCGACACACTGCACAGAGTGTATGTTTCACTCTAAGATAGCCACAATGAAATGCTCTAGCTCCGTGGCTACAAGGGCCAAAAATATGGAGAAAAGCTCTGCTAATGTGGCTGCTTCAAAGCCCAAGGTGCTCCACATTAAAGCTTCCCCAGTGAAAGAGCCCACTCCCATCAAACTTCAGTGTCCACCTGCAGGACAGACCATAGTGTTGTTCTCTCTCAATGACAACACCAAAGCAATCCACAACAAGGAAAACAGCACCAACAAGGAGCATGACAGGACTCTGGAAGAGGGTTTGGAGGAGAGTGGCTATCTGTCTATGCACAACAGTCAGATTGACGATCACCACGAGGAGGAAGAGGATGGCCACATTCAGGAAAAACCCACAGAAACCCTATTGCCTTCTGCTGCACCCCAAGAAGATACACAATCACCAAATCATTCCCCCTCCAAATGTCAAGGGAGGATGAACTCTAGCTCTCCAGTTTCTTTGGTGGCAGCCTCCACACCTGTGGATCGTCCTAAGAGGAGAGACACGCAATACCCATTGTTATCCTCTCCCTCCGACCATGAAAGTGATCCCAACCTGCCCTTAGTGAAGTTTGGGCGGGACGTTTGCAAAGAGCTTAGAAAGAGCTATCTGAAGAACAAGAGGTGAGATTACAGTTTCATATTTTCGGCTTTATTAGCAAGCAGCAAAGGCATTTTCCTCATTGTGCTGCAAAACAGTGGAATTGTACTCACTGGAAGATACCTGTACTCTTTTAGTCTGTATTGAGAGGCAGCAAAGCACCAAATTGTTCTGTCTGTGTGATATTTTAACAATAACAAAACTGTAAATTGGAGTGAGCATTTGTTTTATTTTTTTTATTTTTCCTTTTGGTTTTCCCACCATTGTCCGATATTCAGTGACACCACATTATGGGTTAAGACAGAACTGCTGCTACAATCCACAATATTCAAAAAATGTTAACGAGTCCTACCAGAATCCAAACCAGCAGACACATACTATGCCCAGGACAAATCTAGGGGTCCCATTTCACTGGATAACTCAGGGTAGTGTAGCTCCACCACAACAAAGTTCAAGTTTAATTCCTTGTTTTATTTGAACGAAAAAGGACTTGCATGTTCAGTGCGTAACTGAATTACATCTGTTTTCCTATGTCTTAGGTATGACTGGACCATTGTCTCGAAGGTGGCAGAGGGTCATCTGTTGGATCGGGTGATTGGAGGCCCAATGGGTCGGGAGTACATCGACGTGTTTACATCTCTGCTATGTAGGAACATGAAAAGCATCCTAACCAAAATCCTGGCCCTCCTAGGAGACATGGACCTAATTAGGTAAGCTACAAACCGCTTCACCATGCAGAGAGGCTTTATACTGTTCTGTTTTAACAGGGTTAAGGGAGGCACATTATGTTTTATCGGTCTGTTAAATCCTAACATAATAAGTAACTGTCGTAAACAGTAAACTAATTAGTGCTGTTAGGATAACAGGAAGGAAAGGCAGGTTACACCAGTACTAAGTGTTTCTGACCCGAGTCGATACTTTACTATATTGTAGTGTGTGCATGCATGTGTGTGCGTGCGCATGATATTAGGTATTTTTCAGAAATTGTTAGAATTCTACTCTTCATAGTTGCTAGATTTTTTTGTGTGTGTGAGGCTCAAATGTTCAACTTTTCTCAGCTGTAAGAAAGTGAGCAGGACATGGAGGAGGATAATCTTTGAAGATACTGCAGCTAAGACCAGGTGTCGTCAAGCTGAGGAAGCACTCAGGGTAAGGAAACGTGCACAACCCACACAGGGTTACTCCTATTCAAGAAATATGATCAATTGTATGAGAATTCATCCCCTGATCTTTACTTGCTTTGTGTGTTGTGCTTGTAGCCGAAATGACACACCATGTTCTGAAACAATACTAAGAATTACACCACAGCTTAACCAGCTTATGTTGTGTTTAGCTTTAAAAACTCCTAAAGCTAATTAAACCACAAATTTCTAAATCTGCATTCAATTTAACTTGAGGTTTGGTTTTTGGTTTTTTATCTTCACTTGTTTTCTACACATGGACAATTCAAGGAAAAGGGACACTTGAATTCCTTAATATCTAAATTTCTCCCATTTCAACAATTTTCTGCAAAAGTAAACTTTTTTTAGAGAATCAGTAAAACGATGAAGACTACTGGTACATAAATGATAAAATGGCAAAAATGATTTAGCCAAACATTTAAGCACATCAAAGCTATAAGATGGTTGTACTATTAATATATCATTGAAGAACAGTATGAACTGTGTATACACATACAAATGTGTGAGTGCTTTCTAATTAAAATGAAGGCAAAGAGTGGGAGAAAAACAAACATTAATGTGAAGTTAGTCAAAATCTCTAAGCTATGAAATAAATGTGTCGTTGAAACTTATTCTATGTTTTTTCATGTATGAGTTTGTCACCTTTTTTTAAGGAGTCAATGAGCTCTTTGAGAGAGAGGGCTTGTGGTCTGACAAGGGACATGGCTGTCTCCAGGGTGGTGCTGTCCTGCATGCAGACCCTGGCCTCCTCAAGCACTCCAACATCTTCACCATCCTCTTCTTCCTCATCCTCCCTGAGCTGCAGGGCCAACAGACGGACTGCTTCCTCACAAAAGGGCAGCACGTCCAATTCCAAGTGTAAACGATTTGAAGAATACATGCAGGTGAGTGTTTGGGTATAAAGGACAGGTCTAACGATTATTTTTATTATTGATTTTAATCTACTGGTTATTTTCTTGAATTATTTGATCCTAAAAATGTCAGACAACTGAAAAATTTCCATCAGTTTCCTAAAGCCTAAGTTCCAAATGCTGTAAACCCAATTGTAAGATGATACTAGACACAGCAGCAAAATTTAAGATCTGCAAACAAGGAACCCTTAGATGTAAAGCATTTTTGATTGAAAAATGACTTGAACAATTGACTTAGGTCATTGATTAGTTTTCTATTGATCCATTTATTGACTGAATATTACAGCGATTCCAGCTTTGACAAAAGTCCATGTGTTTTTGTTTTTCTTTCCAGGCCGCCAGTTGTCTGAAGCAGCATGAGTCTCTGCGCTCCTGCAAGCGCTGCGGTTCACCGGCGCGGCATTCGGCCGAGGCCCAGAGGGCCACATGCACACACCTCGACTGTCAGTTCGACTTCTGCACCAAATGCCAGGAGGCTTTCCACGGCTCAAACCCCTGCAGGACGGTGCAGCCCAGACCCCACTTCCTCACCCCCAAGACGAACCTGATCTTACCAGGGAGCGCTCTCAGCAAGAGGAACGTCAAGCGCCTGTGACGGAGGTTTACTGGGATTTTAATCACTGGCTGTTTTTAACAGGGTGTGTTGTCTTTCCCGGCACTTGCAGCGTTTCCAGTAGCCAGGATGGCAAGTTTTTAGACAAGCACAGTCTCGAAGTGGTTTCTGTGAGTGCACTGAGGCAGTAAAACTTTGTTACGTGTGGGACTCTGGTTCTACCAGTGTGAATCAACCGACTGAAGCACTTGTTGCAAACACCACTGGGACCATCCCCCAGAAAGTGTCATCTGGCTAAAACTGTTGTTGTCTGTGAGCAACAAACAAATCTAATGCCAAAAAAGAAAGGAATGCAAACCGTTACGCTTTAAATTGTACAGTTTTATAATGTTTTAAAATGATATGGATTTAGATATATTGTATTGTTACTTTTTAAATGGGTTTTTTTTGTTTGTTGTTGTTTTTTTTTTTTTAATAAATATAAATCCTCAAGAGGTCTTTAAATGTTCAGATTAACTGTATGTGTGTTTAATGTAAATAGATGATGTTTCATAAAGCCTAACCAGTGTTTTTGTGGGTCTTCCTTTATCCTGGAGTTGCATGCAGACTCAACTTCAGTTTTGCCAGTGAAATGGTGAAAATTGAGTTTGATAAACGTACTTACTGTAAAAAATATTTTAGAATTAGCTCTGCCTCAACCAGCTACAACATTATAATGCTGCTGTACAGAAAATGTGAAACAATACAAGTATTAAGCCCCAATAATACAATATGTAATATATAGAGTCACAGGACATAATTCTATTTTATTCTCAAAACGAAGTAAATTTTCCTTATTGTACTTGCATACTTTTACTTCAGTAATATTTTCAATGTAGAACTTTTACTTTGGAGTATTTTTACAGCCCAAGAAGAACATTAATGTTACAGTTTGTCCATTTTGGATACCTAATGTAAACAAAATCGTTCATTTTTCACACCTTCTCGAATCCCCTTGGAAAAGACCGAGGATTTTAACACAATAAAACACCCGATATCATTTAAAAAATAATTTTTTTGCTCCTCCTTTTGTTCTCCCCGACATCAAAACTTTATTTAACAAGGAGTTACTGCAATTTAGAGTTTGACAACCTTCAAGCTAAAGCAGTGGTTCTTTGCATTGTGTTAAATGTGTCAGGTGTTATCTAACCACCTAAGCTGAAAGGGAAACATGAAGTCATTTACTACTTTGATTATCTGTATATGGTGTTACTTCAAAGAAGGTCTTTCTGACACTTCTTCCCTGGTCGTGTCCTGATTTATTTCACTAGGGGGCAGCATTGTTTCCTCCCTCTGGAGATCCTTCCCCCAGATCACTGGGACACGGTCTCCCTTGTTATTTATCTCACAACCTTTTGTTTCAGAGTATTTATGAAACACATTAAAAGAGCAGGAAGTAAAGTTCTAACTGCTGAAAATTGCAACTAAAGAAGTTGTGTTTTTGTACCACAGCTGCAGACAGCAATATCAAAGAAGAGGTCAAATGAAACTCCACATATATGAGACATTAAAATCTGTTTACTCGTCCCCCAAAAGGTTTCCTGTAAAAAGATAAAGGCCATAGAAAGCGTTAAAAAGTCTTGATTTTAATGCACAAAAGTTTTAAATATGTTCTCTTGTCTGCTGTGTGCAGTAATGTTAGTTATAATCTTTTTGTGTGTGTGTGTGTGTCTGATTGCAGGCTCTTGTGTGATATTACACATCTGTAAAGTGGAATTAAAGTTACAGTAAAATAAACTAAAAGAATGCATTCATCTGTCCGTTTTCTGCTGCTTATCTGGATCCAGGTCACATTCATTTATTCATTATATGAGCAGGAATTATTGTTGTGATATAATAATAAGTAAGTTTAGGTCATTTAGTCTCTGCTGGCTTTCATCATACTTTCATACAGATGAAGTAAGTTTCATACTGTGGCATTAAAAGAGGTGTTTCAAGGTGCACTCAGTGTGCATTTATGAGGTAGTTGTAATGTTTATAATGCTTTTTGAGCTGCAGAATAAAAATCCTGTCAAAAAGTTTGCATGAAGCAGTCATCACCTCTTTTCGGGAGAGTTGTGAAGCTGCGAGTAGCCTGGCTGACATTAGACGGTTGCCTCTGACATTTGCAGGATGACCCATTTGTCTCCTGTCGCTCTGTCTCTGTCTCTGTCTCTGTCTCTCTCTCGCTCTCTCTCTCTTGCAGCTGAGTTGCTCTGTGTTTCGTTGGGATGACACGTAAACGTCAGTCAGCTTTCGTTCATGTGTCAGCTCTTGCACGGGGGTTATTTCTGTGCAGCTGGATGTCCTGTGATGTAGAAAAACCCTGCTAGTTTCTCAGAAACCACTTAAATTTCAGTATGTATCTGTAGCACAATCTATCAACCCAGTTGTAGGTGTTTGTTGGCGTGCTGCACAAAGCACTGTATTGTCTTATAGTTATTCTTTAAATTAAATGGGTAAGAGTTAGTACTTTTACTTAGGAGGAGAGAACACATATTAATGCCCGTTCATCTGTCCTGCACACAATTTTTCTGTTATTACACTCGCAACACTCTCACCGCTCCATTTTCAGCCGCAGCACGGAGCCAACGTCAGTGAAAAAAGCTTTTCAAACCCACAGTGCACTACCTGCTCAACACCAACTAGCAGACGGACACAGTTAGAGACCAGCATGTGAACACAGCGGAGAATTTAGCAGCTATTTCCCTCAGGAGTTGGGGGAGACCAAAAACAGAGCAAAAGGAGCAGGGATATCGGGCCTGTGTTTGCTAGGTGCTCAGAAACACAACCCCAAATGAAAGCTAATGATACTGGATGTTTAAAAGGCACCTGTTTCCCAACAAGTTTGGCATATGAATTTAAAAGATGATGATATATATAAGTGATGTGCTCACAACCTGTCTCCACTGCTCCCATGTGGCGGAGGAAAAATCTTTTATTGCCATTTTAAGAGACCTCAATTGAAATTTTTTTTTGCCAAAAAAACAAAAACAAATCAGCTGCAATATAGATTTCTTTAACCTCTCAAATATCGACATAGGTGTCAGCCTCAGAAATCCAGTGTTTACCAGGCTCTTCTTTCAAAGTAACATGCACCAAAAAAGACAACAAATGTATATTTTCTTGGCTTAAAAGTAAAACATATCTGTTATCCCCGCAGAGGAGACCCAGGTGTGTTAAAACAAGAGAGAGAGGAGCAGCAGCTGTACACCTGACGTGTAAGAAAGTGCCATGATGATGGAACTAAATGGACTATTTTGTGAAACACCATAGCTGCTAATGTCAGTGTGTTGGCGGCCACTGATTAATCTGTGCTGTGGCCTTACGCTCCCTCAGCGACTCGGGATCATTTATCCGGTAGATTTATTGATCGGCTGCTGCACCGAGACACAGACCCAACACCGTCAGACCCGCTGCTAATTGTAAAGGTCATTAGAGCTGGCTTCCACTTGTGTGTGTGCGTATATATGTGTGTGTGTGTGTGTGTGTGTGTGTGTGTGTGTGTGTGTGTGTGTGTTAATAAACACAAACTGAACCACAGTGACTGGAACACAAAAGTGCAGCTGAAGCTTCCTATGTTTGTGGTGTATTTAGTGCGACTTGCTGCAGGTCAACATATTGTAAAATATGTTATTTTACAAAACACAGAATATCTGCCCACTTACAATGTTAATTAAAGGTTAGAAAATGTTTTTTAATTTTATTATTTTGTGTGTTAGTGGGTTTTTTTCTGGAAACAAGGCGAATCCATGTTTTTTTTTTCCCATCATCCCGTCTTCTTTACTCTTTTCTGTCACTATTCTTAGATTTTTATCTGTTCATCCTTTGAAGTTCACTCTTTTTCTGCTTTTTTGCATTGATAGCCCAAGGATACGGGCTGTGTGTGTGTGTGTGCGTGTTTGTGTGTGTGTTTGTGTGTTTGGGGTTGATGATCCTGATGCACAGTGACTACCGCATGTCAATCGTTTGTCACCAAAGTTGAACCGTAAAAGCCCTGAAACGAAACTGTCAATCACCTCCAGGGAAACGAGAAGGAAACAGGAAGTGAATCAGGTTTTCAGAATGAGACTGAGGAGGGAAAAAAAACGAAACCCGGCAGAACCTTTATGCCAAGATTTGTAGTTTATTGGCTGTTTGGGAGTAAGATAGCACCCGAAGTGCCACATCATTAAAAAGATGGCCTATACCACCACAACAACCCGACCCTGTCTCCTAGAAGTTGTGCTTATATATCACTGAAATGTTTCCCAATTAAGTTGTGCAGGCAACGTGATCGCTGGCTGGATTTTGTGCGGCAGGAACCTTGTTTTGATTGATGAAGCGCCACATTCCTGGCGAGGCGGACGGCAGGTGTGCAAAGTTCATGACTGCGACGCTGGGGACCAGGGTTCATATTCCCAATCCGACCTCTGGTTAGGTTTAGGCAACAATAGCACTTTGGTTGAGGATAAGGCAATCAAGTGTTTTGGGTTAAATGTAATAAAAAAAACATGTTGTCTCTGGAGTTGAACCTCTTCTGTTTCTGTATCTTTCCCTAACCTTAACCGAGGGTTGTGAGTCTCCCAACATGGCCACAAAAAGGTTTACAAGCAAAACAAAATCTGATATTTTGGTAGCAAATGTCCAAACTGTCTATGAAAATTTTACTGATACGTTCAGTATCAACATTATTGCGACTTGCAAAATGCATAAATTAACAACAAGTCCTCATTAGGTTAAAAGAAAATGTAATCCAATTGCATTTACGTTTCAGAGACAGTGTCGGACAAGCAGTCAGGCGATCAAACACATTAAAAAAAAAAGACTCATGTTAGCCAACTTTATTTGGAGAATAAAATAAAAGCTGCACTGACTGTCTGTCATGAGCATCCATCACACTTCACCAACTTCTCGGTTCAACTTCGGGCCAAATTAATCCTCAAGGAGGCTCCGGATTAAAACTGACCAACATGGCCCCAAGTCAGCTTCCCCACCCTCTCATTTCCTCATATGATTCAGGACTTTGTATTCAGACTTTATCTTTCATTTAACCTGAACAACTGTAATCATGACTGTGGCTGTTGTACAGACTGAATGGTCAGACTCACTTATTTTTGTGTTATGAAACACACACACACACACACACACACACACACACACACACACACACACACACACACACACACACACACACACACAAATACATACAGTGCTTGGTGTTAAAAGGCTGCAGCTGTTTCTCTTACTCTATTTGGTCCATTTAGATCAACGAGGCTGAGAGTTAATGAATTAACTCTCTGACAAAACAGACAGTAATCTCAAACGTCCTGGAGATACACACACACAAAGACACACACACAGAGTGTATAAATAACCATAATGCTTGTTCAAAAACACACATATTAACCATAGTTTTTTTATGACAACAAATCTGTCTCAATCTGGGACAATCGGTTAAATCAAAGACACACATACACACACACACACACACACACACACACACACACACACACACACACACACACACACACACACACACACACACACATACACACAAACATGCATAAAAACATAAGCACAACAACCTAAGTACACATTATTACCGTGCAGGCTATTGTGTGGGTTTAATACAAAAAACGCTCAAAATAAAAAATCTAATGTAAACATGAGGGCATTAAAGTTGCATGAAATACAGTCAACTACACAGGATGACTGACAGGTTTAACATCCCTATTTTTTCTTAGGACAAAAGCCTCTTTTCACATACTTTCCAAATCGTGGTTGAGCAGGTTTAACAGGTTTAATAATGTAAGGCTAACGTAATAACGTATGGGTGAACTTAATCACCTCTGCCAAGGAGGTTTTTTAATCACCCATGTCTGTCTATTTGTTGGTGTATTTTTTAAGAAGGATGATGCTCAAACTACTGAACTGATTTGCATCGAACCTTGTGGAGGGATGGAGCATGAGCCAGGGAAGAACTCATTACATATTAGAGCAGATCCGGATCATTTACTATTAATTTGAACTTTTTTTCTCTGAAGTCTGGTGTATGATGTTTGACACAGGCCTTGACAAAGATCTGTGCTTTACTGAGTGCACTTTATACCTCTTTTTTTTGCTTCATGATTTATAAAAGTCATGAATATATTTGGTTACTTATTTGTAGTTCAAAAATAATTTCCTAATGATTTCCAAGAAGTTTTCTGCAAAAAAAACCCCAACAAAAACAAACCAAATAATAAAAAAAAAAATTAAAAAAAAGTTCTGTACAAATAATAAATATCTAGGGATGTCCTTCGAGGAAAAGATTCATTTAAAGCAAAGTAAATGTTCAGTCACTACTCATTGATTATTAGAAACATTTTTGTTGATATAAAAGTATTTCTTTTTCCAACACTGGATGTGAGCTTTTAGCTCAAAGCACTGCTGTGACTAAATACAGCCTCACAAAGTCTCTAGCATGGCTGTAGATTCTCAGTCTTGTTTTAACACATGTGAAATCAAGCTTTCTTATTGAAATCGATATAAGCTGATGCTCAATGAGCAAAGTCCTTCAAGTCTTTCACCTCTGCAGAGTGACACCCTTTCTTCTAATTATAAAATTGGCTGATCTGGGTTCAGCCCTGCAGAACATTGCTTATGACATTTACCGTATGAGTCAAATATCCGCTGCCATTTAAGCACTTGTTAACAAAGTGAGTCACAACAGAGAGAGCGAGCAATCAACTGCGGGGATGCTGTTTTCCATTTGTTTGTTTAATTACATTAATTTGCTGCAAAAATGCCTGAGGACAGTAGAGATAAAAATACAAATTACTCAACTGAGAGGTAGTGTAATTGGTTAAATTGTATATCCATTAACAATATACAAATGTGAAAAGGAAGGCAAAATAAAATAAATTTGCAAAATTAGCTGACTGGGGTCCGTGATACCGCATATCTGAACTGCAATGACATTAAAGAGTTATTTAATTGACATTGTCATGTCTACAGTTGACATCTGATTTCACCAGAAAATTTAAAATTAGGCCTCCTTGCCTGATTTACAACAATAAAGCTTCATATTAAATTCTAAATTTGTTTACAGATATTTAAAAAGGTAAATAAATGATTTGTGAAATCAAAAAATCTTCAAAATAGCAGCTGGAAAATTGTGCGGCAGTAACACTCATTGCCTGCCTGAAGGTGGGGTTCATGTTAAAATGAAATTAGCTATACTTTTTTATTGCCGGCAGGTAGCGACATTAATGTGTCTACGTCCCCAAGTCCAAATTGCTGCCACTTCTTACCTATTCGGGTCACATTGACCAGAGAGCTCCATCTGGTGGAAAGTCTGCAGCACCCTGTGGAAGAAAGACGTGCCGGTGTGTGACAAAAGCCATTAAGTGCTTTGTTGCAGCAACGAGCTCCAAACGGAAAAGCTTTCATGAACTGCATACAGGATGAGTCACTACTGTGTCACTGCAGTTGGGACAGGGAGCAGCGGAAAACACATTTACAGAAATGTCACAGATTAAGATCCAAACTTTGCATTTAGGCCTGTGGGGTTCAGTATGGTTGAATCGTCCTGAGGTGATACTAATGATGCTCTCTGGTTTCACAGGACAGCTAGAAAGCTATTTAGGGTTAGAGTAGAGGAGAGAGTAAATAAGAAACATTTTTTTAATGCCACAAAACAGAAACAAACAGTGTAGGGCTATATATGTGGGATCAACTCTCAACTGTCCTTGTTCATGGTAATGAGGAGATGTGTTACCCAATTCTGTTTAGATCTTTTCATCGGATTCGTTCATAATGAGAAATAATAGGAAACACCAGATTTACCCTTCGCTTAAGTTTCAGTTTTCAACTCAGAACAGTAAAAGTCACCCTTTCCATTTCTCTGGCCAACACTGTCCTCTCCCCTCACCAGGTCATTTGAATCACCATTTAAAGCCAGAAGGTTTGACCGTAGCTGTGGCACCTCCACACCTGCCTGAGCTGAGTGGGAAGAAATAGAATTTAAATATCAACATGCATTTTTTCCACTCACTGGTCTAGGCTCTGGAAATGTTTCAGAAAGCCCTTCTTATAAAAAAAAAGACTTGTAAGCTGATAAATGAAGAAGACACTTAAGGGATGAACCTCAAAACAAATGATTTAAAACAAGAAAATATCATAAAACAGAGAAAGGAGAAGGAGCTTTGTACAAATTAAGCCAAAACCCAACCACTGGCAAAGTGACGCTGTCCATGGTGCTGAAGTTCTTATCCCAGTCTTTGATTCCTCTGTTTTGTTTCCTACTGTTCACTCATCCTTCTCCCGTACATTTCTTTTTTTCATAATGAACAAAGAAAGACAATGATATCTTCACTTGTTAGCAGACTTATCAAATCCACACAACTGATGGTTTTTTTCAGTTCTCCCCTATGATTACGGGTCTCCTATTACAAACTTTAAATTTTTTTCAATGGTACATTTTGTTTCTATAAGATTAAACAGGATATTCTGCACCAGATATTAATACCTCTGTAAGTTGTGGCTGTTCATGTTGTGTGTTTATGAGAGTGGTATTAAGACACTTCCTGATGAGATATTGAGACGAAGCTTCCCAGGTGATCCCAAACCGGCTTCTCCCTTTACCTGTACAGCTGGCAAGCAGTGATCCTGGGTCAACGGGGAAAGAGGGAGGCATTTCAAGGCAAAAGCAACCCACTCAGTGTTTACCCGGTGTTTTCATGTCAGTATCACTGAACTTCATGTCAGTCAGCTGACACCCATGGGGAAGAAGTGAAGGTCGCTTGCTGTTTTGTCCTCATATCTGTCAGCATGTTGTCAACTCCGAGGCTCTTTTTTTTTTTTTAACATGATTTTGAAATAGCTGCCCTGGGACAGCAATAGTTTTTTGAAAACAATTAAATATAGGTGCCTTTTTGAAAAATTCAAATAAATACACTTTGCGATTGATGGTTTAAAGTGTACCTTTAAAGCACCTTTTATAGCGTTACTGAACATCCCAAAAACTTTAATTCATTGGACTTTGAGTCACAATGGTCTATATACTGCTTTTCATCCAAAAAAGGATGACATTTCTGGGAAAAATACGCAATCCTGTGGAATCTTTCGACAGATTTCAGAAGGGAAACTGTAAAAAGCACAGAATATCAACAATCAGCAGGTCTGCATGTTTTGTCTATCGAAAAACCTGGGATGATCAAACTCACGTCCTTCAACCCTCAAACAATCCGCCAGACAAAACAACTGCGCTTTGAAAAATAAAACATCTTTTATTTTATGAGTGTTGTACATCACTATATGCGCTAAACGCAGGTCTATGCACAGGTATAACTTCTACGTGCCACATATGGAATAGTATAAAGTGATTATATGCATCTGTGTCCATTCAAGATGTGTTCCTCTTCCTCTTCCTCTTCCTCTTCCTTGTGTATCTCTGTTTTATCATCCAACGTCCACATTTAGATTCTCAAATATAGCTCACTAAGCACTTAGTCATGATTGCACCGTCAAAAATTAATGAGACAACTGTTAATTTGAGTTCAACACGACAGATGTTCTATTGAAACTTGTCCCAAATTATTATCCCATGTGTAATAGTTACACATAGTTCATCTATCATCCTAATAAAGCAAAGTCTGTCATGTGTTCCATTGTAATTATATACAGCTATTTTTCTAGATGGAATGATTTAGAATAATTAGAAAACAGCGATTCTAATGAAAGCCAATGGTGCTGGAGTTCTCTGTTGAAAATTGATGTTCCATTTAAGGTTTTTGAGACAAATGTTTCAATACAATTAAAAATAAAAATAAATGAATAAAAACAAGTGCTGTTACATTGACTATCACAGATCAAATGTGAAACTAAAGTTGATGAGATAAATTTCACACAAATTTAGTAGAACAGTTGTTCCATTACATGAGATTAGGGGACATATTTCCATTAAAAAAAAAAACTAATAGAGCGACTGTTACCTTGAAAATGATGTGACAAATTTCTACACAGCAGTAATTCCACTTAAAGCTAATGGGGAGTAATTCTAAGTGCTCCATTGAAAGTCAAATGAACTGTTGTTTAGTGACGATAAGTCAGAATTCAATCTCACAGATGTTCCATTCAGAGTTAATGGGACAAAGCCAAGGTGACAACAGGTCCACGCAAATTCAATGGGAAAGTTCTTCAATTGAAATGCTGTTCCGCTAATGTTCAGTGGGTCAAATGTTTAAATGAAAGGTGACGGGACAAGCTTCACTCAAATATGATAGGTCAGCATTTTCGTTATTAAGTTATTAGTCAAAATGTTTCCATTGAAATTACATTTTACACAAATATCACCTTATCAAAAGTAGATGGAGCAGTGCTTGGGTTTAAGTTAATAGTACAATTGGTTCCGAAGCAGTGATTCCACTGAAAGCTTATGGTGCCAGCATCCATGAAAGATTCTTAGGACAAGTACATTACTGAAAGTTATAGGAAATATCGATAAGTGAAAATGAGAATCCAATCAATCAGACAGATGTTCCATTCAGAATTTACTAAATTCACTCAAAGCTAAAATGACAGTGGATCCACTGGAAATAAATGCAACGGCTGTTCCACTGAAGTTCAACAGGTCAAATGTTCGACTGAGAGTACAATTAAATAAAAAGAGAATCACTCAAATTTAATAGAACATTTATTCAATTAAAACTTATTTCGGGAAGTATTTCCATTGAAAGTTCCATTGCAGCGCAACAATAGTCTTGAAAAAAAATGTGACAAATACTCCATTTATATTTCATATAACTATTGTTCCATTAAAAATAAATGGGCTGTTGTTCAGTTGAAGTTACTAATACATTTTGTTCCACTTGAATTTCCACGAAGCTGTGATTCCAAAGGAAGCTAACGTTGCTAGCATTCCATCGAAGAGTAACTGGACCTGTTCTCCATCGAAAGTCAATGGGACTTTTGTGTTTAAAAATTTATTAGAATTCAGTCACAATTATTTTCCATTTAGCATTAACTGAACAAGCATTGGTTAAAGTTACAGTAAATCCAATGTAAATCAATGGTCGAGGTATTCTATTTAAAGTAAATGTTGTTCTATGGACATTCAGTGGGTCAAATGTTAAACTGAAAGTTGATTTGACAGATTTTCGCTCAAATTTAACAAGACAGTGATTTCTTGTGAAAGTTATGAGGGGAGAAATGTTTCCGTTGAAAGTTAATGGAACCATATTGATCTTAGAAAGAAAATAGACATGGTACTTCTGCCAGGTGCCATCTTCAAACGCTAGTTGACCAAAGCGCACGTGGACACTCATGTTGCTCGGTTTCGGGCCCGAAGAGTCTTCGGGCCAGAATCTTCAGTGATTAGTATTGCGTAAATATATATATTTATATATATATTAATATATATATATATATACTGTGTATATACAGTGTAAACATGTACTGTGTGGATAGATAGATAGAGAACCACATCAGAGAACACATCATTGTTGGTTCATTTGACTTTCAAAACGTCCTTTGGATTATTATCGTGTTGTTTTTGGAATGGGCGGTTTCATGGGGATGAGTTGAGGTATTCACATGAGAACGGGCCCCTCCTCAAAGTGGCTGCAGAACAAAAAACAAAACAAAACCAAAAACAAGCAAAAAAAAAAAACAGGTGAGAAAGTGGACAGAGGAGAAGAAATGTTATTGCTCCAGGACACATGACAATGTTGCTGGTCTGAGATTGTGAAATCACAAATGTACTAATTTAAGATTGTTGCAAATGTCGGGTATCCCTCATACAGTTATGACGGACAACCGAGTATGTTTGTTTGCTTCAAAAGTTCATGTCCATATGTGGTTATTATGTATTTCCTCTCGAATTTCAGTCCTTGTGAGGACATTTCCACTTTAGTTCACAAAAATGAGTACATTCGTTGAAGGTAACGCTCCCTCTGCTGGTCCTCGCTCCTCTAAGAAGACTTTTTAAAACTTGCTGTTTTGTTTTAAGGTTAAAATTAGGTTAAGGTCAAGTGTAGGAGAAATATGTCCATGTGGACCATGCTTAAAAGTACGAACATCTGTGTGTAAGCGAGCGCGTCGGCACTCACCAGCTGAAAGTTGTTTAGGAGGTGATCTACGTTGATGTCATCGTAGTTCTCCTGGAAAGTGTTGGGTTCGTCCCTGGACTCCTCCAGGTCGGCAGCTCCAGGGTCTTCTAGGCTGTGTGCATATCGATACGAAAGTTTGAGATTCTAGGGCACATTCAGGAAAGAGCTTGTGGAAAAGATATAGCAATTCCTGACAGGGAGACAAGCCTGTTTTCGGCCTAAACCCTACTCCGACCATCTCCTACCTTCTCTTTCCTGCCAAGACTGAGTTCAGGTACTTCTTGACGGCCATCTGTTTGCGGAATCGGCTGTAGTTGTCTGTAAAGATGGCGTCTGAGTGACGCTTCACTGGCTCCTCCATCAGCTCGTCGCTGCGGAGAAATAAAGAGAAGAAGCGTCACCATGGTTCAGAGGGCGGCGGGGTTTCGACACAGAGTCACCGCAGCTCGGAAGCGGTGATTCATGGTGTCTTGTCTCTGAGCGGCCGTGTGATTCCCTCCTGGCTGTACAACAAACATGTAATGATGCAGTAGCGGCAAAAATTAACCTTTAAAAATGTTTAGCCGATTACAAAATGCATCATCAGGCAGGGCGGGTCCTTTCATTGTAAATGTCAGCAGGTCTTCTCTGTTCTCTGAACATTAGAGAGAAGACTTCGCCTCTCTCCACATGAAACAGCAAAACATTACATATTTTCACTATTTGCAAAAAGTGCCGCCTGATCTGAACATCACAAAAAGTGGTTTTGACCAGAAATATCAAAAACTTTCATCTAATCTATTCGCATTTGACTAGATTCAAATGTCTAAAGGGAATTCATGAAAATCAACTTACTTTATCAAGAACTTGATTAACTTTTGGACTGTTTTTCAAGCTCATTTCCGAATCTTGTGTTTTAAAATATATTATATTAGAGTCAGAGGAAGGACAATGAAGCTATTTTCCTTCCTTCCTACACTTAAAAATGCTTCGTGTTTTCCTTTGTCTGTTTTTTTTTACATTTCTTTCACTGTTTGAGGTGACACACTTCAGACTACTACAACCACTGCATTGAAACTACGTTTATTTTCTACATCTCCACCACCAACTTTCTAACCCTCTACTACAAGAAGGTTTCTTATACACTGTGGTTTTGTTTGGTGAACTGATAAAGAAAATCCAGAGACATATTGGCCTCATGTTTCCATTTAAAATAAAAACAATCGTGCATTTCCTCTAATAACAATTAACCCACCCACATCCCTCTTGGATTCAACTTTCAGATGAGTTCCCTGTTATCTGTAGAGGAGGAGGCTGAAATTTGGCCTCAAGTTGCCCCCGTCTTTAACCGATGAGTTTAAAGTCTGTATCAACCTGAAACCAGCTTTTAAAAAAGCCTTTGGTCTCAAAAACGTTCTTCCACTGTGGATTTGGCAGGTCTTCGCAGGTCTTTATGAAGCCCTAGACCTGGAACTGGAACTGACCTGGAACTGGACCTGACCTGGAACTTGCTTCTCCTGACAGAGAAAACGTTTTTGGTTTTTTTTGTTTTTTCCCCAAACATGAAAATCAGCCAATAAATAAATAAATGCAACACGAAGGTTTTCCTTCTACTCGCAATTGGAGAAGCGAATTCCAGCCTCCTCCTCCTCCTCCTCCTGCGCTGCCTGCAGCTCTCCGCCGTCCGGAGCTCTCTCTCTGGGGTGTGGGGGGTCGGGGTGGCGGTGGGGGGGGGTCACCTACCTGACGCGCTTTCCGATCAGAGACTCCAGGTACCTCCGCGCTGACAGCTGTCCCAGGAGTTTGCTGTATCCGCTGGTGAACAGACCGTCGGCGTGTCTCGTCGGTCTGCGCGGAAACTGGACAGTTACGTTCGGGTCCGCACACATTTGACATTAAAACGCCATGATTCTGATGATCTTTTTTTCCTCTTTGCTCCAAAAAACACAAAAGCCTTTACAGCGATCCGAAAGAGAATTGTTCAGTCAGCCTATATGGCCTTAAAATGATTTCTGATTCCTCTCTTTAAATGTACCAACATGCGTAAAATCACCGTGGACTTCTCCGCGAGTTATGTTAGTTAAGTGCAAGCAGCCGAAGCATGCGTGAGCCTTTTGAGAAGGCTGTTTATTATGATTTTACAGATGGGATTGATACAGGACAAACTCAGAATTCAAGTATCACAACTGTTAACAGGCTCATTATATACTATTGCATTATAGATTATGTTATTAAAGAATTTTGTCATTGAGGGTTGCAAGTTTCACCCTGAAACACTTCTCTCTCTGAGTCCCATTCATGAGATCCACGGCCTTTGGCATCAGCTAAAACAGGGCACAGTGCCAACATTTGAAACGATCTCTGATATAACGATGCATTCTTTTAAAAAAAAATTAAGAAAAAGGTTTTTTTTTAAAGTCAAGAATTCTCGTTTTGTGTTAGAATGGACACAGGTTTTCCTCTCACCTCATGGATGTGTAGGGCAGACTCAGAGTCCGGGAGTACAACACACTGCACAGGGCTATAAAGAGGAGCAGCTGGGGGCCGGTCCGATGTAACATCGCTCCACACCTGAGGATGGAAACGTTGACGGGTTATTTTCCCCTCTAACACGAACGGGACAGTCGGCCCACGAGGAAAACTAAGATCGTGCGCTATCCTCTCGCCATTACCCCCGTGGGTTTTGTTCACTAGCTCCAGCTGAGCGCAACAGTCAGGTCATAAACTAGGGAGCAAGAACAGCAGAGTAGTTTAGCCACGAGGAGCCGTTTGGACGTTGAACTTTTGATGTTGATTTTTTTTCCCTCTCTCTTTTTTTTGGCCGCAGAAATCCAATGCGTAATTACGCACGGGGCCGGGCACGTTCCAGGTCTAAATATTCTATTACGCTTCGTAGAAAATGCAGCTCTGTCGGCACAATAAAACACAAAAGTAAATTTCAATGTGGAAATGGAAAAAAAAACTCCTCTGTGCGTTTTCTCAGATCACTTTAGTTTTTAACCAATTCAGTCCTCTTGAGTCTTTACTCGCTACTTGTCAACTGGAAAAGAGCAAATCAGAACGCTTTAGCCACCAAGAACTGCTAGCATATCGATATACGGTAGAAAATCTTTATATATTGTGAATTCCGCGGAAAAAGAACTCGCGGAATCCAATGCGTAATTACGCAGAGCGAGGAGAGTCGCAAGGATCGAACACCCTGCTACACCGCGGACGTGCTGAAATTCTGTTGCCATCGCAGACCGCCAGGCAAGTTTAGTGCGTGGAGCTGCTGCTTCGGCTACGACGAGCAAATCTATTCGACCCAGCCCTCAACAACACCCATTTGGAAAGACGTATCCAGAAACCTGGCTGGAGCGCGCAGAGCAAAAGAGCAAACATGCGAGTTCAAAATGAGCGATACCAAACAAAAACGGAGAGCACCGAGAACGCACAGTCCTAAGGAAACCCTCAAATCATTTCTATGTAAATATGAAATCTTACATGTGCTCTGGAGAAAGGTGTCTGCGTTTGGCTCTTCCCGCTGCGCTCTCCAAAGTCCTGATCTTGAGCCTTATGTCCACTCTGTTGATCCGATGCTGCCCGACTCTGTCTTTCTGCTCACCCTCAGCTCTGCTCCCGTTTTATACACCTGGATGTTTCTCGTGAAGCAGGAGGGGGCTTCAGATTCAATCAGGGGCCTGAGACGTCAGTAGGTCGCTGCTTCCGTCACTGGTCTTGCTCACGATCGGATCCAAACAGACGTTTGGTTAAATTAGTAAGGAGTTGTTTGGGTTTTTTTGGTTTTTTTTTTTAGATTTCTTCCAGTTAATCGTAAGAATAACTAACTTATAACCCAGGGCTGGTGCCGTCGACTCATCTGGTCGTTTTCCCCGGGCTCCTCTCCCATCACATCACCGGTCAAGGGCTAGAGGGAGACAGGAAGGGAGAATCTTGGAAATTGGACTAAATGAAAAAGATGTGAGGATGGAAGTTGACTTCAAAGTTTTCTGCAGATCTGTTATACAAGGCAGAAGAAGGAGAAAAGAAAAAGGACAAGAAGAGAGCACAGGGCCAAGTCTTCATAGACCTAGTAAAATTACTTTAAAATAAAAACAACTTTACCCTTTCAATTAGCATCCAAGGGATTCCAGAATATATATGAGATAAATATTCATGCCACAGTTTCCCCTCTACATTTAAAAGGTTTTAGGAGACCCTGGGGTTCTTTTACCACGATCTAACGGTGAGGGGATTAAGAAAGGCAGACAAGTTAGTGAGTGAGTTTCGAATCTTAGAGATAATTCGGCTCAGAGGGGGTTTGTGCAGCAAGCTGTTGTTTTTTTCCCCTCAGTGGTGCAATCAGAGAGCTGATACTGTGCCGAGGACACGACATAGATATGACTGGATTTAAAGACAAATAGATATATAGTTGGCTGTTATGTTGATTTTTATTCTTTCAGAGTTACATTTTACTGACGATTGCACTGCGGAGAAGGATCTGTCTGACTTTTCCCCTCAGAGTTACCTTGACAACATCTCTGAATGTCGCTCAATTCTTGTTTTGTTTTGTGTCTTTTTTCCCTTTAAGCTCCTGGGATGAAAAGCCATTAATGCACAATCTCTGAGAACGGCTCTCAGAGGTCAGGTCAGCCAGCACCTATTAGAGGTCATTTATCTTTCTAAAACTTCAGACTCAAACCAAATCAAGGTTGTAAAATATGCAGTGAACAGATAAAAATATATTGCAGCATATTTCATATCTTACTTGCTGAACATAAATGGCAAGGAGTATAAATCATGAACGACTTTCAATAAAACGTGGCTCATCTTTAATACGAAATTAGACAAGTGAAGAACCAAGACTTGACCCTGATGAACAATGCTGAGAGGAGATTTGATAACATTTGATTGATATATGTACTTTTCATTGATCTTGAGTTTCCTAAACACATTAGACATACATGGTAAATGCCCATTCATTGATTTTTAAAAAAAAGATATATAAAACCATAACTGGACATTTTTTACAAGATAAATCAGAGGGTGTGTGTCCAGTGTTTGCTGGTGGAGCCCAGTTTGAAAGGTGCCCCGATTCTTGTCTTAAAAGATATTTTTGGGCAACGTATCAGACTGAAAAGGATGTGAGACATCTTCCTCTCTTGTCTCATGTATTGTCCCGTCATGACACAAATACTTAATACCACAACAATATTATCAAAATCCTGCTGCTGCCATTTATATCCACTTGTCTGCCTGAGCAGCAGTGAGCGCCGAGTGCCAGAGATGGTGCTGAAAACTGAATTAAAAAAAAACAACACAAGGATCCTGCAGATTACCACTTTAAACAAGTACAATAACATTGTAGAGGGTGTTTGCATGATACTGCCACCGTTTTCTATTTCAGGTTGTGTCGGGCTTTTACAAAAGAACACCACGCAGGACTGAAGTATCAGTGAATCCACCCACATTGTCCCTGATGAGCCTGATATTCGCTGTGGGAAATGGCACATGAATTAGCCGTGACGTCGGCCAGCAGTCCGTCCATCTAAATGAGTGTGAACCGTTCAGCCAGTATCGCCGGAGACAAGAACACGATTGGCCTCGCCATGACTGACGGAGAGGAAAGAGGAGAGCGCAGAGCTCCTGTAGGTGACACAGCAGAGAAATGAAGAGGAGGGGGAAAAAACCACTGATGAAACGAAGAAATAAAGTAGGTATAATGGTGTTAAATAATAAAAAAAAAAAACAGACAAATGGATAAACAGTTATCGACTTTAAAATAAAATATATCAAGTAGCCATGAAACATGTAAGCTGAGACAGACAGTAGTACATTAAGTACAGAGTTGATTATATGAGCTTTCAGCTGATATGACTTTTGACTTTCGCTGATAAATTAATACACTGATGGAGACGATGAATGGATTTTAATATTCAGTACCAGAACTCTAACAATAAGACCGTCCTCCTTCTGGGGTCATCATGGTACAGAGGATTTGCAAATTTGCAAAGCCAGTTTTGTAAAAACTTCATGATCATTTCAATATCTGAAAAGAAAGACAACTCTTCTGGATTATATCTGACATTAAATAAAATCTTTTTGCATTTGATTTTACTCTGCAAACTAAATCTGTGCTTTCAGGATTTTTTAATTCTATTTATTCTGCTCATATTATTTTATATATATATATATTAAAGCTGCTCTTATCATTATTTTTATATTAACAATAGGTCACAAGACTGTGTAAAAGTGTTGGGAAGGATAAACCCATAGATGAATATCACCAACTCCACAACCAGTCCCCTTATCTATGGAGAGCATTATACGGTCTTTCAGCAAATTGTTTTGGATTTACGGCCCTGCAGCTTCACTATTTTGGTTCATCCTAAACGCACTCCACACCCTTGTTTTTGACATCTGTAGGCAAAGGTCTTTAGCTCTGATAAACACATTGTTCACCAAACGACAGGCAGACATAACTATCAATTGGCCGATGAACAAAGTAGAGCATTTAGCAGCTAAAGAGCCAAATATATCCTTCAGGATATTCATCGGTTGGACAGAAACATGACTCAAACTGATTGACAAAGTTTCTCTGTTTTTGCTTGATGCGTAGATATTTTTCTAACATGTTCACCATCTTTATAAGGCAATAAAATGTTTCCCAGTTTTTACTGACACCAAGTAGCACAGGCTGTGCCTCAAATCCAATTTTAATGTCAAGGGTAGTTGGAATGTTGGATAGTTTCAAGTCCTGATACGGGCCTCTGGTCTTCTGTGTTATATTTGTGTTGTGGTCATTTTAATTACTGGCTGAATCATGTGCTGTGAGTTCATAAACATAACCATAAAAAAAGTTTTACAACCGAGTTGTCTCTTCAAGTTGATTTGCCATTTGCCAAATATGTAGATTAACAGGTGGTCCACATTATAAAAATTAAACCTTTTTACTTGGCCAATCTAATGAAAATTAACCCATTTTGCCAGTAAAAGCATCCAATTTGGCAGCATGGTTTACAGCTTTTTACACTGACCCCACGTGGCCAAAAAACAAATTAATGTGATGGCGATGGTTTAATGTATTGACCATTCCAGACACATTTTATTACACAGTAAAATGCAACATACAGAATATTTAATCATATTACATAAATATACTTTTACCAGGAAAATAATATGGTTTTATATTTTTGGGCTTACCACTAGCTATCAGCTCTAAAGGTTCAGTTCACTCGACTCACGCACACACACACGCACACACACACACACATACACACGAAAGTATTGAGGGTGTAAGAGAGGCGAATTACATTTTGTGCTCACAGCAATGAAAATAATATTTGAAATATTCAAAAGTCATGTGAGATCGATGAGGAGATATATGAAAACGACATGGGAGCAAGCATCTCCTGGAACTCATGATTCATTCTTGTTGGCATTTGTTGTTGCGTACCTGATGATGATCGCAAATTTTATTTACTTCTACATCATGACAACAGTGTCTCTGGCCCCCCTCTCCTCCTCCTCTGCCTCCTCCTCCTCCTCCTCGTTCTTCTCAACCATGATGGCACCATCAGAACCTTAATGTGATCAGTCCAGAGAGAAAGTAGATTACGCAGAAGTCCGCGGGAGAAGGAGCTGGTCTAATTGACAGCAGTGATCAGAGACAGATCCCTGCAGGAAGAGGAAGCTGATGGAGGAAAAATCAGTGTTATTATGCTGATGTTGATGGAATGTAAGGAAGAAAACGTTCCTTTAGACGAATAACAGGCTGCCTCACCTCTATACGACACAGAGGGCTGGAGATAATGACAACATAATGTCTTCTTTTTCTTGTTGGTGCTTTGACCTCCCCTGATACCTCCACTAGAACTACTGGATCTACTTTTACCGCTTCTGTTGCAATAACTATCTACTACTACTGCTGCTAGTATTATTATTCATTCAATTCACATCCACATTCATTCAATTCACATCCACATCCACTACTACAGCTCCTGCACCCAGTGACACATCTACCGATAATATAAATATGGAAGTATTAACTGTTTTTAAGTTAAAACTTAAAATATCTTTTTTTTTTGTTTTCAGATCACTTTAGAACTTAGAAAAGATGAGTTCTTCTAACTTTAATCCTCTCTATATCATTAGACTTCATTGTTTGAAAACTCAAACTCTGCAGAGACCCTTCTTTTGTAGGTAGAACAAAATATATGATGGGAACTTGCTGTGTGTCTTTAATGCATTTTAAGAGACAGTAAGTCTAGACACTCTGTTGTTATAATGATTAAAACATTAAGAAGCATGATGAAGGGTCGTGTCAAACTCGGTGGGAGAAGCTTCACATTTTGTCTTTGTACGAATGAGCAAGTTTATATGTCCAGAACTGCCTCATCGGGTCAAACAACGAACCCCAGCTCCACACCAATCCCACATTCCCTCTGCTCTCCGTGCACTGTGCATGTACCCAGTCACCTTCGAGGGCCCATCGTGTTCATACAGCAGACGTCACACGGAAGCATAATTACATTTTTCCTAGAGCCCCATATATCAGTGCGTACTCTTATGGCGGAATGCTGCCTGTCTCAAATTGGTCTGTGGTTATTTGATTGAACAACAATACATTTAGTAATATGATGCATGCATTTAAGCACAGCAAGGTGGAGACCAAGCCTTGCAACCGCAATACTAACACTGGTGCTTCCACTATTAAGCCTATCAACACTACGTACTATTGCATATTACACAAGTAAATCTACCAGTGCTGTTTCAATCACAATCACTCTGCAACTAGTTTTACACTACAGTTTTACAGTACTACCACTGCTTCTACTGCAACTCCTACCGCTACTACTGTCAGGAGTAGGTTTTCTATTACAACCCTGTTACTACCACCACTACTACTACTACTACTACTACGACTGCTGACATTAGATCAAATAGTAGTACAACTATTACCCTACTGTTATAACGGCTGAAAGTACTACTACTGCTACTTTTACCAGCCAGTGATGCTGCCTCTACTACAGCTATCAGTGTTATTACCTCCCCCGAGGCAGTTATTTTCATCCAGGTCTGTTAGTTTGTTTCGTTGGTTTGTGGTTTACTTGTCGGCAGTATTACGCAAAAGTACTGAACCGATTTGCACCGGACTTGGTGGAGGGATGAGCCATGGGCCAGGGAAGAAGCCATTAAGTCTCAGGGCAGATCCGGATCATTTACCATGAACTGAATTTTTTTTCTCTGAAGTCTGGTGTGTGTTGTTTTTGACACTGGCCCTGGCGGAGGTCTGTGCGCTATATGTTCTGGTTACCAATGTTACTACCATTGATAATGCCAGTTTTGCAACTACTAGTACCAGTACTCCTTTTTAGTGGTACTACTTATACCTCTTGTAAGAATTTTTCCACAAAGCACCACATTGCTTCTACTACCTCCACTTCTACTACTTCCACAATAATTTCAACTACCTCCTCTAGTACAAGTACCACCACAACCATGACTACTGCTACAGCTAGTAGTACTACAGTTGTACCCAGCACTATTACTGATTTATCTTAGAGACTTTTTAAATGATAAAGTTGCCCATGTCAAATTTAAAAAAAACAACATGGGCTGAAAATCAGCAGTGGCATCTATTTTTAGGTCCAAATGGTGGATGCCTTCGTACTGAGACACTTTGCATCATGACTCTCCCACCAACCTGTGTGATGAGGGGAATCCCCCGGCCTGCTCAATGCCTCCTCTGCACCACATTATCCAATTAGCGAACCACAGAGTGACAACTCTGATGCCAGATTACTGTTGGCAGCCTGACGGGGCTCACTGGGCTCTCTCTCTCTATGTCCCTCTTACGTGAGTGCATATGTGGCTGGTGGTGAGATGGAATAAAGATACCGAGACAAGATCAAAAAAGATTCCAGTTGCCCTCGTATAGCATTTAGAAATGATGATGGGAGCGCGTGAGAGAGACAAAAGACAGAAACAAGGGCAGGCACAAGAGCTGGATATTCAAATTTTACAAGAATTTTATTTCATCTCATGTCCGTACCTGACTTAGATAAAGTCACAGAAACATTTTCTTTGCAGGCAGTACATTGTTATTTTGCAAAGTTATTACAATTATTGCTGGGCTGAAGTGCTGCATGTGTATTGGTTAAGAAGCAGCTCGTCTCCTCCACAGGGAAATAATCGCTCTTGTTGGCCTTTTGCGCAAGGACAAGCAAAACTGTAACAACTACATACTTTTTATAACTAAAATAAACATAGTCGTTGTCATTCATCTTGAGTTTCTTCAAGAGAGCTGCCATTAATCCTCCATAAATAGAAATTGAGCTGAGATAGGCTAAAATGACTGTTTTTACTACAAAAAGAATTTAAGAGACACATATGAAATAAGCATCACTATGCGTTATATCATGAGAAACTCCAGACCATCATATTAATGGTGTTTTTGCAGAGGTGACAGTATCAAGGCCTCCCTGCACAGACGGATGACAGGCCTGTACACTCATCCGAAATACCGTCACAGGTGCCGGTGCCAAAGACGTTTCCGTCTCCCATGCGGGAAGTCTCCTCTCCTCCCGGCTCAGTGTGGACCCTGCTGGGTTTCGGTGATGGATGGCCTTCCACAACCAGAGGAGATTGGCCTGATGCATTACCGCGAAACTCCCCTGATGGCCAAACCTGGTTTACTGCAGCAGTAGAGACAGGCTGCACTCAGAGCTGAAAATGGAGATGATAGGTCAGCACTCCCGGATGAAACCTGGCAAATGGGCAGTATTAATGTTGTAATGCAAATGACATGTTTCCCACACAAGCCATATGTACATAATTCCTCCCCGAAGAACTGCATAATGGCATTTTCTGTTCATACATGATATTTCCTCGATGTTCATTTGGAAAAGTTAACAGCTGTTATGGGTAGGTTCAAAGTTAGGTAACTGAAACTGACTTGAAGCAGTGGATACAGCGAGCCTGGCTCCATTAAGGCTCTGTAAATCGAAATGTCTAACATATGTCTCGCCGCATCCAAGAAAAACCAGCAGCGTGGGAAGAAGACGAAAACCTCCTGTCATTCTAAGAGCTTTATATCTGGACGTTAGCGAGCTTGTTAGCTTTATTTCCCCTCGCCAGAAAGTTTTTATTGGAGGAAATGGCGTGCAATCATGAAAAAAATGCGAGGAAGGAAGTAACCAGAGCAGCGGAGAGAAAATTCAAAGATGCTCTTGGGACAAATGTGGCCGACTGTCGCCAGCCTGGCTAACCCCGGCTGGTGGGCTAACGCTTCCAGATCCCTCTATTCTGTGCGGACGAGCGAATGCCGCTTTGTGCTGTGGCTGCTGCTAGGTGCCTTAGCTAATTCCTCGCGAACAACAGTGGGGTGCAGCGGCGCCACGCCGAGGTTGCCAGGTTTCCTTTCTTCGTGCCCGTGCAGCGACCAAAACCCAAACCTGTGCTCACTCACTGTATCAGGCCGGACACGCTGCGACGGATAAACTGTTGTTCCTCAAGAAATAGCTCCCACACATAACCGGCCCTGAAATAACTAATTATTAATTGTATATTTTCTGTTTATTTGCAGGTAGTACGTATTAATTATTGAGCTTTAGAGATTTTTGTTTTTTTGAACTTTGGAGAGCTAGCTGGCTGTTTCTCCTTCTGCTAAGCACGTCTTGAACTCTGTATTCAACACAGAGGCATGAGACTGGTGTCGACCCTCTGATCTAACGCTCAGAGAGAGAGTAAATAGGTGTATTTCCCAAAATTGGTTCCTTTTAAAGTTTATCATGACACAAAACGTACAATAACTGGATCCTCATGATAGCTAATCAACCCTGCCAACACTTGGACCAGCAACACACACAGATAGAAAGTCACCCAGTTTTCTCATTCTCTCTCTCTCTCTCTCTTTCTCACACACACACACACACACACACACACACATAACCACACACCTCGCACACTCATCATTGCCCAGGTCCCTGGAGGTTCCTTTAATGGAGGCCTTGTTTTTGGTGTGTGGCCTCCTGTACAGATCAATTAGACCACCAGAGCTCTTCATTGCATCCTAAATTAAGTAAATACATAAATACATTGGGCCTGGATTCCGCCCCATGGCAGACATTACGCACAGCAATGCCATCTAGAGACTTTAATTAGTGCAACACACACTCACACACACACATACACAAACGCACATTTACATCATTAGCTCTCATCAACCATCAAAACCCTGCCCATGTTGTACTCGGGTATAGCTCTTATAGGGGACCAATAAGATTACGTTGCTTTTCATGTTTGGGAAAACAGCGTAATTTGACATTAGATGACATCTATCTATCTATCTATCTATCTATCTATCTATCCATCTATCTATCTATCTATCTATTTGCCTGTCCGCCTGTCTGTCTGTCTGTCTGTCTGTCTGCCTGCCTGCCTGCCGGCCTGTCTGCCTGTCTGTCCATCTGTCTGTCTTCCTGCCTGCCTGCCGGCCTGTCTGCCTGTCTGTCCGTCTGTCTGTCTTCCTGCCTGCCTGCCTGCTTGCCTGCCTGTCTATCTTTCTATCTATGTATTATGTGCGATGTGTCACACTTGAAAGCTCTTTGTAGGGAGGGAAAGTGTAACAGTGTCTAATCACAGAAGATTCTTTGTTCATACACACATGTTCGTCTCTGCAGACATTTTAACACATCAAACAGGTACAGGTAATAATATTATAATTGCTGCATTCCATTTCATTCTTCCCCGAACAAAATCTGTCATGCAATGAAAAACCGCAAACAAATGAAGTCGCCGTGTCTGTGCAGCTCCTTCTGTTGCCGTTCCCTCGGATAATTTGAGCCATTTCTCTCGACTGCCACCACCAGGGCGCGACTCTATCCTTGTCCCTGCCCAGCCGACTGCCGTGCGTCACCACCACAGACGGTTGCTGCTCATGGATGATTTGGCGGCCTTGCGGTTATGAAACTCGAGCACGTCGTTGTGGCAGGATGACCTCACCTCAAACACCCAACCGGCTCCAGCTAATTGAGGATAATGAGGTGTCTGTTGTGGTTGTAATGGCACTGGTTGTGGCGTTGCAGTGCTGTAAAGTTTCCTTGTTTTCATGGAATGGCAGCAGGAAAAAAAAAATAAAAAGGCAATGTTGCTCGTCATAATAACAGCTTGTCCAAAAAGTACTGGAACATGCATGTCTCAGCAGCCTCCATTACAGCGGAATTTACCTAATTTACTGCTGCTTTTGCAACTCTGTACTACTGTATGTGTTAAGTTTAACACTGCGACAATCAACTGAGGTGAGACTTGAGCCCACACTCCTCAGTTCCAGTGGATGATACCTTATCCATTCTAGCAGTGGGTCAGTTAGTGGTTGTAATAAAAGATTCTGCCAAATTGCCCAGAAATGGTCTTGCACAGGAAATATATAGAGGGACAACTATTGAATTTTCTGTTAATTTAACATAATCTGTTTAGTGATCTCGACATGATGAGCTTGTTTTCCAGAGATAACGAGAGAACAATTCCTATTATTTTATTATGATCTCAGCTCGATAAATACTTACTGGAGGATCTGGAAATAAACAAGCACTTGAAACACATCAAAGCGATGCTTTTTACTATGTGCTGAGATCACAAAAAATTAAAAATTATTACACCACTTTCTTCGGCTGCCTAAGCTTAAACTGATAAAATCACAGGGTTTTTTTCCCCCAGAAATTTTTGTCACATCCATTTGAATTTCACAAACTGTTTTCATCTGAAATCAAGATGCTCCCCAAGGAGAGGAGCAGCGAAAAACGAATGTCCCTGTCAATCACCAAACTCATTTTGAAATACAGAATAAAAAACAACGAATGAGTCAGAGGGGGAATAATGAAGGGGAAAAAATAATAACTATAATTTGTTCTATCTGAGTCATGCCTGTAAACACACATCATCCCTTTTTTTTCATTTTTTGCATTATCTCTTTAACATGTCCTTATAGATTCAATAGATAAAGCATTCTCACACTGTCTTTCTCTCTCTGACACCCAAACACACACACAGACACACCACCCAGGGAGCTCCACCGATATTGTGTGAGACCATTAATTCAGTCATATAACGCTGTGCTGCTGTGCGACATCCATCACATGCATCAACACCTGTACCTCGAAGACTGCGGCTTTACCCCTCAGATATAATTTTTCATGACCACCCTTTTGCTGAATTTGATTTCTTAGACGCAGAAGGAGTTACATGATACAGCACAGTATGTAGTCAATCCATTTGTCTGTCTGTCAACAATATGAAACTTCATCGTACATCCGATGTTCCAATTATACAGTAGATGACCTGATTATATTTTGCAGAACCCTTCCTGCATAGGATGAACATATATTATCATTATACAATATTAATGTACTCGCTAATCACAGTTTTGACCTCAACATCATATTTTGTCTTTTATGTCCCTTTTTATAAGGAAAACCAGCATTCTGCAAATAACCCAGTAAAAAAATAACTAAAAATAATATTCTAATATAAAAATAAAAATGTAAAATAGTTATATAATTATTGTCTGACTCTGAATCAAGGTCTGACTTTAAACAGATGCTGATAATTTCTCACCACTTCCTCATAAATATCAGCTTATTTATTCTTAATTGGGGTGACAGTGATTCTCTCTGCAACACTTATTAGTATCCTCCAAACTTAACCATGTTATTAAATCTGAAATTTGAGTAAACATCACTGTTTGAAATTCACATTGTCCTCATATTCAGGGGGTCACAGATTTTATATTAATTTCATCACAATTATTTGTTTAATTAACCTTAGTATAATATAATTCAGCATACTGTTTTACAAGCAGTTTAGTTTAATAGATTTGTCTTTAATTAGATATGTGTATGTGATTTAAAGCTAGTTTTACCACTTGAAATCACATAAATTCCCCTTGAGTCAGGGGCTGCAGCGATGACACTGTTGCTGCTAATCTGCAAAGCTCGGCTAGTTGGTTTCTACATTATCTAGAGGTACTTTTTTTTTTACTGTCTTATTTATGTTGTATAACAAACTTAAGCACTAAGATGTTGGAGCATTGAAATATAGTCATTGAATTGATTTAAATTCCGGGGAAACAGGTAAAAGTAAAGCAAGCAAGGTAAATTAGCTGTAGCAAAGGCTATCTCACCAGCTGGCCTAACTAGCTGCAGTGTAGCTACTGGAGTTTGGTTTTAACTTTTTACTTCTTACAAATTAAAGAAGTAAGTGTAACGGCCTAGGGATTTTTTTTTTTCAGCACACATCGGCCTCCTTTACACCAGTCAGTTGTGGTCTGAATGCCACGGCCTCTCTGGGTATCGTTGCTGAAAATGTACGTCCATTTATGGCCACAATTTGACTTCTCCTAATGGCCACCTCCAACAACGACAATGCTCCACGTCAAGCATAAGTCACCTCATTAGCATGACAGTGAGATCAGTGAACATCAGTGACCTCCCCTGTCACCAGGTCTGAATCCAATAGAAGACTTTTGGGATGTAGTAGGATGGGGAGACTGGCAGAAATGAATGCGCAGCTGACAAATCTGCAGAAATGATATGATACAGTCATGTCAACATGAACCAGAATCTCAACGGAAAGTTTCCAACGTCTTGTGGATCCGTACCATGAAGAACTGAGGCTGTTAAAGTAATAAAGTGAACATATACCCAGTATTAGTTTGTTTTTCCTAATAAAGTGCTCGATGTGTGTATATATGTATGTATATATTGTTTTTTATTTGCAGAGGCCTTAGTGTTACCATCTCCAGAATATATAATATTTCAGCCTAAAAACGAAACATCAAAAATATAAGCAATCATAATATGCAGGATGTTCCTCTTTTAAGTCAAACATTTGATAAAAAATAAAATAAAATAAAAGATTAGTAGCAAAAAAGAAAACTTTTGCATTTTTATGTTGCATTCAAATGAGACTGTGAGGTGTAATTTTCTGCACATGAGGAAAAGCAGATTCAATCTTTTCCTCCACCCGTGAAGGGGGAGAGAGGGTGGGTGGGTCGGTGGTGGGGAGGGGGGGGGGCAGATGAGGAAGCCAGATGAAACGACGTCGACGAAGGCAGCCAATCAGCGCTGCCCGCCTCTGCTCCTCGCCGCTGATTGGCTGCCCCGCGGAGGAAGAGGATGTCGGGAAGGCCAAGATGTCCGCGCCGGTTTGAAAACCTGCCGTAGCCGAGTCCGCTGTTTGGCTCCTGGTCCGAGCTGGGTTTATGTCGCCGCCGGCGGAGGCTCATACTAAGGAAGAACGAGTACTCCGCGACAAGAGCCAGAATATTCCTTATTATCAGGTTAGGTGGCAGATCGTCGCAAATCCACAGCTAGCCGAGGCTAGCGATAGCCTGCGTGCTAATCGAGCCATTTAGCGCGACAGTACACTACGGGTGTTTAGCGTTAGCATACTGATGCTAACTCGCCAGTCGTGTCGAGAGATAACTGTCAAGATGTTTATTTACATTGAGAACAGCATCATATTCGCTGTCAGATGCTGAGTTTTATTTTAGCGCAGCTTGCAAGTTGGCGATCCGTTAGCTTCCGGCATCTGTCAGAGTCAGCAGCAGCATGTAACAGTAGAAGTAGCATAATATTAACACTGCAAATAGTTATTTTTTTAATTGTATAGCTTGTTGTATCGTGACTCATGAAAGGCTGTGAAGGACACAGCCATTTTAGAGCCTGGTTCTAGACTGTTTGATTCCGGAAAGCTTAGTGCTGTTGAAATACAGGGGTGAAGCCAATAATTTCTGTTATACACACACAACGCTTGCAGCTACATGTGTGATTGCTCATTATAATCAAATCGGCATGAAGAAATGACCGTTATATTTCATTGACAGTTAATCTTCCTACTACTTTCTCTCCATCACTATTGAAATTTTTATTTTAGAAGACTGAAGAAAACAGAAAATAATCACATTGAACAAGCTTGAATCAGATACCTATTTAACCACCAGATACCTATTTTTTTGCTTCTTCATTCCATATTCTTTGCAGAAATAATGCTGATATCTGTAACTCATGTCGGAAGTCGTGTATGAAGAGACAGCCACGATGATTGCCGCAGGGGAATTGCAGTCGTTTGTCCCGTTTGGCCGCGAGCACTGCAGGAACCATCCAAATGCCTTCAACCTGCAGCTCAGAGAGCTCCAGCCCGCGTCCGAGCTCTGGTCGTCAGACGGTGCCGCCGGCCTTGTGGGGTCCCTGCAGGAAGTGAGTCTGCAGGAGAGAGAGAGGGTGAGATTGCATGGCATTAAATGGCTTTTACATAACTGTACTAATGGCCCTTCTGTTTCTAAAACACTAAAGGAGATAAAAGTTCTTGTAATGCATTAGGAGAAAAATAGGACGTACAACAAAATAACGTAATAAGAAATGAATTAAAATTTATTTTAGATCAGGTTAGAATTATTTTCTTGTATGACATTTAAAATCGAGTAATACAGTGGTACCAAATTTGAAAAGTAATTTACATTACTTCTTACTTATGAAAGTAATACTTAAATACATTTAACTCCATACAGTGTAACTATTTGATTCAGTCCTTGTTGTGTTGACCTAATAGATGTGTTTTGATTGGCAGGAATGCTGGCAGCTTAGAAAGGGCTGCACGGGAGTTAGGGAGCAGGATGTGGAGTTTGAAGAAGAGCTCTATGCAGCAGGAAATGTGGTTGTCTGGAGCCAGGGCAGTCGGACCCAAGCCTCCAGCGTGTACAAGGCCTTCACCGTCGACAGCCCAGTGCAGCAGGTCGGTTACTAATGCCCACTTTCAGACTGCAAGCTAACAGCAAAGCTATTCTAGTGTCGGAGGATGGATCTGAGAGACTGTATTTATTTCTCTTAGGAAAATTGTCTTTTTCACTTAACCCTAAGTATTTCATTTTGAATCTTATTTGGACACTGTTGATGGTAATTCAGGTGCCAGTTAAATTTTATTTATCTTCTTAGGTAACAAAATAGCCATGCACAATAATAATTATTTTCTTTTGCCATATAAAAGGGGCTATTTTTGGCAAAACGTTTCAAGCATTCTTTTATTTTGTCTACAGGCCTTATGGTGTAACTTTGCTGTTCCTCATAACAAGAAAGCTGGTAAAGTATCATTTAAATTTGAGAAGCAATTCTCATTTCAAGCTATCTTTTAATTTATGTTGAGTTTATTAAAAAACAAAAACAAAAAAAACAACACTACCTTTTAATGCTCTTTTGCAGAGGAGGAAGTGGAGCAGACAGTGTGTATCGTCCAGAGTAGCTGTGTCAATGTTCACACTGTGACCGGGAAGGATTTCATCTCACCACTACCTTTCCAGGTGAGGGATACTTCTGGAAAAACCTTTATTCTACAGGATGAAAGGAGTCAAAAGTCAAGAGTCATACAGAAATTCAAAAAGCATCTGTTAAATCTCAGCTAGCCGGATTCACAAACCGTACCTTTTTTCCTCTTGTCACTTTGGTTTCCTTTGTGACCAAACAGGTTTTAATGAACATGTTGATGATTTATGGAGCTTACATTCTTAATGTTAAAGCATTCCCGCATATTAAAAGTCTTTAGGTTTAATATCCAGGAGTGTGTTGGTGCTGCTGTTTGCAGCCACTATTGAGTGAATTTGTAGCACCGCCAACCAGTTCTGCCCAGAAAGTTTTCACACTCTAACCTATGAGTACATGTCCTGTTCATGAAGGACGGAATTGCTAATTGCTTGATAATTGCTCCTGGAAACGCAGCTTTTCAGAATCAGAGTCATATTGTGTGAGTCATGACTTTTCTATTTCATTGAGTTAAAAGTCCCTAGGAGTGTTTTTTCTACATATATGATACATGCCTTGTGTGTGTGTGCGCTTATAGTCAGATTAGTGATATTCCTCTGGGCTGAGGTATTGTCTGGCTAACTAATAGTAATGGAAAATTTGGATCGCTGACAATGGGGATCAACCTCATCCATATCAGATGTCTGAGTTGTAATTGTGTGTGTATATGTGCGACATTCATTCTTGTGTTTGAGCATGTGCTGAACTGGTGTGTTTTTGTGTTTGTGTGTCTGGCTGGCTGTCTGGCTGTCTGGCTGTCTGTCTGGCTGTTTGTGCTCATGGTTGGATGCTTTTCTCTTCTACGTGTGTCTTTGTCTGTGTGTGTGTATGTTTGTACACATACAAAAATATTTTTGAGAGTGCAGATATGTTTGTGTCTATGTGTGTACAGATGTATATTTAAGGGTTATGTCTGTATGTGTGTGAATGAGTCTTTTTAGTCTGTTGCACGGCAACAAGATGTAATTTAATTCAGGGATGTGTTTTTTACCAATAAGTTGTAAAAACCTTTTTTGTAGGCTGCTCAGAGGAAATCATGTTTGGCTTCTTTTGTTTTTGTGCTTGAGCCCTGTGAAAGTGGTGGGGAAGTGTTAACTAACCAACAACTGTTTGATCTGTTAAAAGTCAACAAACAAGAAAAAGAAAATTCCATCATTTTCCCTGAGCCCAAAGTGATATCATCACACTGCTATTTTCCCTGACTAATAGTCCAAAATCCCTTAAATGTCAGTGTACTATTACAGAAGGCTAAGAAAACCTGCAAATATTCACATGAGAGAGGATGGAACTTTAATAATTACCTGATGTACATTAAATAACATCTTTTGATGAACTTCAGTTTGTCTCTAGTCAAGGGGGGTCAGTTTATTTGGAAAGTACATTTCTAGTTTTATGTGCAACACTAGGACTGTGAAATGGCATCCATTTCTATATTTATCAAGTAAAAACGAAAAATTAACGATGAATATTGCCATCATTATAACACAATACAATGGAATGGCCGTCGTGTCTCCCCTGTCCAATCTCTCATCTTTCTCCAGGTCTCGGATGTCTGGGCGACCAAATTTGGACTTTTGTTGGAGCGAAAAAACACAGCGACTGACACACAACTCAGCCCCCCCGGGTATACACTAACACTCACACGCGTGCATGCAAAAGCTTGCGGCCAAGATGCAGTCACATGCATCTAAGCTCAAAAATTGGAACAAATGTGTCCGAGAAAAAGGCAGCCTCCTAATTGTACAATGATGTACACACAAACCGTTGTCATTTGGCTGGTTACTGAGTCACTGAGCATTTTTTTTTTGTCTACAGGGAACCTCTGCCCACATTGTTCAGCATGCTGCATCCTCTAGATGAGATTGCACCAGTGGTGTGTAAGCCTGCAGGTATGACACACACACACACATGATCACACAGGCTCTCTGTCTCTCTCTCCCTGAATCGCCATGTTTTGACCTGTGTGTGGATGTGTGTTGGGGTTGTGTGTCTGTGCATGTCTGTCTGTGCGTGCGCTTTCCAGGCCTTTTTGAAGGCTCATGTGTGCAGTATGCGTCTGACTCCACCATGAAGATTGTGTTCAGTTGCTGTCAGCCCTCTATCATTGTCTCCTACGACACTGTGCAGGGAATACACTCTGTCTGGGCCCTGCGCAAGGTCACACACGATGTGAGTGATCACACACACACACACACACACACACACACACACACACACACAAACACACAAACACACACACAGTCTACCTGTCCCTAATCTTGAACCTCTTGCGTCCATCAGGAGCGTTCCGCAGTTCTGCGGTGTCCGGCAGAGCCAGTCAGCACGCCGTTGGGTCTGATGGCTTCAGGCTTCCTGACCTCTCACCTCCGTAACATCTCCCGCCTGGACTCTCCTGGTGGGAGTGGGGCAGCCGGTCTCAGTCCTGGAGCAAGGTAAGAAAAGTGAGGTGAAATGTTGTATGAACGTAGAGCTGCAATGATTACTTGATTTATTGATTAGTTGATAGACGGAATATTAATTGGCAACCATTTGAATATTCGATTAATCGTCTTAGTCATTTTTAAAGTAGAAAAATGCCAAATATTCTCTAGCTCCAGCTTCTCACATATGAGGATTTATTGCTTTCTTTGTCATATATGAAAATAAACATATTAGCTTTGGCCTTTGGGCTGGTCGATAAATAAAACAGATAATTTTAATGACATCAACTTGGGCTTTGGTAAATTAAAATTTTTCACTATTTTCTTATATATTATAAATGAAATAGTTGATCTAATAAGAAGAAAACAATCAAGAGATTAACTGAGATGTGTTTTTTCCAAGCCAAACATAGCCAAGACATCCACATTAACAGTGGCTTCATAAAATGTATACGTGCAGAATAAACAAACAAACAGTTAAGGATGACACGGTCAGTCACACAGCTCTCTCTTTCTCCTTCAGGACGGAAAGCTGTAATATAAACAAAAGCGAAATGGTAAACATGCGAGATTGACAAAGTCAAATTCATGAGAGAAAAGAGAGAAGGACAGCATGAATAGTTTTTATTTTTCATAATGTCAAATGTTTCCAGTGGTCACGTGACTTACATTTGACCCTCTCTGGTCAACCCTCTCGGCTTTCTGCTTCCAGTTGTCCTGGCACGGGCTCTCCTCTCCACTACAGCGCTCTGCACAGCCACCAGAGCAGGATCATGACGTCCTCGCCGGGATTACACTCCCGTGTTCATTCCCCGAGTATATCCAACATGGCTGCCCTCAGGTGAGTAAATAAAGAAACAATTCATAGAATATACTGTATGCAGCATATTACACCAGGTAAAGATGCAGACCCATCCCCTGAACCTTCCAGCCTGATAAAGAATACCTTAAAAACATTAAATGAGAATACCCTAAAAACATTAAATGTAAAAGCTGAACAAGCCGTTATTGATTGCTCACAGAAACTCTTTAATATAACTAGTGATTGGAAAAAACTCTACCCTGATTTTTTTTTTTCTCTTCTGCCATCTCTCCATCCCAGCCGCGCCCACTCTCCAGGCATGGCGGCTCCGTCCCTCTCAGGTGTGGCTCGTTTCAACACGTCCTTCCACAGCCCGTCCCCCAGGGGGCACCACGGCTTGTTGCCCTCTCCCAACAGCACGGTCAATGAGACGGTGCTGGTGCCGGAGATGGAGCCCATCATACCTGACCTCTGCATGGAGCAGCTGTGGAGTGAGACGGTCACAGCTGGCTGCCACAGGTAATAACCAGAGCTGGACCCTAATGAAAACAGATACAGAATCTTTAGTGGCCTGTGATTCATATCTATCGGTGACAGACAGTTATTGATTTCAACTTTGTGTCCTCTAATTGATGGCCTTTATTCTGCAGGAGTTCAATAATGTAAAGCTACGTTGTTTTCAGAAATCCAGAAATGTGTTCCCCTGTTGCATTATGCAAGATCATTTTCTTCAAAAATTAGCATTTTATCTTATTACATTTATAATTCGGTACTCCTCGAACATATGTCTTGCAGGGTTTTCTATGACACCACGTGGAAGCTAGAATAACGTATTTGCCAAAAGGTTCGTGTGATCTATGTTGATATCAGCATCAAAAAAACAGTGTCATATCTGGAAGCATCGTCCCCAACTTCAAAGCTCTTGTCCTTTTTCTAGCTCAAAAGATTTATGATCTTCTTTTTTTTTTTTTTTAAGAAATACTTTTATTGTGAGGTTATTTTGTTTTTTTTTTTTGTTTTTTGTCTCTTTTTTGTTGTTGTCCTTGTTAAGCAAATACTGCTGCTATTTCACATGAATCTCCACCTTTTTTTTTTTTTGTGTTTCCAGGGAGATGAACAGCCAGGCGTCTAAAGTGTTCCTGACCTCTGACGTTTGCGAGAACCGCTACCTCTGTTTCCTGGTGGAGTCTCATCAGCAGCTCAGGTCAACAAAAATATACAATGTATTCTTACACAATTCATATTTGAAATAGACACCAGCATCCACATACTATATATTAGTGGAATGGAATCTCGGACTCGATAAATAAAAGCACATGTAGTTAAAATGTAGCCTTTTGATTTTGCGGTGACATCTCCATTTACAATTGAACATCTCTTTCATTGTCTCAACAGATGTGTTAAGTTTATTGAGAGCAATGATACGTCTCAGCTCATCTTCGCCTCTGTCACGACCATCCCTGCCAAAGATGCAGAACCTCTGCAGGTACACTGCTATGTTTAGGTGTTTATTAAATTTACAGGACATAGGCGGGGTTTAGTGACACTAAACACTTAGGCAAACCTGTGCAATCTAAGGCTATTCAGTACAACTCTTCTGCCATTAAGTCTCTTATGATGACTATGATGTTAAATTTGTCCAAAGAGCTGTTAATTAAAATACATTTTAATACATTATATAACGAGGCATTTTCAATATTCCGCTCCCGTCATGTATGTCACTGGGGAGAATAGAAAATTAGAAAAACCCCTCAATGTTAGGTAGTCTAGTAAAAAAAAAAAAAAAAACAAACAACAAAAACACATTTAACTATGACCTTTGTGATTAAAAATATAACTGAATTTACCCATGTCTGATGATGTCACCAAAAACCGAACATTACAAACTTAGCCGGGTGGCTGGAACTGACAGAGAGGCTGCAGTAACTCAGCTCATCACTCTTTATAACTGTGGTGAGCAAAAAAGCAGGCTGCCGCTGGTGGTGTAACCGTGTGGGCAATGGTTTCTTGGCACACGTTGGCCTCCTTAATACCAATTAATCATGGTTTAAATGCCACAGCCCTATCGGAGGATTGTTGCTGACAATGTGCATTCCTTTATGGATGCGGTTTACGGTCATCTCATGACTGCAAACAGCACGATGGCACTAAAGGCACAAAGCAAAAGTCGTTTCATGAACATCACAATGAGGTCAGTGTACTTCAGCCCCCCCCCCCAAACAATCAACAGATATGAATCCAGTGAGAACATCTTTGGGATGTGGTAGAACTAGACATGGTTTGGACTACATGACAGAGCTGCTGTATTGAAATGCTAGACTGTGCAGATGCACCCCCCAAAAAAAAATGGACACTTCTTAAATACATCTTCTGATGCACCATGTCATCAGTGATGAAACCTGGGGTCATGTAGACAAGGGCTGCTCAGTGCTGTGTGTACATTTGCTGCGACTGACCTAAGATAGGGTCTCAGTGCTGAACTGTCATGTTTATTAAGGAGCATCGGCTTTACCTGAATTTTTTTTAACATTGGATCAAAAAGCAGGGTTGTAAAATGGTGATGGAGAGGAAATTTTGCCATAATTTTTTTCTTTCAGGGTTTGTACTCCTGCAGTAGTAGAACAGTAGGACCCAGCAGGTACTAACAGCATTGATTATGGCACAGGGTTTTCCAGCACTGTAATACTTTTGGCAGTAGCCAGATATCAACCTATTTCCATTTGTTTTGTTTTTTTTAAGTTTGTAATATTTCCTTTGCTATAAAAGCTATATTTCATAAATATGATCAATTTCAGGGTAATGGTAGAATTAAAAAAAAAAAGATACAGTGAACTGTACTACACTGTTATGCTCAACATCTATACATTAACATGAGAACATTGTTTATAGCTACAGTTTGCTTTGATTCATCATAGGCTGATCAATCAATAATGAAAATAACTGTTATTTGCAGACCTTAACTCCTTTTCTGACCATAAAACTTTGGTCCTCAGAATATAGATGCCATGCTGGTTCTGGAGGCCTGTGGCAGTCTGGTTCTCTACACAGGAATCACCAGGGTAAGGACGGACTCCAACTTGGTCAGATTAGTCCATAAGAGCAGTTTGATACACAACTGTCTTTACCAACTTATAACAATTAATGGACATGTCCCTTTAGGTCAGTAAAGTGTTTGTCCCCGGACTCCTGTCGCCCACCTTCAGCCTTGCCAACCACCTCCCTCACCTCAGCACGCTGGTGGAGAACGTTAGCACGCCGGCTAATGCTGGTAGCAGGCACCTCCAAAGACTGGACGAGGTACCGTCATGTGATGTAAACATACTGTTTTTTACACCTTAATAGATTAAATAATTTAATTTTTTTTCTTTTTGTAGTCATTAATTTTATGGTATCTTTGCCTCAGTAATTTCCTCCTTGTGTTATCTGCACATGGTTTTTATAGTAGATATCAGTATTCCTCCTCGCTGCTGTGTGAGAAACAATTTCCACAGAGAAAGATAATCAGTCACAGTAAACATGGAGGCTTGATTTCGTTTCCTGATATATAATTATTCCCATTCTCGTGCTTGGAATAATCAGGAAATAATCTCTCACAGACATTGTACCTTACAACTGATATTGCTGCATCGGTGCCTTTTTTATTTATGATCTATTTTTTTCGCCTCAGTTTTCCCCTTTTCTCTCCCCTCCTGCTTCACCTCTGCATTTCTTCTCTCACCTCCAGGCTGTGATGCCTTCCCCAGTGTCAGAGCTGAGGGGTCCAAACATTAAACACCATGATGCTTCATTTTTGGAAGATTACACCTTCCAACAAGCCATGCCCTACATCCATGCCTTGCGGGACCCCGTCTGCAATCGGGTCACTCTGGTAGGTTGGTTTTTGTGTGTGTGTGAGTGTGTGTGTTTTCAAGAAGAGTAACAAAGGAATTTTCTCTAATTCCAACACTTTGACCTGTGGAAATGCTTGGAAATGTACATCAGAGAATTTCAGAAGCATCAAATTCTAAAGGAGTGTAGGAGTTTTTTTATTTCCTGACAAATAATAATAAAAAGTAGTCTGATCTGTAGATAGTTAAATTAGGTTAGCTTAGACTGAAAAAATGGATTTTGAAAGGATGATCACCAGCATGCAGCCTTTCAAGATTTGTTGTCTTCCAATTTTTTATTTTTTATTTATTTATTTGTTTTTTTTACTTAACTGGAAGAAGAAGATGACTCTTCTGGAAATGTTGTCATTTTTTTCCTTAAGCTGTCCGCCAGAATAATATTTTGAAAAACTTTGAGGCAAAATTTAGTACAAGCTGCTTCAGAATCGTGCGTAACTTTATATCTGCAGTGGATTAAAATGCTGTTTCTGAAGTCTGGAAGTTTTCTGGGGCTCGTAGTCATATGTCAGCACTCATCACAGCTTGCTGAGTGAACCCACACTTATCCTTTGAGGTTGAATCTGTTCATTAGGGTAAAGATGTGGTCTGATTATTGGGGAGCTGTTGTTCCGGTACAAATGGCAGAAATTACACAAAACAAATGGAGAGTAAAGTGCATAAAAGGGAACTTCAGTGACTGCTGCCACCATTATGGTTGTTCATAGAAAACAACACAGTAAGAGTCTCCCTCAAGGGGGTGTTTCTAGTTGGTGATGCGTGTGTGCGAATGTGTTATTCGGGTCCATTGATATTTGTGAATGGAAGCCGAAGAAGCCGTGAGTGTTCAGTGCCGGTCAGTAGACACCTGCTGTGGTATCACTAACTAAAGGTGACGCTTGGAAGTTTAACCTGATACAGAGAGGACCACGAGCAGTTTTCAGCCTTTACTCTTGCAGTGCTGGTTTCTGGTGCTCTCCGAGACAGTGAATCATCGCACGCACTAATTTGTTTTTTCTATGAAGCTGAATTTTTGATTCTCTGGTATTTCATCGCCTTGTGGTGAACAATGAGCCCTTTTTTACAGCAGGCTATTTTACATGTAGGAAAAGTACAGGTGTAAATGATAAAATGAATGATGGCTGGATACCATTTCGATGCTTCGGTTTCAGGGTCTTGGTTAGTGTGCACGCTGTCACACTGTCATGAATAACTGGACCATTGAAATAGAACAGAGCCATTGTTAATATAATCAATAACATCTGCGCTTCTCCTCTTATGACAAATCAAAATGTCTGTTCCTTCTTATTCTTCTTTCCTCTCTAAAAGTAGATTCATAGTAAACTATAGGATTTACTGTAGATAATTTATTGTCATAGAGTTGCCACAACACTCCAGTTGTATTGCCCTGATATGAAATTGAACTGAGAGCATAATAATTAAATTTGTGCACAATCTTGTTCTCTGTCTAGGAACTGAATAGTGGCACAATGTTGAGGATCTCTGTTCCAGAGATTGCTACCTCAGAGCTGGGTGAGTCTCTCTCACACATACACACACACACACACACGCGCGCGCTCACACCGATATATTTCCCAAAGAACTGCCCTAAAACGAAGTCTTAACCCTCAGACAGCCCTTGCTGAGGTGTCAGAAAGTTAGGACCAGGTAAAATGTACCTTCCAAGGTCTAAAACTCAAACTTGGCCTCACAAAGCATAGCCATACATGTTTATACACACACATACACACACCAATACACACACACACACACACACACACACACACACACACACACACACACACACACACCAAAACGTTTGAAATGGATCCAGAAATATACTGTGTACAGTTTTAAGCCCACCATAGGGGGATTTTGTGTTGCTGCTGTTGGTCAGTAATGCTCTTCTGTTGTTAAAAGATGGACTTTCTAAGTGAAACCACACATACATGTGTACACATACACAAACGCAACCTCACACAGACACACATGGCTGAGTCCTGGAAATCTAAGCCCTGGAAATCTGGTTTTAGTGCTGACCTACGTTTTTACACAGTGACGTGTAATCTTAATGCATTGAAGATGCCATTACAAGGTAGACACACAAACACAACATCCTAATGTTAATGATTAAGAGAGAGAGAGAAAAAAATAAAATAAAAATGAGATGCACATGTTTCTGTGCCTCTATTTTTTTCTTAGTTATCCCCTGCAAACATGTTGGAGATTATAGACAAAAAGTACTTCCCATGAACTCTGATCTTTATTACTTCTCTTGAGATCAGATAGTTTATCTTAACCCCTGAAAGACACGTAGATTATTTACTATGTGGGGCATAAGAGTGAAATTAAAAGACCTATATGCATGGGTAACGGGTATTGCATGGGAACCTCAGGTCTGCTAGCACTCAGTAACCTCATATATGTACTTTATTATTTTTGCTGAGGTCCACAAACTTGATGTTGAAGTTGGTGCACAAATCATATCAGTATTTTTTACTCAAATTTTAAAGCCCTATTTTACTGCTAAACCTCTAACATTCAGACTTCAGGGATTCAGACTTTGGCTCTGTAAAGTCTGTTTTTTTCTGTGCTAAACATTTTGACCCGTAACAGATAATTGCTTGTGACGTCTTCTGTGGTAGAAAAGTCCGTTCAGCTGGTAAAATGGAAAAGCTCTGAAAATGATTTTCTACTGCAGCTGCTGCACAAAAAATATCTTACTTTCCAATCCTGATTTTTATGTTTTAAATGCAAAAACTAGTTTATGACCTTATTATTGCTATGCATTACACCAACTATGCATTACACTGACAATGTATTATATTTTCTTGTCAATTAAAGAGGTCCCCTGGTATGTCTTATTCGTTGTTTATGCACTAATGGGTCCCGGGGTCTGTACAGATCTCAATATCCGCTCTAACTATGAACCTTAAATGAATTAATGAATAAATTAAGTTTCCTAATCATCTCTAGCTTTTGTTAAAGCTCCCCTTATGAAAAAGAAAAACCAAAAGCAGCATTCATTTTTTAGAATCCGTCAGCGTCACAAAGATGTGTGTATGACTCTGTCTGCCTTGTGTGTGCCTGCCTTTGTGTCTTTGCCACTTGTTGCTCCCCATTATTTAGTAATCGATCCTACCGATGAGGCTCTTTACCTCTAATGAAATGGCATTTATCCACATCTACCCTGACCTTTCCCACTTTGGATGTCCAATTAAGATAGCCTGGTGACGTTGATTAGGAATCTGATTGGTCAGAGGTGGTAAAAGGCACAGTAACACTAATTACTGTTATAGTGGTGGTTCTTTTTTAAATTTCCTCTTTTTTCTGATCTTAAGGAGAGGAGGCTGTTAAGAATTACCTAAGTTTAATTTTTCAGGTACTGTTGATGTAACGTTAACAGTAGAAACTGAAATGCTCTTCTCTTGTAAAGTTCTGGTCCAGCATTCATGCGTTTGATGGAAATTATTCCAACTCTTTTTTTAAACCAGTTATCTGAGTTTCCTCGGCTTATTCAGAAATTCAAACCAGCAACCTTCTTGCCACAATCCCATTTCTTTAAATTATGGACTGAACTATATCCCCGGTAAATCTTATGTGGCCCCAGAAAGTCTCAACTCTGTAATGAATAGTATCATATTCATTGTTAATTTTAATTCTATTTATATGGTCTTGTTTTTTAATATCTTTTAAATCAAAACTCAAAACTGCCAATGTCTTCGTTTTCATAACAATAGATTTGTTGAGGTCTGGGGGATGAATTCCAGTTTGAAACTGGTTAAAGCTGACATGTTTTCTTGTGGTTTTAAGATTATGAGTTGCAGCTCAAAAGTTAATCCACCTATGTTACTTTAATAACGTTTCAATACTGGACTGAAGTAATAGCCATAAGAGTTCTTTGTTCCTGCTTATAATGTTGGGAGAAGTACAGTGACATACCAGTACTCTGTTCCAGCTATTCCATTCTACATGAGGCCAAAACACTTTAGATTAAGCAGATTTAAAGCATATTTATCGCATGTGTAATTTTGTACCAAATTGAAGTCTCTGCCATTTGAAAATGATGGAAAACCATAATTAAGATCAGCTGTTAAAAACTGCAACTCTTTGGCTTAAAGTAACAATTAAAGGGTTTTAGACCTGAGGGACTTAAATTATTAGCATTTAAATTTAAAAACTGGAAAAATTCCAACAAATGAAACCTGTCTCTTATTTCACTGAAAGTGAGCTAGCCCTGTTAGCTTACAATCATAATGTGAGATTTATTACAAATAGAGCTAATTATCATGAGCTCATGCAGATTTGAGTTATTTTAGCTTGTTATAAGTTGAATAAAGGAAGAAAAAGTTGGGAAAAGACATGCAACAAAGGTCTGAGTCAGAACAAAAACAGGGATAATACAGTGGTCAGCACCTTCAACCCCAGGGCTACCAGGAAATCCCAGAGTGGTCCCTTTTAAATAAGAATAAATAACTTTTGTTTGTTCGAGAAAACCATTAAGACTTTAAGTTTTTAATATTTTACTGATATGAAATTAAGCTTTTTTTTTCAATGTCTAAATCCCACTACCATACCATTTAAAAGGACATCTTGTATTTCTCCATTGTCACCTTCTCTGCCCCTGTTCTCCTCTGATTTATTTCAGTGAGGAAATGCCTTCAGGCGATTCGTTTCATCCTGCCCAAGGAAGCTGCCATGAAGGTTTGTGGAACTGATGGTTAATTTTGGAGACACTGCAAATTCGAACCACATCAGGCTGCATGGATACTTCTTTAGACAGATGTGGACAAACCCATGCTGTCATGGCGTTATCAATCGCTGAGTAACGTGTCAGGGAAGTTGTTTTCTAGGTAAACTGTAGATATCGAATATGTAATGCTCTGCAGAGAGACTCTTCACTAAGAAAACCAATGGTACAATGAAACTAGATGTTCTTGCTGCTATGAAAAATAACAATTATGCCAGGCCTGTGTCATTATTGTTTGGAGAAAGCATTATCATCGTTTTGTTTAAATGAAGTAAATCTGCATTGATGTATTTCCCTGAATAAAATACATTTCTGATAATTGATTAACTCATTTCACATTTAATTTCATGTTGGTTAATTTTCAAAATTCAGTAAAAGCTTCATGTTCTTGTGCAGGTTTTGGTCAAGTGGTATAACATCTACAATGCCCCCGGCGGTCCCACTGCCCATGCGGAGTGGAACCTGTTTGTCACCTGTTTCATGACACTGATGGGCTACAACACAGAACGCCTGACCTGGATAAGAAACGTGGGTCACCTGTGGAAGTGCTTCCTGCTCTAAATCTTTAAAACCTTGTTTTAACTTTGAGTGGCTAACCACCTGGTTTGACCTTGCTCACTTACCTCCCCTGATCTTTCCCCAGTTGCATTTTGAAGTGCCCCTCTCTCCGGTGATTGCAGCCAAGAAGGCTCGTCCATCTGACGGAGGCTCTGATGAGGTCTGTGACAGAAGTATGATCTGTTGTGATGTTTGCGGCAAAATTAGCACGTCACCGTAATTGATGTATAGTTAAAAAAACCTGCAGACTTGTAAACTTTAAAGGACAATGCACCTTTGTTGGGAATGGACTGTACAGAATTTCATTTGGAGCAAACACAGATTAAAAAAAGGGATGCTTCTTAAATAGAGTGGTTGTCAAAATGGGATAAATACTATATATTGATTCAACCACTTTGTGACAGAACTCACTAGCGTGGATGTAGTTTTCCTGACAGAAAAGTACAGGTTACTTTATCTCTGAAATGTTTTGGAAACATTCTGGAAATCATTTTCTAATCGTTGCTTCAGCTTTTCAGACAGTTTCTAGGTTTTGGAAAAAAACTTAATGCCAATGAAACGAAGGATTTCCTTAAGGTAGGACGAGAACCTGAAACATTAAATATAGATATTCAACAAAAATTATAAAACTTTTAAAGACACTTAGTAAAATGTGGCAGCTGTTTTCATGTACTACAGAAAGCAAGTCAGATAAATCATTTTATCTCGTAATTTATTCTGTTGAGAAAAAGAAATTCCAGCCAAAAAAATTGTTTGAAAAGACATAGGGAAAGCCCAGAAATGTGGAACAAACCTTGTTGGGGACAGTGTGTTTCTGAAATAAGCTTGTGACATTACAGAGAAAATAACTTGTAGTCTAACCTGAAGTCCAAAACAAGCATTCACGCACGCATGCACGCCTATGCACACTTTTTAAAACATACCTGGAGGTGTAGGGTTGTCAAGTGTTTGTGTTCGTTCTCATCAGAGCAGAACATGACTGTCAAATGTCAATCAGCTGGAGGCCCAGACTCCGCTCTGTGTGTGTGTGTGTGTCAATGTGTCTTTGTGTGTGTGTGTGTGTGTGTCTGTCTGTCTGTCTGTCTGTCTGTGTCTGTGTTTGTGCCTGTCTGTGTGTCTGTCTGTGTTTGTGTGTGTGTGTGTGTTTGTGCGTGTTTGTGTGTCTGCATGAGTCAGATTTTTAAGCGTACTGTTGACCCCGTCAGCGTGTGATCTCTCAGTTGTGCATCTTCCACATGGCTCACCACTGAACTTGCACTACAATAGATACACATGATTCATTGCTTAGATCTTTTTAGCTTTTTTATTTATTGTTATTATTAGTGATTATATGCTAAACAGCCAAAACACTGACTGGTGAGCGAATTAACCCACCTACTTACTGGCTTTTATCCCTCTCTGCAGGACTGGGACTATTTGTTGGGGTCTCATTACCACGGTCAGGTGGATTTCCAGCCGTCCTGCGGTCAAGTGGACTCCACAGGCTCCAACAATACTCTCGCCACAGACATGGAGGGCCTGTCATCTGTATGTAATTCACTCTGGGTTGATCTGTTTATTGCATGATGTTTGATTTAGTTTGTTTACGCTGCATATTTGGTTTAGATCACAATGGATAATGCACTCTGTTTGGATAAGACTTGATGTTACATAGATTCAGCTGCATCTTCTTCGATGCATGTTTTCATCCATCCCTCCTCTTCCTCCTACTCTACCCCCTCTTTCTTCATCTTTAGTGTATTTACCAACCCACCTGCATCAGCAGAACACCACCTTGCTAGCTGGCAAGTGAGCAGTGTGGAGTCAAAATAAATGAGAAAAGTAACAGATAAATAGTCAAAACTTGAGTTCTGAAAGTTGTGGAAGTACAAATGCACACTTCCAAACCTACATCATGCATCAACAATTTCAAGATCAGCAGAGTTATCATAATATCATCCAAGTTAAAAATCAGTACAAAAGAATGCACTTGGAACATTAAGGGGTGGTGCTGATAAAGGGCTACTGGATCTTATCTGACAGAGCTCTGGGGGTATGTTGGGGTAGATCAGACATTAATGATATTTGAAAGACTTTTCTTTCTCCTAACATGAACGTAGTTAGTATAACTTGCAGTGTTCTTGATTATGTTGTGTACCTACACGGATGGTTTAGTACAGATTTACTGCTACATCTCCCGTTACCTCTTCTCTACACCGCTCTTTGCCTTGTACCCTTAACCCACTCTTCCATTCTTCCTTTATCCTAGGTGTCCTCCCCCCCAAGTCCGTCTCTGAAGTTGGACACTTCAGTTCCTCTCTTCCCCCACATCCCCGCACTTTTCTACGTTCTCCATCTGCTCTATCAGGAGCTGCAGCTGGATGAGCTGCAGAGAGCAAGAGCCTCATCACTGGTCTGTCTGCTGCAACAGTTGGCCAGGTAACCACGGGTGGGTGGGTGTGTGTGTGTGTGTGTGTGTGTGTGTGTGTGTGTGTGTGTCCTAAAGCATGTGGCTGGTGCAGCCCAGTGAGTAGAATGTACTGTGTATTTACAAATTAATTTAGAGGGTAAAGTTTTGCTTGTGAGAGAAAATGTGAGAGTTTAGTTTAATAGCAGAAAAATCAAGAACACTTGCTTTATTACATGAAGGTAACAAAACAAATTTGTGAGATTTATTCCAAAAAAAGACAACCTGTTCTGCTTTTCCACCATTTGCTTTTAACTCTTACGAAAGGCTGGACACGTTGCTCTTTGTTTTCAGTGAAAGCTTGTATGTAATCAAGGCTCTTTAGTGGTGTGTGCTTCGAAATAAAGTTCAATAGGTTGTCAAGTGACCACTGTGATTGGTGGCAATGACATTAACAGAATAGGTGGAGTGGGAGAGTGAAGCGCTCTACAGAGTAATTGGCCTGTGTTGGTTAGTATGTGGGATGTTTTGAAGTATCTTGCAGTTTGTTTTGTTTTTTTTTTTACACTTGTTCTCCTTTATCAGGCATAAATGATGGTCTTGATTGTTTTATTCAATATTGTTTGGGAGTCATGACCGTTTTTTTTTTTTTAAACCTTTTTCTCAAGGATTTAAGGAAGAAATTGGTTTTAATCCTCCTCACACATATTACCATTTTATGATGGGGTATTTTTAAGAAAATAAAATTTTATGTGACAGATTGAAAAATAATAATATAAATATATGAATAATAATATAAAAGTATACATAGAGAAAATCCAATTCTCAACAGTGATTTTACTGGGCTAAGTCACAAAAGGGAAATTTAACATGGAAGAGTGTTCCATTGCTTTAATATCATTTCTGTAAATATCAACAGGAAACTGACACATCATAAGTTGAGGGCAAAAAGACAGAAATTTCTCTCAGACTCAGATTTCATCACCTACACCCTGATCAGATAGACTTTGATTTAGTTCACATTTATGTTCTGACTTATCACTGTACAGTATAGTTTCTAGATGATACAATTCCTTTAGTGTAATTACTAGACCATCCAGATCAGCAGATACACACAGTAGATATGAAAAGACAGAAAAGCATTTAATCTCAAAACTAAAAACAATCAAAGGCTAAAAGCTTAGAAACTATATTATGGAATTAGTAATAAGCACATCAATAAATAACCATAAATTTGAAAAAAAACACACACACACAAAAGGTAATTAGGTTGTGTAAAAATAGGTTGTGGAAATGAGAAGGCAGAAACCAGAAGGGTCAAAGGATTTAGATTAATATGCATAGTTTTACATACATGTGAATTCTTACATCAGTGTTCAAAGCTGCATAACTAACACGCTGACTATTTCCCGATGTAGAACACACACACACGCATTTGAAAATTGTGTGGGGTTGGCTGGGGCTTGGTACCAGGATTAAAATCTATTGATTATCTGATGTTAAGCAGAATGGAATAATTCACAGCTGTTAATTACTTGGTGTGTGTATTCAATTGCCACTCAACAATAAGTTAAATGCCACAGAGGCACTTTGAGAACGTAGAGACATTTTTAGATTTGATTCAATGTCCTGCAGCAAATTATTGCCCAGATGGTTGGATGTAGGCTAAATCCAACTTCTGACCCCCTTATTCTGTAGATATTTGCAGTATGTGAGTACGTGTGATGTATTCATGCACATGCAGTCATCACTGAACAGGATTATTAATATATGTTGTTTTGTTTTTGTTTGCAGAGACCTCCAGTTGAATGAATACGTGGACCTGTACTGGAGAGACTACCCTTCATTAATTAGTGGCTTCACTGAGAGCTGCCTCATAGACCAGGGTGAGACCCGTTTGATAGTCTGAACATAGTGTAAAGTCAAGGAAACAGACAAGACATGTTGTAGAAGGGGTGAGATTGAGTGCTGCTCATATAGGCCGGCTCTAGAGTTCCTTGTGGTATAACTGTGAAATAGTGAACGTGCACACGGTTTGGACGGAATAACAGGAAAGGCACCTGACAGGTAATATCTAGTTAGGAGCCTTTCAGTCGATACTGATGAATTTACACTGTTTTATCTTATCTACACCTGCCAACAAAAACTATCCGCCTCATTGAATGTGTACTTGTGGAGCTGTGAGAATGCAAATTGTTTCTGTTTCTGTGATTTTTTTTTTTTGTTCACCCCTGTGTGTGACTCGTGTTCAACTTGTGTGACTTCAACGTGACATGAAAAAAGGAAATCATTCTGAAATTAACACATCCGTGTAGAATTGATTTACCTCCTCTAAAAGGGGTATTTCCTTAAAAGGGGCCAATGATAGAAAAGACTTGTGTTATTTAATATTTTTCTTATTGTCAACAAATGTTGCGAAAAGGCTTAAAATAAATAGATAAATAAATTTTATATATATATATATATAAATATATAAAATTTCCTAATGTAGCTGGGCACTTTTCAGCAGAGACCGGTCAGACAGGAATTAATAGTCTATTTTTCAGGAACTATTTTCAGTTGCTGAGTATTACACATTTAACAAGCAGCAGATAAGTGCATTTTCTCTCTGTCCTATTTAAAACAAAAAAGGTTTCCAGACAGTTGACTCATTTATTGTATCCCTCTGTTACTGCCCTCCTCCCTTGCCCCCCCCATTCTCTGTCTTCAAAACCCGCTTCCTGTTCGCTCCCTTTTCCTTCCTGCATCCTCCATTTTTTCCACTTCCACTCCACCTTGTGTGTTCCTTACACACTGTTGTCCCTCTCTTTCTGCGTCTTCTTTCTGCCCCTACCCCCCTTCGTTTTCTCCCTCCTCCTCCTCCTCTTCCTCGCCTGTCTTTCCTCAGCTCTGATTGGTCAGATGCAGCACCCCTCCTTCCTAAGGGCGGAGCCTCCCTCTGTGTTCGGCTGGCTGAGTAGCTGTCTGAGGGGAGAAGAGATCCCACCTTTCCCCTACCTGCCCGGCATCTGTCAGAGGACCAGGCTGCTGGTTCTGGTACAACCAATGCTCCTCCGTATTTGAAAACATAAAGTGCTTGTACTTTAGTCCCCTGCGATTGCACGGGGAGAATTATGAAAAACAATCTTGAAGTTCCTAAACCTGGGTCATCATCTGTCATTTGTTGATGTGAATGGTGAAACATTAGAGCCAGACTGAATCATGGGTAGAAGCAAATGATAAGACATGCTTCCAAGCCCCCCCCCCAAAAAAGGAAATGTTAATGAAAAGTGAATATCATTAGTAATCATGATCACGAAATTTAACAAAATATGCAAACATATAGCAGATACAAATTGATAAAAACATCCATGCTTATGGCATTGATATATACAGTAATCCTGGGCCCACATGTGCTTACAGGAAAGCATCTGACCTAATGGTTTGATGCTGCTGTGTATGCATTTTAAAACAATGAAAAAGGTCAAAAAAAAGAGAAGGAACTGAAAAAACTTCTGCAATCAAATATTCAGACCTTCATTGTCTACAACAAAGTTCCCGATTCACACACAAAAGCGTGTGTCGTCCCGGAGAAACCAGTGTAAATCCTAATCACATGGTCCATCTTGTCTTCTTTTCCAGGCTTCTTAGACGAAAATCAGCCAACTTAAACACTCATTTGATCCTCTATACACCAGAACATGTCAGGGTTCTGTCAAGCCGTTTCATGGAAAATCATTGCAATCTTTACAAAAAGAACAAAACAGAGCTCACTCTCACCCAAATCACACCAAAATCCTTAACCTGGGGCCTCAAACTATCATTATATTTTAATATTATTATTCACCTCACATGCAGTGAGAAATTGCAGCAAAGGTTAAGTAAAATTTTCACAGTAGCGTAACTTGATTTTCCCTAACAGCAGATACGGTTTGTCAGAAATAATACAGTTGTCAGCGAGTTTGTGGTGATATCTGTGTGTTTTCTTATTTGACTCTTACATGTTTGCGTCGGCCTTTTTAAACTTAATTTTCCACCTGCTTTCAGGCTTTCTGATGAGCGCGTGTGTGAGAGAGAGAGATAGTGAGGGTAAAGGGTTCAGCTTTGATCGTGACACAGTCATATAATCTGTTTGTGCAGCATGTCTGTGATTCTTTTTCTGCACATAAAGAGCTTCTACGTCATGGTATGGATTTGGACGTGTACATGTACTCTGTGTGTTTGTGTTTTTGTGTCGGGCTGATGGATTCACCCTTAGCTTATTGAGGAAGGAAGGACGGTGGAAAAAAGTCTTTTTTGAGCTGCTATTGTTTCTCTAGGCATTGATGGAGGTGATGACGACTTAGCCCCGGTTTGTGTAGATGTAATGGAATACATTTGGGTTTTGTCCAGATTGTTTGAAAAGTCTTTGGGGATTCAAGAGATACCTTCAGAACAGCGTTTAGTGTTAGTTAAACAATCCTCTGGGTTTTTCCAAACACTGCTGGTGAATTATCTTTCAGGAGAAACTGGCAGTTACCTCTGTTAACACAAATCTATGCTAATAAACGAGAGGCACAAACTGGGGTTAGTGAGGACAAAGAGACAGACGGAAACGTGCAAAACCAAGGCTCACTCCAGGGGTAGGGAGACTGACATTTTAGGCTTTTCAGGCTTTAAAAAAGTCCATCTTTATTTTTGTGAAACTGTCTGATTTAATTAGACTTACCTAAAAGCAGAGTATCTTTGTTAAACTTTATGAAACCGGTCCCAGAGCTAGCTGTTTGGCCTAGTTTACTAGAAACATCAGATATGTTAACGACAACACTTGGTGGCGCAGGTTGCACTGGCCTGCAGGTCTGACCCTGTACAGTTTCTCCATACACTATGCTAGTTTATATTGTGATAGATGTAATGTTTGCCAGGATCTGCAGGAGGAAGAGTAATGTTATTAGAGTAGATATAGCTGATGAACTAGCCCTCTGGTTTACCTCCCTGTAATTCTAAATGCCTCCTGAGCTAAATATGTTTTTCCTTCAGTCCTGCTCTGTCTGCCAGACATTTTGTTTCTGCTTATCAGTTGAACTGTTAGAAAGAAAATCAATCTCCAAATACACTTCCTCTGCGAAATCCAAAATCATATTAATCTGACTTTCATGTTCTGGAGTCAAGGTTTTGACTATGAATGAACGATGCTCCTTTTATCTCTCCTCTGTGTTCCTCCTTTTTTCCTCAGAGTTATGCTCTCTACATCACCGGAGATGAGAAGGCTACTTCCACAGAAGTGTCAAAGTACCTGGTCAGGCTCTCTGCAGGTCTGTTTGTGATCAGCCTCAAAAATCATTGTACTTGTCTGTCATGGTTTCCTGGGGGACAGCGTGTGTTTCTGACTGAACGCTTTTACTGTGTGTGTGTGTTTGTGTGTGTGTGTTCGTGTGTGTGTGTGTGTGAGAGTGTTTATTGACAATCAGCCCTTATTACTTGACAGGCCCGTAGTTCCCTGCTTTAGGGCCCAGTAACACAGAAAGAAAGGCGTGTGACGCAGGTTTTGTGTGTCACCTGATTTCTGCTATTTTTTTCTCGCTTTGACTAAAAAAAAAAAAAAGCTGACAGCAGTTGCTGCAGGCCTTTGATCAGCCCTTTCTTTTCCACAGATGCAAAATTAGATTTTGACTTGGTGGGTGGTGTTGGGGCATCCATTTTCCCCAGTGCTATGTTGGCATTTTTCAGTGACAAACCAAAACCAAACAGCAACAGATGTCATTCCACATAAACACAGTCCTCCTCTCACCAGGAAAGAAATGTCCCCTTCATTTAAACAATTGTCTTTAGGGTCCACTCTTTTTAGTGACATATTTACAAACAGTCTGTGTAGGTTTGAAAATGCTGGAATACATTTGAGAGTTCTGTGCAATGAGCGTTGTCTGAGATCTCAAAAATAAGGGAACAAATTAATGAACCTGTTGACCTCTTTCCCCTGCTGTTGCCCCCCACCCCCAATCTTCAACCATCTCAGGCCAGAAGACCTGTGCCAGTGAACAGCATTACAGAAGGTAATTAAGCCCACAGTAATGAAAGGATGAGCTTTATGATTTTATACTCTCTGCCAAAGAGGTTATGTTTTCAACCGTATCTGTTGTGTTTATTCGTCAGCAGGGTTACTCAAAAAATACTGAGACGATTTGCAAAAATTTTGCTGGAGGGATGGAGCATGGGCCGATGCAGAAACTTTTAAAGGGGCGAAACCGTGACATTTTCCTTAACATTGCAAGATAGGGCCTTTTTTAAACATTATCATTGGTATGTGGCCTTGGAGGCAGTATGTGCTCTATTGAGTGCCGTTCTAGTGGTTTTGTTATAGCAGCTAAATAGAATTAGAAACAATGATAAGTTCTTTGAAGATCTCAAAGAAAAAGAAAAATCACAGCCTTGTTTTTTTTTCCCTTTGCTTGGTGACAAAAAAAACCCATCATATAAACTTTTGATATCAAGAAGGTCAAACTGCAGGAAAATATTTTTTCAGCCATTATGCTTGAGAAAGTCAAAATTTTTGAAATGGAACTGAGAAGGAACTTTTAAAGAAGCCTTTTAAAGTTCAACACTTCCCTCCGGTTATTATATTCCATGTTTGTTCCATTTTTGCCTTTCATTACATTACATGAGTAGTCATTTGCCTTACCAATGTTCACATGTGTTTATTCCAGACAGAGCAGTGTGAAGGCCAAGCTTTCCAGTGGGAGTCTGTCTGAGCAGCTGGTGGTCTGGCTCACCTCAGAAGGTAAGACGAGCAGGTCTTTCTTTCTTTCCACCTTGTCTGTACAGGAGAAGTTATGCTGAAGCCTTTTCCTCCCCATCATCACCACATTGGTTTTCATTAATGCTAATTTACGTGTTCATACCTGTCCAGTGAAACCACAACCTTGGGCTCTCTTACAACCAGAACACATGTGTGGATTTTTAGTGAAGTCAGAGTTTTTGCTTGTGCCTGGACACTTCTTATTATGAATTAGCTACAGGATAACACCGAAGGAAGTTTACAATATTTAAAGTATATAACAGTGATTTGAATATTTTTTTTTAAAGCATGTTAATACAAAGTGAAACCGTAGTGTTAATGGCTTTTGAACTCAGATGAGGCAACCTCAAAATCAGGGCACAGCTTTGTGTGCAACCTGTTAAATGAACACTGTTCCCTCTTATTTCACTGGTCTAGGTTTCACCCTGAAGGACCTGGACTCAGTCCCATTTGGCGTGGCGTTGCCCATCAGAGAGGCTATCTACCGCTGCCGGGAGCAGCCTTGCTCTGATTGGTCTGAGGAGGTCTGTATGCTGATTGGACGACAGGATCTGACCAAACAAGCCCACAAGATGACCCTGGCCAAGAGCAAAGCTGTGAGTGTGAAATAAATTTAACCCAGAGCTATTTTTCTTAAGAGCTAGATTAGGATACAGACACTGTTTCATCTCAGCTGTTGATAAAAGTATAAATCTTGTCATCACAGACAAAATGGTATTTTTATTGTGACTGACCATGTACTTCTCAGTCCAATCCCCCCCAGGTTAAGGTTTTTGAGTGCAAAAAAATGTATGCAAATTGCACCCATCCTTGCAATATTTGTGAGGACTTGCAGCTTGGCCCAATCTTGCAATATTTATGAAGAATGCCGTAGCAGAATTTTCCCGCCATTTTCTCCCTGCAAATTAATGGACAGTCATCAGTGGAATAAACCTTAAAACCAGAGAGGTTATTGAGCTAAAACATCCAGACTTTTCTATGGGTGTTGATCTTAGAATTAGATTATACTGACACGACATATTGTTTATAGCTGTCACTGTGGCTTAATGGGATTATGTGTACCGTTTTTGGGTGTCTCCAGTCTGTAAGTTCAGGTCTGTCCTTGGAACCCCCTGCCACCACAGAAGCAGATGAGGAGGAAGATGGGATGTCCGACATAATTCAAGAGGTAACAGACTCAGTAAACATCATCTCTGGCATTGTTGGTCTGTCTCCACTTAAAAGATAAAGATCTCCAGTCTTTGTTATTTATCTGGAGAAAAGGTTCCCCAAAATGATTATTAATTAATTTATTTATCCATTTCTCAAATCACTGAGCTTAATTGTTAAGACTATACCTGCTAGTTCAGGTGTTTATTTCTTTTCTTTTTTTCTCCACATCTACTCTACTCTTCTTTCCATTTACCACACTTTCCTCATGGCAACTGCAGAAGTATCCCTAGGGTAACAAGTCCCCCTGTTTGGGAGTCACTGATTTAGTGAAGGCTAGCGAATTTTATTTATTTATTTATTTATTTATTTTTAAAGGCACTTCCAGTTAAACCATGTGCCGGACTATCATTCTTTTTTTGAATATTTAAGATATTCATGCCCCCTCTCTCCTCTCCAGGTCACAGGACTGATCTGGAGTCAGGATCTGAGGGTCCAGGAGGTCAGGAGGCTCCTGCAGAGTTCGAGACCGGTCCGAGTCAGTGTTGTTCAGCTGCCGGAAGTTTCTGACCATGAGTACATAGAGGAGAAAGAGAACAAGTGAGTGTAATGTACAGCGTGTGTGTCCTGATTGCCTCTGGTCTCGGATCATAGATGTACACAGGCAGTAACCCTCTGGTTTCATGGGACACAGTGAAGTCTTCTGTCCTCTGGTGCCTTTCTTATTTGTTTATCTGAGATTTTTGTTACCCTTTTCTACCATTTCAAATTGGTCTGGGTTTCTCAAAAATGTTCTTTTGCTGACTTTTCTATTTCCAGTGTTTTCTTTTTTCACAAGCTCTGTCCACATTTTGCCTCAGTCTCACGGTTTAACTTTGAGAAATCACTGGGATGCCTGCTGTAATCCAGGGTTTATAGAGTATAAATTACATATTTTTTTTCTGACTCAGAGTCTGTAATGTTTCCTCAGTTTTAATCCCCGACTCTGTTTTTGGCCACGTCTTTGTATCCTCCTCAGACTCTTGCAGTTGTGTCAGAGGACCATGGCTCTTCCAGTCGGCCGAGGCCTCTTCACTCTCTTTTCCTATCACCCTGTGCCGACTGAACCTTTACCAGTCCCCAAACTTAACCTCACAGGTAATGTGATAATGTTGAAAGGTTGACATACTCACTTGTGTCTATCCATTGGCAACAACGGTAAATATGTGGAATACTGGGAAATTTTAGAAAGTGTTTTCCAGACAGGGGGATAGAGAAAATTTGATAAATTCCCAAGGTACCTCAGCTTATATCAGGGAATGGGTATCTTCACAGGAACACAGCAGAGCGTGTGTTCCTATATTCATGTAGTGCAATAAAATTTAAATATTCACCTTAGTCTGTATTTTATTTATTTAACCTTTTATTTAAGCAGGACGTCTCTTAAGATACATTATCTCTTTTACAAGAGAGACCCGGCCAAAATAACGTTATAAAATATAATAAGTGTCAAATAGTTACAGAAGAACACACATCACTAATATACAACAATCACATATAACAAGACAAAAGACAACAAAACAGTAACTGAGATACACAGATATATAGAGAGACAAAACTTTACCATTTATAATGATGGCCTGTCTCATGAAACATTTTTTTGGAATTTGATGTTTGAATGTGTGATATGAAGAAAGCCCCTAAATTTTTCCACCCTGGGGTTCACAATATTAAAAAAAAAATCCCCCAAAAATGAGCAGACTCAAGGGGCACTGAAGATTTATCCCTCTAGATGATCTGGTCTGAAGGCAGTTCATAAAACCAGAAAGTCCATCCAGTCAACTAGTTTAAATTACAGTGAGGTTTTCCTGTTCCTAGACTGAAAATAAATTGAATAGATGAAAGATAGACAGGCTCAGGCCTACGAAGTGATGAGTCTGATGGCTGCATATGGAGAAATATACAATATAAAATAGGGGGTGCCCTGTGGAATATCTCGTCATTCACCCAGTCATTCTTAATGTTTATATTGTGAATAAATAGGTTTCTTTTAACAGAAAAAAAACATTCTTTACCTTCAGAGTTTTGTGTAGTTCTTTATTTCTAGATTTTACTGTGTACTTCTCTTGTTCTTCTCCAGGCCGTGCGCCCCCTAGGAACACCATGGTAGATCTGAACAGCGGGAATATTGACGTTCCTCCCAATATGACTGGCTGGCCCAGTTTTCATAATGGAGTAGCTGCTGGACTCAAAATAGCCCCAGCTTCACAAGTCAGTCTGAAACCAGAGCTACATTTCCTCCTCATCAGCCCTTGTGTTCAGTTTGACCAACCTGCCACTCTTTACTCACTTGTTTCTACAGTCTGCCATGTTGGATTTTTTTCTTTTAATAAAATTTGCGGTGTATACTCATAGTCCTTATTATGCAACCTATTGCTTTTGGTGATGCTGTAATGTTTCCTCTATCAGGCTGAAACTCCCCATGTATAAAAGGAAAAAATATGATTAAAACAAAATGTCTCGAGGGCATTCTTGATCCCATAAAACTTGTGAAATTTGGATATAAACAAATAAACTTGTAGGTATTTTTGTCACAGTTTTTCAAGCTTGCCTTGTAAACTTTCTAAACCTTCTGCAGTGAACAAACCTTAACTATAATTGGACAAATAAACTTTACTTCTCTTTTTGTTTGTGCATTAAGGTGGACTCGGCCTGGATTGCCTACAACAAGCCAAAGAGCCCTGAGCTGGCTAATGAGTATGCAGGCTTCCTTATGGCCCTGGGCCTCAATGGGCATCTCACCAAGCTGGCCACGCTCAACATACATGACTACCTCACCAAGGTACAAACACATTCACAAAATATTGACACGTCTCACTTTACAAACGAAGAAAACATACATATTTTAGTTATAACACTACTAGCATACACGAGCAGACACTTTTTATGGTTTAATGAAAGCTTTCTACCTTAATGCTCAGTTTACTGTAGGCGGTGCTCTAAATTACTGTTTCTCTCTAAATTACTGCGGTATAAACACTCACATACACACACACACACACACACACACACACACACACTCAGTAAACACACATTCAGTACACACACACATACACACACACTCAGTACACACACCAACTTACAAAGAATTGCAAGAGTAAAACAAAATGAACTTAAACACAGTTTACGCAAAGGTACCTCCCATCTACTGTCATTAACATGCACACGCCCACGCATACACACACACACAAAGACACACCCCTACACACACAGTTTTCTCTGAATGACTGTAAATGAGAGATGTGAACTCGCATCTGAGCCAGGCAGCCAGTCAAAATGAAACTCTGTGAGAACTTTGAAACGAGATGAGTCCTTCCCACTTTCAGGTGAGAAAAACAACAGGATGCTGCAAGCCAAAGATTTTTTTTTTTTTTGCTTAATTTAAAAGTCAGTGTAAAGATGTGGTTAAAGACGAAGAGGAACCCTTGCAGCTCATCCACACAGGGTGTCCATGCTGGGTTTGAGATTGATTCATTTACACTTCCCATTTTGATTGAAGACTTGAATTGATTGAAAACATAAGCGAGTCAGTCATTTCTCTATATGTGAGATGAGAATGTTCTCATACATATTTGAAAGTACCTGAAATTTGGAGAAAGCCCACTTACCCAAGTGGTCTAATTGAAATGTGACTGTCTTGACCCAGATCCCTTCAGAAAGCTGCCAGCGCAGGAAAAAAAGGATTCAAATTTTGGTTCCAAAAAGCTCATGTGACCTAGATGATGTTCCCCAAGACATTTTCATTTTTTTCTTTTTGCCTCTATGTGGTGTTCTAGCTTGAAATTAGTTTCTAGAAAAAGTTAGGCTGGCTTCATATACTTGAAGGTTATCATATGCATTTGATGCTGAAATCATCGTATGGGTCAAAAAGTCCTTTTGCACAATGCTGAAGTTAGGAACTTGGTCTAGTGGGTTGAGTGATACAGCAAAACCCTTAATTAACTAATTTCACATCGTAAACTCCAACAGTAATACATTTTTTAGGTTTGTTTAAAATCATATGGTTGTCAAAATATAATGCAATTATTTATACTGTATGTAAAAATAACCATACAATCAGAATCCCCTAATTCACCTATTACAGTTAATAAATAGAGAACTCATTTTTGGACAGAGATACTAACCGTAACACTTATTTAAAGACCAAGTAAACCAGCAAATGATGCAGAGTGGCACAGAAAAATATGATAGGCAGTTGTTTGGGACTGTGAGCCACCAGTCTGAGTAACAGCCCGGAACTTGGTGGACAGTGAAGCCTTTTTGTAACTGGTGGTTTTCTGTTGGTTTTTAGTCTCACTGCAGACGAGAAATTACGCAGACATACTTTGGATTGGTTCATCAGAATTGGGTATCATTGTGGTTTTAGAGAGAATTTGTGTCTGTCTGTGTGTGTTTGTGTGTCCCTCATTTTTTTTTTTATGCATCCCACTGTGTTTGCCTTGTTGACACAGCCTTTTGCAAAGACAAACTGAGCCAGTGTAATTTTCTTTTGTTAATTGTGGCTTTAAAATCTCTGAGGTTGTTTGAATCATCTGAGTGTTGCTGTTAATTTAAAAGATTGTGGGTTTTCTTTCTTTTTTTTTCCCTGCTGAGACTATGTTCTAAAAAATAGTTACTTATATTCTGAATGTTTCAAAATCTATTTTCAGTGAACCCACTAGAGAAATGAAACTAGTCTGACAGTCACACTCGAATGACATTTTCCCCTTTTATTCAAAGAATTTGTAATTTTGTCGATATTTTTCATATTTTTTTGAAACAAACTGTCAAGTTTATTTTTGAAACTTTAAATTTTTTAGAGTTCACTTATTTAGGCATTATCTCATTTGCTGAATATTTGATGATGTACTGTAGAGGTTCAATGGCATTTTAATTTATTAACCTGAGAGTCAGTCATCAGGTGGTTTCTGATGACTGATACCTGCTGCAGCAAGTATCCAGCACACAGTGACAGACATAATGTTGCATGGTCTGATTTAGTTTGACACCTACATTTGACTAAAACTGACCATTCCTTGACGAAAAGATTTTTCTTAGGAAAGAAAAATCCCTCAGATCTCAGCTTTCAAAATGCCCCCCCCCCACTGTGTGATAACATTGTGTCAAGAAGTTCTCTCTTTGTTGCCCCCTCATCCGTACTTTTGTGTTTTGCTCTGTCAGGGCCACGAGATGACCAGTATTGGGCTCCTACTGGGCGTGTCCTCAGCCAAACTGGGCACAATGGACATGTCCATTACCCGCCTGCTAAGTATACACATCCCTGCCTTGCTCCCACCCACCTCTACTGAGCTGGACGTACCACACAATGTTCAGGTAAGTGTGAGTGTCCATACTGAAATGATCCTAGACCATGAGACACATATCTTTTCTCTGTTCCCTGGAACACAGACAGAGATGGGAAAAGATAGCTTTAATGTTTTCTGCCCCAGTCTCTTGGACTAATTTGCAGAGGGAAATTGAATCAAAGAACTTGGTTCACCAAAGTGAATTCAATTTGTTTTATTTTTAAGCTAATATTTACTTGTCTTGTTTCAATTTGTGACTTGTATTGTAATTTCTTCCTGTAAAGCCCATTGTTTGAGCTGTTTTGTACCTTTCTCTGTTTGTAGTTTATTTATAATCCATCAATTGTCACCTGATTTTTATTTATTTTTTAATTATATGCCTAATATTGTTTTGTCTTGTCTGACTCTTTTAATGTTGCTGTCCTGGTGAGGTCCCCGCTGAAAAGAGGTTGATAACCTCAGTGGGATTTACCTACTTAGATAAAAGTTACGGGATCAGTGTATCAGTGCAATTAGAAATGGCTGTGCGTGATTGTATCTGAGTAATTAAGCAACTGATAACTGTTTCACTGTATGAGTTATGGTTATTAAGAATTACAATTAATTAGTTGTTAACTACAATTAAGAACTAGAATCTCACAAATATTTACAAGATCAATTCTCTGTCTGTTTTGCAGGTTGCTGCTGTAATTGGCATTGGGCTGGTGTACCAGGGAACGGGACACAGACACAATGCTGAAGTCTTGCTGTCTGAGATAGGTGTGTGTGTGTGTGTGTGTGTGTGTGCGCCTGCGCCTGCGCCTGCGCCTGCAAGACAGACAGACGGATGACACTTCTCTAGACAAGACCAGGATTAATTCTGGGTTTAAAACTGGGATGCTGGTGCTTTTAATCAAACATACACATGTGAATTTTACTTGACACTGCACCATTGATATGTACCAACATAAAAAGGAGCTGCAGGGATTAGTTGATTGACAGGATATTTGCCAGCAACTATATTCATAATCAATCGTTTCAGTCTCTTTTTTAGCAAAATTGCCAAACTGGTTCCAGCTTCTCAAATATGTTGATTGGATGTTTTCTTTTTTCTTGGAAACGATAGTAAAGTGAATATCTGTTGTTTCTGGGAGGTTAGTTGAATAAAACAAGAAATTTTAATACATCCTATTGGGCTGTGGGAAATATACTGTACAGTGTTGTACAACTTATCTTTATCTTGTATTTTCACATATATATCTTTACCCAACTTGAGGAGCTTTTGATCTGATCCATATGAATTTGCTGTCCAGTCTGGAACCTGAACTTTGCCTGGACTTTCAAAAGCCCTGGTTTTAAATAGTCGAGTTCTTGTTGGTCAATATTAAAAGCAATGACTTCATTTGTGTTCAGGTCGTTTTTGACCCTCTGTACCCTGGTGTTCCTGTCTTGACCACTGATCTGCTTTTAAGTGTGTTTCCTACATTTGATGGTCGTGGATAGTTGGCAAAATTGCGTGTGTGCGTGTGCGTGTGCGTGTGCGTGTGCGTGTGTGTCCCTAAGGTCGACCACCTGGTCCGGAGATGGAGTACTGCACAGACAGAGAGTCCTATTCACTAGCTGCTGGACTTGCCCTGGGCATGGTCTGTCTAGGGGTAAGTCACAACACACAAAAAACATGCTGCGGCTCAAACAAATATTTTCAGAAAGTGCTTTGTGTTGTTTTAACCTGCTGGAAGTTGTTGGAGGGTGGGGTTCATTTCAGAATGAATCAGCTTGTTTTCGGGGGCATTGTCGGTCACAGAAACTTACATGAACTTGAACGTTAAATACTTTGTTCTTCGCCTTATGATTACATATTGTGCAGGGTTATTTTCCTCTGGATTTCTTCCTGCATAATTGTTTATAGTTTGTGCCAAATAGAAACTCCAGAGAAAAGCCACTGCTCTCTTCACAAAACCCGATGTTTAACATCGATATTTTAGATCAGAAATGCTTTCTGCCCTATAAGTGAAGATTTTACATTTAAATAATGTCACTATGGCCAACAAAAGGTAACACAATGGTGAATGACCCCATGGCCCACTGGTAGTATTACAATATTTCTATATTTAAAGTATAATGAACTGGGTGTCTGAGGCAACATTCTCAGTTAAAAAAAATGCTGTATTAAGTCATTAAACATTTCCTACTGATGCAGCTTCACATTAAAAGCCTTTAACAGGTGTAACACGAGCTGACTTTTATTATGAAGTAGTCAGAGGAAATTCAGTGTTTTTTTAGTGAGCTTAGCACTGTTTGCTATCGTTGAACCAAAATGCGTCTACAAATAATGACATTGGTTATTTTCAGCATTTTTTGGGCAGCAGATCGGATTGAAATGTAGTTACTAATTGAGACAGTCAGGAGCAGCCACAGTGAGCTGTTAGATGAAGAGCTGCAAGCGACAGGCTGCACACCTCCACCCTCTCGGCGAGGTAACCTACTGCTTGCCCACCCTCCACTCCCCCTCTCTCTCCTTGCAGCATGGCAGTAACCTAATTGGGATGACAGACCTGAATGTTCCTGAGCAGCTGTACCAGTACATGGTGGGGGGCCACCGCAGAGCTCAGGCCGGGGCCAACCGAGAGAGACACAAGTCCCCCAGCTACCAAATCAAGGTGGATAAAATAAATCCCTTTCTTGTTCTTTAATTTTTTGTCACATGTTTAACAATGTTATTTCATTGTACCAATATAAAAATGAAAACCGTATCACTGTAAGTAATAACACATTAGATAACATATTAGATTATCCTTATGAATCTTCCAAACTCTTCAGTGTGGTACGCACACCTTTTTAGATAAAGGGTCACCACGACACAAACGACGAAATGAAATCCAAGTCTCTGATGATAAGCTGACTAGTTACTGTGGTTAGCTACTTAACCTACAGCCGAGCCTTCGCCAAACACTATCAATGGTCATTTCAGGAAGGTGATACAATCAACGTGGATGTGACGTGTCCAGGGGCCACGCTGGCCCTCGCTATGATTTACCTCAAAACCAACAACAGGTGAGAAAAGACCAAAAACTGATCAATTCATCCGTCATCTTTTCAAGCGTACAAACAAAACAAGAACCTAATTTTATAAATGTAAAATATTAAAGACTCCTGGTACTTTCCGTGCGTTGCTATTTCGTTCTACCACCCACCTTTGTGTTGTGGTTTTATGAATCACTTGCAAGATATTATTCAGATTTTTCCCTTGCTGCCACAAGTACATATACTAATTAATAGAACCAACTTCAAGGGTTTTGTTCAGTAATTCTCTATTTTAAAAAAAAATAATCAAAGACTGTAACAGTAAATTAATTCAGCCATTGATGAAAAAGGTCACTGTTTTTTCAGTGTAGATAACAGGTCTCGTAAGGCAACACAAGGTGAACAATGCACCAAATTTGCCAAATGACCTACTTAAAAGGGGCTGGAGGAAAAAAAAAAAACAAACAAACTGGCCAACAGTGGAACTCAACTGCTGACCCCTGATCTGTTAGATATGAACACAAATTGTATTGGGGAGGAAACAGTACTGATATGACCATGTGCTATTCTGAATCAACATGAGATATCCTACTGACCCACTTCCCACTTTATTTTCAGTCAAAAGAAAACAAAGTTAGAACAAAAAGCAATTGGTATCGCAGAGCCAGTGTTTTACATTCATGAACAACAAACTTAATAACAGGCACAAAGTCGTCTGCCATTACTGTGTTAACCTTCATGTTTAGTTCTGACCACATCATTGAGCGGAGCATCGTAACCTGCCTGATGAAAGATATCATCCCTCAGTGAGTCCAGTCGTCACATTACGCTACAGATGAACAAGACTCCCACATCTTGTAGCTTTCTGCTATTGGTCAAGAGGTTCCTATCTTCTTCAAGGCTCATCTGATGCCGGCTGTCTTTTGGTTTAGTGGGTGTTGAAGGAGGGTATTAACACCTCCTCGCCTCTTTGTGCTTCTGTCCACTAGGTCGATTGCTGATTGGCTGAAACCACCAGACACTTGGTTCCTGCTGGATTTCATCAAGCCAGAGTTTCTGCTGCTGAGAGTTAGTGTGGCTCTAGCTCTGTGTGTGTGTGTGTGTGTGTGTGTGTGTGTGTGTGTGTGTGTGTGTGTGTGTGTGTGTGTGTGTGTGTGTGTGTGTGTGTGTGTGTGTGTGTGTGTGTGTGTGTGTGTGAGAGAGTGATAATTTTTCTCACCTTTCTCTTAATCTGGTATCTGCCTTTCTCCTCTTTCTTCTCGCATCTCTATCCTCACAGACTCTTGCCCGGTGTATTATCATGTGGGATGAAATCCTCCCTAATATGGAGTGGGTCAAGAGTAACATACCCCAGGTGAGAAAATACACACATACGCACATACACACGTGGACAAATTGTCATTGAGCGGACATATTTGGAGCCGTGATGCGGCAGACCTTGTAGCGAGTCACTATGACTTGTAAAGAATTCCTAGCTGTGAGGTTTGGTTGTGCCAAGGGGGCAGGTTTAACTTCTTCATTTCCGTTATTTAATCAATTCCAGCGGCTGATTTATGTCAGATGGTACATGGGTTTTGTTACTATGTGATTGTTGTACCAACAATGTGTGTTTAATCCAGCTACTGTAGAACTCACACACAACAAATGCTATAAAAAAAACAAACAAAAAAACAACTTGGATCTTGTGGAAAAACAACCTTTTGCTATCTTAACAGCTACCTTAGAGAAGCGAGGTAGTGAACCCCACACTGCCCTAGCTAGCCTTCTGTTGAGATTGATGTTTTTCTCATTGGTCTGTTGGCAGGAAAAGCTACATATAGAAATGGTTATGTCTGCTGATAATGTAACCTAATGCGTGAAACTGCTTTACCGGAAATATTTGCCTCCTCATAGAGAATTATGTAATATCACTGAAGCAATGTAATGTTCCTTTTTTTCTGTTAGATTGGTATGTTCATGGCAATAAATACTAGTAACCTTAGCTTAAGTACATCCAGAACCATCGGCCATCAGGTACAAAATTCTGACTTTTGAACTCTTAAAACAAAACAGTATGATGAGGTGAAAATATCCAAAATTTCACAAGGAATATAAGAAAAAATAGGCAAAAGTAAGAGTTATACAGCAGATTTAAAATTGGTCCATATTATAAGGAGAACGTACTTACTTCAGACCATCGTTACCAACACTGGTAAAAAGATTGTATTCAAGCTGACCGGTTATTTCTTACTGCATATTTTATTTTTTATATACAGCATCTTCTACTAAAAATACCTTTCCCATAAACACCATAACAGCAACTAAGCAAAATAATAATACAACTTTTACTCCTGAAACCTGGCCACTTACTTCTGTATTATTTATTCATTTATTTATTTATTTTTTCAGATCATGAGAGGGACTTTCGACCCTTCAGAGGACATTAACATGGAGACAATGGCGTAAGCATTTAAGACAAAAACTGGCATTTAATTTTCTGCTACAAACCTTGAATATTGTAGCTCTTCAGGGGGATTCATATCCCCATGCAGTGATGTTCTCCACAATATCCCACCAACATGAATGATTGTGTCACGTCATTTGCTTCTGTCAGCCAAGCCCAGGACTACATCACAGCCGGGGCCTGTATGGCTCTGGGCTTACGCTTTGCCGGCTCCGCCAACTCCGATGCCTTCGACTGCCTCTACGAGTTTGCCAGGACCTTCATGAAGATCATGTCCTTCGCTGGTACAGCAGCTGTTGTAAGTGTTTTTATTTGTGTATGTTTAACCCTGTAAGTTTGATCGGTTGTAAGATTGGCCTTAAAAGATTGCCACAGTTGGGAAAATTGCTGTGTCGCCTCGCTGACTTATACATGATGATATGAAGGTTGTGATTTCTTATATTTCCCCTTTGTTCCGTCTTTCTCTGTCTGTCAACATGTGTTCTGGTCCCCTTAGCAGACAGGTTATTACAATCTGCAGACCTGTCTTTCAATGATCCTGCTGGCTATGTCCATGGTGATGTCCGGTACCGGGAACCTGAAGGTCCTGCAGCTCTGTCGCTTCTTCCACAAGCGAACCGGCGGCGAAATGAACTACGGCTTCCACATGGCTCATCACATGGCTCTGGGCCTGCTCTTCCTCGGAGGGGGCAGGTGAGATATAGACACACACACACTGTTCAGGTACTTCTTTATGGACCTTTTTTTGCAGCAGCTATTTAAAAACTACTGTACTTTTTGGGTCAAAATCATTAGAGTAGTGCTGAAAAGATTTTTTGATAAATCAGTTAATCGACCAAAAATCATCATGCTATAATTGATATGAGGAGGTCTCAATATATGACAAATTCACTCGGACGAGGAGCAAACAGTTCAGCAGAGAAGGCAATGTACATATATCAGATGTTGGCTGAAATGGCAAAAAAAAAGGTAGAAAATAAAAATGAGATAAATACAACATAAAAGCAATTCAGAGACATGTAAGCATAAAGGTAGTGTCCACTATCAGTATATCATAAAGTTCTTCAGTCTGTCAGATCGAGATTTGATGGCTCTGTATCTCTTTCCACGACTGACAAGGTGACAATCTGACCGTGACCTGGGCGGATCGGCTCCTTAATGATGTCACTAGCCTTCTCGTGTAGACGACTAACGTACGCCGTGTCCAGGTTTCCTAAGCACATTTTCCTTATTCCTCTGTGCCATTTTTACAACTTCAGGTTCTTCAGGTTCTTCAGGTTCTCGGCAGTGCAGCCGGCATACGACACCGCAGCATAATGGCGGAGGATACTCCCTCTGGTGCCTCTGTAAAACTTTACTAGGAGTTTAGAGGGAAATTTTGGCCTGTTTGAGTTTTCTTAGGAATAAAAAACCCCTGTTGAGCTTTTCTTTACCGGGTTGGGAGGTGTTAAGGGACCACGAGAGATCTTTCGTTATATGGATGCCCAGGAATTTGATGTCGTCGACACTCTCCACCTCCTCACCATTTATGTGTGGAGGGGGATGCATGGACTCCTTGGTCTCTCCTAAAATCCGCAATGATCTCCTTTGTTTTTGTGGTGTTTAGGATCAGTCATGATTTCTGCATCATTACAATTTCTTGGCGAACCACAGGATCTGTCAACTAAGATTTAACCTTTTTAGTCTGCAATGTTATCTGATTCATCCTTTCTTTCATGTCCATTTTTCCAAGCACTTGTGCAGTAGGCAGGGTGAAACATTGAGTGTCAATACCCTTTAAAATTTGAGCAATACAGTTTGTTTTGTCAACTATACCCAGCTGCTGAAATATTATTGACAGTTGTTGGACAGTTTTGCAGCCTGAGCATAATGTGTGTATGTAAGACCAAAATGCAGTAATAGCAATTTAATTTGATAATATGACAATTTAACGGTATAGAACGCAAAGACCAAAATGACCTCTGTGGGAAGTGATTTGTGAAACGCATGTAAACTGGTAAGAAGAGGTAATAAAGTGATTGAAAATAAAAAAACAGCAGAACGAAACAACAGCTCCCACTCTCTCATTACATGCTGCAAATCCACCTCAACCTACAGCCACAATCAGACGAACCTTCTGATTTTATATAGGCCATGTTTTATTTTAGACCTCGCTGCTCGAAGCCCATGCAGCTGCAGGCCCTCACTTTGAATGTCATGCCACTGTACTGTATTACTGTAAATGTGTTACCCATGGGCCATCAGAGGTTAAAGGTCATGCTGGAGAGTAGAGATGTGCCAGGTCATTGTTTCATTTCCTTCATCCTTTCCCTCTGCCTGTCAGTTTTTTGGGCCCTTATTCACTTCCCTTTTTCTATTCACATCGCTGTGCGTATTACCCATTGCTTTCCACACATTTTTGTCATCGCTGTAATTTGTTTTTTCCTCGTTCATTTTCTCCCCTCCGTTTTTCCTCCTTTCCTCTTGCAATCTTTGTAGCATGGTGTGTTTCTTTTTCTTTCTTCTCACCCTTTCTTCCTCCCTCCGTCTTTATGTTTGCTCAGTTAGTTTCTCTTCCCATTTATCGTTTTTTTTTTTTTTCTTTTAAGCAGGACACTGAAGTGAAAGTTAAGTCAGACCACACAAAGTCGCAAAGTCGTTCAGACTAATTGTCGCTATAATGTACCGCAGGACTGGAACAGCTTATACCAAAGAATGAAGGGGGCATTTCTTCATTCAAGTTCCTTTTCTCGTTTCCTTGGGTTTTCCTCTGAGTGCGCTGTTTTCCGACCAAAACCAAGTTAGGAGCATGTGAGGTCTTACAAATATTCATGCCATTACCCTTGACCAACACTGGCCAAGTTAGTTCCTGATTATTTTCCATTGCTTCTAAAATAGTTAGCGTGCGTCAAATGTCAAGGATATATTTCCCCACAAGGACGAATAAAGTATAACTTCCCTCATCCTCATGGGTAGTAGAAAACAATAGAAAACTGCTAGAAGGTTTTTTCTTTCCTTATACATATTGGAAGTTTATACATCAGAAGTATAAAAAGCCAAATTCAGTTTCAAAGGAAAATGACTCAGCAGAGCCAGCCATCCTCCTTTTAATGCCTCACTCATCCTTTTTTTTGTAGCATCCGTGGACCAATTCCACATAGCAGGATGTTTATGCCACTGGTGTTTCCTTTTGTCAGTTTGAACATTGTGAAGTTACAGATTTCATGTAATCGTCAGTAAAAAATCTGTGATTGTTATTTGTTTAAAATGCAAAACTGTTGACGCCTCGCAGTGTGATCACATTGCTTTATTGAAGCGGTACAAAGTATTTAGGCATCAGAGTAGAGCAGTGGTTCCCACCCATTCTGACTTTTGAACTCTTAAAACAAATCAGTACAATGAGGTGAGAGGAATCCACAATTTCACAAGGAATATATGAAAAAACAGGCAAAAGTAAGACATAAATACATTTATTTTTTTGTAACAGAAATGTATATGATTCACACTTCCTGTAACCCTCCCTTCAGAACTCCCAACCCTCAGGTTGGCGACCACTGGAGTAGAGGAACAAAATAACATAGCGAAACATGGTGCTGTACCAGACTTGCAGTCAGAGTTTTTAGAATACTGCCTGCTAAAATTGTGAGTTTACTATCTCCAGTTTTGTCAGTTGCTGTTATTCATTTGTTGCCCAATTCTGGGGAATTTCGCCCAGATTTACCCTCAAGTATGTCTGTTTTTCATCATCTTTACTGCCACTGAGTCTATATTTTAGGTCTTCTGAGCTGTAAACTTGTGGGAAAAGAATGTAATTTTCAGTGAAGGTTTTTATGTCTGATAAACATGACAGAAGCAACCATTTAAATGAAGAGCAACATAAATTACCTCAGTTGACCGTTAATAGGTGCTCTCCCAAGTAGCCTTTATTGTCTGACCCAACTTTATTATAATGACTCCATTAGTCAAAGTACACACTTGACTGCCAACTATTATGTTTAAGAGGCTCTGTTGTGCTCTATGATGACGCTAACTCACAACACACCCCTGGTTTCACTAACTGAGAACAGAGGGATTATTAAAAAAAAACAAAAAAACAAAACGTTGGATTTAGACCAGGTTGTCTTTCAAAGGTTGCATTATTTACTCTGCATTTTGTTGTTATAAGTGCAAAGCGAGGAGGCATTTATTGTGATCATGAACACTGTAATTCAGTTATTTTTATTGTCCTATCCCACTTATTCTTAATATACGTGTGTGTGTGTGTGTGTGTGTGTGTGTGTGTGTGTGAGAGAGTGCCAGTTGGTCAGCATTTTTTCATTAGGACTGTTACAACGGGGGGAGGGGGGCAATATTAGTGTTTACTTTACTGTAGCTTGTAATGCTGAATGTGTGCGTGTGTGTGTGTGTGGAAGAGAGAGGAATGCATGTACTGTATTCATGATGTTGTCCTTTGTTAGATACACCTTGAGCACCTCCAATTCAGCCATCGCCGCTCTGCTGTGTGCCCTGTACCCACACTTCCCTGCTCACAGCACTGACAACCGGTGAGACTGATGCACAGTCAGATTCCATCATACAGGAGAATAACACAACTATTATTGCCTCTACGTGTACTTATGATAATATACTGTATACTAGATCCCTTCTGGCCCAGTCATATTCTCCTGTTTGTTGATGTTGCAGCTACCACCTGCAGGCCCTGCGGCACCTGGCCGTGCTGGCTGCCGAGCCACGCCTGCTGGTCCCTGTGGACGTGGACTCCCTGAAGCCCTGCTACGCCCTCTTAGAGGTCACCTACAAGGTATGCCGATCCAGGTCGGCCTGGCTGACACAAGTGGCCGCAGACCTGTGGACGAAGGAGATGCTCCCCTTCTCCACGTGCTCCCCTTCCCTTCTGTGAGGCTTTCGTCACAGCACTGCTTCAGTGTAGCAGCTGGTTATCTTAGTTTGTCCTTAAGATGGTGTCGCAGAGTGTGTTCGGATTTTAAAAAACGTCAGCTGTAATGCAGCCAGGACTAATATCCAGAATCAAAAACTCCATCTGTTTAATATTACAGAGTAAAACTTAGCTTCACCATTTAGGTCTGTAAGTGCAATTTGTAAAATAAAAATTAAAAAACTGTCCACAACTGCGCAGTTCCCACCCCTCTCTCCCTCTGTCTCTCTCCCTCTGTCTCTCGTCTCTGTCTCTCTCTCTTGTTCTCTCTCTCTGTCTCTCTTCTCTATCTGTCTCTGTCTCTCTTGTTCTCTGTCTCTGTCTGTCTCTCTCTCACTGTCTCTGTCTCTATCTCTCTTGTTCTCTGTCTATGTCACACTTAGTCTTAATCGCCACACTTCCTCTTGACTCACACACACAGACAGACAAACACCCACACACGTGCACGCACACAAGCTATCTTGAGCTGTAATGTACAATACGTGCTGGTGTTGGTTCATTTCAGAAGAATGCTCCTGCCCCCCAAACCACCACGTTCTGCTTCTCGTCAGCGTTACTGCTGTCAGCTGGGCCGTTTCCTCCAGCTCACAGCTCAGACACCCAAGGTGTAGTTTTTGCAACTTGCTTGCTCCATTCCAACAGGGCAACCTCTCTGCTCTCTGAAAAATGATAACACAGTTACATGTTTACATTAGGCCATATTAATAATGTATATTTCACCTTAGTTTGAGGTTGTTTGGATTAATAATTGATGCATGTTGCTTAAAATGGTCCAATCTGAGAAAACTCTGTAGGGAACTTTCAAATAATCCAAGTTAGGTTCTGGAAGATATAATTGTTCCCTCTTAGAGTTCCTGGTATAGTAGGATTCTTATGTGCATTTACCTTATTTAAGCCAAGCCTATAAATAAGCCAGGTTTTCCTGAGAAGCTGGTTTTCTAAAGAAACAATACAATAAGCGAAGAAGTTAGCTTTTGACAGGTAGCGTGGGTTAAGCTAAAATGTATGTTGTCAGTGATACTGAAGTTTGGCTTCTCAAGGTAGTGGGTAGGATCGTAAACAAGCAAATATACTCTGCTGGGATATGCACAAATAATGGGCTCTGAGAAGTTACCAAATGCGTCAGAATTTTCACAGAAATATTCACCTCAGCACCTCTGGAAACCGATGACCTGAAGTTAGGGAACATCTTAAAAGTGCATGCAAATAGCCAAAGGGAGCTTTTCAAGAGCTTTTCAGTAGCTCTCTAATTTCTTATCATTGACTCCTAAAACCGATCTCACATTCATCTGGACCCGATCCACTTATATGCGCAACCTCCATTGTTCAAAGAAACCCATATTCTAATTTCTGTTTTCTCTTTTGTTTAAGACAGATTTCAAACACAAGTCATGTTTCATTATCTGATTAATTTAAGTACATTGTAAAATATTGTTACTAAGCTCGTCGATATATGAATAAGGAATATAAATCTGAGTAGAAAACAGTTGAATGCAGAAAGTGAAACTAGCTAGACTAAACAACCTCCGTTTTATATCTGATCATAGATTCAAATACAGATATTTGACATAAAGAGAGAGTAGCTTTTCACTATACCCCTGGTAGTTAGGGGACCCTTCGATCTTGTGGGACAGGAAACTGCCTATGTTCAGTTCACTAAAGAGTATAAAAAAAAAATGGTTTTACCAACATAATTGTAGGTCAGATTGAGGTTTTGACATGTCTAGAAGTCTCTGTTATATAAAATTTGCACAATCTTGTGCGAGGTACACAATGCTAAACATGTGTGCCAAGGAAATGTGGACTCTTTAGAAGACAATGCAGGAAATGGTAACTACCACCTGACAAGCCAGATCATGGTGATAAGTGGCAAAACATCCAACACTGGTGTGATTCTCATTAAAACTGTTTGGGGTTACCGTGCGAAACCGAAGCTTTGCAAATCCAGACAACAAAATGTGAAACCGGTTCAGTTGTTCTGGTTTCTCTTTGCTCAGCCAGCCCTGGAGAAACACTGCGGACTGTGCCACAGTGCAGTCCGCAGTGGTTCAGACATCCGGTGTCGCATGACCTTGCATAAGACTGCAGCGTGTCCATTCATTTTAGCCACAGTTATGTCATTTGGATCATGTGCGTCTTGTCACGTAATTGTCCATGTGAACCAGGAATCAGGCATACACTAACAGTTTTATTATCTTAACCATCATGTTTAACCAGAAAACGAGATGCTTTGATGAGAATATGCAGATGTTTTTTTCTAGTCTTTCAGATTTACTTAGCTATTTTTTTTTCCCTCTCTGGATATATTTAGAGTGCCCCGGCTTTTTCAAACACTTACTTTCGACGGCCTCTGTCGAAGATACCATAGTCGCAGTAAATAGCTCCTGAGTTATAGAAGCAGTAATTTCTTAATCTCCCTTTGTGAGGCTTTGTTGCTGCTCTATGTAGGTGTGGTTGTTTTAGAAGTCTCACTTTGTTTTCATCTTGTGAGATTATGTATTTGTGAATCCTTCTTTTAATAGAAAGTAGGCTGCTGTGCGTTGCTGCGCGCCAAGGCAGAACTTGTGACCAGGGGGAATGGGAAGCACGTAGTAAGACGTTACACGTCCAGTGGGAGACTAGGTTGTGGAGTTTTATTGAAACAGGGTAACATGTGACAGAATGACTTACACACTTAAATTACCAGATCACCTGGAAAGATCTTAGTGGGAAGGGAATGAGCTCCACCTCTTTTTTCTGCAAAAACTAAGGCGCCTAAGCTGCAACAGCCAGCGACAGGTTCCAGCTTTGAATATGAGGCGCTTGTAGTATGAATATGAAGTTGGTTAACATCTGTTTGACATCTGTTTCGAAGAGGGAACCCTTCTCTGTTGCTCTCCCTATGGTTTCTTCCATTTTTTCCCCTTTTATAGGGTTTTTTAATTTAGCCTCAGAGGGTGTATGCTGTGCAGATTGTAAAGCCCCTTGATATTGGGCTATATAAATAAAATTGACTTGTTTTGTCTTGTTCATGCTGGAAATGTTAAAATGTTTATAAACCTTTCAAAACTCAGGTTTTGGTTGAAAAAGTGCAATGTGCACAGGTTGAGTGTGATGCCTGTTAGAACACCTGCATTCATTCTGGTCTGTCTCGATCCAGCCTGATGCTTTCATCTGTCTGTACGATGTTTCCGCTGCATGTCAGTGCACGATTTCTTAGGCAGTTTATTAAAAGCATCCTTAATGACTGAGGATTTTTCAAAGTGTTATTGAGAATTTTTCTTGACTTTATCACAGACAGTAGTAGATGAGAGGAAATGGGGGGGGGGGTGCAGCAACGATCCAGGGATGGATTCAAACAGGGGATGTTGCAATTCATGGTCGGCGTCTTAATCTCTAAACCATAAGCCAGTCCTTCATGGCTGAGAGTTAAAGATGGAGCTTGTCGTCCAAAGTGAGGACCAGCTCTGACAGCACTTGAGTTTAATTCACGGCAGAATGCTTAGAGGAGAAGTGCTGTGCCTCAAGGTTCCATTCTTGACATTTTTTTCTTGGTTTGAAGCAGAAAAACTTGTGTCATTGTTACATGAACAATACCCAAATCTCTGTACACTTGAAGGTGACTCTAGCTGCTACACACTGTAAACCCATGTACTCTCTGTTTGATATTGCATCTACAACACCCATTTACTTCCTTCTCTGAGTAAAAATAATTCAACAAACTTTGTCCTCCTGGATTTAGCTGATTCAGGAGCAATTCTGTTGTAATAAATTGTCCTAAGTAAAGGGATATTAGATTATTTTACAGCTCATATCCGAGCTCTGCTAGTCTTCTGCACTCTGATCGAAGCCGAGACTCTCACTATCACATGCGACCTGTGCAGAATTCATGACTCTACAATTCTCATGAATTCCAGGAAGCAAGGTTATTTCAGCCCCTTTACATGGGCTGCGTGTTGAATTCAGATTTTTAAGATGCTGCCGATGGATTTCAAGGCATCCATTGTCAGGTTTAACAGCCTGTGAGAGTGTGAGACGGTGCCTTTACGACCCGTTGTTCCTGTGCATGTTGTGGTGACGTATTTTCCTCTTGTTTCAGGAGACCAAGTGGTACGAGGAGACGACCGTTGAATTGATGGCTCCCACCATGCTTCCTGAGCTGCACCATCTCAAACGGGTAAAACACTTCAAAGCCTCCTGACTTTTGTGGAAACTATGTTGTCAAGTGTTGAATCTCTCTGTTGGATACTAACGATCTGATGGGTTGAATTTGGTGCACTGATAGATGCATGCAATATTAACAGTGCTGATTCCTAATGCCGCCCAGCCTATTTGAAGATAAATCGAGCGCACCCTGATATCTTAATGGTTTTATCTTCTAACGTCTGTTTATTTACTTACTGCAGGTAAAGGTGAAGGGGCCGCGTTACTGGGAACTATCCGTAGACCTCAGCAAAGAAACACAGCATCTGAAGTAAGTACAGAGGGAATGGCATCTTTGAAACTAGAGCAAAGGTTTAAAAGGCAATCACTTGAATGAAACCACAGGATACACAATGCGTGACAAGGATCAGGGACCACCTTTGTCTTTTTGTGCGACGGATGGATTAACATAATACAGGGAGACACTCATGTGACCCCACGTATTGATTTGGGCAAGTGATTTAAAGGGCAATTAACTCTGTATATTTCCCCCAGGTCCATCCTGTCTAGAGATGGGGTGTTGTATGTAAAACTACGGGCTGGCCAGCTGCCCTACAAAGATGACCCTCAGGGCTGGAAGAGCCTGCTGGCCTCCACCATCAACCACCGCAACTCTGGAGTTCGAGCCTTCAAGGTAAACACATGGCGATGTCACACGCACTTTGACCAGTGAGGCCAACATCTGTAACTAGAGGTCCACGGAGTCTCCACGGAGCTGAGGGATTTATCTGGGCAACTTGGCCACCTTTGAGAGAATGTACAGACTGAATTTGCTCCTTTTTCTGTTTATAATAAAACTTTAAAAAGGAGAAGCCTGGAGGAAAGTCAAGTCATGCTTCCTCAAATCAGTTTACGCCACATTAGACAAACTCTTGTCTATTTGCATCTGTTTTACATTTTCCCATTGAGTTAGTATGTAAACATTAAACTCGAAAAGCAAACTCTCAGCTCTAAAATTTTCTTAGCGTTTAATCTGCACACATCTTAAGGAAGCCTGAGGAGAGTTGGCCACGGTTCTCAGTAGCTAATCAGATTCTGTTGCTCCACAGATGCAGGTTTTATAGATCTTTAATGTTCAGTCATTCAGTGATGACGTTTTGTGGAAAACCGAGTTTCCCAAAGTTTGCTCCGAGGTCCTCTGTTAGTGATTTCCCTCATCATTCCCTCAACCACAGAGAAGAGGCAGCAAGTTGTTTCTTTAGTCAAAGTGAGTTTAGTGAGGATATTTAATTTATGATCAACTTTTTGGGTCTTTTTCTTTTTCTTTTTTTTTTCGGTCTTGAAATTTGTGTCTGTGCTTTTTGTAAAATGAATTTCACACTGTATGATAGTTGAACACCAAGAACTGCCCCAGGCGATTGCTCTGGATGCTTTAGTTCACTACAAATTTTCTGCGCTCAAACTCCATCGCCCTTTGCTGGAAATGTCCTCATTCGTTGTCAAAATAGACCGAAAAATTTGCCATGTATGTCACTCCTAGCGGACATTGCCTATAATCATTTTGACTTTAATAACTTGAGTTTGAAAGCAGGCCAACACATTTTAAGAAATGAGTTTGCACCAACAGCAGACCACAATTAGAAGTGAGGGGAATTGGATTGACCTCCTTCCCTGTGGCTGGTTGTGTCCAGTCTTGGCAGGTTGTCCCTACGGGTCCAGAAGGCAGTTGTGTGCTTGACAGACTATTATTGGTTTCCCAATGGCCTTAGTGTAAGCTGTCAATACACCTGCAGGACCACAAAACACACACTATTTATTCCACTCGTCCTCACTGTCCTTTCTCCTTCATTTTTTTCCTCCTGTGCATTCAACTTTCCCTCCAATCTTCCTTCTCTCGATCACATCTCCATGCCCCTCTAGGCTTTGTGTTTTCTAAAGATATCTTCTCCTCTTATTTTCCTCTTACTTTTCCTTGACTGTCTTTTGTGTCCATCCCTGTTTCTCTATACCTCCTTTAAATGCTGGGTAATCTATACAATTTTACAATTTCCTCCTGTCTTTTTTTTGCAGCCTGAAGCCATCTCTATGTTCACCTCTGAACCTGCCTTGGTCTCCTTTGCCGAGTTCTTCTGTAAAACATCTGAAGGAATGAAACATGTGAGTTTTAACACACACCAGCAGATGTGGGCTCCTTGTCTCCATGTCCTCGCAGCCATTTTATTATCTCGAGAGACTGTGGCTGATCAGAAGTCTGTTATCAGTTCTGACAATCTCAAGCATTTTATTATGATCTTGTTTTCAGCCTTCCCAGCTTAAAAATAGTTTTGTTTAATTTATAACTCATCCAGACTAATAAAGCTTGTGACTGCATTGTGACCGATTTAGTTAATTTAGAGATGCAGATTTTTTTTTTTTTCACTGCAACCAGTTGATTGGTTGAGTTGTAGGTACGATTTCAGAAGACTGAGATTTTCTTTGGTTGAATACAGCTCAAAAGATATGACTGTAATCTCTTCGTGAATTCACGTATTATGTTATTTTATCTTTTTATATGCGTACATGTTTCAGAGCTAGTGGAGTTGATGCAGTTTAGAATGAGGAATGATGGAAATGGATGAGGTTGTAAATAAAAATCGAACAGTTTATAAAATACAACACATTGTGAAATATTAAAGCAGTGGTTCCCAGTCTTTTATGCTTGTGACCTGTTATGATAAAGCACTCTTTGGTTGTGGCCTGTTGTCACTTTTCGGAAGTCTCTGAGATGTTGTCAGTTCCAAGAGACATTTCCTCTCTGAACTCCTCACATGGTTTTAATTTAAGTAACCGTTTAAGAGCAGAGGAGATAAAATTATTCAAAATGTCACAAATTAAGGCAAAAATGCCATCCGTAGTCAGAAAAATAACACAAAACTGTTATGTCTCAGAACTTTTTTTCTTCTCTCCTCTCCCACTAATTATCTTATGACCCCTCAGTTTTTTCTGGTGATGCTTTCCAGGGGCCTGGGTTTGGAACCACTGGACTAGAGGGAGAGAGAGGTGGTGGTGTTGTTTTTTTTTTTGTTAGTTTTTGACAGACTGAGCTTCCCCCTGAGGTTTGGCAACCAATTAAAAATGACAACCTGTAATCGGGACAAAATTCTGTAAAAGATGTAAGAGCCAACGTGTGCGGTGCAGACTTTTTTCATTTAGTGACATGTAAATCATCGCTTAGTAAACATATATGTCATAACTAAGCATGGATTTTTTTGAAAGTTTATCATAGACAGAAAACCCCTGGGTAGTTAAATTTTCTCTACAAGTCTGTGGTAACAGAATTTTATAATGTAGATACCATGTGTATGGAAGCCAGATTCATGTTTTTAATGCTCTTTACTATTGTCTTCTGTAGAGGAAACGAAAGGGTTCTCCCCTTAAAATAACAATAACAAACTGGGACAGAGTCAGGTTTTTTAGTTCCTGAGTGTGATCTGACCTTAATTACAGAAAGTCACGAGACAAACATTCTATTCTTTACCAAAGCCACTTCGGAAATTGAAGCACTATTTCACAATTTGAGCAACATTAGTTTTTTTGTTAGTGTGTGGTCGATTTGGCCATCACTGCAAAAAATTCTCTTGCTCTGTTGAAACTCAGCACCAAACAACCGGCAAGGAAAAACTCAGACATGTTTGTTTTCATCAAAACCAGGATAAACATATTTACATACACCTTGCTTTCCTGTTAATATTGTATATCCTGATTTAAGTCTTCATTTGGGTAGAGCGATCATAAGCATCTTCGTGTTTAGTCACAAATATGTGGAGAAAAGTACAATTTTGAATATTATATGTAAACAAAACTTAGGAAACTGTCAGACCAAATAATAAACAAGAGGATACGTTTGAATGACTCATGAATCCTGGATGAAGTCATTGTATAACAGAGCTAATCTATTCAAGCATCCAACAGTAGGAGAAATGCATGTTCCAATTTCAGTAAACGTTAACGTTGTTAACATGTATCGGCTGTTTAAAAATGATTTTCTTTGCTTCCTTTGACATTAAAGCATTGCTGTGCCTGCAAACATACAGCACTGAAAGTGTCTAACCAAAATAATCAATGTCAGATCTTGCACTACTCGAAACTAATTCTGCAAACAACCACGTCTGCCTGCACTAGAGATGAATAGGAGTCAAAATCAAATATGAATTGTTGGCCAGACCCTCTGTCTGGGATTTTGTATGTTTACATTCGGTAATAGATTGTAGATAAGTTAAATGAAACACCTTGAAACATAGGACTGTATTAGGAAGTAGCTAACAGAAAGCAGTTTCCAAGGTCAAACAATGTCTGTGGTCTGGATGGAAGTGTTGGATATATTTTTGAGAAGGGCTTTCAACCATGTCCTTGACTCAAAATTGCCAATGAGACTAAGAGTCTGCAGCCACACTAGCGGCCTCTGTGAGGCTTTATCAAGATGCTGACAGGCTGACGTTCAGGAGTTACACTGTTTTCCATGTTCATCATCTTAGCTTAGCATGCTAACTTTTGCCACATAGCACAGAGTACAGCTGAGGCTGATGGGAAGATCATTATTTTTCAGGTATTCAGTCATAAACGAAAGTATTGAAAGAACTCGCTAAGTGCTGAAATTGAGGACTTCTGGTTTTCTTTTCGGTTTTTGAAAACATTTCGCATCTCGCCATAAGGGTTCTTCAGTCCCAGGTATATACTCCTCGGCGGGGATGGTCCTTGGGGAGTGGTTCTGGGGGTCGGTAAACACACTCAAACCTGTGGGCTGTTGGGGTAAACCTGGGCCAAGGTGCGACTCATCAGAGAGTCGTCGCCTCCTCCTGCCATCACGTGATTTGTTAAAATTTGCTAAAATCACATAGGTCAAGGTGTGAACGGGGGCCAAAACGCCTGGGGGAGGGCTCTCAGGACCGCGCTGTAGGTGGATGGCAACTGGTGTCTCAAACCACCATCTCTGTTCAAGGAAGTTTGTTCTGAATGGACATAGATGGCCTCCTTTTCCCCTCTTTTGAACCATCTGTCCCCTCTGTCCTAAATTTGAACATTGGAATCCTCAAACGAGGGTGCTCTTCTCCTTGAGATGCAAATGTCTGCACAGTGGTAAGATCAACCGGATGCAGTCATTGCCATCCACTTGAGTGGCTTGAAAAAAAATATTAATAAACAAGATTCATTGGGGAAGAAAAACCCCTCCAGGTCTCTGCTGCAATGTGGCAGATTTTCTCAGCTTTAAACACAGGCAACGTTATATGTAACGAAACACGTCATACATGAGGCAATTTTAAAAGTTTTCCTAGATTGTACAGATTGCAACGACCGATGCTTCACCTGCTTGTTAATCATTTGACCCCCATTTTCTGAATAAATAGGCTGTTCCATCGCAGCTTCAGGTTAATTGGTTGGGTCACTGGTTTCAACTTGCACAGTGAAATGGAAATGGAAAATTAGTCGTTTTATAGCGTAACCTTAGGTAATTGAACTTAACTACAACGATGATGAGATTTCTTTGCCGTTTATCTGTTATTATCGCTCCAATCACACCAGCTCTGCCTCTCCTGCTCCTCCTTGTTTATTAAACATAGACACTTTCTTTGTATTAGCATTTAGGACATTGTGTTTCCTGAGAGGTAATTGCAAGATTTGTTGCTGTCTGGTTCTCCCGGTTCTCTTAATGTAGCGTGAAATAGCTCCCTGTCTAGACGGGAATGTACAGGCTGCATCCTTCCCTTTGCCTTATTTCTCCAAGTTTTTAAGGGCTTGTGATAGAGAATGGATCGAGTTTAGAGTATTTGGTGTAGTTTGTATGAACTCTAAATTTATCAGTATGATCTAGGTAGGCATCTGGCTGTGTCCAGATTAGTGCAAGTGTATTCTGAGGAAAAACCCTGATTGCTGTTGACAGTCTAAAATTAAATCAGTATCACTAAATCGGACTTCCGTGATGATTTCCCTGTTTGACCCAAATCCACTGTTTCAGTTGTATTTACACAAACTTCCAAGTCATTTGAAAGTAATTAATCTTGTTTATAGGAACCCTGGGGGGGAGCGGGGGCAACAACACACACGCACACACAAACTTGAAAAAAAAATCCATAACCCACCAAAACACAGCAGGAAGAAGAGAATAATTTTAAAATAGATCACTAAAATATACTGTAGCTTAATAAACCAAAATGAGCTTGAATTAAGGACAGTGTTTGAGTTTTTAGTGTCATGGACTTAACTGCATATTTTAGGGGCTTTTGTTCTTTTAGACAGAATTTTTGTAGCACAGGCACACACACGCACACAGACATACTGACACAATCTGTGTTGTGTTTCTGCAGAGGGAGGATACTCTGGTGTTGTTCTCAGCCATGTTATATGAATGTGTGACGCAGGAGTGTCCAGAGATGCTGCCCACATATATCGCTATTGAGCAGGTAAAATGCACGCATGCACGCACGCATGCACACACACACACACACCTCTAGTCCATTATTTGATACAGTGGAAAAAAGTTAATTTAATAAAATAATTTAATCGTTTTAGTTATTTTTTTAAAGTAATCATGGAGAGCATTTGTTTCTTCCAGCATCTCAAATTTGAGGACCTGATTCCGTCTTTGTTACGTGTGATAGTAAAATGAATATCTTTAGGTTTTAGACAACACAAGACATTTGATATTGTAACCGTTGGCTGTGGGAGATTATTAAGGACTTTTCCCATAAGGATTAATCAGTGAATTGTGTAAATAACCAACAGATTAATCAGTCAATGAAAATAATAATTTGTGGCCAGATCTGTGAACATTACGTTTCTCTGCTCAGCTTTTTCTGCTTAACTTTTTTTTTATGAGGAATGAAATACAGATATTACGTGACTAAAGACTAAACAACATAACAAACTTGAAGAAAAATGAAGGTCATGAAGTAATTAATAAAGACGGGAACAAAGCAAACAATTTTGGTCCATTTGCAGAAATCCAAGATTTGAATCAACAACAAAAATCAAGCAGGTTTTTGTTAGTAATGACCAGTCTGACAATTGGAACCATTTGAAAATCTGTTCATGGAGTTGTGAAATATGCCATTACTGATACAGGTTATAATCTAAAATAACTGGCAGAGATGTTAACCCAAGTCTTCGCCGGTGTCATTCAGGCGGTAGGTGCCCTGCGCCGGGGTGACCTGCTGCAGACCTTCCCCCTTTGGCAGCTGCGTCTTGTGGTGGAGCTGTGGGACAGCAGGGTGCTGGGGGGTGCCACTAATCGCCACGACGCCCTGCTCACCTCCGAGTTTCTGCCCGTCATGAAGAACACAGTGGATGTGGCGCTGGACGGCTGGCTCAAAGGTGAGGAGAGGCAAGAGGGACGGACGGAAGGACGGATGGATGAAGGAGTGTGTTTAGAAATAACAACTGTTTTGGAAATGGCTTGCTGAAATAACTTAAATGATAATCTAGCGGATGTTGGATTTATTTATCAAGTAAAAATATCAAATACTCTATTTACGGCTGCACAAATGGGGACATTTTCCTTAGTCAAGCACAGATATCGATAAAAGTGAAGAAGATTTCAACTTAATCAACATTAAAGTGGAGAGGCTATGAAAAAAGACAAAAAAGCAATTTGTTGTCATAACCTTGTGTTTTGGGAAACGGCAATGAGCATTTCACAACTTTCCCATATTCTATAGACCAAATGATTGATCGATTATTATTTACAGCTCTCGATTCAGCAAAAGAGGATGCAAAATAAAATCAGGGATCAGACCCACAAAGTAATGAGTCTGACACCTGCATATTTGGTTGAAAATGATATTTAAATAACAAGCTCAGTGATCAGCTTCCTTTTCATTAACACACATGTGGCAAAGCCATTTCCAAGGCAGATCCCCGGCTCACCGCAACCCTGCTCTCTCTATTACAGCAAAAGAAACAAGGTAAACACAGTTACAGTCGCAGTGTTGCAACAGAATTAACAATACACCATCTGACCATGAACCCAGAAGGTCACCTGTCCTTCGGTATTTTCATTTGTTTTTCCTGGTTCCTGGATGATTAAAAAAAAAAAAAAAGCCTGACAGCTCATTTAACGATGGAAAAACTTGATGAACAGATTCCAACTATATTTAAGTTTGCTCTCGCCCACACTGAGGACAAAGTGACACTGGATATGTCAAAGAGGTGTCACTTGACTACAGGAGACAAAAAGTAAATATTGGCTCTGTTGAGCAGCAGTGTCACTGCCTGAGTATTTCACAGGTTGGATGTGTTACAGCTTGTTTTCCTCTACTGGGTGTAGCACACCCGTGTCATAGTTTTGAAGCCAAACAGGCTGTGTATACACTCAAAATAAACACGCATTCTATCACTTGCAAATGCACACACACTCACACAAACACACACATTTACAGTAACAGACGGTGCAGGGAGAGGCGTGGGAAACAGGTGAAGCAGCTGGATGGGACCGTGATAATGTAATCACTTCAAGCGTGGCTTCTCTTTCATGTTTCATGAAGCCTCTCGGGTCTGGCACAGGTTTCAAAGGAAAACCAAACTAACTCGACCTCAAGCATCAGGAATGTTATTGTTCTCTGCAACTCACCCATGAATGAAATATGCGTCTACATCTATCCTTAGTTTTGTTTTGTTTTGTTTTGTTTTTTTGTTAACAGAATTTTACAAATGGTCCACATGAGGGGTATGCAGCACACATCCGTTGTATAAGCTGGTTCTGGGACTTTGTTCTAAGTCGCTCGTTTTGGCCTGATGAATATCACCTGTTCAGGAGGAGATTTACGAGATGTCATCATTGGCATAATCGACGACGCTAAAAATTGCCATATAAGGCTTCCTGTTCTGCTCCGTTTGTGGGCGTGTTTCATTCACAAAAGCATTGCCAAAAGGGGATAAAGGAAGACTTCCCCCCCGCTGACCTTCATGTCCTTCTGGCAGAAACGGACGTTGCAGTGTGATGATTACTCTCATTTTATTTGCAAATCAATAAATGGATTGATCAAAAAATAAATTGCAGATGAATTGATAAAGAAAGTACTTGTTAGTTGCAGTCCCGCCAAATTGTCCATGAAATATTAATTTTGCAGTAAGATTATTTTTGCTTTTTTTTTTTTTTTGCTTTTATTTGATATTTAAACTCTGAATTCATTCTGATTAGTGTTAACAGGGGTTTTTTCCTCTGTGGATTTTTTCCATCTGTCTTGGATACAGAACATTTGGCTTGAATTTGTCGCCCGGTGAAAGCAATACATCTGTTTAAACAACAGCCATAGGTGACCTGTGACACAAAACACCCGACTGAATACCTTTTCACCTTGTGTGTTGTTTTCTCTAGAAAACAGCTCAGTGTTGAGGTCCTACATGAGGGGCGAGGCCCTCCCTAAGGACACCCAGTCCATCATGTTGGCCTGCTTCCTGGTGTACCGCTCCATCCCCTGCCTCAGGAACACACACACACAGCTGGAGGGTAAGACAAACATATGGTCACGCTGAACCGGATAGCATCACCTGTGTACACTTACATTGACATGTAAACACTCAGTACACTGTTCTCAGCAGCCGGAGTTTAATTCCATCACTCAGTTTTAAAAAACGCACTGTTCTAGACTAGCCTTTTTTTGCTTGTAACCCTGTACAAAAAAGCAGTATCTAATAGAGTGTCTTGCTCTAAGGTTTCACATGTCTATGAATTGTTAGAGGTTCCAACCAAGCAAAATTCCCCCTCGTAACTTCTCAGATGGTTTCATTAAAACAGTATTTCAAGGCCCAGAAGGGTAAAATTTTATTTAATATTTAAAAAGAAAAAAAACAAAGATGAAAGAAAATTCTCCAGTTCACTTTGTTTTATCTTCTTTCCAGTCTTTATTAATCATCTCATGACACTTCAATTTTATCTTGTGAATGTTTGAAGGGGCCTGAACCCTAGGTTTAGAATCACTGAACTAAACAACATGTGTTTACATGTTGTTGAATTAGTATTAACAATCTAGTAACATCATAGGTAATAAATTTCTGCTGATTATACCTTTGTACTCTTACTGTACAAGGATTTCGAATTCAGAAGTTTTACTTTTAATGGAGTTTCGTTTTTGTTTTGTTTTTTTAACATTGTTGCATTGGTACTTTTACTTAACTGTATTATTCGAGTACTTCTGCCAGTGAAGAACTTATTTTCATCGAGTTATATGACTGAGTCTCCTTTGGCCAAATCTCATCCCAACATCTTGTTCATACGGAGCAACTGCAAACCACCCAATAAAAATATCTCTTGTGACACTGATGTTGAACTCGTCTGACGCTCCGTCCTCTCTCCCTGCAGGCTCGAGCTCACTTGGGGATTTACTGTCACGTAGCAACCAGCTGGGAATCCCTCTCAGGGACCTGCTAAGGCTGGTACCTGTCCTGCTGGACCCTGCATCCCAACCACAGACACTACCGGGCTTCACTCTGCAAGCATTTTCATCCTGATGCTCAGAACCACTCGACTGGCCAGTAACCTCTCAGAGATGCAGTTCATAGCCTTAACCGCTGCAAGCACAGGTAGGACAGATAGCTGATTTCCAGCTGTAAGACCCACGGGCGTGCATAGCGAGTGGGACAGTTGTGACCTTGGGACGTCTCGCATCTCCCTGCATCCCCGTGGTTCTGCTGCCCTGCCCCTGAGAAGGACAGTTTAAAAAATACAGACTTTGTCTCCCCTCTTTGCCACTAGAAAATGGAAAAACTAATGATAGACTTTTGTAAAATAATATTTCTATTTAGGTTTTGTTTTTGTTTTTTTTTTAATATAAAGAATGTTTAGGCTCCAGTATTGATGCAGTGCACGTGCCATTTTTTTGGTACAACAAATCCAAAAATGAGAACTTATTTTGATGGGTGTCCATGACTCAAAAAGCCAGCGGCGGGCAACTTTTCTTTGCTGCCAAACATGGACAGAAACAACTAGTAGTAGTACAAAACGAATAGTCGTGCCGTGACCATGCTGCCTGTGAGGACTCCCCTGAGTCCAGGCCGCTGTGCTGTGTGGACGGGAAAACCAAGGCCAGACAATAAAATCGAAAAGTACCTGCACACATCATGAATACTGTGTTTCATTCAGTGTCTCAACATTTCCCCCAAGGTGGAAAATTTGAAGTAAAACTTTTTCACTCTTTCCTGGGTGTTATTTTGTGTCGGACAGAGACCAGCTGAGGTCTCGCTGCACACTAAACCACTAAGGGCGCTCTATTTTTTTTGTTTCGCTGTGTTTTCCCACTGCCTGAAACGTAATGAGCCTCCATACAACAATGTCCATCATGTCTTTGTCTAACGCATATTTTTTTGTTGTGGCGCCAGCTTTGCATCCTTGTGGTCAAAATGAAGGTCTTTTGAAGTGAGTCGAAGATCAGAACAGGCTGTGGGTTTGCTTTGGGTGGTTCCCCACATGAAAGGAATCCCCTAATCTTCCAGTGGTGTTTTTGTAATTAAGCAATGTCAACCACAGATAAGACTGAATTCACCCAACTTTAACACAAAGTGTGAAAGAGTTGGCTGTTTTTTGTCTCTTAAACTTCATGAGTTGAATAAATCCAATGATGCCTTTGAATTTTCTTTGGTGTAGTGATCATCTCCTATGGCCTTTGATCAAGCTGTTAAATAGTATTTAGGCTTTCAATAAAGTGATATAACTTTTAACAAAAAAATAAAGATAATAATAGATAAAATATTTGATGCAGATTAACAAACAACGGACTTCTAACAATATTTAGCGTCATGACAGAATTAAATGGACTTGATGTCCTCATGGAAACCAAAAACCAGAAACAGAATCTAAATCTTATTGGCTAATGGATTCCAACAGTAAACACCAACACACAGGTAGTGATCACAAATATAGCAACAATTGCTAATGAAATCAGATTTCTTTAACAGTATGAGGGTGTTGTCGTGAAATTAACTAAACAGTTTTGAAATGCTGTTGGGTTTTTTTTCACATGCAGCTGCACTTGTATGTTTTGGTTAGCCAACAACTTTAAAAGAACAGGACTGTGGGACTTTCCCACCAGTGCATGAATGCATCATAAATGTCTAAACCTATCTGATGGTGGAAATCCCAGATCGTCACCAAAATCGAATCCATCATTTTTTGGGTTGATGCCGATCTGTCCCGGAAGATTTCTAGACTTTGGTTTTCAAACTTGGAAGTGAGCCTCCCCAGGGTTTTTGGTATAGTTGAAGATTGGCATGGAGGAAGGGATTTTTCTATTAATATTTAAATTGTTTTTGAGAGAACCTTTATTCGATCCTAGGGTACACATCCCATTAGGAATTACTCAGCTATAGCTTATTCTTAGAAAGAAAGAGAAAAAAAAATAATTAAAAAAATTAAATATATAAGTATTTAAACAAAAATCTTTAAATGAAATGAAAAGAAAAGTTTAAACTTCGGGGGTCAGTGGAGTCAGTAGATCAAGTTTCCGCTTAAAATGGAATAAATAACTAGAATTAATCATTGTATTTTGATTCATTTACAAATTTAGACCCAATCATCAAAACAGAAACAACAACTAATGATATGGCGAAAAATTAACGATTAAATAAAACAAAATCTTGGCCAAACATGCCAAATTGTTATATTGGCTGACATTGGCCTAGTTCTTGTATTGGCACGTGTGCATCACCAAGTATCCGTAGGGAAGAAGAATAATTCTTAAACCCAGTAATAAACCAAGCTAACAAGGGTTTCTGACATTTCCATTTGAATAATGTGATATTTACCAATAATGATTATGATAAACACGCCAGATTATCTAGCAGCAAGTCAAGGTGGGATATTGTTCATTTTGAGCCTCAATTAAATTTAACTATTTAATGTACTTTGCAGCAGTATCTGGGATTGCCACAATTTGTGTCTAAAGTTTAACTTCTGAGAGTCAAACTTGGTCAAATCAGAAGAACCATTGGTTTCTAGATAAGATAATTAACTGCTGATGGTTACCAATGTTCCGAAGGTATCTCTTGAGTCCCCGAAGACTCTTCTAACCATCTGAATGAAAAAAAATATTCCATCCACTGAATCATAAATGAGACCTTCTTACTCATCTCACAAGTTGTGCCTGTTTCTGATTCAATGCAAAGATCGCAGCCTTTTAGCCGCCTGGATAGGTCAGAGTCTCAACATGGTAAACAAACTAGAAAATGTTTTATATAATTAAATGGATGAAATATTTTTTGCTCATCCAGATGGTTAGAGTCTTGGACAGTTATGGAAATACAGTCAGGAGTTTTCAAGACCTCTTCGGTTATTTATCCGTTGAAAAACCAACGGTAACATCTGTGATCTGAACGAACAGTGCAATAATAAATGAGAGGCACAAACTGTGGCTAGTGGCAGCCCAGAGGTAACCAAATGACTCCATGGCAACTTTCGTGTACTTCCTGTTTACACTCCTCCAAAATTTATGAAAGCTGTAGTTCCAAAACGTTAATAGGAGTGACAGGATCCATTAACATTTGATTTTTTCATGTTGCACTCTCAGTCATTTTTTTTTTTTTTTTAACATTACTGAGGTTTTGAAAAAGTCCCATTTTTTTGTGTAATCCAATGTCAGACTCGGGAAAAAAACAAAACAAAACAAAAAAAAAACCCTGCCTCAGCCTTTAGAGCTGTTAAAAAGTCTGATTTTGATGCCCGACTGAGTATAGAAACCCCTAATGTCATGAAGTTAGTGTGTGGGAGGATGTGCAGTGTGTGTTCCGCTCGGAGTCTCAGATCATTTTTAACCAACAGCTCCGAGAACATTCCACAGAAGATGGAAAACATCCAAACAAACAAGTGGCCCACACCCTCCTCACAGAGCTGCAACACACAGAGCAGCTCTTCACACTCAGATCACACTCTTTAGATGGGGGAAAAAATTTGTTTGTATTCTAGTTTTACGTGTGCAGAGAGATTAAATAGATTCATCTCTAAGGGCTCATTCGCCTAATTCATACCTGGAGTGAAAATTTCAACGCTTTCAGAAGCATTCGCCACCTACAAATGGCAATACAGTTCCATGACCGCTCAAGAAAAGAACTTATTCTCAATGGGTGTCAGTCTCTAGCACCAAAGGGGGTTAAAATAATGGTAATAATGGTAACAATATGGTAATAATAAAATAATAAGTGTCCTTTCTATCTGTTTTAAGTGTACTCTTCCTCATACCGAGGCAAATTCCCCTGGTTTGGGCGGACAAAATGCCGGATTTGAAGCATCTGTTAATCTCTGAATTGCCTGGTCCACCCATGTTCAAACACCATTGTGCATCCTGCTGAACAAAGTATTAAACAAGCCTTCTCTGAACCGTTTTTTTTTTCTAAGCATTATAACCTTTAAAAGGCCCAAAAATAGCAAGTAGACATGACTCACATGCTTTTCATGGATGAAAAGAAACTTTCAGCCCCACGACTGTGGACTCTGACTTTTATATTGCCACAAGTGGAAATTTGTGGTTATTTCTGTTATGTCTTTCGAACACACTTCCTGGCTTTTTTCATCACACAGAGTTGTTTGGGTGGATACTTTACACGGTTCCTGCGTCCACCTAAACACCAATGGTTCATTTTCTCATCGCTGTTTAGACTCTCCATTCCGGACATACTCTGATTGATCTCAGTTTTATGAGACAACCCTTGTGTGCATCCATTTCTCTCCAGGGACTCTGAACACCCATATTGTGAAAACCAAAATAAAAAATAATGTATGAGGAATTTAGAGCACCTGAGATTCGTTCTCTCAATCTGCCTCTTATTAAGAGTAATGGGATGCCTGAGGGACGACTATTTTCTGCCAGTGTTTTAACGGTTTTGGACATTCCACGTGAGAAAATTCTGCATTTTTGCATTTTTGTCTTTCTCTGTGCTTTTCTCACCGGTTTGTCGGGGGGAGCTCAGGCGGACAAAGGTGATACCACATACTTCTGTGGACCCAAGCAGGTTTTACCAAGATTTTAATCTAAATTTAATGACAGCAGAGGGGTTGTTTATTTTTAAGGTGCCATGTAAAACCTAAGGCTGTTCTGTTCCTTTCAACTCAGCTTTATTTGCTGCTTATTTAGTCGTAAATATGTGATGTTACAGAGAAACACTTACACTGAAAACACACGCAAACACAGCTTTGCATTTGTTTCATTGGCTTTATAAAAAAAAAAAGTTTCACTTATCGGTGAAACTGACTAATTTTTCCGTTCAACCATCAAGTCTGAAAAAAAAAAAATCTAATAAAAATACACCTAGAAAGCTGCCAAGGCCCTTCAGTTTTCTTGTTTTGTCCAAGCAACAGTCCAAGATCAAAAAGTTAAGAATTTACATTGATATGAAACTGAGAAAATCAGCAAATCCTCACATTTGAAATGCGCGAGCCAATGACTGTCAGGCGTTTTTGCTCGATAAACGACTCTAACTTATTATAAATTAACTGTTTGATTAACTGAGCATTTGTTTTCAGCATTGGAAGTTTTCTTTAGAGTGTTGGACGAATCTTTTTTAAAGGTGTCACATGTATTTTAACCACACATGACGGTGCGAGTTTCGACTGTAAATGAGGTAGTGCTGAGATGACTGAGAGCTTTCTGAGAGGCAGAAGAAGGTGCTACTCTCGCAGAAGAAATAGACGAATGTGTCCAGAGTTGGGGGGGTTAGGATCAACAGACTGTATTGTATTGTAAAGAAACCACCTCATCATTTTCAGTAAAGTCATAGATAGTTTGACTGAGAATGTAAAAGCAGAAGCTGTCAGTACAGTCAAGAAGACACACTAACAGTCCTGCTGCTTCTGTGAGACATAGGGGCCAGTTATCTTCACCAGGGTCTCATTTGCTCAAAGTAACCATAGCAAAGTGCAGCATTTTATTTGACATTCAAAGCTTCACTCATCAATGTTTGCTACTGGTAATGGATGAAATGAACGAGTGTAATGTTATAAGGGTGACCTCAGATTTACCGCCCCTCAGCTCTGCACAGCTTTTTAGCATCTTTTTAGCTCGTCTTCGGTTTTCTGTGCCACTAACTCCACTCTTCTAAGCAACATGCAGCTGGATAGAACCTAAAGCCCAAGTGCCAGATATTTCCCTCAGGAGACTGAATATTTGACCCCAAATGAATAGTATTGTTGCTTCGTGCCTGCTGGATGTGAAAATGGGAACTGTTTGTGAGAAAGTTCACCATTAAAATTTTCTAAGGTTGTTTTTTGATTTTTTTTTTTTTTTTTTAGCTTGCTCTACTGCCCTCAAGTAAAAAAAAAAAACTAAAATGCAGCCATAAGGCTCAAAAACGCATGACAGGTAATTTATGACGAATTGTAATAAATATAATAAGTACATCTCCAAATATAAATTAAGCATTAATTTTAGAGAAAAAAATAGACTTACTGCCAAATGGTCAAGTTGCAATTAACATATTTATTGCTTGAGACTCATAATATATATAATTAGTGAAGACTTTGAGGGCATTTGATAAAAGTTTTTTTTTTTTGTGTGTACTGTATTTTATTATAATTAGCATGTGAATTCTTTACTTATGACCAAAAACGGGATTTGGGAGGTCGCCGTGACCTTGAGCTTTGACCTCTAATCTAAGAAAATCTAATCGTCTCATCCTTGAGTCCAAGTGGACGTTTGTGCCAAATCTGAAGAAATTCCCTGGAACTGTTCCTGAGACTTTCATTCACCACAATGAGAAAGACGTTTGGATGCACATGCGCACAGATGTACGGAGAGACGAATGGACAAACCGAAACCACGATGCCTCCGCGTTGATGATACGATTGGCAAGGTTTACTAGGACAAACTCTTCGTTGAACCTTTACGGATCTCCCCTCTCACTATGCCAACATGCCACCCATATGGTATCATGTTTAATGTTGGGTATCCAGTACCTCACAGTGTAATTTGTAAGATTACCAGGCCTTCGGCATCTGGCTGTGTGTTCGGCGTGCGGTTTCGTGAAAACACGTGCCGCCTCAGTCAACGTGTCTCAACCAACATTCCACGGAAATGTCACATGAAATTAAGCAGTAAACAGAGAGTTTGGGGCCAACAGGAACTAGGGCAGCCTGTGGGTTTCTTCAAGAGGATCAAAGTCTTGTGGTTTTAATAGCCCTGGAGTCTCCACTGATGGCCCTTTAAAGGACTGCTCTTCTTTTCTGATCTTGTATGTGGTACTTCTATCCCTGCTGTTGTGATGCTGCAGGGCAACAACGTGTTTTAAGTAAAAGGCATAATACTGGGAATTGCTAAAAGAAAAAAGGAAAGCAAAAAAAAAAACTAAAATGCAGCCATAAGGCTCAAAAACGCATGACAGGTAATTTATGACGAATTGTAATAAATATAATAAGTACATCTCCAAATATAAATTAAGCATTAATTTTAGAGAAAAAAATAGACTTACTGCCAAATGGTCAAGTTGCAATTAACATATTTATTGCTTGAGACTCATAATATATATAATTAGTGAAGACTTTGAGGGCATTTGATAAAAGTTTTTTTTTTTTGTGTGTACTGTATTTTATTATAATTAGCATGTGAATTCTTTACTTATGACCAAAAACGGGATTTGGGAGGTCGCCGTGACCTTGAGCTTTGACCTCTAATCTAAGAAAATCTAATCGTCTCATCCTTGAGTCCAAGTGGACGTTTGTGCCAAATCTGAAGAAATTCCCTGGAACTGTTCCTGAGACTTTCATTCACCACAATGAGAAAGACGTTTGGATGCACATGCGCACAGATGTACGGAGAGACGAATGGACAAACCGAAACCACGATGCCTCCGCGTTGATGATACGATTGGCAAGGTTTACTAGGACAAACTCTTCGTTGAACCTTTACGGATCTCCCCTCTCACTATGCCAACATGCCACCCATATGGTATCATGTTTAATGTTGGGTATCCAGTACCTCACAGTGTAATTTGTAAGATTACCAGGCCTTCGGCATCTGGCTGTGTGTTCGGCGTGCGGTTTCGTGAAAACACGTGCCGCCTCAGTCAACGTGTCTCAACCAACATTCCACGGAAATGTCACATGAAATTAAGCAGTAAACAGAGAGTTTGGGGCCAACAGGAACTAGGGCAGCCTGTGGGTTTCTTCAAGAGGATCAAAGTCTTGTGGTTTTAATAGCCCTGGAGTCTCCACTGATGGCCCTTTAAAGGACTGCTCTTCTTTTCTGATCTTGTATGTGGTACTTCTATCCCTGCTGTTGTGATGCTGCAGGGCAACAACGTGTTTTAAGTAAAAGGCATAATACTGGGAATTGCTAAAAGAAAAAAGGAAAAAAAAAAAGGGCCACGAGGAGATGCTTAGTCTGAAAACCTATTCTGATTTCTGAAAGTAAGTTGGTAACTGCAGCTCATTACAAGACGCAGGTCGTTTGTGGGTATACACGCCTTTTCATGAAACAGGCTTATCTCTCAATTTCCGTAAAATTTGCTTGTTTTGATACCTGGTCGAAACTAGGGATGGAAATTAAAAATAAGACTCAAAGAGGGGCAAAGTATAAGGGAGTGAAAGTGAAACCAAACTGCCACAGACTTTATCTTGTCTCCATTTCTTTGTGGTTGCTCTCTGAATTAAATATACTTGGAGACACCGCATTTGATACAGATGTGACTCACTTAAGATGTGCCTGCGGCGTACAGGAACACAGGCCGATTTTCTCACAAAATGGTAGGAGGCGAGTCCCCTCTGAGCGTGTCTTCAGGTCAATTCGCTTCTGACTTGACCTAGCACTGAATATATGTACGTCAAAAACACTGTAATTTACTATCAAAGAGGAAGCGGTGTCTGGGGAGAACTGTTATCCAGAGATTTACATATCTAAGCGAAAGACGTTTGGTTTCAGCCAAGCTACCAGTGAAGCTCAAGGGATTACAATAAGTGGGTTTTTACCTTACCAAGCACCTTCTCGGGCATAACTTGTGAATTCTGTGGTGTCACACTGGGGCGCAAGGTTAAATGTAAAATGTATGCTGGGATACTTGTGTTCTCCGACGCAGGAGCTGCTGCCCCCTCAATAAAACAGGGGAGGCGAAATCACTCTCCGGCATCAGGACCGTACTTTGCTTAACGCGGACTTTGAATTAAGTTCTCGGGCCAAGAACACAAGCTCAGGCGAGAGTGCCGATTGAGAAAGAATCAATATATTTTTATCAGTATATTTTTTTAATATGATAACTCAATGATCCTTTATTATTTATTATTAAAAACTTGTCCTGTAGTTTTCTCAGGACAGTCTCATCCCAGGGTACTTTTTCTTTTTTTTTTTAACAACTGGTCGCCAATTTCATGTCAACTTCAGCAGCACCTCGAGGAAAATGCTATCATGACGAGACAACGTGTCGGCGCATCCACTTTTTCTTTGTAGCGCTTAACCCTTTTTTTCACTGAAAGCATTGGCAGACGCCCTGTCTCCTAACCCAGTGAGAGCTAGGTAACTTCATACATGCCATCCAAACCTCTGCCTACCCTGTTGCAACACCAGACATTTTGTTGGATGACGAGTGGAATTGTTGCTGTGGTGCACCCTGATCCTCAAAGCACAAGGATTAAGAAAATTCTTCACATTCCAAGTGGAACCTCCACTCTTGCACATAGGGTGAAAAGCTATCTAGTCACTCGCACAGGATGTTGAGGTTTAGGCGTTTTTCGTTCCTCCATCTGCTCCAGGGGTGGTCCGTCACTGAGTGCTCGCATAAGGCTTTCTTCCAATGGATAATCACGATACTGAATCTATAATACTGATGATGCGGGGCATTTTCTATTGCTGGATTTATTGTAAGTCACTCTGGATCAGATTTAAATGCCCCCCCCATTTAAAAAGACTAAGACTGTGTAATAGTGTGGGAGTTGTGTTTTGTCCCAGACGACTCTTGAGGTATGTGTTGTGAAACAGACAGCCCTGACTGAGTCCTGTGTTTGCAGTGACTGTCTGTCTGTCTCTCTTTGTATTGAGCCTGTGAGAAAGAGAGCGCTGACTTCAGGAAAAAAAAAAAAAAAAAAAAAAAAAAATCCTGTTGTTTGTTTCCACAATAAGCCAATCTAAGTGTGTCACAGCGTACACGCCCTCTGTGGCTGTTCTCACGTCTCAACTGTACACACAGTCAGAAAAGTATTGACAGGGGTTTTGTGTTAACCCTTAACTAAACCATTTGACTTTAAAGAATTTTGTTCTGACGGGAGCCTCCCTTTTTAAAAGCCGCAGCCCCGCCGAGCAGCCAGAACTATGGGATCATGGGAAAATGGGCCCCCTGGGCCAAGGATGGGTAAAGAGCCCCTCGCACCTCGTATATAGGACCCCCAGACTGAAAGACACCAAACAACTACAATACGAATGACGACTACAAATGGCACAATCTGTTCATAACCCATTTTGCCTGTTTTGCCTCCCTGTGGCCATTTCGTGTCTCTTTGTAGCCGGTTTGGGTTTATTCGGTAATTGTATTTCTCTCATTGCAGTTTTTTATGTCTTTGTCAACAATTTATGTCTCTTTGATATAATTATGTCTCTCTGTCCTCTTTTTGGGTTTCTTTGGGCATTTTGTGTCTGTTTTTGGTCATTCCCACCTCTTTGCAGTGTTCTAGCATCTCTGTGGTCATTTTTATGTCGTTTTTATGGGGCTTAGACTATACAGGCCCGGCGTCTACAGATGTCCTCGCCTTCCACACAGTTTCCCCCTGTACAACTCATCCAGTCAACCGGTTAAAAGCCTGTATGAGTAACTGATCAGCTGATGTGACAGGAAAATCAAAGAGAAATGAAAACAGAAAATTAGTCTGGGGTTCAAAGCAGCGTACAAAGTTAATCTCCTGCTTCTGCTTTCTCCTGCTGTCCCTCATCCTGCGAGTTACCTCGCAGCCCATTGTGCTCTAGGTGATATAGGCTGATATGACACCTTTACTTGCTTTATTTTCTAGGTTTCAAAAACAAACAGAAATCCTGCTGTGTGTTCCTAAGAATGATCAGTAAAAAATTCCAGCCTTCGACAGTTTTTATTTTTCTTTTTTCAATTTTATTTATCACAACATCTGTCATGGGAGGAGCCCCTGACATTACACCACATCTGCACTTCCCTCTCCTCTAACGTCCACTTCTATTCACCGTGCCAACATTACAAGCGGCGGTTACTTCAGACCTAGTGTTTCTACTAAATATGCGCTTAGAGAGAAATTATGTAAATCTGGACAGGAAATTTCTCACTTGGCACTTAAGCAGAATCTGGGCAGGGTCCATCTCAGTTCATTTGGTTAAATACAGAACTGAGTGTCCACACAGAGATGTCGTAATATCCTCCCCATTGAGACTTGAGCTAGAACAATTACTGACAGAGGCTGATCCTTTCAAACCTGCAGAGCATTGTAAAGGACACCCTTTCCTCTCTATTAATAGCCCGTGTCTACTTTTGATCAAGGCATCAAGAGTGAAACGAAACAGGCTGCAGAGAAGTCTCCCCAGCTTTTGCCGCAACTTCTGCTTTTACTTCCTCTGAATGTGTGCGTTCACGAAAATGTGCAGAATTTCCCAGTCTTTTGATGCATGACATCTTTTAATATATCTACATAATTTCCTGTATTATAATATACGAGGCATTGGGTGGACAATGTGCATTGTGTTATTGAGCGCTTTTTGATTCTGATTCTTTTTTTTTTTTCATGGTTTCAGGAATTTGTATCCTACCGTTTGTTCTGTGATCATATGTTGATTGGGATGAGTTTGCTGTATTGTAAATGATTTTTAGATGAATAAAGTGGTTTGATTTATGCTGCTCTGGCTCCCAGGTGGGCAGAAAGAAGAGCTCGAGGGACTAGTCATGGTGAAAACACCAGCTAAGTGAGTTTTCATGGAGAAAATTAAATACAGAAAAACTGGTTTTCAGACACTTCCTTTTTATAATTGTAGCTACGCTAGCAGACAGCTGTGGCCGTTGCTCACTTTACCACTTTGGTTCTGAAAGTTAAAACGTCTCAACAGCTGTTTGATGGATTATCGTGATTTTTATCTATGCAGATTCATGGTCCCCAGGGGATGAGTCCTGGCGTCACAAGTAGGTCAAACCTTTCCCTGATCCAGGGAAATATCCCAACATCTACCTTCCCTCTAACCAGCGAACGTATGCATGCTGGCACGCCACACCAAGAGGGTGAACATGTAAACATGGCTCCCACTAGACATTGGCGCCTCGGCTCTGTCGCCGTTAGCATGTCAGCGTGCTGACGTTAGCATTTGGCTCAGGATTTTAGCGCAATGCCACAGTACAACCTCACAGAGAGCCACTGGCATGGCTGTTGACTTTTGGTTTAAATTTAGTCTCAGCTCAAGCTAGAGTTGGAATGAATAGACTGAACCTTGAAACTTGTTGTGCAGGATTAGCAAAGGGCTCATTATGGCACCGTACAACAATGGAAAATTTAAAACTACAGCGTAGTAAAGCCCAAGTCTTATCCTTAACATTTGTAATGGTGTTTGTGATTCAAGAACCCTGTTCTCATAACATCAAATAAACTAAATATATTATTAGCTTCTTTAGAAATAATAAGGTTTAATCCCCACTGCTTGGACTCCCAGGTGGGTGGTGGTGGTGGTGGTGGGGGGGGGGTATTTCTGTGAAAATACCCGTTATGAAAGTTCTCATTTTGGAAAATATTTAAAAAAATTTGAAATCGGAAAAAAAAAAATTGACTTTTTAAAAAACAAAAATTAAAAAAATTTTGAATCTCCTCCTGGTTGAACCTTCAACCTGTTGCTGTTAAATGAGCGAATGCATCCATGTACTTTACAACACGTCTCCATGTGTCTCCGTGTGCGTGATCTAGGTTAAAACTGACGGCAAACAGAGGAGTCCATTCATGATAACCGCCCCCCCCCCCGCCCCGTACAGCAGGGAGGGAAGAAGCAGTGGGTGTGACCAAAAAAAAAAAAAAAATTACGAAAATGTATCACAGAGCGAGTCTCGCAGCGATCTCAGTATGAATGGTTGGAGCTTCAGAGGACGAGGACTGCTGTGGTGCAGCAGTTAGAGAAAGTTAGTGAGGAGACACAGTCAGAGACAGAGGGAGAACGGGGAGGAAGGGGGGGCGCGCCTCATGGCGCACATGGCTCGCCGTGCGTTCAGGATGACATTTATTCCGCACCGCAAAAAGTTTGAAAGCGAAAGAGAGAGAGGGAGAGAGAGAGAGAGAGAGAGAGAGAAGAAGTGTCAGGTCAAAGTTGGTGCAGATGCGCTCCTCGCAAACCTTGGCTGAGTTGAAAACACAGAGAGAGAGAGAGAGAGAAGGTGAAGAGGTGCAAAGTGTGCGCCTGACTGCCGGTGATGCGGGGGTAAGTCTGCCAGCTCTCTTTTTTTTTTTTTTTTTTTTGGTTTTTCCTAATTATTCTTATTTTAAAAGCTTTTTATGAATTAAACTAAAATGCTCTGATAAGTTCTCCACCTCACAGCTCTGCTCCCTTCAAAGTCCAAATGAGGAAGCAGGTTGTGACTTTGATAGAAACTCTGCGGGGATGAATTTTGTGCAACATCAAAGCGTCGTTTCCAAACTTTTTTTTTTTTTTTTTTTTTGGGGGGGGGGGTGGTGACAGGAGGAGGAGGTGGGGGGGAGAAGAGGAGGGTGGTGGTGGTGGTGGTGGGTGGTGGTGGGGGGGGGGGGCAGATCCAGGCGCAGCAGAACTGTTGGCTGCTTTAAAACACAGTTCAGAAGGTGTGAGGGGCCGTGCGCGGCTCACTCAGTGCGTAATGGGCGGTTTGTGCAGATTAAAGGAAGTATGCGGTGTCAGACAGAGATAGTAACCAGGCCTTCCTCTTCCTTTAGTAAAAAACCCCAAAAAAAACAGTTATTGAATGACTTGACCTGGAACGGGTTTTTTTCTCCTTTGACTCGGTGGCACCCCCCCCCCCCGTGCGCTGCGGCCGTGAACGCACTAGAGAAGAAACACCCGGGTTTTTTTTTTTGTTGTTTTTTTATTTATCTAGCATCATCATCATCATCATCATCCTGCAAAAAAAAAGAAAAGAAAAGAAGAGAAAAAAAGCGCCTGTGACTCGTCTGAACCTCGCTGGTCTTTTTATAGACTGATACTTATCGGCGTGTGAAGTTTGGTTGTTGAGCGTCACCTCCTGGAAAGACTCACGCCCGTTTCGCAGTGGGCGTCACTTGAACGTCTCTTTGAAGGCAAACTGCTGCAGCCGGGGCAGTCTCTGGAGGATGCTGCGTTCAGGTTCTGTAGGAAACGTAGGGTTCGAATAGGCAAAAAAAAAAAACAAAAAACAAAAAACAAACCCCAAATCCCAGTGGCTTTACTGCGGGTTTGACTTGAAAGAAACTGCATTTTGTGATAGCAGAACGTTAGAGGTCAACAGTCTCGCCTCAAGGTCTATTTAGCAACTCCTCCGCCATCTCTTGATTGCGTGACAGAGTCTTCCCCTGAGTTTTGTTTAGTTGACCTAGATTTGACCATATTTCTGTTAATTGTAGACCTTGGAAATATTTTTTTCATCAAAAGAAGGTAAAAAAAAAAAAAAAAAAGATTTGGCTGAGCTCTACATGCAAACTTTTCCGGGAGCTTTCAACTACAGCCCTGGCTGCCGAACAGAAGAAATTAAAAAAATCAAAACATGCATAGTTTTGAAATTATACAAACACAAAACGTTCCCCAGACACAATTTACTAATATTTGTTTGCAGAACCTTTGGCCACAATGGCAGCCTCTAAACGTTTCCCATAGCCACCTAGAAGCTTCCTGCACCTGTCTGCTGGTAGTTTCTGCCGCTCTTCCACTGCTATGCGTTCAGGCTCTTGTAAGTTTGCAGGATTCCTTTTTGCACTGGGAGATTTTATCTCTTCAAAAGGTTTTCAATGGGAACCACATTGGTGGCCAGTTTAAAACAGTCCATCTTTTCCCCTTCAACTATTCTGTTGTGCTGCTGGATGTTTGCTTTTTGGTAATCTCCTGATTTCATCATACCTATGATGCATTAAGTGCCCACAGTACCAGAGGCAGCAGAGCAGCTCCACAACATGATATAACCTCCACCATGTTTTACGGTCGGTAGGTGGGACATCTTTTCCTTATTGGCTTCAATTTGTCACCTATCAACAAACTGATGCACTGTATTCACAAAGAGCTCTACTTTGGTTTTCCCTGTCCATAGAACATTATCTCAGAAAGACTCTGGCTTATCGGTGGAAGTTTTTGTTTTTGGGAGTGTGTGGTGTATGGTACGGGATGAAACCACTGCTCCAGATCAACCTGAAGCTCCTTGGATGTCTTGTGAGGGTTTTTTCTTTTTTTTTCTCCTGAACCCAAATCAACCTTCAGACTTCTCTCACTGAATTTCTTCTTTACGTCTTGGGAGCGTCTTAACAGTTTTATGACTCTGAAACCTCCTGCCGACATTACAAACTGTTGAAGCTGGGACTTCAAGAGAGACAGTGACAACTAAGCACACTTTATCTGCCGATGAAGACTGTGAGATGTGGTTGTAAGCTCTTGGGAAAGGTGATGGGGTTTGCTTGATAATCACATCCGCTTATGAGATCTGTGGTGAGCTCAGAAAAAAAAACAAGTAAGCAGACCTTGAGTTAGTTTTTTTTTTTTCTGTCAAACTAATTTTTATTCAACTAGCTTCCTCTTCTTGGGTTGTGTTTGTCTCTCTCATCGTTGTTCTGTTCCCCCTTGATGTGACAAATTTTTAATATTTCCATCAATAGCACTCATCACCACACTGGAGAGAATATTTCCTTTTGATTTTTTTTTTTTTTCATTTCTTTTGATTTCATTTTCTCGGAAATGTCTTGGTTGCGTTTTCTCCAACGATGAACTTAAATATCAATAACGATTCGATTAAGATATTATCTCTCTATTTTCTACTAAGTTTCTTTTTCAGTTTTTCTTTCATCTATCATCGTGTCACCACCTAATTTCACCACTATTCTGATTAATTAAAGGTGTGTGTGTGTGTGTGTGTGTGTGTGTGTGTGTGTGTGTGTGTGTGTGTGTGTGTGTGTGTGTGTGTGTGTGTGTGTGTGTGTGAGGGGGTGGGAGATACTTTCACAGTGAGTGACATGGGATTTCCCTGTCCCTGTTTCCTCAATTCATGTGGCTGGACACTGTGAAGCAGAGAGCTGTAAACCCGGATATGAGCTGAATATTGAGTGAGGGAGGAAGAGAGACTGAGAGTGAGTGTGTGTGTGTGTGTGTGTGAGAGAGAGAGAACTGTGTGTGTTTGCATGTTTTCTTATACAACCTTTATTTAAAGAGGCTTGTTCTTTGACAAATATTGTATTCCCTGTGTGTGTGTGTTATAAAGACAGCAGCTCATTCATTTCCTAATCTTGCTTCCTAGTGACCTCAGCAGAACAAGCTTCCTCTTGTCAGCTGCACTATTTTGCATCCCATGCAACAAAATATGATGCTTAGCAGAAGGAAGCAAAACCCACACATGGACACGGAGCCTGATGTTAACCGATATTATATCATATATTTTTGTGCCGGAACAACATGACAGATGACACATCCTTGGTGATAAAGCCAGCTATATTTCCCGTTGTAGATGCACCAGCTGTAGCTCAAACACGAGGCAAGTTAAAGGGCTTTAAGTAACCTGTGACTCATATTGACATCCTATCAAGAATGGCTGGAGGGATTTTGGTCTGCACTTCAAAAATTAGAACAAAAAAACAAAAAACGTGCATTTAATAATCAAGCTGCATACATTAATTATAATATAGTTTCTTGATAACCATCCTTTTTTTTATATATAGCTTGTCTATACCACCAGGGGCCAGTGTTACTCCAAAATGGTGTGTATCCAAAAATAAGACAATTAAAATCCAAAAAGTAATCACAAAGTAAGGCATTGATTTGTGACACCCCCCACCCACCCCTCCACAAGCCTGCTATAGCAATTACTATGCTTTTGGAAAGTGAAACCTTTTAAAGAAAGCAGCCGGGATACACCCACGGAGGTGTTTTCAATTATTTTACCTCATCCGACCTCCTCTCAGGTGTGTGTGGGAGTTTACAGACTGCAGGCATTTCGACTTGCCACAGCAGGGAAAGCACGCATGTTACTAATAACATTAATGATGGCCCTGTTCTGCCAAAGCATCCCAGTAACACATCACAGTGAGCTTGCATGAACAATACCTGGGCACTGAAACTGAACCAGCTAAATTGAATTCTGTCTTCATTCATTTTCGTGTTTTACACCAGTGCTTCTCCTATTGCGACATCTACAGTATATATCTCCTCAGTGGGGGGAAAAAAAAGCCCCTTTAAGGTAGAATAGACTGATAATAGTGCTACAATGAATTATGTGAACTTAGATCATTCCCAGCGTAGCTCTGCCAGACCTGAGCAGTGTGCTGATCAGCCCAAACAAGTGAATACAGCTGTGTGTGTGTGTGCAAGGGACCTTTCGAGCAACAGTCCAACATTCGGGAGACACTGTTTTGACCAAATTTGACCAAAACCCAACTATATTCAATTTATTATAAGATACAAAAGCGAAGTTCCAAATATGCACATTTGAGAAGCTGAAACCAGAGAAGTTTAGTCATTTTTGCTTGAAAATTACTGAAACGATTCATCAGTTGTCAAAATAGTCAATTATCTGTCATTCAGATAATCAGTTAATTGACTAATCTTTTTAGCTCTTCATCACCCAACCTAATATGTTTGGGTTTTGGTATGTTTGGTGGGACAAGACATTTGAAGACTTGCTGAGCATTTTATAGACAAAGCTATGAATCAGTTAATAAACAAACTTAGCTTAGCACAAAGACTGGGGATGGGGAAGCAGCTAGCCAGATTATTCCCCATTATCACCCCCCTCCCCACCCTATTTTTTCAAAAATTGTGCATGTTTGCTAAATTGAAAATAAAAGTTTCTTGAAATATCTCTGTGTCTGCAGTACAAAGCCATAGGTCCTGTAGGAATTCATTTACCATGGTGAAGTCCCTCTTTGTTATTGTGAACCATGATCGTATTAAATTATGCTCTCTCCGGTACCACTGTGATGTTCGGCTGTTTGTGTTGTGAGTTGAGTTGGTTGAGCATGGAAATGAAGTCAAAGCAGGAACTGGCTGATCATAGGTTGCCACCCGTGCTCTGCCACTGTATACACAAATCAGAGGAAATGTATGTGACAGATGTTGCTGTGGAGACACAGGCAGAAGCAGAGAAAGTTTAGAGTCGAAGGTGTGAAGTTCGTGTCAAATTCAACCTCATCAGTCAAAGGCAGGTGAGACTTAGGTTAGAGTGAAATTCAGTTTGATTTATCATCACTTCATGTGAGAGACTAAAATACAGCAACATCAACCTGATTAGGCCTAAATTATCAACAGTCACTTAACCTGTATTACCTACATTAGTGTTGCATAGCCAGACCTGTTTCCTGTGATGCTAAGTGGGATCTGGGGAAATTCCAATGCAGAAGCTGAAGGAACCATAGAATCTATCGAAATTGGAAAAGGAGACCAGAAGGTGGGTAAGAAAATGGCAGAAAAAAAAGAAGTGTTATAACTATTTAAACTAGTATCACTACAGAAAATGGAAGTGAAAACAAACTCTGGTTACGCAGGATTAAACATTAACTTGCATCAACTGGTGCAACAGAAGTGAGCTGTAAATATAAAAATACAGTGAAATTATAACCTTTTTGATGCAGCATACTTTTTAGCAAACGCTTTCTTACAGCGCGGCATCAGCATTGATTTGGAATCATGTTCGTTTCCACCTGATGAAAGTAAGTCCGGCATCTGCTTCTCTTTTACCTCTGTTTTTGGTCTCTACCAACTCCTTGAGGGAAATGTCTGGCTCTAGCTGCCAAATGCTCCACTATGTTCATCGGTGCATCCCTGACATATTCTGTGGTCTTGAGACTGGGCAGATGGTGCAGGGTTGGTTAATAAGAGCTGTTTTTGGTTTTTTTTTGCTGGAAATGACAGTATAAACGAACAGTGAGGATAGTCCAAACAGTAACGTTGCGGGCGAAAAAAAACGAAACAAAAAAACCCCCAATGACCTCAAAGACGCCATGACGCCCTCTAGGCAAGTAGAGAGTCAGATAATTCTCTGTGGGGTTTTGTCACCAGGGGGGGATTTGATGCATTGCTTGTATAAAAACTGATTATAGCAGCTTTAAGTTACCCAGCACCACTGACCCAAGACTGTCGGAGCATACCAGTAGAAACTCTTGGTTAGGCCAAGTTACTCAGAGACCCACAGACGACATTTCAATGCTTCAACTTTCACTGCCTCAGACTGTACTGCAGCGGTTAACGTGGCTGCACTTTTCCTGAGCATGCAGTGTGTAGACGTCGCTCAAGGCTACTCCTGCTCTTCATTTTGCAGAGAGAGAGAGAGAGAGAGAGTGTGTCAAAGAGAGCGAGCGAGAGATATGCAAACCACAGATGGCTTATTCAAATGAAACTCTACATTGTGTCTGTTTGTATGGTGACAAAAACAAATGAGTAGGCAGCTTTTACATAACACACATTCACACTTGCAGTACCAAAATTAGCTCGAGTCATCTCGCAGCGCATTTAAAGTCCCTATCCCTACCCCCTCGGTCAGAGTGGCTGGGAGTCAGAGCTGGCACTACACAGGGACGTGGTTGAATTAAGGCTCTACTGACGCGGCACAGGTGTGACCTAGTGCGTTCTATTAGACACCTCACTGGTCGAAAAGGTAAAACCCGCTTTCTGTGGGAGGCCCTTAACCCTGAAAGACATTGGAATTGTCAACGTCATTCAGACACCTTGTAGCTGCACCTCCGTGCTCATGGTCTCACTTTAGCTGAGGGAGTACCCTGTTCCTCCGTGTGTTCCTCCTCTTTCACCACCTTTTGGTCTCAATGAAACCACCTCCGAACCGCAGTGGACGGAGCCACATGCAAAGTGGTTTTTCTTGAAGTTTTTTTAACGCTGGATTTTCCCCATGGGAAGCCAGGGTGTGGCATCTCCAGCAGTGGTAGTTTCAGTGGAGAGCTTTTGGGTCTCATGATGCCCTCGGAGGAATGATTTGATATTTTTTGTAATACGCTTATTTGCAGAGTTACATAAGAAGATTAACACAAATCTTGCGCTAAACACACAATAAATGACTTTTGTCCAGCGCAAACAGATGCCTGCTGTGGTAGGAAAAAAAAAAAACCACGTGAGAGTGGTGAGAGTGAACCAAAAGGGCAGAGCTGCTGGTCGAACAGCTAAAGAGTGAACCGAAACCGGGTATTTTGCTCCGTAAGGCCGGGGGGAGGTTTGGCGATAAGAGCAACCCCTTTCACATTGTCCTTTGATACATTACAATCATTTAATAAAAAAAATTTGATTATAATGAGGAGCTTGAGCCCGAAATTACCCTAGCTTAGCGTAAAGACCGGGAACGGGGGGAAACAGCTAGCATGGCTCTATCCAAAATTCAAAAAATAAGTATTAATACACTGTGAGACTCCAGTAAGTCCCCTGCGCTGCCGTTGACAGGAAATCGTCACAGCTTGTAACTCCCCCTGAAACCACAAAATGATCATTTTTAAAAGTTAGTGTTAGGGTAAGATGCGACATGTGAATTAGTGGCTTTTTAAGAGTTGCTCATAGTTGTATTTTTGAACTTTGGATGGATGCTAAGCTAATTTAATCCTCTCTCACCTCCATTTTCTTTTCCGTGTTTTTATTGAAATTCTTGAGTTTACCTCGAATTTGGCAAAAGAATACAGCAATACGTGTACAGTACTACTGTACAGTGCATGTTAACACAAACACATGCGTCACTCATGGTAAAAGGATAGTAGCTCTTCTTCTTTCATCAATGTCAGAGCCTCAATTTTGACATAACCCTATATTTGAAAAGAAAAAAAAAGGAACCTGACTTCTTGACTTTTCAGGAACTCAGCCTTGTTTCTAGCTTGACAGCCGCAGTTTTAGATTTCAGATTAGTCAGGGGAGGGTTGCGCCTGTGCATTTGTGAGAAACAGGATCTTACTATTGGGGTTAAAACATGAAAACCACAGAATCTGCATCATGACATTTTCACATGACGAGCATTGACTAAAGTGAGGATTTTACGCAAGTGCATGAAGGAGGGTGGATGGACGTGTGTCTATACGCATGGAGCTGAGTGTTTAGGCATGTGCGTGGTAAATTTATCCGGGTGTTTGTGCGCACACTATGAGGTAGTGGGTGCAGTGTGCGTGTGCGTGCGTGTGTGTGTGTGTGTGTGTGTGTACTCTTGTGCCTCTCTCTAGCTGCTGTAACCTTTTTTTATCCTTTTATTTTGAAGGCATAGTGAAAGTGAAGTGGAGGCAGGCTGATTAGCAGAACTTATCAGCAGCATTCCTGTCTTATCGCTCAGTATATGCTTTAAAATCTTATCAGCTGATAACTTGCAAAACACGCCGTTTACTTGGGTGGCTGTGTTATTACTTGTGTGTGAGTGTGTGTGAGTGTGAGTGTGTGTGAGTGTGTGTGTGTGAGTGTGTGTGTGAGTGTGTGTGAGTGTGAGAGTGTGAGTCTGAGTGTGAGTGTGCAGGCCTGGAAGAGGGTTGTGTATTCATTCCTGCCTTTTCAGATTTGCAGTCTGTGCCCTGAACCATAAGAAACCAGCTCATGTGATTTTTGTCTTTGGGCCACATCTATGATTTCAACCATCAGGTGATTATCGTTGATTATTGCGTTTTTCTTTTTTGTTTTTGTTTTTGTTTTTTGTTTTTTTTTGCCTTAAGAATTGGGCTGTGTTTACGTGCTAATGTCCTTCATTAGAGGTATTTGTTCATTAGTAACACAGAAGAAATCTCTGGCCCAAACTGGTCTTATTAGTGTTTTGGATTTTTTGTATTTCCGTTTCGTTAAATTGCTTTTTTTTTTTTTTCTTTTTGAATTTGATACCGTACATTGGAACATTTTATATCCTGATTTTTAGATCTCTTGGAGACTCCGCATCTGATTTTAGCAGCAACAATAATTTCCTTATTGGAAAAAGTGATGGAAATATTGGATCTTAAGGCCCATCCTAACAGAAGGGATCAGTTATAAACGTTAAACTGTTGGAACTGCACTTTTGCTCGCCTTCAGAGTTGTTCCGTGTTTTTCGAGGGTTTGGACCCTGCAGCGGGCCGTGGAGAGTATTTGGACCGTGAGACCACCAGGAATTGGTTGGGGCCGAGAAACTGCAGTGACTTCAGCAACAGTAGCAGCATTCACTTTCATGCCTTAATAGGTAACACTCACATGTTTGTTATCATTGCTTGAACTGAACAAAAAAAACAAAACCCTTTTCCCTGAGTTGACGGTGAATTGCTCTTTTCAGAATTGTAGTAATAACAGTTCACTCACACCCATAGTACTCACAGATCTTTTGTGGGCTGGTTTTGTTGGGCGTCCACACTGGTTTACAGTTTAAAACTATTGGTTTCCAGTAAGATGCTGCCTCAGGTCACAGCTGGGACAATGGAGGATGTGACAGTTCTAGTGCATGTGCCACAGAAGGGTTAACTGTCTTACATTTTGCAATGTATTGGTAACTAACGGCTGCCACAAGTGAGCCATACATTACTACTGTGAGGTTTTTAGTCAGAGCTACTGGTTTCCAGTAAAGACCTGCACCCAGTGGCTTCACAGCAGAGGAAGTGGCGGTGGCAGAGTCTGAAACTGTTCAGAAAAAGGAGAGAAAAAAAAAAGGGTTTTCAAGTGTCAATTGCTTTATCTTTTCATGCAAAATGATTCTTGCCTCGCATGCATTTACATATCTGCTTTTTATATTTAATTGAGCTGATGCTACAGCAACTTCCTGTGAGCGCACACAGTGAGAGAAAGGTCAAAGCCACAGCACACTGCAGTGAACGGAGCAAATATACCTGTTTCATGCATCTTACAAGCACTGCACCATGTGATCATGCAACACTCATAACGTGCCCTTAAAAGCAGAACTGATATTGATATTTCCATGTCACAGAGGTTAACAACAAAGAATCTGATATGAATTTTTTTTAGTAAATCACTGAGGCTTAAAAGTAGGGGAAAAAAACCATCCTGATCCTCTCCTTTTTTCTTCTTTTTTCTTCTTTTTTTTGATTCTCTACAATATTTAGTGCAGCGCATTTTACTGAATGTGACTGGATGTGGGGCCAGTTTCATCGCCCTGTGTTACACACAGGCTTATATCGCCACTTAGTGGAAAGGTACGGGCATGAGATTTAGTGTAAGGATATATGTCTGCACAATGCAGTTAGCTGCTACAACAAAGTTGTCACTCTTTTTCATTTAAAAACAAAACAAAACAAAGCAGGTTAAATATCATTTATATTTAAATTAGGTTTATATAGCAGGATTTCCAACATGCTGTTAAAAGGCTAAAAAGGAAATACATACAAGTACAAATAAATTGGTAACTGTGAACAGCAATGCTACCAGTGAAGGCTGAGGGTTCCCTGCCTTGCTCAATGGCACTGCACAAACAGTAGCCGGAGGTGGGTGGAACCTCTTGGTCGATGCAATCGATTAGCTGATTGGCTGAAAAATGAATCTGCAGCTATTTTCAGAATCGGTCCTCGTTATTCCTAGTTCTTTTTATTAAGCAAAAAATGCTGTAAATTCCCTAGTTCCAGCTTCTTCATTTGTTTGAGTTTGCTTCTTTTTTGTCTTAAATGATGGTAAAGTTTGTTTTTTGACAAATTAATCAATGACGAAAATAATCATTTGCAAGCCTATTCTCCCCTCCCCAGGTTTCCATTCAGCCTAAAGGGCCACTCTGCCTCCACCTGCTGTTGGAGTTTGAGAGCTGCTGAAATTTAAACTTTCTTTTAACCCTTAAATGACTTATCTTAAAAAAAAAAACAAAAACAAAACGAACACTTTATTAATGTTTCACATACCTTATTTTAAATGTCAAATTTACAAGCATCTGCTTATTTATTAGTTCATTTATTTATTGGGGATAATGGCGATAAATGTTGCCTTATAAGGAGAAGCAGTGCAACAGATAGAATACACATCTAGCTGAAGTTAATTTACAGCTTTATTTACCTAGCTTGGCTTTTAAATTCAGGTTAAATCAGCTAAACAAATAAGTGGATAAAACAGACAGGGAAGCTACATGTGTCTACACATGTGTCCATGCGTGCATGTATTATACATCACTTTGCATAATGGGCGCGGTTGTGTGTGTGCATGTGGGTATATGTGTATACAGTATATAAGCATAAATGCAATTTTTTGAATAATATATTAAAGAACAAACCCTGCTTTGTAACTTTGCACACTGTGGGTCCAAAAAGGTGTTGTTGCGGTCCATTTTTTGGTAACTGCTCATTATCTGGAGGGTCTTATTTATTCTGGAAATCTCAGTGACTTCTAAGTTCAAAGTAGAATGAGTATTTCACGGGGGTTGGGGGGGGGGGGTGTTGTCTGTACTGTGGGATGTGCTCGGTGCCAGCAGAAGGCGGTGTTTTCCAAATCATCCCCATTAGAATTGAGGCTCGGAGTGTTTGTGCCCTCCAGCAATCGGCAGCATCAGTGGAGTCTTTCAACCTCTGTCATTTGCAGAGAGAGGGAAACGGAGTATTTGAAACCCCGCCCCGTTGGGAATGAGAGTTATTGATTGGTTGGCGGGTGTCGGCTGGTGGTATTGATTGGCATACTTAGGGGCAACAATGGAGGAGAGTAGTGAGAAGCAGTCAGGTTTTGGTTCACACAGTAGATCAGCGCAATGAAGGCAGACAGCTGTGGCAATGCATTAAGCTAATTCTGTGTTCGTGTGTGTGTGTGTGTGTGTGTGTGTGTGTGTGTGTGTGTGTGTGTCTGTGTGTGTCTGTGTGTGTCTGTGTGTGTCTGTGTGTGTCTGTGTGTGTGTACGTATAGCTCCCCATATTGATTATTGATTGAGCTGCAGTTGAAGTTTTCCAGTATCACTGGGACAGAGGAGCAGCTGTACCTGTTCAGGCCTGTACTAAGGCTCGTAATGTACATCACTTAAAGGAACTTTCCACCCAAATTCTTATCTTGGCCTTCAAAAGCTCATAGCTTACTCCTGTGAGTAATTCAGTCGCTGCTGGTAGTGTAAAATAGCAAAGTACATGTAGTTGAGTGACTTTTCGGTACTTTACTCAAGTATTTCCGTTTTCTGCTTTATAGATCGGCCCCACTACATTTCAGAGGAAAATGTTGTAATTTTTTTACCATTACTTTTATATGACAGCTGAAGTACCTAAAACAAAGGATAATAATCTCATAACACACAACACATTGTTGAGGATTAAACCAGTGGGTCCCAACTGCTTTGGCTTGTACCCTTAAAAAACAAAGCAAAAAACAAAACATAAAAAAAAAAAAAAACATAAATTGTACTTTGGGCCCTTAATCAACCTTAAGGTTACTATGGTGTTGGACATTCCCCTGTAAACCTCTCAAATAGTTTCAGTTAAATAACTGTTTGAGACTCAAAGAGGTAAAAGTACGCAGTTATTCACTTAGAACAGCAAACAGAAGAGTATTAGAAAAAAGAAAATAAGAGCATTAGAATTTTTTTTTCTTCTTTCCTGCACCATTAATCATTTCATGACCCCCCAAGATTTTTCTGGTGAACCTTTAGAGGGGCCAAACTCCAAGGTTGAGAACTAAACTAACTCTTGACTAAACTTTATATAAAGTAGTTTTTTTTTCTTCTCCAGAAGAAGTACCTTTACTTCTGATACTTAAAGTATATTTGGCCGATGATATGAATGTCTGTTTAAGTAGGTGTTTCAGTCACAGTTGTGTATTTCCACATTGTGCTATCGATAGTTTTACTTAAACAAAAGATGTGAGTATGTCCTCCACCACTGATGATGATGCTATATAGGAACCACCAAGACAACAAATTTCATGACAATTAACTCAATAGCTTTTCAGAGACGCCACTAAAAAGCCACAAACGTCAACCTCAGTGTCGCACTGGAGGAAAAGTCGGGAGATTTCTTTAACAATCCATTTAGATATTTCCATCAATCCAACAATTGTTGAGCTTCCATTGTTGTTCGCACAACTTCTCCAGTTTTCTGTGACTCTAAACTCATCACTCTGACAGTCCCTTGGGGTTTTTCAGGGGCCCCTCTTTGCCTGTTCGAAGATCCAGCCTCTGGAGACCCCCATTGGAATCAATTGTAACTGACATGAATTCAGACAGACCACAGCTGCTCTCGTCCTTCAAAGACAAATATGTTAACTTTTCACAACCGCCTTTTAGGCCCTACAAATGTTGAGTATTCAATACTATTCAATATGCATTTGGGGGGAAGGGTTGCTTCAAAGACACAGATTTTTGTTATAATGCTCCATAGAGCCCTCAAATCCCAATGTTTCCTTCACTTTTGAGGAGGATGTAGGGATTTCGGGTCACAGCCGGACGCCACGTACAGCATCATCAGCCAGTGTATGTTTAAATTTTACACATTGTTCAGATTTGAGGTTTTTGTTCTTAACTTTGCTCCGGCTCACGGTCAGAATAATTTTCTTCCAGCTGTTGGAAAGATGCAGTGAATTAAGTCAGAGATCAATAATACTATTTCACATCGCTGCCTGCTGCACTTGTGATAGTTTCTCTGCACTTAGTTGTCTTTCAAAGTTAGTAGTTTGAAATAACTTCTGCTTAAGAATGAATTATCCCCAGTCAGAAAAATGAGGGTTTATGCAAAGCGCAGCTTCAATTTCCATTGGACTACCCACACCACCGGTGGGCAGAAGAGCCTGCGTTTGGTTTTCCTTTTGGTTTGACTGGGCTGCGATTGGCTGCTGACGCTGCCTGATTCAAGTGAAAGTTTTATTTTTTAGAGAGCAAAATGTGAAAGTGAGACACAGAGTGACCTGGAAACTTTTGGCTTTCATTTGTTTCCAATCAGAAAGAGGAAATCAGACACCTCCTCCAGCACTGTCTCGCTATTTAATACGAATGTGAACCGAGAGTGTGCAGGCTTTTCATGCTGTATGACTTCTAGCTGGAGTAGATGGCAACGAGATGCTGAAGAAAATTCATCAAAATCATAGTCGCGAAACGAAGCACAATGTACTGTGGTATAACACCACCAAAGCAAAAGTAATAGATTCTCATATTTGAGAACTTGAGCCTGGGATATGTTTGACTTTTTTGCCTGAAAGAATGACCTTAACGTCTACTTGATTATAAAAATAGTTGCCGTCCGCCTCCATATCTGGCTGATTCTCAGTTTAATGTGGTGAGTAATTGGCACCGATGCCGATCCAGTATATCAGATTTAGTTCACTAGACTTTCAGCGGAGGCCGAGTCACCACTGGACCCACAGCGGAGACAAAGATGTCCCACCTGCAGCATCCAGCCTGGTGGTCTCAGACAGGCATTAATCATGGTGGAAACAGACACTTCGTCTCTCTTTCTGTCACACACACACACACACACACACACACACACACACACACACACACTCTCTCACACACTCTCACACACTCTCACACTCTGACACACTCACACTCGGCCCACTGGACCACACAAGCACCTCTGGGAACACACACAAAAACCTCCCACGCTGATATACAGACTCATAAGATGCAGACTTTGGTAATTCCACATATGCTCCCACGCATACCCAGGGTAATCCACTTTTTTTTTTTTTTCTGAGGGAGAAGTGCCTCAGATGGCTAATCAGAAGCACAATAGCGCCTCAGTGTACCACCTGGAAACTAATGGTGTTTAGATGCACGAGGGGGGTGAGTCAGATCCTCTGCTCCCTCTGACTCAGGGCCCCCAGGCACAGACTGGACATTCCCAGGCTGGATGGAGGAGGAGGAGGAGGAAGAGGAGAGGGCTGTGTTTTGCTGGGAGACGGAGGGAATGTGAAAAGACAGAAGAGGGAGGCGAAGCAGGGAGATAATTTTGCAGACGCAGACAAAATAAGATAAACACTAAAATGTATACTTGGGGTAATGATAAATTCCTGTCATGACTGTCTGTCATGTTGGAGGTCATAGCTGGTTTGTGCTGCTAAATGAATATCCTGCCGATTGAAAAAAATCATTACATCAATGTAACTGAGGGACCCCAGCCATCTTTTGATGATGTGGTTTTCCCGTGTTTGGCGTCCCTGTGATTTTAGAGAGTTCCGCTTTACTCGTTGCTCATTTCTTGCAGTTTTCAGCCGGGCAGCAAGCGTTCAGCCTTAGCGTCTCCCTGTTTTAGCATATTTTTGCTTCGTCAAACGCGCTTACGAAAATATGATGTTAGATTTCTGCCAAAGCGAAGACGTGCAGCCCGCTCACATTTTTCTGTGACTCACTGTGTAGGTGACTCTGTGACCTCAATTTACAGTAGCTCCCTTCTTGACTGCAAGTGCACTCGCAGAAACTAATATTATTTTCTTTGAACACAGAAAGCAGCCAAGTATTCTCAGAAATGCACTCATCTGCAGATATTAAGGCGACAATTTTACAAAATGGAAGTAATCTGGGGTTTTGTCATCCAGCATCAAGATTTATTTTTTTTTTTCCGATGCTAGTGGTTGCATGTCAAGGGGGAACTTTTCAGAATTCATGCAACTTATGCCAAACAAGCCACAGCAAATTGTTGGGCCTCTAACTGCAGGGCAGCTGTACTGCATTGGGCAATGAACGCACATGATGGGTAAATATATTGAGAGAGAGAAGAGAGAGAGAAATATGCAGCAAATTGGTGTGTGGGTTGCTGGTCCATTCCCACTTGTTGTGAAATCTGAGTCCTCCTGCCCAGCAGTGTTTCCATGGTAAGACATCATCAGATAAATTGTTCCACTTAACGTCACCACAGCAGCGACAGCAGCAACCAGTAATGGCAAATTCATAGTTTAGATGACAGAGGTGCAAGTGTGGGGTTTTTTTTAAGTTGTTTTTTTTTTTTTTAAGGGGATGGAAAGGACTGGCAGAGACACGGACTGACGGAAAAATTCTCAGCCTAATGCAATAAAGTGTCTCTTTCGTCTGCAGTAAAATATAATCTCAACATACCGTGGCTTTTAGAAGCCAACGACCAGACACAAGTCGAGTGAAGCCTGGTATTTCTTCAACAAAAGAGTGGGGAAGAGTTGAATTTGAAGCTAAAATTAAAGCTAGCCAACTATTTGAATTGAGCCTTGGCTCTTACTTGACCCGACAAGCGTTGCGTTAACACTACCATGCGGTGACACTCACCCCCGGTGTGTCATTAAGGTAGCTTTAGCATTGCGGGAAGATGTATGTATTCATTATGTTCCCTCCTGCTTTATTTTAGCTAATCTGGGCAAAACATGGACCCATTACTGTAAAAAGGAAAATGATATTTATCTGATATTTTTATCTGAATGTGAATAATGGTAATAATGATAATAGTAATCTAACTATTTGGATACCGCTTTTCAAATGCCAAGCTGCAAAGTGTTTTTACAAGGCAGTAGCTAGATTTAAAAAAAAATAAATAAAAATGGTCGTAGCAAAAGCCAAACAAGATAAAGTTTAAAGTTAATCAGGGTTAATTAATTTAGGTGTTAAGAGGGCAAACGATTCCTTGAAATCATATTCTTTTTTAGATATTAATAGTCAAATGACACAAAATGTGAAAGAGCCGCTTATGCTGGAAATCCCACTGAGAACCAACACCTCACTATGGGTTTTAGATATTTTCTGTTTGACTAATTAATAGTCAATAGCTCAGGCAGCCTCTTCTTCATCTATGTTCTTTTCTCTTGTTTTTTTATCGGTTGCTGAAAGTTGCGGTTTTGAACTATGATTTCAGAAGATACAATCAGAGGTACGGTTTTCAAGGGCTGCAGGTTTGGCTATCCCTGCTGAACGGCCGATTAACGGTCATGAGCACCCAGAAATAATGCACCAACAGTAATGCAGCCAGAAGGAGGGGTCGCCGCAGACAGATGCTGACGGACAACGAACCAGCATTAAATAACGACTTAACAGGAAATATAATTTCATAGCATGTTAAAATTCAGTGCCTTGACAGACTCAGTGTGTCTATGTAGAGAATCTTCTGCACCTTTTTTGAATGGCTCACATTTATTTTGGACCATCATGGGACACTGGAACTGATCGTGAATGCCAGACATTTTTTTACATTTTTTTTTTAAATGTGTTTAACAGCTGTTTCAGTAAAAAGAAACCTGGCTTATTTAGTGATAGCTCTGAAGTATGTCATTTCCTTTAGTTGAAGAATTACTTTCCGAATAACAAAACAAAGCTATCAAGGTCAAATACGTGTGGAGCAGAATCTTGTTTGAAGAAGTTTGATCAGTATACTACCTAGTATTTCATAGGCACTAAAACCAGAGCAACGAATGTGGGGTTAAAGGTTTGATTCCCACACAGACACTAAAGATAGAGCCCTGTCCTATTCATTCTGATAATATGTGTAATGGTTCTCCTTGACTCATCCGAAGACCCAGTCTCCCACAATCCTCCCACAATGAGCTCTTTGCTGAGCCAGCGTTTCTAAAAACCTTACTTTCTCTCTTTTTCTCTATGCCTCTGCATGCCAGTCTGCATTGCTGCATGTGATTTTTAAATAAGCAGGCTGTAATGAACCTAAAAATAGACGTGTGCGACCTGACACAGACTCAGGCCTGAGGATCATACCGTTATAGACAACCTGATTGCTGGTTTTGGAAAATTCATACAGCAGAGCCCCCAGGTTAACTGATCCCATGATTTAAAGCCAGTCGTTCATTCAAATGAATGGAAAAGCGGTCTCAGACCTTTGGACCACACTTTATGTATCTGTGTTTGTGCGTGTCCTTATTCTTGTACACCATTCAGCCAAAACATTAAAATTGGTAATTGGTTTTAATGTTTTGACTGAATGGTGTATAAAAATCATATAAGTACTTTCTTCCATTACCGCCCTATAGGCTGTTTTATGATTATCTACTTTGTGGTAATTAATGTATATAAAATGTCACAATTCATCGCTTGAATATATCAATGCTGAATCAGGGAATACTGTAACTAGGTATTTACTGGATCCATGGCTGTTGCAGTAGCTTCATGGTTGTGTCAAGTAGCAGAGATGCTATTTTGAAAAATAAAAAAAAAGAGGAATCATTTTAAGTAACTTTCAGTAACTTCTAGATCAACCATGTATGTAATTTTAGGTATTTTTAGTGATGTTAGTGCCGTGGTTTCAGGGATGGGAAGGTCGGTTTGTCGCTTGGTTGGTCGGTCCCCTTTGGTCCAGACTGAAATATCTCAACCACTATTTGATGGTTTGCCATGAAATTTTATACGGGCATTCATGGTAGAAGATGAATCGCGCTGACCTTGATAATCCCCTGGCTTATCATCCAACTGACATTGTCATCGACCTCAGCTTGCACCTTGTGTGCAGGGCTAATCGGCAAATGTTGGCCTTATCACTCGGTGAACGTGGCGAACATTACACCTGTATCGTTGCACATCATCATGCTGGCATCGTCACTGGGATCACGCCAGCGTGCTGACGTTGCTATTCGGCACACAGTTCCGCCGTGCCCGACTCTTGGTCTTGGTCTTGTTTCTCTGTGTGTCATTTGCAAAACGAGGGCCCACCAGCCATGGTTCCAGTTTTGGTGGCTACTCCACTGACTGAGTTGTGGAAGGTGACACTTATCACCAAACTATACACTACATATATTATTCTATTGTTTTCAGTCGTTATTTACAGTATACTTCATTTTAAGGCTGCTAGAGCTTAATGGTGCAGGGGCTGTAGAGTAATAATGTAGGAAGGCAGAGTGGCTTCTGGCCGGATCATCTTTTACCAGAAACTGGCATGTATAGTTTGTAGTGCAGCAGTAACACTGCAGAGCTGTCATATCCTGTTCATTAGCAACACAAATGCACGACTAGAGCAGCATCTGGTGCAGTCATCTGTGTGTCTCCATTTCTGTCACTGCCAGTCTGACTACAGATAATTTGTACGAAACATCGTGTCCAATGCTGCACTTGTTCTATTGGTATATGAGGATTTGTGTGTGTGTGTGTGTGTGTGTGTTTGTGTGTGTGTTTGTGTGTGTGTGTGTTGTGAAAAGGCATGGGAACTGCAGAGGAGGATGTGTGTATTTATGAAGTTGGCTCAGAGTTCCCATGATTTCCTCTGGATGGAGTTGGACAAGGCGGGGACTCCATTTTGCATCACATTGACCCCTGAGGGGGGACTGATGCGTACGGTGAAGGCAGACGAACCCGGGATTCACACTCTTTGATATTGTGGATGATTTCAGGTCGGTTGCCTCTGCGCAGTGCTAAAACTTGTCCCGAAACATTGCGCACTGTATCGGAGGGCAAGGCTGTGAGGCTGCATCTGACTGTACAAGAGCCTTGAATATCACAGATGAATACAAACAACAGGGGGATACGTTCTCTGGATGATGCAGAAATTTTGTTTTCACTTTATCTGTCTCATTACGGTTGTATCAATATGTATAACCCCTGCCAAAATGACGAAGTCCTAAATGTCACGCCAAGTGCTGGTCGGGCTGAGGGCAGAGATGCTTCAAGTGCTCTGATTTAGGAAAAAAAAAAGCCAACTAGACGAAGCAAATGACAGAAAATGAAACAGTTTCCAGTCGAACCCAAGTGGATTGAAAGAATTTACAGCCCTCAGTGGCCTGAATGTAGTCGGGCCAGGCTCAGTCCGGTTCACAGTAAGAACTGAAGATATATTCATCTGTGGTGATTCATAGGTCAACGGACTTGAACTATGTGCCACAAGCTGCACTTTCACAATCAGCTTCATTTCCGGTTTTGATCTCTGAGCTCCACTGACCGAGCACCGCTCTTCATCCCGTGTGACTTTGACACCATTGAGGTGCTGTGGTTCCGCTGGGGATTTTTTTTTTTTTTTTTTTCCTCTTTAACGCTGTTTCAGGGTTGCAGAAGTGATTTTTGGAAGGAAAGCGTACCTGGCGTCTCAAACCTACGCACCTGAGACAAACCTCCTGAATCCCAGAACTCAAAGCTCAGATGTGTCTCACACTACCCAGATATATAGTAACAAGGCCTTGTTTGCTAAGGCACTTTTAGAGGACTAGTTAAAACATTTTTTTTTTCTTTTTTTTTTAAATATGCTTGTTTGCTTTCTTTTCTCAAAGTCAGATGAGAGAACTGATAATAACCTCATGTTTGTGCAAGAAAGAATGATGTAAACTTATATTAGCATAAAGATTTATGAGAATTCTTTAAATAATATGCCTATGACATGTGGGTTTAACAGCTCTGTATATGGTGGAACTTTCTTTTTAGCAAATAACAACTGGGCAAAGTTATTCTATGCATCACCCTTAGGTCTTGTTGTCACAGTGAATCTAGAAGGGACCTTTTATAGAAAAGAAAAGACAAACTGAAACTTCTGTATCATGCGACCTGGACAAGCCAGAGAAGCCGCTTTGTCAAGAAATGGTTCCACTGCACAACCACCCCAAAAAACACCACTTATCAGTTTTACATTCCTGATTTAGTAACAAGAGATGAAACAACAAGATACAACCTGTTAATTAGTGAGCTTTAGAGTTGCTTGAAGATTTTTTTTTTCCCCCTGAGCTAGTGCCAGCTGTTTCCCCCCTACTTCCAGTCTTTATGCAAAGCTATGCTAAGCATATCCTGATTTCGTCTTCTTACTTAAACCAGCTATATAATCAAATAAAAATGTGAAAACAAAGTGACAATGAGAGAGGGATCATGAACCCATGGACAATATCAACCAGATCTACAGATTCCCTGGACTTCCTGGAGTTTTCATAGTGAGTTTCACCTCTTTGTTTAGCTGCGATTTGGGTTATTCTCAACAACCCCATCAGCGTCGTTGCAGTCGTTTAGAGGAAGGGCTCAAAGGACCAAAGAGGATGCCGACGCAGTTAGAGACTCACTGGTGAACAAAGTGAAGAATTTTGCATCTTAACAGCCAGATATCTCCCTTAGGAGTTGGTTGAGACCAAAAACAGAGCTTAAAAAAGGAGTCAGTGTCGGCCAGAAACACGACTCGAAAAGACTTATGATGTTGCTCTGTGACTGCTGGATATGTAAATCAGTTTGCTAAAAAAAAGATAAATCCAATAAATCACCATATCAATGTTATGTTCACAACTTGTTTCCGCTTCCCCCAAGTGGCCAAAAAATTATTTACTGCCGGTTTTGAGTGACCCTGACTATTAAGGACAACTATAGCTACAAGTTACAATTACAGGGTAATGGTAAGTGGTCTAATAGTAGGATAAGTAGAAAAGGGTTCCAAAGTTAGGGACCTTACTCAGTGATGTGAGTTATGCAGCAGTATCTATTTAAAATGTAGCTCCAGTACCAGCTACTGGTTACACCCATACAGAATCAAGCAAATGTGTGTTTCCTCACTTCAACACAAAGATGTGGGTTTGGCCAATGAGCATTTTTCCCAAAAATGTCAAACCACTCCTTTTTCTCAGGCAGCGTGTGGCATGGATGTGAAGCAGGGGATCAGTAGTGCCTCCCTGGGTGGATAAAAGTAAAGAGACTGTACCTCTGGGAATTCTGGGAAAAGAGAAGAGCTGTTTATCTCTGAATCTAGCAGCGCAGATTGCTGCTTTTTCTCATGACACACACACACACACACACAGAGTGAGGTCAGATCATGGGTCGACTTCTCAGGCTTCCTCTTATTACATGCGCGCACGCACACACACACACACACACACACACACACACTCCTATATGTGCTCAGTGGTTTGAGCAATTTAAAGCAGAAAGGGGAAGAAAGATTTTGCATCTCTTGTTTTTTGCATGTGTGCGTCTGTGTGCGTGTGCGCATGTGTGTGTGCGAGTGCACATGCGTGTGCGTGTGCGTGTGCGTGTGCGTGTGCGTGTGCGTGTGCGTGTGCATGTGCTCGAGCTTGCCTCAGATGTTGGCCTTAGTCACTACTAGTCATTAGTAGAGAAGTCTTACACCGTTGGAGGAAGTGGTGATTGCCGATGACTCAGCCAACCCATGCATTTCATTCTTTCTCTCTCTCTAGTCTCTCTCTCTCTCTCTCTCTCTCTCTCTCTCAGCACTCTCCTCCCCCTGTCATCTACCTCTCTTTCTACATTCTATTCATTCCTCTTTTCTGCTCTGGTTCTTTATTTTCTTTCCTCTCATCCACTCACTCTCGACCCCCTTCTTTTCTCCCCTCCCCTGATTCAACTTGACCTCTGGAGGTATCCATGTGTATTTGTGTGTGTGTGTGTGTGTGTGTGTGTGTGTGTGTGTGTGTGTGTCTGTGTGTCTGTGTGTCTGTGTGTCTGTGTGTGTCTGTGCGTGTGTTTGTATGTGTGTGTTTGTGTGAGTAGGACTCTCAGCAATGTGTGTGGGAAGATAACTGGCTTCCTTCAGAATGATTAAAACATTCCTTCTCTCTTCTTTTTCCTCTCTCCTCTTTCTCTCTCTGACCTTCTTAGTTTTCAGTGAAGACTTTCTGATGAAGAGGAGGATGAAGACTGACAAACTGGTGAGTGAAAGCAAGCTGGACATCAGTTTCTTTTTTTCTTTTTTTTTCAACATTGGCTGGTATTTGAAAAGCTAAGAAGGAATGCAGGAGACTCTTTGAATGTATGGGCTGGTCGAGGATAATGGCTTCGTCATTTTAGATCAGTGTTTCCGCTTTAAGAAGTTTGCTAAACCAATTTTTTTTTTTTAAAATCCACATTTTATGTTGTTAATTTGTAAGATTTGAGAAAAAACAGGGCTAAAGAGCAGATAGGAATCAGGAACTTGATGGAAAATATTAGAAATGTTTCCAGAAGGACTGTGTGTGACTGCGTGAGGGGCTGAATGTCTATTCGATGCCACTATGAGTTAATTTTATTTCTCTGAAGTCTTCCAAAAGCAGTTAATACATCCCCTTTTTTGTAAACAGAGCATAGCGCGTGATTTTCCTGGATCAATAAGTAGCACAGCATGCAAAACACAGTTTCACCATTTGCAGCGTTTGGTCTATAATAGGAAATGTAATGTACAGTATGATATTCATGGGGCGGATGAATAGCACTGAAGATGAATGTTTTCAGCTTGTTGGCTGTGGGTAAGATCGTGGCATGTATCTGCTATATTTGGCTCTTGGCACGTAACCCGTTCTCCAAACTTAGTCATGTTCAAACAGTGTGACACACTGAACACACTCTGAAGGGCTGAAGTGAAAGTGATGGTGTTGTACCTCCCGGCGATAATTCAGCAGCTTTCTTCCCGTGGAACAAGTAACAAGTTGATCAAAGAGCTCCAATCCTGGAGCACTTCGGTCGAAAATCAATCTTTGTATACAAATGAGTCTCTCGGTGACATTAGTGGGGGCTTCACAATGTATTGATGCACATTTTATACGATTTGTAAGTGATGCGATATCTCCCTTTACATATGGGGGAGACTATCACATACACAGATACTGCATTGTACTCCAGACATTTTGAATGAACAGAGAGGTTTTTGTTGAGTGGGATAGTGAGAATTTATGACAGTAATTCTGCACAGACCGCATGCTCTTGCATAGTATTATAATTAATGTGTAGTTTTATAATAAAGGCACGTTACATATCGCTTCGTAGGTCCAGTACCCTTGCATTCACAAATGTTAGACACCGCAATTCACTTCACATCATTTAGTTTCTTTCCAAACTCGTGATGTCTGGCTATGTGAGCGACGGCTTAGCATCAACCTCAGGCACCCTCTGGCAGCCATATTGGGGATCTGTGTGCACTAGCTGCAAACATCTGATTGTATCTGATCATGCGACTCTGCTATCTCAGCAAGCACGATAGCGATCTATGTGGGTGACGATGTAGTGAAAATATCTGTCTGCTAATCATTTCACTGCTGCATCGGTTTTTACTTTGCCTGACTATCAGCGAGCTAGCCCCCTCAGGAAACCATCACTTCCATGGTTGCATTTAGAGAACTGTGTTAACAAGATGGCACCCCATTCATTTACAGTGAAAGCTGTGCAATGGGTGCATAAACTGAAGACGTCCTTTTGACATAATTGCTCAATACCGTGATGACTGAAAGAGTGCTTTCAGATTGTCTCCAACGCCCAGAGAAATGTATTTATTGGTTCACAGCCGTTTTCTTAGTATTGGTCGTGTTAGGGGAAAAGGATTTTTTTGGCCCATGGGGGGGTCATGTGACTTGTGAGCCACCAAGATAAAATTGCCTTGGGGGGGTATTAAAAATCCTGGGGGACTGATCACACTAGTGAACTTATCTAGTAGAAACTAGCCTCCTTGCTTGCTAACAGTTGCATCTTAAAACATTTGTCACTTCGCTAATTTTGCCTACTGGGTAAACAGCTAGCTCAGTATTGAGGCATGCTCAGACAAAATGCAAGGCATAATTTTCACCTTGTGTTATTCAGTTTCACATCACATGGTTGCATTTCAAATTTTCGCCGGGGGAAATCGGGTCAGTCGTGTCTGTTCATATCTTTCCATTGAATTTGTATGCGACAGCGACATGTCTAAAACTAGCCATTGTCTGCACGACCCATTAAACTATAATTTCCTGGTAAGTTTCTAGAAAATATTAGTAGTAAAATTATTTAATTGCTGGATCCATTAACCTATTTCTTGGTAGGATTTAAAAAAAAAAAAAAAAAATTCTATCCTAATTGGTTTGAAAGGCATCCAAAATTAAAAATCAAAATATGCAGTGAAAAATATACTTGTTTTTTTTGATTAATTTATTCGTTAGGGACTGTGTACAAAAAAAAAACCCGTTCTTCTCGTACAAAGAAAGAAAATGGTTTGTACCAGATTCAGCTACTGGCTGCTTTCGTTTTGCAGTCTTTTCTGGGTTGGTCTACAAAAACACACCGTCACCACCGCCACCACGATCACCATCGTCACCCCCGTCAGAGCGGTTTGCTCACTGCTCAAAAACTAGAAACCGCCTCTTACTGTCATAGGTGTATCCGTGTCTGTATTTAAACAGAGGATTTGCTAAATCTTTTGACCTACGCTACAACAGCGGGCGGGGGTTACCCTGCAAGGGAAGCAGCGTCATCAAATACAAATAATCACTATAAGTCAAAATACTAATACTGTGAACCAATAACTAAAAGAATTAACCATTTTTGTAAGAGTAAACTGACCAAAAATCAGGTCCAGTGGTTGCAGCAAGACTTCAGCCTGTTGATGCAGTGCATATGCTCCTTTTCAAGGCTTGAGTTTGAAAAAAAACATTAAAGTAATGCGAACGGTCTGTGTAAAAGGAGAAAAAGTGATACGAGACAATCCCGTACAACTCGATGCCTGTGAGTCGTGGCCTGCTTTGTGTTTACGAGTGCTGTTCTGTCCAGCGTTGGACATCTGCGTTTGCCTGTGATCATCCACAGATGAAGAACCGGTTTGAAATTTCTATTCCATTATGCCTGTAAATCCCATTTCACCTGCTTGCCATCAGATTCCTGTCCAGTAATTTGACGGTCATTTCTACACCGGGCTGTCATCATAAATGTTGACCTTGGCCCTCATAAATGTCGCTCTAAACCAGTGACATCGAACGGTGGCCACGACAGGTGGTCTCAAGTTGGTCATCTGAACTTACACACACACACACACACACACACACACACTTAGTTCTATAATTGGTATCCGTTTTCATATAATTGTCAGAAGAGGCTTCATTTATATACACACACACTCTCTCACAAAACACACTGACACCCACCTATGCCAGCACCGTTCCGTCAAGCCCCCCCCCCCCCAAAAAAAATAAATTTACGGTAAATGATTGTTATTGTCATCTGTGGGCCGGGATGAAGTGATGCAGTAAGTTTTGGTATCATGTCCGTAGCCGTGCATCTCCACCGCCGAGAGAGACCGAGAGCAGTGCAGCGTGGGTAGGCGTGGGAGGGCTGCGACAGAGATGACTCAGCTCTCTCTTGCCGGGTAGAGAGGCACCAAGCACTCTCCCACCTCCATACATTATAAAGTATACTGTATCTAATTTAACTGTCATTCATTCCTCATCCTCGGGTAAGAACTTACCAAACCGTACCCGGATAACATTTACATGCCGTTATTTGCCAGCATTATTTTGCCATGACATCTGCCGGAGCTCGCGGGAGAGTTAGCTGTGTGTAAATAGTGAATAGTGAATAACAGAATCAGACAGGGAAGGGAGAAATATCTGAAAGAGATTCTTGTATTCGAACCGGTTCTATAAAAATTATAATTGGGTTGCTATTAGCTTTGTTGGCTGGCAAGCAAGCAGAGCACGCGATGTAACTAGCCACTCCTAAAGCCGGCTTCTTCGGCAATCAGATAAAAAAAATTAAAAAGAAATGGGCCAAACACATCATTTGCCTCTTGATAGGTTGATTAGCTCACAAGATGAGATCATGTAAACACAGCAGAGTCAGCGGTCTAGTGTAAAACCCATCTGCTTCAACTTGTCTCCCAGAAATTGTGTTTATATACGGCTCATTTGTGACTTAAGATACATTTCGAAGGAAAAGTGTTTCGTCTTTTCAACTGGATTACGTCTTCAATTTAAAAAAAAAAAAAAAAAAAAGAGGAAATAACATATCTGGGGGGGAAAAAAAGATGTTGGTAAACATTTATCAGTAAAACGTTCATTAACAACATATTTGCTTTCCACCAAAATATCTGATCTCACAGCAGAATGTTCGCCCTCACTGGCCACAGCATTATTAAGATTTTTATGGTTACGTTTGAGGCGCTCTCAGCACTTGGCTCAGGTCTGGGAAAGATTGCGTTTAGATTTAATACAGAAAAACTTCACAGTGACTTCAGATACAACATCTTTATTGACATTTAACAGAACCCCCATTCCACTCCCTAACCTAACCAAAGTGCTTTTTTTGGCTAAACCAAACCACAGACCGGAGTCAGGATGTGAACTCCAGACCCTGGCGTGGATCCACCACAAATACCTTCCTGCAACTCCAGTGCAGTACATAATGTAATACTTCATTCATTTAGTTCGGTATTCAAATTGGCTAACCAAATGCACCTTTTTCCGGATTATGCCCCCCCTCCCCCAAAAAATGAATGATATGACATTAAGTCATTTATATTTTTATCCAAAGTGACGTATAAGTGAGGCAAGGGTTCAGGGTCTTGTCCAATGACACTTCAGCACAGGGACAGGGGGAGCCAAGGGATCGAACCACCAACCCAGCGATCAGTGGACCACCCGCTCGACCACCTGAGCCACAGCTGCCACTTCAGTACAAAACAAATACAGCTACAACTTACAAAAACTTGGCCGCCAGCCTACAAAGCAGAACCAGTAAGCGTGAGCACATTACACTGATTTTAGCTTCTCTGCCCTGGCTCCCGATTGCTTTTGGAATGATTTTGAATAAGCTTTTAATGGCTCACAAAGCACTAAAGGGCTTAATCCCAGTCTATATTGCAGAGCTTCTAAAACTGCATGTCCCTGCCAGTGCTTTAACGTCCTCCAGTAACCTGTTCAAGTGCATTTTAATATCCTAATTTAAATCTATAATCCTTCATTTTAATCTGATTTTAATTTTTTTTTTCTTTAACCAGACTTAAAACCTGTCATTTATTTGTATCAAATATCCCTATTGCCGTTTCATTAGGGTCTGTGTTTTATGGCGTCATTTTCCTCGTGCGTACAGCGGGACCTTGAGTTTTGACCACTGTATTAACGGCGCTATTCTAATAAAAAAAGAACCTGAAACTAGAAACTCAGAAAAATGTAGCGTCTGAACATAATCCAGCCAGTGATCACACTTGACAGCACAACGTAATTTAGAAAAACAATTTAGTAATATATAAACGTCATTTTAGCAAACAGGGTTGACTCTTCCTGTCTAATGAATCCAATTTGCAGTCTGTTATTCAACTTGCCGAAGCCTCTGTAGCTAAGGACTGATCTCTAAATATATAGAATTCAGTGGTTCTCACATTAATACCAAAGGCCAAACAAATTCTTTTGAATTATTCCCTATAAGATATTTAAAGCCTCCTATTTTAATGAATGAATGAGTATTTTTGTTTTTATTTTCTACCGCTGCATTCATCCCCCCGGTGCTCCAACACATGCATGTATCTTCCGTTGCCATCAGTGGTTACAGGGCACATTCAGATCATATGGTGTCGGTTTGTTTGATGTGTACATGCGTAGGTTCCATTCACTCTTTAATGACTTTGCCTCATTTAACTACCTGAACACTGAGCTCATCCTGTACTCGTCCCCCCAGAGCTGCTCTCTTTGTCCCTCACGTTCTCATGTCACTTAGTTGCTGTGGTTTTGGCCGCATGCTCCTCCTTGCTTTTGCTGTAGCAGCCGTCACTGTGTACGAACACTGACATTCACACATTACAGACGTTACATGTAGAATTGAATGAAACTGTCATTTTTCTTTAATTAAACTGTACTTTCCCCTCTTTCTTTTTTTTTTAAAATAATTCTGGGGGCCAGTTAGCTGATGGACTCCACCAGGACTCATTGGAGTCCTGACGTGACTTTTTAAAAAGGTGGGGAGGGGGTTGTGTTTTTGTATGCATGCGTAAGGGATGGGGGATGGAAGTGTGTTCGGGCACTTTCAAAATTTACCTTCCAAGAGTCCTGTCAAGCTAAATTTATTGCTGATGTGGCTGCTACTCTAGAAGCACATCATCATATTTACAGTAGCTTAATTAGCTTAAATTCCACCTATGGTAAATATTAAAACTTCTTGTTGATTCATGTTTATTGTCTGACTGATCAAATGACAGATCTGTCTTTTGGATTTTTTGATATTAAATGCTCTAAAGCCAGAAATGACTCAAGTTCGATGCCTCTCAAAAGAAATACAAAGGTTTTAAAGGGGTTTCAGTCGGCTGGGCCTAATATTTCACACACCAGATGCCCACTTCAGACGGATGCAGCAACATCACAAGCACATTTACAGCCATTTTTTTTTCTTCTCTTCTCCCCAGCTGGTTTGAGAGGAATATTAATTTTTGTATGTGAAGGTTTGGGCTCGGCAGATAACAGCAGCTACAGAAGAAGTGAGAATGTGCTGTGTCATCCAGAGAATTACAGCAGAAATCAGAGAGCAGAAAATGACTTCGCACCACGTCTCCCTCAGGATATACAGCAATCGCAGCCCGTTCTTTCAATCCGAATCCGATCGATACACTGTATTTTACATTCTTATGATGAGATTCCAACGGCAATGTCACATAAAGATGAACGCATTTATAAGTAATGGCGCAATTTAAAATGCATTCGCCTCAAGGGAATGCATTTAAATTAGTTTGCATCCTTTTGATCAATATTACATTTACATGGTAGACTGACTAAACACACTCACCACAGAGTCCATTTAGTAGCTGTTCTGGAACTTTCGATTTTATTATACAATTTTCCTCCCCAGATGGGCCTTGTCCAGCTGTGAGATGTTCAAAATTATTACTTTTTCTGATTTATTTATTTTTTATTATCATTATTATTATGGACAAAATCCATTTAGTAGCTGATCTGGAGTGGGAGGCCACAGTATATACATGTTTAATTCTATGGAAGAGATACAATGTGTCTGTATGGGGGTTTTTCTTCCTTCACAACTGCTTCGAGGGTCAAGAATGAAATTTCTTTGTCTATGTTTATAGGACTTTTACTAATAAAGCTGAGCAGATTTTACTCCTATAAATTTTGCCTCTTTTTTAATAAAACCCAGAGCGTAAAGTCTCTTAGGTTCACTTTTCCTATCACTGACTTAGACATCTGGCCTATCAGCCTCATGAAAAAAAAAAAAACAAAAACCAAAATCCTAATGCTTTTATTGATGCTCTTTTTTGTGCTGTAGTGCGAAATCTGCCAGTGTTAAGCATCTGAAAAGGCCTGAAATGACGTGAGACCGGTTTTGGCCGAACTTCACTAGAACTGAGCCCAGTCGAGCGTATATTTCTGTCCTGCGAGCGCTTTTACTGTAAACGTTGAGCACGAAAACACACGAAAAGAAGCCGCAGTCAAATGAACAAGAAAAACAACCAAAGTTAGAACAGCGGAGCGGGGCCGGTATCGCTTTTTACGTGTGCGCACGTACGCATAGCCTCAGTACCGGTCTGAATAAAGCTGGTATTGGTTTGCCTGTATGTGAAACCGTGACACTGTCCTTAAGATGCCTTCTCACTGTTTACATTCATGAGTCAGTAATGTATAGTTTCTCCAACGTGGAGTTTTAATGGGATTGAACTATAGTGATTAGATGTGAGCTCCCTTTGTTTCAATACTTGGGAATCACAAAAGAAAAGATTCATGGAGATGATTTTTGCAGGGATGTAGCGACGTTGAATTGCGTGCGTGTGTTTGTGTGCATGTGCGTGTATGTGTGTGCGTGTGTATGAGTGTGTGTGTGTTTGTGTGCGTGTGCATGCGTGCGTGCGTGTGTGTGTGTGTGTGTGTTTGTGTGCATGTGCATGTGTGTGTGTATGAGTGTGCGTGTGTATGAGTGTGTGTGTGTGTGTGTGTGTGGGGGCGGGGGTGGGGGGGGGGTCTCCTCCCCAGCCAGGCGCTCGAATGCGATGGATGTGTGTGTGTGTGTGTGTGGGGGGGGGGGGGGGTTCTCGCGGGCACCCTCTCGTGAGTCAGATGCCAGGGCTCGAGATCGATAAGTGTCAGGGCTGAATATCTTCTCGGAGGCTCGAGAAACGGCGGCGGGTCACCACCTCGAGGGCGTGATTGTGTGTGTCTGTGTGTGTGTGTGTCTGTGTGTGTGTGTCTGTGTCTGTTTGTGTGTGTGTGTGTGTGTGTCTGTGTGTGTGTGCGCGTGCGCGCGCGCTCCGTTGCGCCTTTTACTCATCACGATTTACGCTCCCCGAGATACAGTAAATGACTAAGAAGGCCGCAGGCATCACTCTGCTCATCACCGAGAGCTTGAGAGAAAAGTCACGAATGACAGAGAGGTTTTTCAGAAGCTCATATTACACGGTTGGCCGTCTCCTCTCTGTCGCCTCTCTCTTACCCTTTTAACTCCCCAGGTGTGAATGACTAACGTCTTCTTGCGAGAGACTTGATTTCCTGATTGTTCGTTGCGCGGAGGTTACGGGCGGTTTGAGTGATTCTGTTAAAATGAACCTGTCGTCAACAGCAAAACTGCCTGGAGCAGCATTTTTTTTTTTTTTTTTTAGCTTTTCTTCTTTGTGACAGGGACCACGTCAGTGCAGCCTGAGTCAGTGCAGCCTGAGTCAGTGCAGCCTGAGTCAGTGCAGCCTGAGTCAGTGCAGCTGCCGTCAGCCACACGCCATCACGCAGGGGGACTGTCAGCCTCTAGTGGCCTCTCTGCAGTATTTAGCATTTTCGCAGCAGCGAACAGTCATGTTTGCTTTGTTCATTGATTTGAAGTCGTCACAAGCTGAGGCCTTATGTTGTTTCACCTTTTCAATCATCTAGATAAAAACTGTTTGATTCCAAAGAGCAGAAGCACAAAGGCAAATGCATAGAAACATAACTTATACATAAAATAAATAGTAAACTAGATATATTTATGTATAGTATGATCATTACGGTGGTCAAATGAAGCTTTTTTTTTGCATTTTATAGACTAAAAAATATAAAAATACATTTTTATAGACAGAACAATAAATTGATTAATTAAGAAGATAAACTGCACAGAAATCAGCAGCAGAAACTAAGGGGTAGTGTAGTTAGTATAAAGTGCGCTGGGACCAAAACGGTCAGAAGGAGACACTGCGAAAGCTGCGAAAAAAAAAACCCCGTTTCAATACAGCTGTCGACTTCATGCGTCTTCAGGTAGCAGTGTGGGAAGCTCGAAGCGCACCTGTTGCACCTGTGGCCGCCAAACTGAAGCGTTTAAAGCAGGAGTTTTATAAAAAAAAAAAGAGGAAAAGTACAACCCCCGATCACTGCGTCAAGTAGTGTCATCAAATATGAGTATTAACCTCGCAGCGGTTTATAAAATTAGGGCATGAATCCAGTGGTCGTGTCGTGTAAGGTGTTTTTCTTAGTGAGAGTACTTGTGGCGCCAGTCTCTTTTTCTGAATAGCTTCTTTTCTTCTAAAACCCCCTCAGAATATGTATCTTTTTTCTTTTTTCCACGCAGATCTTGGTACCAAACAGCAGAAATAATAAGTTTACAGCCTCCAAAATCGTGCCCTACTCTGCCTCTCATTTCTAACCACACGGTTTCAGCTGCAGGTCGGGGTTACCTCGTCTAAATGTGAGATGACTGTCAGCGGCTCTTTCCACTCTTCCTCCTCTTGATCTTCAAAAACCGAGAGGCGTGATGCCAGGTTTTGAGGGGTAAGGCGTGCAGAAAAAAAAAAGAAAAAAACAAAACAAAACAGGGCCCATGGGAAAGTACAGCAAGTGTTTGATCTGGGAATTATTAGCAGAAACGAACCCGACAAATAAATTAATAACAATAATCCCCACCAGCGCTGATAGAAATACTGATGCATCAAAGTACAACAGGAAGCTGATTTCTGCAGGTAAACAGGTAGATAAATGACATTCAGGTGTCGATGGACACGGTGGGAGTACGTCCACACTATGTAGAGTAGGTGGAGGCGGGAGATAAGTACTCTCACCCCTTACTGACGTGAAAGCGCCAAAAGGGCACGACAGTCTAAAAATACTGCACGACGAGTAAAAGTTCTGCTTTCAGAAGCATGTTCAAGGGAAAGTGTGCTCGACAATACTGCGCATGAAGTATCAATTCGCAGGCAGCGTTTTGAAGCCGTAGCTGCTAAAACCAGCTCCAGCCCAGGCCAGAAACGGGGAGAACCGCAGGTTTGATCTTTAGAAATATATTGTATTCTGTGAATCTTAATCCTAAAAGTAACTAGTATGTCTGATACACGCAGTGGAGTAAAAAGTGCGGTATTACACCCCCCCACTCCTCCAGAAGTGTAGTGGAGTACAAGTATAAAACTGCATAAAATGTCAATACTCAACAACAATTTTGAGACACCTGCGCTATACTGAGAGTGATTAGATGGTTATTGAAAGGAGCCTTTTAGCTATAACCATGTGGAACATCAAAGGCTACTGGGCCTTACATGAAGAAGACCAGAAGAAAGGCCAGGAAATCTTTGTAGCACCATAACATTTAACCTGGGTGGTAGGTTTTTGAGGCGGTAGTGGGCGGGGGGGGGGGTCTTTATCCCAGAATGCACTGGGTCTCTATCCCAGAATGCACTGGGTCTCTCAGAGAATAATGTGCCCAGGACTAGTTTGACACGGTTTGATGTAGTTTGTTCTTCTCTCCACTAGAGGGCGACTCCTTCCCACAGGAAAAAGAAAACCTAGCCTGGGCCTCAACCAGTGATTTTCCTCTGCTGAAAAAACAAAAACGCCAAAAAACTGTCCAGCCCAGCGCCTGTAACGCTTCTATGTCAACTCAAAAAATATATATTAAAAAGTAAATATATATATATACATATATATAAAATAAATAATAAAAAAAACTCTTCACTGTCCCTGGACCTGAAACGCTTCTATGTCAACTTACAAAAAAATAATAAACATAAAATCAATAATAAAAAAAACCTCTCTATGTTAACTTGGAAAAAAATACACACACATATATATATGTATATATATATATATATATATACATATATATATACATATATATATACACATATATATATATATACACACACATATATATATATGTGTATATATATATATATATATATATATATATATATATATATATATATGTATATATAATAAAAAAAAAAAACTTTTCACTGTCCCTGCACCTGAAACGCTTCTATGTCAACTTAATAAAATAACCAAATAAAAATTTTAAAGATTTTCGACGCCTCTTCCGTCAAATTTCGATAGGACCTGGACAGGAGCCGCCGCCGGGCCTCGGTTTTTACCGCGTCCCCGGCGGAGGTCGGGCCGGTGACCGGACTCCCGGAGGAGCCGAGCCGCGCCCGGACCCGTCCGCCCGGACCCGTCCGCCGGGACCCGTCCGCTCCTCTACGGCCGCTGCACGTTTAATGACCCAAGGACTCGCCGTCATTTTGTCACTCGCTCGTTTTTCTCTGCGGGATTTGAAGGCGACTTCAGGTCGGATGTGATTTTTTGCAAAACGAAAAAAACAAAGAAACAAAAAAAGCCTAAAAGTTTTCTACACTGGTTCGATTTAAAAAAAAAAAGCGTTTGGTTCTGATGCTGCAAACTTTACTTTATCACCGTTTACCGAATAATTAAATGAAGGGTTTTTGTGCTCTGTGCATGGTTTTGCGGTCTAATAAAGGTGGAGATGATGATGCTTTATTAAACCGGGTTATTTGCATCTCTCTTTAAATGTCACCGAGGGATATATACGAGCTAAGTTATTAATCTTGCGGTAAAAGTGTTGAAGCGCGTCGCCACTTCGACAGATTTAATCTAAGAAAACAAAAATAAAATCCGTAGCGGAAAAATTCCGACTTCGTGGCAAGATACAGTTTCTTTGTTTGTTTGGGTTTGTTTTTTTTCTTTGTAATTTTCTGCAGTTCATGGGAAATGACTGTGCTTTTTGCGCTGAGACCTGATGTGTGAGAAAACACTAAGCGCGACGGACACAAACAGAAACGAAGGACGGGAGGAAAGAAAAGATTAAAATGAAATATAATCAAAACCCGTTTTCTTATTAAACTCGTGTCCGTTTCACGTCGTTATATCCAGTTTGATTTCTCCGCTGCTCCACTTAACGTTTTTTGCGTCGAGTTTGCTTTTTTTTTTTTTAACAGTTTTTTGTTTTTTTGTTTTTGTTTTTGTTTTTTTTGCGGCATCAATCTCTTTATTGATTTTATTATAACGCTGTTACTTCGGAATCTACTTTATCTTTTCACTATAACCTGTTGTCGAATCGGATGAATAGAAGTTGGCAGATGTTCGTTTTATTCATCTGTTAAAAAAAAAAATTTAAAGTCTGAGAAATTCAATTATTCTAATTAGATATTCTTAATTATCATTACTAAAAACTGTTTAATTCTTGGGGGGGGGGGGGCGTGATTTGAGTTTAAGAAAAAATAAAACAATGATATCAGGAGGAGGCGAAAATGACCATCTAGTGAAATTTTGTAGCATCAGTCTGTAAACAACAAAAACAACAAGAACCGATAATCAAAATGTCACAGCCTGATAAACTTCCTGTGTGATGAGCAGGCAGACGTTTGACATTTTGAGTTTGTTTTTCCTTCTCACACTTTCTCAAACACACACACACACAGAGACACACACACAGACACACACACACACACAGAGGAGGAAATTCACTCAGTTCACATAAGCAGGAATTAATGATGATGAACGTGTTTTTCTTTTTATTTGCAGAAAGACACATAGAAAGTGTATTGATGACGATGATACTCCCCTACTGCGACGTCCAGAAGCAACAATCCCTCTGTCCCTGTTGTTTTTCCCGATGTCTCTTCTCTAAACTCGAAGTCTGCTCTGACTTTTTTTTTTCGACTTTTAATTTTCTTTTTAAATACCCCAGAATTATCTAACACGTCCTTGAAAAAAAAAAAGGTTTCTAGTAGCATCTTTATTTAGGAAACTCAAAACTCAATAATCTATTAATTTTCTGTTTTGAGGATATTGGCATATTTTACAGTGACATCTAGATCCTCTAATTTTATTCATTTATTTTTATCATGTAAACTTTGCAGCATCCAGGGCTAAGAGACTTTTATTTATTTTTCACTTTCTGACAACAGGGTTAGAGAATAACTTTCATCTGAAAAAAAAACAAAAAACAGAAAACCCCAAACTCATATTTAGTGTCTTTCCACTTAAAAAAACAAAAAAACGATTTCAAGGAGTTCGAACTAAAGCACCCAGCTGTGAATTCAACTTCATCCTTTGAATTTCATTTTCTTTGAACTTTGAATATATAAAGTTTCACATCTTTATTCTTGTGTGAGTGTGTTTTGTGTGTTTCTGAGTCACCTGCGGTTGTAAGGGAGATAATCTTCGACCCACTGGTGTCTCTCACTTTAAGTCAGCATTAAATTAAAAAAAAAAAAAGGGATATTAGAAATGCTAAAGGTTGAATGATATCTCTTGATATCTCACTGCAGGGTCACGGTTGAGACGTCTGATGTGCGTGTGGGAGGCCGACTGTGTTTTTGCTTTTCTTTCACATCGTGGCTACGCTACGAGGCTCTGTGACCTGAGCTACCAGCTGCTTCTTCGACTGTAAACCAGAGAAGACTAAGTGTGTGGAGGCTGTAGTGGGAATACGAAGTGGGCCGAGCTACAAATGCAAAAAAAAAAACCCAAAACAACACAAAAAATACAACACAAAAAAGGTAGTGTCATTTTAGGAGAATGTTCATTTGAGATCCTCGGTCTCTGTGCAACCTCTTCCCTGCTTTTACACATGATGATGTGTGTTGAGGATTTATGCTGCGAGCTCACTTTCGGTGAGTTTAACCTCCACATGATCCCTCAAGAAAAAAAATCGGTGCACTCTGTTTGTAACTCGGTCGAAACAGTCGAGGAAAGCATGCCCAGTTTTGGGTTTGTTTTGTTTTTTGTTTGTTTGTTTGCTTTTTTTGTTGTTTTTTTCCGGCCCGAGGCAAAACAACATGCACAGAACCACAAAAATCAGACGATCATCAGGACACGTGAATATCAGTTTGACTGTGTGTGTGTTTGTGTGTGTGTGTGTGTGTGTTCAGATGAAATATCGATTCAGTAAATCCTAAATGGTTAATCAAGTTAACTCTGTGTAAAGCCCTAAAGGGGCCACGGGGCTCATGGAGGTGCGTTTGAGGCCCCGGAGGCTCCTCGGGTATGTTCACGTTTCTGAGGAGGAGGCGGCGGCGGTGGCGCTCAAACTGCTGTGGTTATACGGTGGAAACCGCCCTGGACCGGGGGAGGTGGACTCCCACTCCAAGGTGAGCCTGATTGTTTTGCTGACAGAGGCCTAGTGAGGCCTAGTGCCAGCTGCTCTGTTTAAGAGTGTCAGGGTTCCCCCTGGAGATCCAGCCCCCAACGTCTGTATAGACATGGGGAACTACTTGGCTTTGCATTTGCCCTTTTGTTTCCACAGTATAGTTCAATTGCCTATTTAAAAAATAAAAAGTTGGTAACATTTCGTCAGATCCTCCTCTCTCTCATTGTTTAAAACGAAACAAAACAAAAAAGAAAAATTCTGCATCTTTAAATATCCAACAGTTGTTCATTACAAAACGTTCCACGACTGGACACAAGATGTGTCTTCCTCCGTTGAGGTGTCCAGCCTCCTATATGGACATGGAGGGGGGGCTTTTTCCACATCCCACCTGGGCCCCTGGGCCCACAATCGGCCTCCAAAGCAGTTGTGAAATCTTGCGTGTACATACTTGTCCCTGAACCCGGATATTTTTCTTCATCACTTTGGGACAGGGAACAAAAAACAACAAAACAAACCAAACCTTAAATCTGTTGGTGTCACTGAGGGGGGATAATTGATAACAACTTATTTAAATGCAGGCCGGCTCACAGCCTCTTTATCTCCCGACCTTGTCGCAAATTTATGAAAAGTGCTTCCCTCCCCCGAGTGAAGCTCATGGTTGCCCTAAATTCGTTCTGATTGCAGATAAAACACCAAGTGAAACTGCATAATAAATACGGCGGGTGTCACCTGCCTCTACGAAAAGCACTGTGGGCATCAAAGCAAAGCCTGTTATACTGTTGTGGTTATGAGCAGCTCTGTATTAATGATAATGCAGCTCTGTGTTTTTTCGTAGGAGTGTCAGACGTATACGACAAATCTGACGTTGGAGCTGCTCTGTTCAGCTCATTAATGTTCAAGGAGGGAAAATGCGACACCCCCACACACACACACACACACACACACTGTATTTTTGTATTTAGCACTTACAGCATTGATCATGCAGAAGTATAACAGTGACATGTTGTTTTTAATTGCTGTAGCTTTGATTCAGGGTCATTCTTAGGGGGAGAGAGAGATAGATATAGATCTTTAAAAAGTCTGCAGTCCTTTGCAAGTGAACGTAAATGCCCTCAAATTAAAGTTGAGCATCAGCACTTAAATCTTTGTAGCCACTGGCTCATTTCAGACCTAGTGTGCGTCAGCACAGAGCCATAACAAAACCATCCAAACAGTTAACAGCCTGAGCCGCGCACGCGAGGGCAGAGGAATCACCTGCCTGCTGCTGTAGTTTTGTTTCGACGCGCCCGCTGTTGTTCCCTTTTCTGTAGTTCTATGGTTTAGAAATTGAAACTCACGCTGCTGTTTCATTAAGGTTTTCTGGTCTTGATAAGGAATTCAGAGGAATCGCTTCGCTCTGCAGTTGCTGGTGCAGCGAGCGCCCCGGCAGCGAGTTACAACCGTGCAGATCGAAACCGACTGAAAGTTGGCAAAAACAGTCACAGCTCCTATTTAGAGAGGACAATGATCGATAATCTGTTTACTTATTTATTTATTTCTCGTTTGGATAATGGTTCCTCAGTCATCGAGGTCACGGTTATCCAAGAGGAGTTTAATCGAGGGCAGCTGGACTTGGTTGTAGGTGGGGGGGACAAATATAGATGAGATATTTATCCCCCCACCTACAATGCCGTCCTTTCATCCCTTCCCTGGGAGATTTAGCAGCCCTTCACACTTGGCCTCATTTGACTCCGGTGACTCTAGTGACTGTCGTTGCAACAGCCCACAGCACTAACAAAACCAAGTGACATCAACAGCCTTAATGAAGGACCGACCCCAGGGAGGTTGAACAGTTGACTTGTGCCCCCGCCCCAGTCTGGTCAGTGAAGAAACCTCCTGGATGAGGGGTTGAAAGGTCCTCAAGTCCAGTTGCCCTCAATTCAACTCTTCTTGGAGGACCCAGTGTATAAATTTTACTCAAATTACTCAAATATTATTTTTTTTCCCTTTTAACCTGGCTATTAAATCCACTTTGAAACCAAAAGTGTCTTCCCCTTCTCGCTGATGCAGCTGATGCAGCTGATGCAAGAAAACATAAAGCAGAACTTCACCTCCAATTTAAGCCTGGGAAAATATTTTTAATTTATTTATTTTAATTTGCTCCTCCTTACACTCAAACTGCGGCAGCCGCCTAATGCACTGAAACCCCCCAGACCAACGTTAAAACATGCAATACTGTGCGGCCCCGCTGTTTGAACCGGCAGAAGCTGAATCTGAGCCGAAATCCCAGTGTTCCTAAAGAAAGAAAATTTGTTTGAACTGCACTGTCTTTCACAGCGGAGACTGATTTCTCCAGATGGAATCTGCTTGAGGGGACATGGGTTTTTTTGGTTTTTGTTTTTTTTTGTTTTTTGTTTAGGAGAGGGGAGGAGGAATCCAGAATCAAAAGTAAACTAACTTTTATGAGTTTGGCCCAGACATCTGAAGAGTAGGATCAGCACTAATTTCTGTCCCTGTGTCTGATGCAAATGCTGACACACTGGCATGCGGCAGGTTATGTAGGGCCTCCATGCAAGATGATGTTGAATCAATAACAGCATTAAAAACACACATCACCATCCCAGTGTTTACAACTGTCAGGGACGCAGTCGCTCTAAGATAACTAGGTCAGAGAAGGTCTCGGTCTATTTTAAAAAAAGAGGAAAAAAAAACAGAACAGCGTGATTAAATTTAAGCAGCGTTCATATGGGGGGGGGGGGGGGGTCGGTCCTTTCAGGGCAGGAAAAACAAGAAATCTGATGTTTGCACCCAGCTGCTGCTGTTGTAGAGGCTCCATAAGGAAATCGGGCAAAGGATCCCGCAGTGAAGCAGGCCGGCTATGGAAATGAGAGATTGCTATCGTCAAGTCGCCCTATCCCACTCTGCGTTGCACGGCCCTCGCACGCCTACACACCCATATCTGCTAACGCCCTCATACCGTCTCACGCAGGTAAACACCCACACACTCGCTTTGTGAGTCTGCCTCCATCAGCACAGGCTTTTGTTGAGCAGACGGTGTGTCACTTGTGTTTTCTAGAGACGTCCGGCAGAGCCCCCCCCCCTCTGGGATCTCTCCGGGTCAAACTTGGCAGATAACACAAACCCTGCTCTGTGCCTCGTTTTGGCTTGGGTTTTTTTTTTTTTCTTTGTTTTTTTCCCAATGAGCATTTATTGTAAACATCCCTGTTGCCCTCCAGTGAAGATGTGCCGGCGAGGAAAGGCATGGTCGTTCGTAGAGCACGTTTCATGCACGGAAGACAGAAAGTGCTCGACGCAAAGAATCGGACACATTAAAACGGAAATTCAGCAAAAAAAATTCAAAAGCAAACTGAAACGTTAGGAATGAGTTCAAAAAGAGACATTTCAGAGGCAATATTGTAAATTAAATACATTAGATGTATTAATACAGCTTTTATTAGTGTTGCTATTTTTGCAACTGCCATTACAGCAACTACAGTATAACCACAGCTATTACTAGTACTGTTAACATTACTGGTAATGTTGCTACTGTAACTTAGGTAATAATATGGCCACTATTCATAATCAATCTTACAATTTCTAGTACTAATATCACAACAACTACTATAACATGTACTAGTATTTTTACTGCTCTCACTGTTAGAAAAAGTACTATAATTACTATTAACATAAGGATAAGGACTAGTGTTTGAGCAGCTACACCAAATAAACAAGCACGGTTTATTATTCTTGATTATTATTATCAAGCATGACTGGAGACAGTATCATGTGTTTTCCCTTGCCTCTGTTTATGTCCCATGTGGGCTGGACTCCTTTGGATGTGCAGCCTAACACACGACTGTCATTCATTCCCCTAACGTCTGAGCGAGAAACTGAAATAAGCGTGAAAAAAATAAACTGAAACGTTTATTTTCATCATCAAGTGAAGATTTCGCCTCTTGTAAAACATCCCGACCTTGTGAAACATGCCGAGGGCGATTAAGTCACATTGCTTATTTGATCTTGCCGACAGTTCAGTGCCCAAAGATGTGATGTAAAAGCGAGGAAAGCAGCCAGTCCTCATATTTGAAAACCTGCGACCATGGAGAATTTTTACTTGATAAATGACGGTTATCAGTTTATTTGCTTGTTTATTTTTTTGTTGCTCAAATTCCCATTCTATTTCAACATGAATCATGTTTCCAATTATAAGACCTGCTAGTCTTTTGCAGCTGCTCCAACAACAACCGCTGACAAGACGCCTGCTACCCGTACTGATATGTTAGAGTAGACTACTGCAGCTTTGCGTGATAAGATAAAGTGATTAATGCACAGCAGAGCTACTCGGGAAACACTGAGCAGAAGTCAGGTTATAATGATCTAAACTGTGGGGGGATGTTCAAAAAATGATTGTGGATGTGAATAGTGGACATGCCTCTACTTCTGTTTATACTACATTTAGTTTTTGAATCCGCGGATTTATTTCACAGTCCCTCTGTTGCATATGGACGTAGATCCTGGGCTTCATGTGGACTCATCCTTGCTGACCCAAACATCCACATGGACTCGGAGAGCACAATTTGAGTTTGAGCTCCCGGGGTCTTCGTCTTTTTTACTGGTAGTACTAGTTACAAGGAGAGACCAGATAGGACAGCCAGCTAGATCCGGCCGTTTAGCAGAGTCAGTCAATTCACTGATTTAAAAAAATAAATATATAAATAAATCTACCTTGGCTGCTAGGGCGGAGAGGCTGCACCAACTTGACCAGTTTATTATGGTCATGCCCTAATTGCTGGTTTGGGCGGTCACAAGCTCAGCGTAATACAATATTTTGAGCGCATGTTCATCGTGTGTGGTAAACCAGCATTTGCCTCATTTGTCATCTAACTAGCATCGTTCGGTTCAGAAGCCTGGCTGTTCCCAGGAGCGGGGCCCCTGTCTTTTTGGGACTGAGGTCATATTTTCTATATATTTTATTTTATTTTTTCCCTGTGGGTATTTAACAGGCTCATTTCAGTGTTCTAGTGAGTCCCAATGTTAAAATTCAACTCCTTTTATAACAAATAGGTCCCTACGTTTAATAAATGATAAGGATTTGGTTTTTCGCCACCAGAATTTTACTGCTGGCAGCGTGAGAAAGGCATTGAAACTGTATTTGCATCTCTGTGTTTGGAAATAAAACTGTAACGCCGTTTTATGAGCCTGAAATTTCCTGGTATTTTCAAGAATATCGCAAAGAACTACAGTGGCAAGAAAAAGTGAAACCTCTGGAATTACCTGTTTTTATTTAGAAATTTGTCTTAAGTATTTGGTCATTTTCTGTCATGTTCATCAGTTCTGACCAAAATCACTTTAGCTGCTTACCCATGTCAAAGTTATTTTTAGATGTATTGTTCATCAAGTTTGTTGATGCAACAGGGCAACCACCCTAAAAATCAGAGTAAATCTACTACAGAGTGACTAAAAAAATGAATTGCAATAAAGAAAATCCCCTTTTGGGGCAGCTCCTTCAGAGTCCAGACCCTGACCCAGACCCCGACCCCGCAGAGACGCTGTTGACTGAGCTCAAGAGAGCCGTCCAGACCAGACATCCCGAGGAAGTGGCCGAGTCGAAGCAGCTCTGTGAGGAAGAATGGTCCAGATTTCCTCCACAACGCCGTGTACGCCTGATCCACGGCTGCAGAAAACGCTTGTTTTAGGTTCTTGCTGCCAAAGATGGTTTGGACGGTAATTAAATCCAAGGTTTAACTTACTTTTTCCATGAATGGTTAACAGGTGTGTTCAATAAACACACCAAAGATCAGAATTGTTTGTGTTTCTAGCTTAAAGTCATTGCACTTGTCTGTACTTTTGACTTAGATGGAGAGCAGATAACATATTAAGGCCCCTAAAGCCAAAAACTGTATAATTAGCATACTTGTTATTTTCCTTGAAAGAGGAAATATCACCTAAGCAAGTAAGACAATAAACAAAATGGGAGGAAAGAAACAACAGAATAATTACAAAGAAATGTAGGCACTCTCAGAGCATCTGCACACCAGCAGCCATCTTATAGCTGTATTTTTTTTTTTTTTTTTTTTTTGCAGCAGAGAGATGCACATGCATGGAGGAGGATTTCTACAGTTGCAACCGCATGGCATAGTAAAAGGAGCATAGTGATTTTTCTTTCTTTTTTTTTACAGTAAAACCAGGTGAAACAGTAACCACCTGGCCGAGCTCTTCTGTCAGAAATGTCACTTTCCTCTCTGCAATACGATGCATTTCCTGACCTTCCACGGGCTGCTGCTGTTAGCATGGCATTTAGAGCAGATGAGCGTGACCTTTGAACCTTAACATTTAAAGGAAAAAACTAATTTGAATCTTGCACGCAGCTGTAAATAGCAGGTACATCACCCTGTTACTGAGTGTGCAGGAGTCTAAAAATATGCAGTTTTGAAAAAAGGGGGGGGAAAAAAAAAGAAGAGAAATCTACAGGAGCGTGTGAAGAGCTGAGCTGAGGGTGTGCTTTGTTGACTCTGTCTTGTGCACATAATTGCTGAACATATAACAAAAGGACACCTGAAGCAATTTGTTATGGGCCCCATTCTTGACATATTTTAGATAAAAGTGATTAATGTGCATGATTCATTTTTCATTTTAAAAAAATCTTTATTTTTATTCTTTTTCTCGACTTTTGGATACTTGGCAAGTTAACAGCCCAGCTGCTCCTGTTTGCTGTTATCTTGTCAGATAGTGTATACTGGCAAGGGAGTTACTCAGATACAATATTTTGACAAGACAGTGATTGTGATAGAATAAACCATTTTGTGTTTAATTTATTTCTGTGGATATTATTCAGTGCAGATCCAAAGGTACATTTTTTTAGTCAGAATAATCTACCGGTTATTTTCTTAATCTTTTGATTTGTTTTTTGTTCCATAAAGCTTCCTGAAAATAGTGTAAAACATCCAAATTGATGTCTTCCAATTGATTTTTTTTTTTGTTGTTGGATTGGACCAACAGTCCAGCACCTGACTGTATTCAGTCAAATAAAACCTCCAATATATTCACAAAGGAACCAGAACTGAAGCATAATCCAATGAATATTGCCTTAAATTATTACATTCACAATAAATCTCTTACGGTTTAGTTTCCAAATTGATTTTCTATCGACCGACTAATTGATTAGTAGACTAATTGTTCAATCAACTGTTCATAAATATTGTTGTCAAGACATGAGAAAGCTTTCATGTGGTGCTGCATCGAGACTGAAAATTTGGGGGCCGGGGGGGCAAAAGTAACATTATGTGTTGAGTTCAGGTGAGAGAAGTGTGTGGGCTTTGTTTGGCTCCACAGGTGGCACACAAACACACATACACACAAACACACACAAACACACACTCCATCACACAAAATGTTAAATGTCAGCATGCAGCAATACTGTTGCCTCCTGTCAAATACATCTCCCTGAATAGTAAGGCATTGCCTGAAACCCACAAACCTTTTCTCGGTTTTGTTTTTCAGAAGTTAACAAGATAAAAAAAAAAAAAAAACACAAAAAAAAAAAAAAAAAGCCCTATTGTTTCACCCTGAAGCTGACTAACTGCATTCCTGGAACACGCAAACACGCAGAGAATATCCCCGCCGCTCGTCATCTGTTTGTTTGTGCGAAACAGTCGGTTCATAACGAATTCCCTTGTCACGGGCCTGCGTGTCCCCGCCTGCCGGCCCACACCACAGGAAACGATCTGTCACAGAGCGACCGTGTGCCGGGGGCGGTCGCAGGATTTTGACTCGCGTGGCCGCGTCTCACCTCGTGGCCCGCGACCGTGACCGGGGCCTCCGACCGGGCGGGCCGGGGCGAGGCTCTGCACGACGGCCGAGCCGGTAAAGTCGAGCGGCTCACTTGTGCATTGTGGTTCAATAGCAGCCTGGGAAACAACCACAGAGTTAAATTCACACCTCTTTAAAACAGTTTAATGATAGACTGAACGTTGTGACCTTTATGGAGGGAGGTTTCGCTGCTGGGCTGTTGTATCAGACTGGATCAGTTTTATAAGATGTACCTAATAAACTGACAACTGATTATATTCAATGTGCTACAGCTGACAATGTAATTAGCTTTTTTAACCTAATCTAAGTGGCAATAGTCATTTTTTGGGGGGTCACAGAAAGGTAATGTGGATTGTCTTTCAAAGTCTGCATTTTTTTTATTTTTCTTATTTTTTTTATTTTTCTTATTTTTTTATTTTTCTTATTTTTTTTATTTTTCTTATTTTTTTATTTTTCTTATTTTTTTTATTTTTCTTATTTTTTTATTTTTCTTATTTTTTTTATTTTTCTTATTTTTTTATTTTTCTTATTTTTTTTATATTTTTTTTTAAATGTGGTGTCTCGGGCCAATGTCATTGTCGGCTTTTTATTTTTATTTATTTATATATATATTTTTTGTTCCTCAAAAGATGGAACGGGACCCAAAACTGAACAAGACCAAATAGCCTGAGGTTTAATTCAGCTGGACCTGCCATCCTGATTTATTGTTGCACTGATTCAAAATTGCAGAGGAAACTGCCAGCTGGCAAAAACAGACAAACCCCAAAAGAGCCAAAGCGGTGACTAAGATGGCATCAGCAATTTGAGAGGGGTTTGACTTTAGATCCTTTTCGTTATTTATAATGTCATAAATCATAGAGTTTGAAAAGACAAACTTTGCACATTGCCTGCTAGGACAGCACTGGAGCGCTGCAACAATTCTCCACAGTGAGATTTTATCTCCCTAATCTCACTTGTTTAAAAATGTGCCCTCAGATAATTGATCCATTGTTGATGTCTGGAATCTTACCACAAAGCCACCACTGCTTTGGTTTTCGTGTTTACATTTCAAGTGAAGGATGGATTGAGAAAAGTCTGTGGCCTTAAAGGCTCAATAAAACTCTTTCAGAAAACCCTCGGCCTAAACTCAAAGTTTGGTCAAACCTGCCCAGTGGTCAAAAGTTTGGTCAGAGTTGATCATTACAGTGGGGAATGGTGCAAAAGCGCGGTTCGAGATGAAAGCGATCATAATTTTGCTTTAGTTCATCGGGATCCAAAACTTTGTATAACCAGACATCTGGCTGAATTGACTTTATTGATCTTGAAGCCTCAGCGGACAGCGCGGCACAAAGTTGTCCGAGACCCAGCAAAGTGATGAAGGAGGTAAAAACTGTTTATTAAGGAAACGGCCGTGCCAAGAAAAACAATTAGTGCCGATAGGCTCACGAGGAACCCTGCCCCAAACATCATCCTCATTATTTATCGCCATCTGCTCTCGCATTGGCTTATCACGCCCGCCGTGTTTATACAATGAGGCATTACACATGTAATATGCTCAGGACTGGCTTGGCACCGTTTCACAGTAATTTTCCATTTGTCAAGAAGTTAACCTATTGTATACAATTGCTGGTCAGACCATTAACTCCCACCCCCAACCTCCCTAAAAACAAAAAAAAAACAACTTTATGAGAAGATGACTCTTAAGTACGATTCCACAGGAGGTTTCTGCCAAGACAAAGTGGTCCTCATCGTTCAACAATCTTGAAATCTGTAAACACATCCACTGGTTTTCAACGTGCTCGAAGGGAGCCAGGAAACCTCTGCCAAGCCTCAGGGGTGTAAATTGTAACCACTGAAACGTTTAATGGGTTGTATTTTCTGAGGCCCCCCCCCCCCCCCCCGGTTGACCCTTTGTCTAAATTTGTTCCGCTCGTCGCGTGAGGTGATAGCGAGCGTGTTCCTCGGGAGCTGTAAATGCTGGGCCCGACTTATTTTTTTTATCTATCTATCTATCTATCTATCTATCTATCTATCTATCTATCTATCTATCTATCTATCTATCTATCTATCTATCTATCTATCTATCTATCTATCTATCTATCTATCTATCTATCTATCTATCTATCTATCTATCTATCTATCTATCTATTCTTAGGGCAGAAACTCACCAGGCCGCGACAATAAAGCGAATCAGAGCTCCGTCCCCAGCGTTTCCCACCGTGACAGTGGGTGAAACATGTCGCAGATACGTAAGAGGTTTACAAGACGTATCGGAGGGTTCAGTGAAGCTTGGAGTTGCCGAATCGCTGGGCTGCAACGTGGGTTATCTCATGGGAGAAACCCACAGTGCTTCTTTTTAAGTAACGCAAAGCGACGCAATCCCTGTGACTGTTTCTCCACCGTGGGAAAAATGTTGCAGTGCGTGAGGGTTGTAGAGCTGTAATCTGTTGTAGGCGTCAATCCTTGGGTTTTAGTTGTTGTTGTTGTTGGAGCTGTTTTTTTTTTTTGGGGGGGCGTTGTTGTTGTTGTTGTTGTTGTTTGTTTTGTTTTTTGTTTTTGTATCTGTTGGGTTTTTTTTGTAGCTGTTGTTTTTTTTCTTTTCTTTTCTAATGAGCACTCACTGTCTTATCAGCAGTGACTCAGTATACCCACGTGTGTTTGTGTGTGAATATGTATGTGTGGTTTTGTGTGTGTGTGTGTTTGTTTGTGTGCGTGTGTGTGTGTGTGTGTGTGAGTGTGAGAGAGAATGTGAGAGAGACCTTTCCCTCGTGTGGTTTTCTTGTCCCAGACCGTGGGAGGCCTTCAGTCTTTCACATCGGGACAGCTAGACATCTGCCTGCCACCAACACACACAGACACACACATACACACACAAACACACACACACACACACACACACAATCTCAGACACACTCACACGCACGAACGCAGTGTTGTGATGTAGAAACTGATAAACAGACATACGTTGTTAGGAGAGAAAAGAAAGGTGAAAAAAAAAGTGTTATGGTTTTAAGTACACGTTGTCTGCCAGACAGTCGGTTTGCCTCCCACTTGACCAGATAAAACCTACTCTTGCTGGCAGAGGATGCACCACATCTTCTACTTCACACCTTACATTATGGTTTATTAGTTCTACTTCACATTTGATGGGGCATTTCTGTGGTTTGTTTTTTTTTTTTTTTCTTGCATTTGTTTTTTCATATTTAATTGATAACTTTGCCTTAGGCGCCGCTGCTTTGTGTAGAGCGGAGGGTAAAGAGCGGTGAAAACACCCAGGTCATCGGCCGCGGTCAGGGAGTAATTCCTATAACAAAAGTCCTATTGTCTGGTTGTAACGAGCTGGAAGTCCCGTATGCTGCGCTGGATATGTGACCGTATGACTCATGGGGCTAGAATCTTAAAATGTCAACTGGATATTTAAGCATTTGAGTCAGAGATTTTGATGAACAAGGCTGTAGATATTGTGTATTTCTCCTACTGTCAACAAAGCCTGCAAACAGTTCCCGGCAAAGGCACCTGTTCGAGTAACCTCTGCTGTTCAAAGAAGCGACCTGTCTTGTATAGAGTAAGTTCATATAGAACTAAATTGTTCTTCCCAGTTATCCCGTGGTGACAAACACAACCGTTGTTTGGATTAAGTTTAGAGGCAATTTATTTTATCTTTTTTCTATTGTTGATTTCTACATTGATATAGCGTATCGGATTTGCATGCCGGGAAATAAACAGGCGCATGACTGCGTCGCCAGAGTTCAGGGTTTTGGGCGACGTGGGCCTTGTCACCACGTAAACCCAGACCGAGATCTCTCCACAACCTTCACCAAGTGCTGTGAGTGCGTAACTCAAAGGGGTGTCGATACAAGTGGATATCGTCGCATATGTTGACATTTTGTCATTATGTCGGTTGAAAACATTATCCGGTCTGCGTTACGTTTCCTCCAACAGGTATTTTCTGTGTGTGTCTGGGGGGTGGGTGTACATCGTCCTTGGTTGGCAGAGTTGGGAGGCTAAGGCGGGCGGGAGGCTGGCAAAGACGCACGGGAGTCCCGGCAGCATGTCGTGGCCCGGTCCGGCCCGGTCCGGGGAAAAGGACATGTACCTGCCGGCGACCCCGAGGCAGAGTTTAACAACGTCCCCTCGCATCAGCCCTCGCTAACCTGGCACGCCATGATAAAGTGCTCCATGACCCCGCGTAACCCCGGGACACACTAGCAGACAGGCCTCATTGTTTCTAGATCCGTTTACACTTTGCATATAGGAAGAGAGTGGGAGTCGTGGTGCTGTATTCTATAAGCTTCACTGCACTTGGAAGCAGCAGGTGGTTCTGTTTTCTCTTGGATTTTTTTTTTTTTTTTTTGCAACATGGCCCTAATATTTTAGCTGGAGCTGTTGCTAGAGTCCTGCAGAAAACAGTGATGTGATCTCTGACATTCACAATGACTTTAGGCTTTGCAACGCCTCTGATTTCTTCCAACCGAACCAAAGTGTTGCAGCCTGTATCTTTTCCTCCCTCATTAAGTTAAGTGACACATATTTCAGAACTTTCTAGACAGTTTGAGCTGAGTGAAGTGAACAGTGAATGTCTCTTTAGTTGACATTTCATTATTACTACTAACAATTTATCAGAATGCTCTCTAGGCATTAATATATATCCCTAATATAAATTCACTCTATATATATTATGAGTGAGCTCACTGTGGCCTTATGTCCCGCAGGAAATGCAGAAGATTATATAGATATTAATATTATAGTTTTTGATTTTACCGCTGAGCCCTGAAATTAATTAGTTATTTATTCCATAAAATCTAAGAAAAATGTGAAAAAATTCCTCTCTCGTTTTCCCCGAGGTGAAGTAATCACCTGTCTTGTTTTCTGTTCAAAAGGCCGAAAAAATATTCTGTTTTTTGTTTACTGCAACGTCAAGACACGGAAAAGCAGCAGTTTCACACTGCATCAAATGTGCACCATCATATGTGCGGCATTGTTTGGGCTGATTAGTGACCCAAATGATTAAGCGATTGTCAAAATAGTTGCCGAGCAATTCCGTGATCGACCGATTGTTGCAGCTCCTTCGGAAACGGATGCGGTGGGGATGTCCTGATCGGAAAGGCTGGTCTGTTTGTTGGTCCGACTCCAGGCTCATTGGAAGCTGGGACTACAGCCTGTTCTTTGTCATGGAGGCCACCCATCATACGGTGAACACACGATGATGATTAACTGCTCCGTTGAGAGGTTTCTTTCTTTTTTCTTTTTTTTTTTTTTTAGTTCTTGCGGTGGTCAGATTTATTTAATGAACATCTGTTTGTTGATGTGAGTCAACTTTGATCACTGTTTTTTTTTTTTTCCTCCTCATATCTTTGCATTTTGAGGTTGATCAAAAAAGATCAAAACTGTGTCTTGCGGAAGTGTGTTGTACACAAGGGCTTGTCTGTGTTTACTGTTTCGAATTCATAGAAACTGCATTTTATTCACATTCATTTCATGCTTATTTTATGTGTATATAATATCCTATTTATCTGCTGCATCCATCTGTCTGTCTCCCATTTCTTTTATGACCTGGCAAAGCAAAACAGGATACAGTGTTGATCACACGGCCGACGCACATTTGGAGCTTTGCTGTGAGCGCTGTCTCCCATTGTTGCCTGTTGCTGGGAAGCGTTGCCCAATAAAAAAACTTGTGGTTTGTGATGCTGCTTTTTAGTTCAATGGTTAGACTGTTAGCTGGTCAGGTTGTCAGGTGTTTCCTGTAAGTCCTACTGTAAACATCACTGTAGTTTACTGGAAGTTCAGTGTCCTTGACTTCCCCCCTTTTGTGGTGTCCTCGTCGCCATCTTGAGCAACTTTCTAGTGAGAACTCCAGTGCACCATCGGGGGGGAATAAAAGAGAAAAGAATCATCAACCTAACGCTGAAATCTTGAATTCTTACTTCCGGTATCTCTGAAAAGAAATGGAAACATCAACAGTATTTCTACTATATCACATTCCCCATGTTTCAGAAGTCAGATGCTCGTCCTAGACGTTTTCTCTGGCTTCGGCGCTGCGAGAAACCACTGGTCAGACACATCCTAACTGATAAATTTTCAAAAGAATAGCTCTGACGTTGGAGGACTCGTTATCCTGTCGCTCACTTCTGTCTGAGTAGTTTCAATCCACATTTATCAATTGTGAGTCTTCACGGCCGACCGGAGGCCGAGAGCGTTTCGTTTCCAGGTTCCAAATGAACCTTTTGTTCTCCATGGTGCACACAAATAGTCACGTTTATGACATAATTATTTTGATGTGCCCACTTAACCTTTTTGTAAATAGTAAATTCTGCAAGGAAACAATGAAGCTGGGTATAAATCTGGCGTGTTAAAACATTGAAGACTCTCTCTGGCCCTCCAAAAAAAATTTGGGACCAATCTTCCTTTAGGAAAAATTAAGAAAATACCCCCTCCAAAAAAATACGTTTCATTCTGTCCTGTATAAATCATCATCTGTGCACCATCTCTGATAGGCGTATTGTTACATAAATGTGCTTGTGAGATGTTCAGGTAAACGCAGTGTGCTGTAGCGCCACGGCTTCTATCTTTTGCTGTGTTGTGGGCATTTTCTCTGAAATGGTTGACGAGTGCACTATGTAGCCAAAAAAACCCCAAACAAAACAGATAATTCATACTGGTAAACTTTCTAGATTTTAAACGCTTGACAGTCGCCGCTCACACACATTTCCCCATCGTTGGTTACTGAGGTCAAACCCCGGGCAGCGCTGTCATAACGTATGGCGTGGCTGGTTTTGGGGGGGGGGGGGGGTCGCTCGAGGCCATCAGGGTGTCGTTCTCTCTAAAGTAGGGGAGAGTGTTACTCATTCACTTTCTCTACGTAGTCTTGCACCCGAGCTGGTTCCATTTTACACCAGCTACAGGCGGCCCGGGGTTGTATTATTAGTCACAATGGGTAAGGCTCAAAACCGCTCAATTTAATCCTCCTCAATAGCGTGTGATTCAGGGCTCGCTCAGATCACCGAGAGCATATTTATGGGACAAAGAGATTTATAGGATTGTTTTGGAAAATAGAGCGCCGTGGTCCGTGGACCCCCCCCCAAAAAAAGAGTCTTGCATCTAAGCGCCAGGAGAGAAAAAAAAGAAAAACCACAAAATGTGTGCATCCATAAAGGGGTCGTTATCTGGAGGCAAATTCAGTTATTGTGGAGGAGTGTGGGGTCTAGTTATGGCTGGCTGCTCTCTCACCACTTCAGCCCTTTGAACAGATGGGGGTGTCGTTTTCACGTCTCACGGCAGCAGAGGCCACAGCTTCTCCTACGGACTTTGTTCCATCTCTGCAGCCTCCCACACCTCAGCGCCGCGACCGGGCCCCTTTCACTGCAGCCGAGTCTGGGCGCACCGCGATTTAACCAAGGCGTCTCTCCCTCCCACACCCGTCCCCCCCTCTCCTCTTTACTCCCGGGCGTGTTTCGTACCTTTAATTTAATTTACCATTAATTTCATTTAAAAAAAAATTTTATTTCTCCTGTTGCTGCCTCAAGACATTCAGAGGTAAAAAAGTTAAAAAAAAAAAAAGGGATAGTTTTCTATTCCTCTGCCTGCAGTGAAACTGGATCAAAAAGAGAACCACTTTGATCGATGAAGCATTGAAGGTGACATGATTCAGACTGAACCCACGTTTTAGAAACTAATGCTTCATAATGAAATCCAAATTATGACTAATGAATATAATGCAGAGGGTTTGACTAACCATTTTAGTATGTGCATTAAAAGCCTCCCACGTTTTTTTTTTCCTTTTCATTTTGGTGTAGTACGTTGGTGTCCGTTTTTACAATTCAACTACACCCTTCTTTTTTTTTTACTTTCCTTTCTGCTCATTTTATTTTATTTTATTTTTTACCTTAAAATATCAGTGGCACGAAAAAAAAAGAGGAAAGGAAATTTGAGCTCATTCTCAAACTGAATCTAAATTAGAGGAGGGACTAGTTTTTAAGTCTTGTTTTTATTTATTTAAATGCCAAAACTAAAAAGAGTCGAAATGCTCTTATTTGTGGAAAATCTGTGTTTTGCTCTTGATTTCTTTCTTCTATCGTTTCTGCTTCTTTCTCGCCCTTCTCTCTTTCATTTTCTCCCCTCTTTCAACTTCAAAATATCAGCGGCAGAGAAAGAGGAAAAGCAGATTTCAGCTCTCCTCCCCACCGTTCTCTTATCCTCTCTGCTTCCTTTTCACTTTTTGAAAAGCACACCGCGCCTGATTGCATCAAAGCCCAGCCTCAACATCTTCTCCTTTGCTCTCTGACTAATTGTGATAGAAGAAGACGCCGAGAAAAGCCGATCAGCCTCCCATGTACATTTTAAAGCGGCGTAGCTGCGGTGCGATGCTTTTCGGGTGTGCTTTGTAAAATAGGTCGGTGGGGGACGATCACCTCCAGCGACGGCTGTCTACGTCCCACGGGGACAAACCCAGCCTCTGCTATCTGGGGAAAAATTGTCCACCTCATATATGACGTGACTTTGTGTTTACCGTTTCTGTCGGACGCTAGGAAATTGTAGTCGGGGGCTGGCTGCTGTTTTGTCACAGGCCCCTGAACGTACCTCGGTGCGTCTGAGGGGGACAGATGCAGTTGAACTGTTAATGCCAGTGTAGCAAAGAATGCCAAGTAATTATCTGAACGTTGCCTAGTGCAAAAAGTGTGGTTTGTGTGCTTCAGGTTTGTGTTTTCTAATAAATAAAACTAGCAGTAATAGTGAAACTCTGAATCAGAATGAGAACAACTTTGATCGATGATCCTTTAAAGGTGACATATAAACTCTTGAGCCGTGGGTGGAGTGGTGTTATATGTTGGCAAACGGTTATTTTATTTTTCTTTAGGTACAATCTATAATTCTCAAACTATGACAATTCAGGGTGATATTTTATCTATCACTTACTAACAAAGGCTCAATGCACTGAAAGAGTTTGAGAACATTTGCGGCACCATGTCATTGCACAGTGACATTTGAATTGATCTGGGAAGGTGATGTGACTTATTTCGAGCTCATTCTGAAAATTAAAGAGATTTAACTGAATTAAACAGTGTACATTTTACAATATGAGCATTGCAACACTCTTTAATTTTATCTATAAAATGATTCATCATATTGAAAGTGAGGCAGATAGTGAAACTCTAACTTGACATTTATTTGTGTCAAATTTGTTTTTCAAGGTGTGTGTCACATTCAGAATACGCTGCTCAGTGACATTAACATGAACCAAAAGACATACAATCTCTAACCTGTGTATGTATTTTGTATAAATTTGTGTCAGGCTTGTTTTCTTCTTATAAATAAATCCATAAGTCATACTGAAACTATGATGCTTTGGAGTGATAATATTACCAGAGCACCAAGGGGAAATTTGCCTTGTGAAATGTTCGGTTCTCTGACAACCCACTCAGTTTCGACTGGAAAAAAAAAAAAAAAAAAATCTTTTAACCTTTTCAGCAACAACAAATGCCTGTTTTTAAAAAAAAAATGAAGAAGAAAAGAAAAAAAAAAGAGTGAAATGAAAATTGTCGGGTTGCTGTGTTCCCTCACTGCTTGTCAACCATTTCAAGATAATAAAAAAAAAAAAATCCTGCTGTTTGGTATTTCTGTGGGATCACCCAGTCTTTCCACCAGTCATATAAATTCGCAGCTTGACTCACCTCTTTTATCATAATTTTTTGTTCGAGCGTTTGCATATTTTTTAAAGAATTTTTTTTCTGTCTCCCATCATCTGCGATACTTGTCTCTTTGATAATTTCTCTCTGGTCTGTGACTGAGACGAGCAGTTTCAAAATGAGGTTCGTGATATTTCGAAGCGTGTCCTGTAAGTACGATGTCGTCTATATTTATTCTTGTTGATGACCAAGAATATATTTACTCTGTTATTGCCGTAGTTACACGTTAATTCATGATTCTTAAGGCTTTGCAGAGGGACTTTGAGGGAAATGTTGTGGCTCTCTAATTTGTTGATTTGACTGGAGATGAGTTGACTGCATTTGCTTCTGATGACAACCTGCAGATTAACAATTAAATCATTATTTTAAAATTCATTTTAGTGAATTTTTAAAAAGGGCTTTAAAACTATTGACTTGTTTTTCTTTTTCTTGTTTTCTTGTTTTTTTTAATTTTGGTTAAATGCATCCTTTAGTATTTAATTTTTTTGATGTCATTGTTTAGGGAGGTTACACACAATATAATTTACAGCAGACACTGCATTTTATATTTAACTCTGGGATGAGACACTCGTTGTTACTGCAGCCAGCTTTAACCCCTCCTGCCCTAATTATTACTCTAATGATTCTCTTATGGGATTTTCCAGATACTCTTGCATGTAGTGGTTAGTTTGAGATATTAAGCTTCATACATTATATGTTTGGTCTCCCTGATGTAAATGAGATATTAAGTAAATATAAACATGTTTATAGTTTCAATTAGGCAGTGATGTGTGCTCAGAGTTCGTGGGAGGCATCACTTTTTTTTTTTTGTTGCCACTATTTGACTAATCACCTTGGTAACTTGTTCTGTGTGTGTGTGTGTGTGTGTGTGTGTCTGTGTCTGTGAGTGAGTGAGTGTGTACGTATGAATCCATGCAGCATCTTTTACTGTATATATATCTGTTTGTGTGTGTGTGTGTGTGTGTGTGTGTGAGAACAGTAAATGAGCACAATGACCTTTGTGTACAGAATATCTCAGACTGCTCATATAAGCATGTGTTTGAATTATAACAGCACAGTGCATTATAACTGTGTGTGTGTTTTTTAGGTTCTTCCTGTTGTAGGGGCCCTATGCATGTGTGTACCTCTATGGTTTTTGTGCGTGTGAGTGAGTGGGTGCCTCAACATGCAGTATTTATTTGGATTTAACTGCAAAATGTTTGTGCCTGTAGTGTGTGTGTGTGCATGTGTACGTGTGTGCGTGTGTTTGTCTTTTTTATACATGTCATGTGTCTTTTTCAATACGCAGGCAACATGTGAATATACAGTATTTGTGCCTATCTATATATAATTATTATTAGCATAATTTTTACATTTACTAATACTACTACTATGTATGTGAACATATGTCTACAAGTGCATGTGTGTTTGTGTGAATGTGCACATGTATTTCTGACTGTTTATGTAGTTCTATGTTGTGTGTGTGTGTGTGTGTGTGTGTGTGTGTGTGTGTGTGTGTGTGTGTGTGTGTGTGTGTGTGTGTGTGTGTGTGTGCTGTATCTGTCCACACCTATTTACACAGTATGAGCACCTCTCTGTGTGAACAAGTTCATATATTTGTCTGTGCATTTGTGTTTTTACATGTGTTAGGAGTCTTTGCCTTAGGTCTTTTGTCAGTCTGCAGGCTAAATGTGTGTGTTCACAGGAAGTGTGCAATTATGTATCTTTGTGCTTATTACATTTGTAGGATTGTTACTAGTACTCTGTGTGCGATCATAGGTGTATGTGTGAATGTGTGTGTTTTATATCTGACAGTGTATGTGGCCCTTTGTGTATGTTTGTGAGGGTTTGTGTACTTTTCCAGTTGTAGGTGTGTGTGTTTTTGTCTGTGTGTGTTTGTGTGCCTTCACGTGTTTATATCTGACTGTGTATGTGCATTTGTGACAGTGCATGTAGTTCTCTATGTATTTGTGTGTGTGTGTTTGTGTGTGTGCGCGCGCGCGCGCATGTGTGTGTATTTAACCTGTATGTAAATGGCTCTGTGTGTATAAATATCTAATTCTGTGATTGTGTGTCCTTGTTTAGACCATATTCAGGCTACGTGTGTTTGTACTTATTACACACATAATATTACTACCACTACTCTGTGTGAGAACAAACACTATGCCTGCCTGTGCATGTGTTTGTATGTGTTCCATTAAATATGACTGTTTAAGTCATTTAAGTTCTATGGCTGTGTGCAAACCAGCATCACATGCATGTGTATTTGTGTAAATACGGTTTTTGTATGTGTTTATCTGTAGTATGTGTACAGCTCTGGGAGTATCTACATGTCTTTTTGTTGGTATTTGTGGCATTGTCTTTGTGTTAAGTGTCTTTGTTCATATGCAGGGTAATTGTGCACAGTATGTGTGCACTTCTGTACTCACGTATTACACATATCTATACAGACAAATATGCTGCTACATGTGTGTATGCTTCTGTAGTTGTGTGTACATGCAGGATTTGTTTGCATTTATGGTAAGCAGTTTGTGTAGCTTTATACCGGTGTCCATATGTAATAAATGATTGTACAGTATGTGTGCATATGCAATTATTACTCCTGCCACTAATTTTACAGCACTATGCTTGCAAACATATGTCTAATAATTTTGTATGTGTTTGTGTAACTGAGTACGTTTATTTATGAGTGTGTGTGGCTCTATGAGTGTGTGTGATTTTAAATATAAATAATTTAAATGTTAACTGTAAATGTGTATGTCTGTGTGTGTATTTACTTTGTCTGTGTGTGCGTGTGTTTACTAGTACAATGTGTCTTTGGCCTTTGTGTGTGTGTGTGTGTGTGTGTGTGTGTAAATGTTTTATTTATTATTGTTCATATCATCATTTTTATTACTATTAAGCCTGTGCACATACCTACGTGTGTGAACGTGTGTATATGTGTGTCTGTGTGTGTGTGTTCACGTCTGCATGTGGTTCGGTAAGTGTGTGTCTTTGTTTATGTGCAGATGCAGATTGGTGACAAATTAAAGGAAAAAAAAAACCCTGCATAAATAAGTGGACAGGTTGGTTCAGCGCAGGGTTACACAGCACTGGGTTTAACTTTGTTTTGACCCCTGGTTAGCGGCGCTGTTTTTACATCGCCACTGGATCATTTCCCCCTAAAACTAATCAGCAGTTTGTGACCATATAAGACACAAAGTTTTCCATACAGGACATGCAGGCTCCCTGAATGTTTGGACAAGTATGAAAATTATGTGAATAGTGTGTTATGGCTTTTTCCACAATCGCTGGATCTCTTCCCCGGCTGAGCCCCTCTGTAAGACCGTGGGACGGCATTTTTAAAGCAGCGCTCTCAGCCACCACAACCTCCACCACCTCCACCGTCAAAACCTTTTGCATCCGTGTATGTTTGTGTATGTTCTCCAGGAGGTTTTTTCGGAGGCTTTGAGATTCAGTGCCAAGCAGCACTGAAGCTGCCCTGGAGGCCTGTGGTGTGTGTATTTATATATACAGCTGTGTATACAATATGTTGTCTCTATATAGTCTGTGCTAACATGTGCTATAGCTTATATTGACTTGCATGTGTATGTGTGTGTGTGTGTGTATGTATGCATTTTCACACGTGTGAAAAGAGCTTGTTCCCTCTTCTTGCCGCTCATCATCTGTCCCGGCTGACATTTACACATTCAAATCAGACACTGTTTATCGTTGTTTGAGGCACATGACAAGATTTCATGCTTTGTTTAAGATAACCACCTACATTGCAGCAGCACGTAGAGACACTGTTTCACACCGGAGGACCTGCTCAGTTGATGTGTCATATAAAAATCCTCAAATCTCCCTGAAGTAAACTTTTCAGGAATTAAGAGACGCAGCATTGTTTTTAGCTTTACCACCATGCTCTTGCCTTTTTTCATCATCAAATTCATTATTTATGCTCTTTAAAAAAAAATGTTTTCTTAAATATAAAGTTAGTTTATAAATGACATCTCCTTTTTCACAGCCACTATATGCTTCATCATCATTTCACCACTTTTATAAAATGTGTAGTTTGTGGCGAAGGGTAGGGGTCACCAATTTAATACTGCTGGGGTTTTATTAAGGGGTAAAAAAAAAAAAAAAAAGGGTAAGCATTTGAAGAAAAAAAAAGCCTTGAAAAAAAAGGGGAAATTGCAAAAACAATCAGCATTTATTTTACACATCTGGCAGTGGGAGCCCCAACCAAAGAGGAAGTAATGTAAATGTCAACGAAACACAAGGGTTAAAACACCTTTTAGGTTAAATTAGGATGTTTTCAACTTTTTTTTTTTTCTTCTTTTTTCTCTTTCTCGTACTGTACACACCACAGCAACTGGCTTTTCAGCTTTTATCACGTTATCAAGCATGTCAGAGTCAGGAGCTCGGCCTGTCTGAGAACCTTGAGTTGTGTAAATATAACTTTAATATTTTATTCCATTTTGAACCGGCTGTAGCTGCAGAACCAGTATGCGCTTTGGTTCATTTATTATCTTATGGAAGCCGGAACAATAGCATCTCCTTTTCGCCTACTTCAATATAAGTCGCCGCTCGGTGTCTGTGTTCCTTGAATCTGAAATGGGCGATAATATAGAAAATATGAGTAACACATATTTTTATACGCTGTGGCATATGAATGTGAAAACAACATTCACAACAGAAAGATGAAAGAAAATAGAGATGGGCTTTGTCATCAGTGATCTGACTGTATTGCATGTGAAAGCTTTGTTACTTAATATCTTACAGCTGCGTTATATTCAGTTTCACAACCGTTCATCATGTTCTTTGGTCTAAATCAGTGAGGTTTTTAAAAGTTTCCAGTGGTGCAGCACGGGAGAGAAATGAGTTGGTAAAAAGATAACCTTGAAAGTGCTTCTTTTTTTATTTCTTATTTGTCCCCCATCAAATTTTTTATCACCAGGTTGCACCGACGCCCCATTTCTGTCCATCTCATAGCATCAACACCAACGTCGCTTCCTGATTTTGGTTTGCTTGAATTGTCACGGAAAGGGGACGAATTTAGGAAATGTCTGACGAGTCTGGAAGTCCGAGGCGGCGACGGATGTAAATTATGCCAGAGGAGTTTGAAATGGGGGGTTGTTGAATGGACGTAACGAGTTACCTTCGTCGTCCGGATGGGTGTGTTTGAAGTTCACATTACACACACTTGCAGATATTTATCACGTTTTCTTTGTCTGGATTTCAGCTCCTGTCTACGATATTACAGTCAGAAGTTGTTCTGCCTGGATCACAGCCTTTCAGTCCTGCAGTCACTGTTCAGGTACTTGGCCTTTGCTTTCTTTTTCTGTTTTGTTTTGTTGGGGTTTTGTTTTTTGTTTTGTTTTTTTGTCGTTGTTTTTTTGGGTACACTGAAGTGATATTAATTACGGCAGCATGTTGTTCAGCTTGTCAGTGGTGTCATATGTTGGACCATGAAGCATTTTCTTTGAAAATGTGTCATGACCTCATGGCTTTTTTCGGGTGTTGGTTCAGTCTGGTGCAGCGTCATGGAATCCATATATCCGAAAAATAATCTTGGAACCATTTGAAATTTTAAGAATTAATAATTTTTTTTTATAATTTTTTTTTTTTTTAAATAGCGTGTGTGAATTTGTGTAAGTAAACAAGTTAAAGCTGTACCGTATCCTGCCTGATGTGTTCTGCCTGTTTTTGGGTGACAAAACAAAACAAAAAAAACAACAAAAAAAAAAAAAATACATACTCATACAAATATTGTTAATAGTTCCATGTTTCAGTTCCATCACTGAAGCCACAGAAAAACCCACTATGTGGCTTCGGAGAAAGAGGGCAAAATCATGAAAAGAAAAGGAAAAGAATATAAATAAATAATTTTTAAAAAATTTTATACATATATATTTGTCATGATTTGGCCCATCATGCTAATATTTTAGTTAATGGCCAATGCATAGAATCAAGATCTAAAGATTTAAAGGGACCTAATAATAATATACAGGACACAGTAGAGTATAATTTTCATACTAATACTTTATAACCTTATACTCTAGTATAGAGACTGTGATCATTTTATGTCCTTTTATCTAATATTTTTAAACTTGTGTGCAGTGTCCCTTACAAAGGTGGAGATAACTGCTTTCACTCTGTTTTCTGTGAATGTTGTTATTCCGTCGAGTATCACGAGCTGGAAAACAAACTGGACATTAACGTGAAGCGCGTTCGAGCACAATACTTGGTTCGTTCGTGGGTTTTTCTGATAGAAAAAAGAAATTGATCTCGTATAATCAGGGGCCTGTAATCACAAGGATTGTGGTTTTTTTTAAGCCATCAAAGGATTTTTACACCAGCATGTTTACTTCTACTTCAGCAAAATATATTATACTATAAATATAATACATGCCACATCCTAGTATTAATTATGAGTACAAGGCCGGTGTCCTCCCTCCACAGCCCATTGTCTGTAGGCATGTTGGCCCACTACTGTTTTCACAGCCTCATGTCGGCACACGTTGCGACGCCGTTCATTTATTTGGGAAACCCAGGTTATCGTCACGAGCTTGTTCAGCTCTGCGCCCCCCTTTCCCCCTTCTTTTTCCCCTGAAGTTAAGTTTCAGTTGTCCACATGTTCAGCACCTTTAAATTTTTACATGACCGTTGTGTTGTCTTACAGCACATTTACATATTTCCTGGGGGGTGGGGGATTAATGTCAAGGTAAATAGTGCAGTTACAGCTAAGCTACTGTAGCCCAACATTTTTCTATCTGTTGTCACCCGTATTATCACCTTGTAACACTTATGAATTCTTAAGATGATTTATTGTACAAGTATTTACAGAACTCTTTACAACAATTCAGAGTTTGTGTGTGTGTGTGTGTGTGTGTGTGTGTGTGTGTGTGTGTGTGTCCGTGTGTGTCTGTGTGTGTGTGTGTGTGTGAGTGTGTGTGTGTGTGTGTATGTCCGCGCGTGTGTGTGTGTGTGTGTGTGTGTGTGTGTGTGTGTGCGTGCGTGTGTGTGTGTCTGCGCGTGCGCATGTATGTGCATGTGTGTGCGCACGCACGCGCGCTTGTGGTTGATATGCATCGAGTCAGTAATTTTTAGATTGTTGACAGACGAGATTGAAAAGTGGCACTGATGACGGGGCTCGGCGTTAACAGCCTCTGTAATCTAGTGATCATAGCAACCAGGAGAAGCACTATAATGGAGCATTGTTGACTGGTGTCGTACAGTTATGGGGTTGGGCGACCGGTGAAAAAGACAAAGCAAACAAACAAAAAAAACATCCCCCGGCATTATGCACAGTTACGATTAAATGATGTGAGGAAATGTTCAGTATACAAGTGGCGTTTTGCGGCCGCTGCATGTGTAGACACATTATTGGTGCATTGTATGATCAGTGTTGACAGCGTCCGGCGACGGCGGGTGTTCCCTTTGTGGCCCCGGGTTGCGGTGCCCGCGGAGCGGTGCCCGCGGAGCGCCTCGGCTGACTCCCGTCGAGGCGCTAGCACTCAATGAGGCTCGCGCCTGCTTTCGGTTTTTGTTCGAAAGTATTGACCGGATGCTTTTCTCAACACTTTTTAATTCAAGTATCAATAGCCCTGTCTCACAGGCTTGGCCACGGTTCGTCCAAATAAACACACAGAAGTGCCTGGAGGAGTTGACACTTGCACACTACCAGCGGCTATTTCAATTTTAGTCTCTCAAACTTCATAAGAAATTTCTCCTTTGATATACATTTTTCCAACTGATCCCAGGGACATAGCTTTGGCTGGATGGCTGTTTTGTTCCTGGAATATCTTTTTATTTTGGAAACATGTACCGTAAGTGTTAGGGGCTCACAGAAGGATTTAAAAACATTTTTTTTTTTACTATGACTTATCACTTATTCTCCATTCTCCTATGCACTTGTCTGTAAACAGGTGTGCAAAGATCTTTTTTTTTTTTTTTCCCACCCCGAGTCCCGCTTCCAGCTATATTCTGCAAATGAATCTTTGAGATTTATAGGCAGTGGCTCTTAGCACTAGCTTGCTAAATTAACTGCAGATGGGGGAAAGACTTTGATGTTGTTAGGGAATGGGTCATTTTTCTTCATTTACCAATTAAAGGGGAACTCCACCGATTTGACGACATTTCTAACCAACTCATTCAGTAATCAGGAGTACTACACGGTCGTATAATGTCTCGTGCAGCTCTGGAGCAGCTTCATCAAGTCATGGAAAACAATCCAAGAGATGGAGACTACAGATTCTTAAGGTCTATGTTATAAATCAACATGGAGTATGGACATTTTGACAGGCAGGAAGGGTCCAGGAAAAAATACCCTATTGAGCTGAAGCGTGGGAAATGTGGGATCCAATTTTTTTTCTTTTCTTTTTTTTTTTGGCTTGACCATGCTAGAGGCCAAGGCTAAGATATCATAGCCTCCGCCAATTTATATCTTCAGCAGTTCGCACAAGTCCCCCCGGATCGTGTGTGGAGTGCCACCCGTTGATCACTGATCAAAGATACCGCGCCACAGAAAGCCCAGAACCTGAAAGGAGGTTGGGCGTGGAAGGGGAAGGGCCACAGGCGGCGGTGTTGTCGTTTGGTGAATTGGGGAGACGGCGGGGAGAACGGGGGGAGAACGGGGGGAGAACGGGGGAGAACGCTGTCCGTTTCAAACCAACAGCTACCCCGTGTTGTTTTTTTGTTTGTTTGTTTGTTTTATGTCAGTTTAAACCGTCACCAACATTCTCACACCTTGACGCCGTTGTCACTGCTGTGACCATGACGTCATTTTAACCCAAATTACATTGTTTCTGTGACCTTAACTAAGGGCTTCTTTGACCCCCTGACCGTGACCCCCCCCGGCTCCACCCGGTCACTTCTTCGGGGGCACCGGACCAGAACGCGCCCCCAGAGAGAGATATAAGAGCAATCTAAGTATACGAGCCTTTGCTCTGGCTTGTGTGTGACTGTGTTCGCCGTTGGTTCGGTTTGCCAGGACTGTGAGTCACACACTGGGCTTATTTGCGCGGTGGCTCTGATAATTAGCTTGCCTGTGCCGTGCTGCTGTTCTGGTAATGACTGTTACCTGTAGAGATTGCGGGCGACCTGCACAGGAGCCTCAGCTGAATGTGAACACACCACAGGAGGCCATGTACTGAGAATTGAAACGCATTGACTCTGGATTTTCCCTGTGCGCCGCTGCCTCTGCAACTCACTGATATTAAACCTCTCACTTCCTTTTTGAGGCCGCTTTGTTTACCAGGCAACATGCTATTTTTACTGGAGGCCCCCGCTCGCTCGGGGCCTCGGTTTACTGTCGAAAAGGATGTGTCTTCTTTGGAACAACACACATCTGTGGCGCTTGTCAGTGCAGCATTTGAATCTAATATGTGTAGGATGCAGTTGTAGATGCTTTCTGATTGTCTGTGACTGGTGGTTTTAACCTGAACATGTTTAATTTTTTGCCCGAATAAAATGAAGCCAAACTTTTTGTTCTCAAATATTATTAACTGTATAGGCACAGATGTAACTGCACCTATACATTAGTTATATAAACACATCATCGTCTGTCATCTCTCATGGCTGTCATTTTACCATCATGCAAATCTGCTGATTGCTGCACGAGTGGAGGTGTGTAATTCCACCCCCCACCCAGCTAACTTCTCACTTCTCACATCAAAAAAACACAACTTGTGTAGCAGAGACACCGAGTTACGACATTTTGTAAATCACGAAGTGAAGATTTTGTAAAATCTTGTCCTGACCCCCGTCCCTGTCTGTTTATTGTTAGATTTCATTAGAAATATTAATGTGAAATTTCAACACAAGATGAGCACATGACATGACACATCTCATGACAAAGCAGAGACCAGAGACATAGAAAGTGGCACAGTGCGTTTAATGAAACGTATTGGAATTTTTAGTTCAGGGCATTTATTTGAGAGCTAGTTAAAACACGTGATCAGCATTGTGTTATAACAAATCTGTATATTGCTTGTACAAGTATTTTTACATTGTAACATCTGAGTAGTTTATTTAAATGGGACGGAATAAATGTCTGTGCCATTCACTCCTGAAAATCCATCCCATAGTTGTTGATATATTTTATCCAAAACCACAAATTCAGAGGGGGGGGCAGCTAGCATGACTGACTCTGTCCACCTATCTAAACGTCACAGATTAACATTGTAGATCTTTCTTGTCTAATCCAGACATAAAACAAGGTGTAAATAAAAAGAATAGAAATAAAGATCAAGTGGTGGTTTTATGTGCAGGACTGTTTTATCTGGATATTTTACCTTTGGACAGAGCCACGGTAGCAGCTTCCACTCTTTATGCTAAGTGATTCACCGTCTGGCCTCGGCACAGTGCACAGCACAGCTGAGTCATGCTGACTTCTGAATATGACAATGGAAGAGACTATCTGATGGCACACGGTCGAACACTTTGACTTATTTAATGGGTTTTTTTGTTTTTGCTTTTTTTTGCTTTTTTGTTTCCTTTTTTTGCTTTTTTCTTTTTTATTGCTGTCGTAACCTGTGAATTTTGTGTCATTTTCATCCTGCAGGTGTCAAGTTTGAGGTTATGCTCTTAATAATTCTGACACGCTATATAGTCATATGGCAATTTGTCCGTGTCCGGGGCCCCGTTGCTTCTCCCACTCGTGGGGCCTTTATGGTTGGTTTGTTTTGTGACTTTATTATCATTGTATTTTATGTTATTGCTGTGTTGGACTGTTTTTTTATCATGAGATGTTTCCATGCACAAAAAGTCGCGGTGGATGAAAGAACAGGACCGTATAAAAACGATCCAGTTTAGCAGCACTCCTCGGCGGTTCGCCAGTCGGTGAGACTATGCCGGAATAACGATGAGTGGGGCGAATGCCGGACAGGTTCCCTGCCCCTCTCGACAGACTCCTGCGCTCATGAGGTGAGAAAAGGTCTTGCAAGTTGGAAGTTACCGTCATCTCCCCGAAGGTTTCTGTCAGGCCAGGGTTCATTTACGATGCGCACTGACGGTCAGGCTTCAGGATAACATATGCATGGGCTGGTTGGCCCAGTTTCGCACCGTGAATCCGAGAGGCCCCTCTGATCAGACAGGAGAAGACGTTTGGAGGTGTCACCTCTGGGTTTTAGGACAAGTTTGTCAGACATTGTTCACTGTTCTAAGGGATCAGTGGGTTTTGTTCAGAGTTAGGAGGGTGGGTGAGCCATGGTTGTATTATAGGCATTATAGAAATATATAGCTTTTAGACTACAGGGATTTTTCTTTAACTGCAGTACCATAAGTGGCCAGAGGGCAGATTGGCAGTAAAGTCGATCGTTGGCGCCATATCCAGCTTTCTTATTATCCGTGGTGTGAGCCCTGCAACGTCTCGGGGGATCCAGTCCTCCTCGGCCCCTCGGCCCCTCGGCCCCTCGGCCCCTCGGCCCCTCGGCCCCTCGGCCCTTCGGCCCCTCGGCCCCTTGGCCCTTTGGCGCGGCCCAGGATGCGGATATGTCTGAGTGACCGGATGCTCAGCGCGCCCTCCGGCACAATCACACCCGTTGCCAGAGCCGTCCGACTTTCTACGAGTGTTCACTGCGGAAGATGCAGGCCTCGGTGTGAGACTTCGGATTTGCTCACGGGCACCAAATAAAATATATCTGTTGAATAATTAGTAAAGTAACGCAATCACAGCCCCCCCATGAAGACATCCGGCCATTAAAACATCACACAAATGTATTTGCACTTTTGTGTTGTGTTTGCTTTAGCGTGTTTTTCGTTGCGGCGTGACTGAGTGTATTCTGCCCTATATGAAGTAGTAGTAGTGCAATTAGTAATAGTGGTTGGGCTATAGAGGCAACAGCATGAGACATGCTCGTCATAATATGAGTGCTGCAGTGGTGAGTAGGTCGTCGCTGTCACAAGCATGTTTTGTTTCGTCATAATAACGAGCAGCAGTTGTAGAAACACGAGTAGTGATAAGATGAGGCAAGGTTTTTGTTTTGTTTTGTTTTGTTTTGCTTTTTTATGTGTGATTTTTCACGTTTTCATGCCTGCAGTTACAGCTGTATTTTATAGGCAGCGGAGATCGAGCCGATTAAGAAACAAATATATAAACCACTGTAAAGAAAAAGCAGACGCAGGCACATATCAATAAAAGAGAGTGAAATTATAATTTTAATTATTTTTTAGATTTATTTATTTTTTTAAATTGGCCTTTTGTCATTCATGTCAACACAGTGGGACGTGTGGAAAAAGTGCAGAGGATCGGAGCCTTTAAACCAGGAGAAACTCCGTTCGGTTTCATCTGCAAATGTTAGCAGAGCTTATCCCAGGTCGCTTTCCATGCTGAGCAGGTCTGTGCCCTGTCTAATGGAACCTCGTGTAGCCTGAACCTTTGACTGATGTCTTTAATTAGGCAGCGTCTGCCAAAGGGGGAGTATATTGTGGGGATATACGGCCTGGATGCTCAATTGGATATGACAATACTATATATACATTTATCTATATCTATCAATCTATCTATCTATCTATCTATCTATCTATCTATCTATCTATCTATCTATCTATCTATCTATCTATCTATCTATCTATCTATGTATCTATATAGATAGATAGAGATATCTCTATATAGAGATATGGATATATACTGTATATACAGTTTATATATATATATATATATATATATATATAGAGAGAGAGAGAGAGAGAGAGAGAGAGAGATAGTTTATATAAACTGTGTATATTTATCTATAGATAGATAGATATAGACAGTATATATATCTATATCTTTTGTATATATATGTATATATATATGTAGAGATATGTATGGATGTGTATATATATATATATATATATATATATATATATATATATATATATATATAATATATGTACTTTGTATATATATATGTATTACATATATATATATATATACACACACACACACATATATATATATATATATATATATATATATATATAGAGAGAGAGAGAGAGAGAGAGAGAGAGAGAGACAGACAGACAGATAGATATAGATATATCAAAATATTTAGCTGCAGACTGCCTGATGAAAGCTGAGTTACAGTTGGCTGTGCTGAATTGGCTGCACCAAAGGGTGTAAATAATCAGTGTGGGGGCACCTGGACGGGCAGACGGCCTAATACTCCGTCGTAAAAACTCCATTCGGGGCATTTGTCAGTTGACAGGATGTTGAGCAGCTTAGAGTGAACGATAATTTTCTCTCTGCAGCCGCCATGACTAAGCCTCCTTTACATGACTCCGATGAGCCACAATTTAGTGGGTTTACCCCGAAAGATGCGACTCCGGTCGTATTTGTTCGCTCAGCACTGGCCACAGAGATCGGAGCACAGGTTTCTGTGAGGGCTGGAACAATCCGAGTCCGGGTAAAGTTACTCATTACAACGGCTGTGATGCGGAGTGCGTGCTGATGCAGACAGTGACCCCCAGGCAGAGTTTTGTTTTCTTTACTTGACTGACTGTTTTAAACAGCAGGGGAAGTAGCGTGGGAAGACGAAAAAACAGGGAGCGAGAAGAAACCGGAGAAAGAAAAGAAAGAACGGAGGAAGAAAACTGGAAATTCAAGCTTTAATTTAATACCTAAGCTCCCAAAAGATAGAAACTTCTTCAGAGAATTTAGACACTGGGCAGTGGAAACACTTTCCAACAAGTTATAGTCTATATTTGTTGAATATTCTGTTAATGTCATGCAGAAATGTCAAAAAATATATATAGAGAGAATGTGAATTGTGGTCGTAAAGAATTTGTGGTTTTCATTACAAATGACAGTCGAGGTGACATCATGGTCTTTGTTTGTTCACATTAATTTTAAGGCAGTTTTCTGCTAAATCGGAGAATGATACAATGGCGATCTTTTATTTTTATAACGGATCCTTGAGGGAAATATCCGTCACTGCGGCAGAATAAAGTTCAGGCTGGAGACAGAAGAGGAAAAAAAAGTACAGAGGGATAAAAATAACGCAGAAATTAAAACAAATACACATCCATTGAAAGTGAAGATAAGAGATGAAGCCGGATTAAAAGTTGACCACCCACCTCGGATTTTCTTTCACCTTCTTCCGCTGTCTCTGACACACACACACACACACACATGTACACACACACACATGCAGAAAACACATAAACGCACACATGCATGAACAGGCTTCAGGTTTAGTCAAAATGCTGCCCACACAAAGGCCGCTTTGCATCCGCCTGTTGTGTGGGACGACTTTTCAGACATTGCCTGACATTGCCACATATTAGTGGTGAGTGAGCTTTGCTGTGAGAAACGTCGCTGCTAAAAAACATAAAAAAAACACCCCGTGAGACACAAACCAGGGTTCCCATGACCTTGAAACATGTAGTACAATTAGGGGATTAAACATTTAGTCCCCCCCCCCCTCCAGGCTGAGAGTTGGAATTCTGTGATAATGTGCAGTGCATTCAGAAAGTCTTCAGACCCCTTCATTGTTTTTTTTTCTTCTACATTTTGTTGTGTTGCTTATGCTGAAATTGTTTAAATTTGGTGACCCACAATGACTAAGCAAAAACAGGAATTTTTGAAAATTTTTGCAAATGTATTAATGGACAAACTGAAATATAAAACTGACGCAGTAGTTTAGTGACAGCGATTGAAGCCTCGACTCTTCTTGTATATGACAGAACTTCCTACCATCCTTCCCTACAGATCCTCTAGTTGTAGCTCTGTCAGGCTGGTGGGAGACCGTCGGTGCATGGACATTTTCAGGTCCCTCCGCGAAGATTTGATTGGGTACAGGTCGGGGCTCTGGCTGAGCCGCTCAAGGACATCTACAGAGTCGTCCCTGGGCCACTCCTGCCTTGTCTTGGCCGTGTGCTTTAGGGTCATTGTCCTGGTGAAAGCTGAACCTTTGGCCCAGTTAGTGTTCGTGGGTGCTCCTGAGACCAGGTTTTCATTAGAGATGTCTCTTTACTTGACCAGACTCCCTGTCCTCGCAGCATGATGCAGACCATCACTATATAGGAAGGTGATGACTGGTGCCTGGTTTCCACCAGAAATGATGGTTAGAACTGAGGCCTGACCATTTAATATTGGTTGCTTCAAACAAGAGAGTCCTCCAGAACTCCAAGCAGGCTTTCAAGTGTCTTTCACTGAGGAGAGGCCTCCGTCTGGCCACTCTGCCATAAAGCCCAGATCGCTTGAGGGCTGTGGTGAAGGTTTTCCCTCTGCAAGTTTCTCCCACCTCCACACCGGATCTCTGAGTCACTGCTCTTACTGGGCAGCCAGTTCTCGGAGGAGCCCCGGTTGTTCCAAACTTCTTCCGTTTGAGGTATATGGAGGCCTCCACCCTGGTGGGAAGCTTCAGTGCAGGAAAGCTGTAGCCTTCCCCCGGATCTGTGCCTTGACACGGAGTCCTGTCTCTGGTCCCTGCAGGCGGTTCCCTCAACCACATGGCTTCTTGTGGTTTTTGTTTTTTTTTTGCTCTGATGTGGATTGTCATCCCAACACCTTATATAAACAAGATAAACATTCAGAATCACGTCAGATCGATTGAATTTACGGGCGACTGAGCTAGATATCGAGTGTCACGGCAGAGGGTTTGAATATTTATGTCGGGGGGAAATTTCAGTTTTTCCTCGCTGAAGAATACGTGAAAAATTCAAAACTACTCTTTTTGCTTTGCCCGTGTGTTTTTTTTTTAGTGTAGATCGAAAGAAAAAATGAATTTAAAGGATTTTGGCATAAGGCTGCAAAATGTGAAAGCTGTCAAGGCGTCTGAATACTTTCTGAATGCTCTCTGCATTGTTTACAATATTTGTCAAATACAACAGCGTTGGGTTTTGCCCCTGCCATAGGTGTGTGTGTTTTCAGGGCATGTTTTTCAGTCCCGTTAGTTGGTAGGAAATCTGGAACAGCTGTCCACTTATGTCTTTTTTTCAAAGGCAGTTATGGCGTAAGTCGCAGGGCGCGGGCCCAGATGTTTTTGTCGATATTCTGACACACCAACGTCGTAGAAAACTCTCAGACGCATTTGGCACGTATGTTTTCATCTAATTGTGAAACATGTCATAGTCATCCGACATCTTTCAGTGGTTAACACATGAGAGAAGACTGATTTCTCCTATGAGGGCATCCTGGCATATGAGAAGAAGAAAAATTCTGCGCCGCAGTGGCAACAAGGTCAATTCATTTATTTGTTTTTTTTCTGCATTAGATTTTTTTTTTTTTTCTCAGATATATAACTGCTGTGTGCAAGAGGGTTTCACGCGACTCTTTCCACCCAAGAAACGGGTATTTCTCAACAAGGGAGTCCGCCCATACCTCCGCACCGTCTCTGCACCATTCATACAGAGACGCTTATGAGTCAGCTGAGAGCAGTGCAATATCCTATTTCAGTGAAGAATAAAAATGATAACATCAAACAGAAAAACATTTTTATCTCAATCTATAACTTTTACATTCAGTACAGCTCCCAACAGAATCTCAGCAGCATCAGAATATATATATTTTTTTTTCAATTTTTTTTTTTTTTTAATGTGTCAACATCCTCATTTCTACTAGTAAATGTCATAACTCAAATCATGGAGTAACTCCAGTATAAGAATAAGAATAACACGCAATAGAGAAAAGTTTGTTTGTTTTTTTTTTTCTTTCACAAAAACTATTATGATTGACAGTGTACACTGGCTCGTATTGGCTGTATGTGATGGCACAATGGATGCTTCATTTTAGCCACAGCGCATAACCAATGCTAGACAAAGGACAGAACAAACGTGGTTTATGTCAACATTAATGAGGGCATTTATTTATTAAAAGCTGCAGGTGCTGGTAATAAGAAGAAAAAACAAACAAGCCTGCGCTCAGGCCCCAAAACTGTGTTTCCAGATTCTTTCCAGCGCAGCTTCCGGGCAGCTGGTTGCACTTGTAGTCAAATCCCCAGTTGCCTTTGACTAAGCACTTATATAGAGTGTATGATATATGGATGACTGAGATCCCTCACAGACACTTTATCTGCTTTGTTTGGATACATGTGGTTTTTTTTTGGGACTCTTGGAGAAATGATTTGCTGGGATTGTTTTTTCCTCTTCTTTTTTTTTTTTCTTCATCTTTTGCAGGGCTAAGGTGCAGCGGGATTGTGAAACGGTTTCACCGCAGCACCATAAGGTCGGTTTCCACCACATTCACCCATCCTGACAGACGGCGAGGGGGGCAGAGCACCTCTTGTTGGGAGTCTTAAACATTTACAGACGACGGTGCCTGATTGGTGCTGTGCCGATTACAATCCAACGCTTTTAGACGATTTAATCCTAGCTGTTTGGTGTTGCAGCTGTGAGAGCTGGGCAGTGCAAGATAACGCGAGCTGGAGTTGTATGTTTACGCGATCTCTATCAGCGGTAGTGATGAAGGGGCCCTTTAAAGGTTCCTAAACATTCAGAAGCATGGAGGACCCTGCACTGCAGTAAACGTGGTTTACAGGCCGACTTCAAGTTACCCAGTTTCCGCGCTCGCTCCGGGCTCAGCCCGCTCCGACGTCGTCTCTCCAGCGGCAGCCGTTTCGGTTACGTTACCCTGTCCACGTGGACCCCGCCCCACCCCCTGGCGTCCCCCCCCCGGCCCTATTGCCCGTTGTGTCAGTGCCACGCCACATGTAAAATAAATGGCGGACCGGCCATGCCGCGGGCGGCCCGGCCTGGGCCGCGCGGCGGGGCAAAAACCAGCCGATCAGATCTGGCGTGTATCTGGCCCCGGCTATTTTTCGGATCGGATGATGCGAGCTGCGATTATCTGTCACAGATCCGCATTTTCTTCCCTTCTTCTGAAAAAAAAAAACTTGGGTCCTTACTGCGCGTAATGCTGGGAGGCTATAGGCGATGCATAAAAAAGCAAAAAAAAAAACAGTTCGGTCGGTTCGAGCTTGGGACGAAATCGAAATTAGTTCAAATCGGATAAAATTTACGTAGCGCCCCTCGTATGACATTATATTTCACATTACGAGAGAAGAACAATTTGGAGCCTCTGCACATTTTTAAGCGTGAAGGGCAAAGGGTGCTGGCAGTGCAGAAAGGTTGATTAAAGCAAGTAGTCATGTTGAAATATTTACATTTTTACCTTCATGCTCACACTGTGTGGATCAGTCGACTTGGCAACACTGGGTAGAAGCATAGATGTCCAGTGACACTTCCAGTGAAATTCAGAAAAAGGGACAGCATCTGCAGTGCAGCTGACAGAGGGAGAGAGAGATGAGTATGAACATAACGTAAAGGATAAATTGTGGAAAAACCCCTGGAGCTGCGGAGGCCGGGAAGATGCCGACGGTGTGAGCTGTCTGCTCTGCGGCGAAGTTCAGTTTTATGTGTCAGTCAAGACCGCAGTCATCCCTGGGTGGGTGGGTGGGGGGGGGGATGTTAACATGTAAAATACAACGGCAATAAAATTAAAACAAGCTCTCTGCGGTTCATAGGGAATCATACGACAGCAGCCGTGCGGCTCGGTTAGACTGGGAAACCGCTTAGGCTGCAAGAAAATTTCCGACCGTTGATCAATCAGACAAATGTTAGGGTGTCGTCACCCCCCCCCCCCAACCGCACATTTAAAGAAAAATGATGCGGCACAAAGGTTAAACTGGAGCCTAATCCATACAGTCCCCAGACTCGTCAGGATCAGATTAATAGTGTGTGATCCGGATATTTTGAAGTGGTTGATGTCACCAATTGATCCAAACACAATGTATTGATGTCTCTGCCTGACGGTTGTCGCTGATTGTTTCCCTCTCTACTAACTACAGCGATAATAAATCTCGGGGAGTCAGATATTTATCACAGGGTCAGGAAATATACCTTATTTACCTGTGGCCAGAATGAAAAAAAAAAAGACAACCCAAATAGTGGTTTCTGTTTGGCCTTTGCTGGGGGGAGGTGGAACAGCCAGAGAAACCCATGTTGCCCTTTTTAAAGTCACGTGACATTCTGTGACACTACTTGTAGCACACCAGCACCTATTTTGAGTCTGTGCATCACCTCAAAAAACACGTCGGCCTGTCGCGTTCGCTCTTCCAAATGTGAACACACAGTGCATGTCGTTGAAGAAAATCAAAAGGACGTTAATTTTCATTGCAGCTGCATGCAAACGAAAACGATCCGAATTCGGTAACCACAGATCTTCTTTTCCAGCCCCCCCACCCCCCAACGTAGGTCGACTGACAGCGCGTGTAGCTGTGGCAGCTCATATTAATTAGCTAGAGTGCAGTCGGGGGGGGGGGGGCAACCACAGGTGTCAACCCTTGTAAGCAGCTGATAACGGCGGCCGGAGCATTTAGAACAATGAGGGTGGAGAGACGCTGCAGCACATAAAAGTGGGACTTTTATCAGGGTTACATATTTATAGTGTTTTAGCGTGAGTTATGCCAGATGCACAGTGGGTCCCTTTGTATAAATGAAGGCTGGAAAAAAATAAATAAACAAAAAAACTAAAATTAGGTTGCAGGACTCACATAAACCTCCCGCTGATTGTATAACTGAGATTATTCCCCTCAGCTGGAGTGCAGTCTTATCAGTGACCTATCTGGAGCGCTCTGATTTGACTGTGTTTAATTAGAACCGGTCACAACATGTTTACACCTTTAATCACGTGTTTTTTGTTGTTGTTGTTGTTGTTGTTTTAGTTTCCAGGTGAGAGTCAACCTGCCCCTTGTTTTTTTCTGTCAGTTTGTGGGAAGACTGGCGGGGGCAACATGTCAAACACGAGAGGATCGTTGGTACATTTCCTTCCCACTGTCATCGGCGGCGGCGGCGCTACTCCGGGCGTGTCGACAAAATGCCCTCGAATATGTTCGGTTACTGCGATCAGATGTAAAATTTCTTCTCCTTAAAAACTCAGACTTTTTACAAAAGCTCTTGTGTTTATCTTGACCTTTATGCATTTTTTAGTTTATGCAATGTGCTCTATTAAAAGGCTATTGTCAGCACAGTGACTTACAAAACACTCTCCACCACTGAGGGGTGGTTTCATATGAATATAAGTTTAAACCCAAGAGAAAATAAACCTTATTTACAGAGGTAAAATCCAGATACTCTACAGTGAGGATTTTTTTGTGTGATGCGATGCCTTTGATGCTCGGCAGCGTCAGATGTTATTTGTATCCATTAAATCGAGCGGCCATCACCGCACTGTGGCAGGATGAAAGCTGCACGGCGAGCTGGAGGGAGAGAGAGCGAGAGAGAGAGAGACGCCTTCCGCCTTGACGCAGTGCTACGGTTGATCTGTGATTACAGGAATAGTTTGAGATTTTTTGGGATGAGAGCATGGATGCCACGCTCACATCTGTGCGGCGAGTACGACGCTGGAGTCGGCGGCCGGCTGAGCTTAGCTTGGCGAGAAGAGGGCGAAGAGCCGTGCAGAACGTAGAAGGAGTAAAGAGGAAGTGAAAAGGACGTTGTGCTGCTTAATGGAGGCCGTTCGGCTCCCTGCTGTCCCTGGCCGGTTGCCTTTTGATTTCTCCACAAATGACACAAACACCATACATGGTACACGGTGTGTTGATTAGTAAACTTTGGAGGGTTTAAAACCATACGGAGGGTTTTTTTCCTATGTGCATGGAACTCTTTATAAAATAGCACCAACACAGGTAATACTATTTAGAAAAAACAGCATTTACACAGTTTTAGCATATTAAAACAGATGTCCTAAGCAGAGGCATTTGCTTAAGCACGATCAACGACACACTCAGCCTTATGAGTGCGTTCTAGCTCGGGCCTCCGCCAAGGCCAGTGTCGAACAACGCACACCGGACTTCCCGAGAAGAATCTCAGAGTCGCGCTAAATTATCCGGATCTGCCCCGAAACTGAACGGGGTCCTCCCCTGGCCCGTGGCCCATCCCTTCCCATAAGCTCAGAGCAAATCGGTTTGGTCCTTTGTGCCGCCGGCCCTCAAACGAGCAAGCAAACAAACAAGCAAGCAAACAGGCACGAGTGATGTGTTTTTGAAGGTTCTACCTGGCGCTTGATCCTAAATGTCAAACCAAGTTTTTAAGGAACGGTGACGTTTTATACCCCAGTGCCGCTTCAACGAACTGAGCGGGAGACGCCGAGACACAGGCTGTTTGTTTTGTCTATACCTTATAGATATGCCTCATATCGTATCCTCCACCACACACGTCCGGTCCGTCCCACGAGCTCGGTCGCCGGGGCCGTTGCCATGGGGGGGCAGAAAATGCACTGCACCTTTAGTGGGCGACCAGTGGATGCATGACCTTGAGTCCACCTGAAGACCCAAAGAAGGGGAAAGAAAAAAGAATGGAAATGCAGACCCCTCTGAGCTTTGTTTTGTTTTGTTTGTAGGTTGTTTTTTTTCCGCTGGCGGCAAGATGTAATTAACCGCCTGCAGTGTGTGTGAGGGGAAACTGGGAGGGCAGCGCGGCCGCTTGCAGTCATCTTCCACTGGCCCTGACATGGCGGCCGCTCGGCCAAGCTCAAACTCACACACACACACAAAAGCATCAAGCACCAAAGCAGCAGACGTTAATTTCCCCTCTTGTGCAAAAGAGCCCCTGTTCCTTGGGTTGTTTTGACAGCTGTTTGTGTGTGTGTGGGACCAGATCACAATTTGCGGTAAAATCTTACCTCTAGCGTTTCTTTTTTTTTTGTTGTTTTTTTTTTGTTTTTTTCATGCTCAGCCATTTTATCTCCACATCCATCTCTGCAGTCAGCAGACAGGCTCTTTCTCCCGTGAAACGTTAAAGAAGGGGTGGAGTAAACGGGAGTCCGGTGGAGGTCAGTCCCTCCGACTCCATGGGGGCTTGGTTCGTCCTGCAGACGTTCTCTCCGCATGATGTCTTCACGTTTTTCCTTGTCCCCCTTAATATAGTACTCACACACCTACGTCCACGTGCACACACCGCCATTTCCAGTTCTGCGGTCAGTGGAACATTTTATCCTTGTTTCCAAGCATTAAAATCTAACATCTTATTAAGATTTTATTGTCAGAAAAGCAGAATAATGCCCAGCATCTAGAATTTCATGTGTGTGTGTGTGTGTGTGTGTGAAATCAGACGTTTCTGAAAAGGGGCGTATTTGAGACACGTCGTAACTTCGGGAATTGAGGTTCAACAGCAAAATTAGGAAATAAGGCAGTAATAAGAGGCCCACTTTGAAGATACAGACAGAATCCAGCTTTAAAGAGACAGAAAATGACTACAAAGAGACGCAAAACAACCACAAACATATGCGAAATGACCATAAATAGACATAAAACAACTACAAAGAGACAATGAATGACTACCAACAACGTGGTTGCGACTCTTTGTGTCTCATGTTGGATATGAAAAAATAATAAGGGGGAGCCCCCCCCCCCAAGAGCTGCACTACTTTGGTTTCCACATACTGTTATGTAGACGTGTGTGGCAGGTTTGAGAACATGCACAAAAACCCCAACAAAATGTAAGAATATAGAGCTCCGGTTATTCTTTAAATGCAACCCGGAGGCAACGGCAGAGAAATTTTGTAACACTATTAACAATGAAGGGTAAAAAAAATTTACCACAAAAGACTTTTGTTTCCTGCTCATCCAAGTGAGAAAAACAGCACAAGCACGATGTGCAAAGTGCTGTTTCAACCCTCTGACGAACGGACGGCGTTAAATGTTCTGTGTGGTTCCCCTGAGCTGTTGTAGGCATTTTTACTTTCTTTTTTTTTCCCCCTATTTGATCTCAGAGGATCACTTAAGTCATTTTAAAATGTTGATTTGTTTTCTGGTCCCGGTTTTTACTTCTCCATAAACAAGGAAACTCATTTTTGTATCTGCCTGTACACTATCCGGACTCAACAGGGACATTTGGGGGAAAAAAAAAACAAAACGTCCAGATGTTAATCCGGTATATTTTTGGAGAGAACTTAATTTTCTTCGTTGTCCTTAATGTTAAAGAATTATTAACAATACCATTAATACTACACTACACAATGAATGATTTACATCATAGAAAATTCACTTTTCAAATTTTGTCACTCAAGTAATAATTTTTTTTCTTTGTTTTACCTGTAGAGTATATGATCGTCATTACTGTGGTAACAACCAGTTGAGCTTGTCATGTGTCATCATTGCATTTTTCATAGGTTCACTTTTCAGCGATGGTTATTTTTTAAGGTCTTAAACAGCTGGTTTTGATAGTGACCTGCTGTTGAGGTGCGAGTGGCTGAGACGATGCAGTTAAATGCAGCCCTGCATTTATTCCTACCTTCATGCGGTTATGAGGTTTGCTTTTTGTTGATTCAGGCCTGTGGTCATCTCCGAGTCCGTTGCTTGTGGTGCTGTTTCACTCAGCGTTTCACCACCGCGTTTCTATTTCTATTTACCTCTGCCAAGGAGGTTATGCAATCACCTGTGTCTGTCCGTCTGCTTATTGGTCTGTTTGTGGTTGTTTACTCGTCATCAGTATTACGCAAAAAGTACTGCTGAACGATTTACACCGAACTTTTCGGAGGGATTGCTCGTGGGCCAGGGAAGAACCCCATTAGATTTTGGGGGGCAGATCCAGGATCATTTCCTGTGACTTTGATTTTGTTTTTTAGCTCTGAAGTCTTGTGTTTGTTGTTTTGATTATAATGATAATAATGATAATAGCCTCGGCGGATGTATGCTCTCTCCAAACGCCCTCGTAGTTACCTCTGCCAAAGAGGATATGTAATCATCCCTTTGTTTGTTTGTTAGTTTATTTGTCATCAGCCTTATGCAAAAAGTACTGAACCGGTTTGCACTTGGGGGAGGATTTGCTCATGGGCCGGGGAAAAACCCATTAAGTTTTCAGGAAGATCCGTATCGTTTACTATGAGTTTGAATTTTCCTTCCCTCAAGTGTGTTGACGTTATTCGATACCGGCCTTGGCTGAGGTCTTCACCCTACTGAGTGCCCTTCTAATTGCGTCGGTTTCAGGTGTGTGTACCTGGAGTGTATCCTCCACGGTAACATTAACATGCAGCACAGTCAGACGAATCATATACTGTGAGAAAAATGAGGATGGGCAGAGCGATAACTCATCCGCCGCACAAGTCCCCGCCCTTCACCTCTGATCTCCTGCCAATACATACAGCTGGTGTTGAGTACTCTTAAATCTGCTTAATGCTGATGCAGGATTCCACTTCATCAAAAGAGACGACAAGACAAAACATCTGCTCGTCCATCACGCTGGTTAATGTCCTGTCACCAGTAATGAACAGAGTGGAGGAATCCCATGGCGTAACCCCTGATCTTTAACCAAAATACAATTTGTATCCACACGTACTGGCTGCACAAAGTAACACGAGTGGTGAGTGTTACGTGGATAGAAAGATAGATGCACAACGGTTATTTGGTGCACGCTAATCTGCCATCCGAGTGGATTCGGCACAGCAGGAAGGGGCTGCGCTGTGCATGCTAATCCTGCCGTCGTATCATTTTAGCCTGTTACTATAAGCAGAAGTCGTCTATGCCACCTCCCTGGCTGTAATCAAAAGTTGGACATTTCCGACGACTGCAGAGGTGTCAACACGGCTGTGGCAAAATGGCCGCCTGAACACGAAGGACCTATACGCTGAAAGGTTGTATCTGGCATCACTGGTTAACGACCCACATAAAACAATGGAAATAACTAAACTGGGTCATTTATCTGGTGGGATTATTAGAGTAGCAATGCTCCCAAATTGAAAATACTGGCTATTTTTTCTTTCCACATTCTGACCAATCTCCTGATGTGAATGCAACATTAACATCAGGAATTAATTTAAAAAAAAAAAAAAAAGTAATTGCACTCCTGTAAAATTTAAATTTTTTTAAATTTAATGGGAATCTGTATATTAACTTAATTCGGCTTTCAGAAAAAATCCCTTTATATTAGTCTTCACTTACTGAATGATCAGATTTTGACTCAAACTTTCATCTTGAAAAATAGCAAACCTTGAATTGTTACCTAATTTCTGTCACATTTAAAGCTTAAACTGTAGACGGGTAGTGCCCTGATATATTAGGACCTAAAGGTAAATGTAAAGTTTCCGGTTTTTGATTTGATTTAATTATTATTATTTTTTTAAACTAATTTCTTTCATTAAATCCCACTCTGCGTGAAGGCAGGCGTGGCCAGGGAGGACACGGCGCTGCCGCGAAATATCAAAACGCAATCTGTAACAAGCTTTTAAAGCAGCGGGGCTGCTCTCCTTACAACAAACGCAGTCACCGTGGCTAAATGCAGATCCACTTTATCAGGCGGGGAAGACAAGGCACCGAGTCATCTATCAGACTGGTTCATCTGGTCCTGTGCCTTCAGTACATTAGTCATCATAGTTATGCGTCGTCGTCAACAGAAAAAAAATAAAAGATCACTGCAGTGAATGGCCACACCTGTTTAACCCCCCCCCCACACTGTCTTGTATAAAGACAGTCATGCAGTTGTTTACTTTTGAGCAGGAGCTGATTGTGGTTATGGGTTGAACATCGCCGCTGGTGTTTGAGCTTTGGGAGGTTTGGATTTGTTTTAAAAAAACAAACAAACAAACAAAAAACCCCCCAACAACACACAAATAAAAGAACAGCGGCGATATCTCAGAGTTTATCTGTGGGACATTTCTCCACACGCCCCGAGAGTATGACTTCATGCGGAGTCGCTGCTGTTTACTAATATCTTGCGCCACTTGCGCCTGAAATTGACGGGAAATTTGGCAGAAAGCCCGAGAGTGGGAGAGGGACACCTTTTTCCCCCGATGACATCTTGAGTCTGAAACTTGGTGGCGCTCCACTTAGAAAAGGGCCGCCGACTAATTTGTCTCCCCGGCTCTTAGCAGGATGATTAAAAGCGTCAGCGGAGCTGAGAAATCTCCAACCGTCTGGCCTGCCGTCGGTGTAATGGTGTGAGCAGAGAGGGGGAGAGAGAGAGAGAGGCCGGGTTATAAATGGAAGACTGTAATTTATCTTTTTGCACTTCTCCTTGGGTCTTTAATCAAAGTGTCCACCTATGGTACGTCAAGGTGGCTAAAGACATTCATCCTTAGCAGAAGAGCCTGTCAGTTACAAGAGATTTATCTTAACATTGATAGCTATATATATACAGGGGATTTTCATTTTGACTACAGGATAAATTTGTATGTGTTTACATATGATATCCATCCTATCGGGTAGCCTTTGTCTATTTCTGTATCAGACCTTGTTCTCTCATAGGTGAAAGCATAATTTCTGCAGCGGCGTCAAGAAACGACACTCAATCATAGAAACGGGTTGAAATTATCTATGACTTTATCCCTTATACGGGTTAAAAAAAAAAAAACTTTTCTCGTGAAAAAACTTTGACAGGGCGTAAATCATGAGGCGTAGTTCTCACTCTGTTGTGCCGTAAAGTCAACACGACCAGACAAAGAGCATTAGATTTAAAATGCCTGCAGCCTTTCTCCCGGGCAGGTATGCATGTGATCGCCACCGCTAATTGCCGGGTTATGTCCTTGGTTGTTTCAAAGGACCAGTCATAATGAAGTAAACGCCGGATGTGACAGGGGGATAATTCTATGACCTGATAAGGGCCAGGAGAAAACGCGTGTCCAAAGTAAAGGCGTCTCGCTTTTGTCGGTGTGAGATTCCCAAAGTATTCGGGGGGGAAAAAAAGCCTCAAGTGTAAATGTCTGCAAACAGCTTTCATCTTTTCCAGTGATGCACGGGGCTCTAGGGAGGAGGCCTATTGTCTGTTGTTTAGCCAAAACTGTTTTGCACTTTTTTTCTTCTTTTTCTTTTTTTTTTTTTTTTCTACCAGTGGAGCAAAGCCTCAAAGTAAAATGCTTTGCTTTTAATCTGTTTAGACTGGGCAGATGGGGTCTATCATGACTAAACAAAGCATGGTCAAATCAAAGTGACCCTAATTATTAGTCTTTTAAGTAAATCTGACAGTGTAAATTATGTTAATTGAAGCTTTGGTGTCGGGATTTCTTACTCTCTCTGGCCCTGTTTAGCTCTATCCATCAAAATGCATAAAGGTTTAAATGCAGTTCAGCCCTTTTCAGCTTAGCAAGTACAAAGTAAATACACGAAAAAATAAAAATCAATCAATAGTAAACAAAAGTGTTGAGGCATGACAGTCATGTAACATTTGACTCCAGTTTTTTGTGCTGGGGGCTAAATGATCCCAGGCTCCAACGTGAGTTGTAAAAGAATATTTAATCTATTACGAGGCTTTATGTGAAAACAAAAATCCCTGAGAGATAATTGCAGTTGCAAATTGGCCCAGATAAGCAGCGCTGCTTTCGCTTCGGTGTGTCACAATGAGCCAAGCGGACGTTTGGGGTGTTCAGACAACAGAAAACAAATTGAGGCATGTCTCCGGGGGGGGCCACAAACTTAAAACTTAAATTTGCCCAAGCCACAGTCTTGTACTGTTGTTATATCAATACACCATCTGTGGTGCAGATTGTGTTTTACCGTTGCAAATGTCATCCATTTCCTCTGCAGAGAAAGCATGTACAGTATCTGTGCCGGTGACTCAGATGGTCTCCAAAAGCTCACGCACACTTCTAGTCTGTGCTTTAGAGGCCCTGCGAGGCCGGGAATGGTCGCTGCTCATACTTTTATACATTTATTTTTATAAATCTAGATCAATAATCTAGGTTTACTGCGCTTCAGGGCAGTTTGAAGTGTGTGAGTAGCACTCAGATACACAAATGTTGAACAAGCTAAAGAGTGAGACTGCCTTGTGGGAGGTTTTTAAACATTTAAACATTTGACTTTTTACATACAGGTATATTTATACATTAACATAAATATGTGCAACTACATATATCTATTCCCCCAGGAGGCTAATTTTCATCTTCTGTCCTTGGCCAGATGGTAGAAATGCAGTTTAAAAAGAGAACAAAATAACATATTTGCATATGTAGCATAAAAAGATATGCAAAAGACAGTACATTGCATATCTACAAATGTCATCCCAGTATGATCCACGGTGGTTTGGACAAATGAGGGGGAAAAAAAACCCAACAACAACAAAGGCATTGCAGATGATCGTGGCTTGCTTTAAAAATTTTTAAAAAAGGCTTGTGCTTTGCTGTTTTATTTATTTGTTTTAAACTTTGTGCCTAAATGTAATATCTCGTGTTTTTTGTCCTTTGTCTGTGAGCAAAACGTCGAAGGAAAAAGAATTAAAATTCTGGTTTAATAAGAGTGGGAAGATCATCTCTGGATCGGGACCTTAGTGTGTATTTTTAGTCAAAATCATAGCCTGACATTTCCTTTGTTTTCGCCAATGCTGCCTTGTACTGTGTGTGCGAGCGTGTGTGTGTGTGCGCGCGTTTGTTTGTGTGCGCATGTGCGTGTGATCCAGAAAAAGGCCAGAGAGTCTGGAGGGAAAGCAGGAAGCTGCAGTGACGTTTAACATTGTACACAGATGTTTATTGAATACAAGTGTTGTAGCAACAAAACAACGTATTTATATTTGCCAAGTTGCTGTTTGTCTAGACTTGCATTTATTATCAGTAAAGGCAGTAATTGTGGGCAGTGCGTGGAAGTGTGTTTTTAATATTATTTGGAAAAAGTTAAGTCTCCCTAAACCTTGGGAATTTTATGGGGGGACGCCTGATGTGCACAAGCGACTGTTAAGACTGTTAAGACTGATATTTGGATACTTGTTTGCTATTGATTCAAATATAAAACTTGTACTATGTTGGCAGGCCCTGGTTTAGTAAATCAAGGAGATTAAGGGGGAACATTATGCAGCTTAGCTGTCACAGGCGTATTTGGTTGTATCTACTGCGGCACCGGTTTGCTGATATTGGTAATGTGATCTCGTAATTCATCACCTGATCTGGACCCTACTGTCACTCTAACTGGGAAGGAATGCGGGGAGGACTTCGGCAAGGTTTACGACTTAGCCTGTTCCTTCAGTTAGTTTTGTGAAGTCTGGGGAAAAAAAAGAAAAGAAAAGCAGAAGAACAGCAGAATAGGGCAAAAAACAAGAAGAAAAAGGACGTGTTGGTTAGAAATAGAAGCTAATTTTACTTTCCGCTCTAGAATAGCAGATAGGGGAGGGAATGATTTTATATATGTATTTGAATCAGTCTAGCAAATATAAGATGAAGACAAATACGGTTATCGGACTTTATAATAAAAAGAAACAAAACGTTATGTAACATCTCTGTTTCTAAAACACACTAACCCCAATTAAAATCCTTTTTAGTTTCCTCTATAGATACTTTATACTCACGATAATGTCACATTTGTGTCTTTAATACAAAGAGCTTTGTGCTTTGGTTTCAGCATCTTTTAAGGAAAACATTAACTGTGAATAACAGTATTGATTCCTTTTTTTTTAAATTTCCCAGCCCCGAGTCGTGTCTGCCGGATTTTGTTTTTAGGCTGCATACAGCCCCGGAAGCCTTTACCAGCAGGGTAGGGCAGCCTGTATGTAGCCTGAGAAGCAAACCTGAGGGAATTAACTCGGTAATGAACTTGCTCCTGCTCCTTAAGCTCATTGATTTGAGCACACGGTAATAAACGCAGGCAAGTAACGTGGGTGCAGTAGCATTTTTATCAGCTCAAATCTTCCCTCCACTGGACTAGAAAAATAGTCCGAAAAAAAAAAAAAATCCAGGCCGAAACAATAAAAGTGAGCAGGACAAAAATAGGATTTTAAGAATTTTTTTTGCGATATGATATGATATGATATCATATATCATATTTTCCTATGTTATGTTATGTTATGTTATGTTATGTTATGTTATGTTATGTTATGTTATGTTGTGTTATATAATATATATATAATATCCAGGCTATTAATCTGATTATAACACACTTGGGCAGCGCTGGACGTTCTGAGGAGCCTCGATAAACCGTAGGCTGTGTTCTTCCATTTGTCAGCTTTATTTTTTAGGGAACTGAAATGTGTTTCCTCCTCTGCAGGTCTCCAAAAACACATTTTTATTTGAGGGCAATAAAAGCAGAGTAGTTTCTTGCAGCACCATGTGCCGTTCCAGCCTGTTGTATTTTATTTGCTCACAGTGGGGCTGTAACGCACTTAACGATGCCCTACGATACCTGAGCACCACTTAATCCACTGACCCAGATTCCTCCTCGTCCTCTGTGTTTTTACCTATTCATCTGTTGATTGAGTTATTCCTTCGCCCTCTTCTCCTGCACCTTAAACCGAACGTATTTTTTTTTGTTTCTTTTCTCTCGCCCCGCTCCAGTCGAGAGGCCGCTGAGTCCGTCCGGGGTCATGACATCGCCGTCGTCGTCGTCATCATCATGAGATGGGGAGGCTGGTGCACGGTGACCGCAGGCAGCGACAGAAGAGGTGGTTCTGTGTGTTGCGGTTTGCAGCGTCTGGTTGTTGGCAAAAAAAAAAAAAAAAATAAAAAAGAAGTGTTGTGGAGCGGCCTCGGGGAATAATTTGCTTCAAAAAGGAAGAACAAATTCACGAGGTCTGAAGGGGCAGCAAGTAAGATTTATTTATATTATTTATCTATTTATTTTTATTGTTGCATTGCACCAAGTGACCATAAAACACCTGCAGGAGGTTGGTATCTGTCCAAGTGCTGAGGTCTTTCGGCTAAACCAAACTGTCTTTCCGGCTTGTGGGCTGTTTTGGAGAAAAATCCCCACACCCAGTGAAGTAATGCCGATGCTGTTGAAATCCTGACTGGTGGTGACTACAGTGAGTGAAAGATTACTTAGCCCCTGGAGTCTTTTATTAGTGATTAAGCTGAGTATGTTTTTTTTGTTTGTTTGTTTGTTTGTTTTAACTGTAACATAACTTTCATTCTTTTCATTCATTTGTAATGCAGGAATGAGCTGAGAAAGCCATTTCAAAGTGCTGATGTGAAGCTTTCATACAGTGTCACAATATCTCTGTAGGAGAATTTTTTTTATGTTAAATTAACTCATATTTTAGTGATTTACAGACTTACAGTGACAGAGGAACACATAAGAGTCGAGATGAAATCCTTTTACTTGTGCATAGACTGTATTATAGTTTTATTTCTTACGTTTACTGCTTACTGTTTTTCTTTATAAAAAAAGTAACATGCTATTTTTACAACCTTGAATTGTTCTAGTGTAATAGTTGGAGTGAATTGTATTTTTTTTTTATTATTATTTATTTATGGGTTTGTTTGTTTTTTTTTTTTTTTGGGGGGGGGCTCATGCTTGTATCATGGTTCCTGATGGCTATATGCTTTGTTAAAATAAAGAAATGATAAGTCAGACTCATAGCTGAGATTGTGCCTGGAGAAAAAGAAGCTACTATGCATGTTGGACAAGGGACAGTTTGAAAATGTGGTAAACAAAGACAACAATGAATGCTTTGATATCTCTGCAAAAATGAATAAAAGAAAACCTGGATTCCGCACAGGGTTGATTCCTGTGAGTTAGCTTTGCCTTCACATGAACATCTGGCCACAAATTCAGTCAAAATGTTCAAACCTAAGCAAGTAAATTTTCTGATTTCCTGATTTAACATAAAATTTTAACTAACAGTCTTTACTGTTGTTTTGAAAGTGTTTCTTTACAGGACTCTGCTGCTTTTTGAAGCGACAGACTTTTGGAATTTTGGGCCTTTAATGACTGAATCTGTGAATCTGTTCTTCATCCTTGTGTGTTGTAGCTAATGCACCTTGATGTTATTTAAAAACGATCAAAGCAACAAAATGAATAAATAAACTTGAAAACCTTAACTTTCAATTCAACCGAATCCAGCTCTTGATTTGGTAACAATGATGTAAGGTCCAAACGGGCAATGGTTATGAAACGCTCAGCACATATTGACTCCCGCTCCAGTGGGAGCGTGTTCCCATTGTTTGTCAACGAATTACCATGTAATTTAGCGACGTTTTCATTATCGATTATCCGCCAGTTATTCTCCCCAATTTTCTGGCCCATTAAACGATGAAACAAGGCAGAGCTTCAAGTCAGAGTCCAAGCTGACGGCTTCAGATGCCTCGTTTTCTGCAACACGGAGTGAAAACTAAAAGATTTTAATTTTGCCATCAGAGGAGATTAATGAAAAAAACCCCTCAAATCCTCACAGTTTGGAACACATGGACTTTTGTCACAAGGAAACTCTAGTTATTGGTCGATTATTCAGAAATGTAGCAGATACTTTTTCCCTTGGTCAACTGATTGATCAACTAATCCTCTCAGCTTGAATATTGAATCTGAATTTCAGAGACTGACAGTGCACTTTAGCAAGCAAAGCCTAACACGAACTTCCTTTTTAATACGTTCAAACAATTAAACAGTTCGAACGGGGGTTTTTTTGTTTGTTTGTTTTGGTTTGTTTTTTTTAGACAATATATAAAAAGGTTATTTCCAAGTTGGATTTATTTTCTAGCATCAGAGGCTACACATGAAGGCATTTAAGGACGACTGTGCTCTTCCATAAATATCGCTACTACACGTGGGGGCTATAATAGGGCTGTTTTTGTGTTTTGGCAGTGGAAGCTTTCCACTAAAGCTGTGGACTGGCCCGGCTGGACGTGTTTCAAGTGATTCTGTAGCGGGCAGAGCTGAGAGGATTCAAGTCCAAGTCCTGCGGTGGTAGATCTGTGTGACTGAGAGAGGGAAAACGGATTGATCGAAATGGGACATGAAATGGGCACTTAAAAATAATAATGATAATAAAAAACCAATACATCAAATCTTTATGATCTTCACCCAAACTTGTTTTCAAATGTTTAAGTTGAGGAAAATTAGATTCTCATAATAGGATCCCCGACAAAAACATGGTAAAACATAAAGAATTTTAAGTACATCCTCAGAGAGCATAGCCTTCATGTAATGATCTTTAAAATTACAATTCAAAAAAAATTGTTTAATGAATGACATTTGAACAGCTGTGACTAGGTTTCAGCGCTTCATTGTGCGTTAACAGCTACCAACAGGTCATAATTTCTGGGTTGAGCGAGTTTCATGACCCTTGGGCCGCTGTCACACATTAAAAACCACATTGTTAAATGTCGAAATATGGTCATCGGTGCGAGGAAAATGCATCATGCCTGAAAAATTCCCCTCCTCCTGAACCCTCTTTCACCTTCTAGGCGCTCGTGTCCTGAGATGAACCAGACTCTGTCTGGCAAACCAGAGGTTTTGTGCCTTGGGATGGAGGCATTTGGTGTAAAGGGCCGGAATTTCCATCGCGCAGGCACAGTTGATGCTTTTAACGGAGCGAGAGAACCAGCACGTGCCTTGGTGAAATCACGTGGATGCTAATCCGTATGTGGACGATTTGACCGCAGCACGAAACCGGCACGACGTGTCCGTCAGTTAACGGACGAGTAAAACACAAGCAAGCCAGTTTGTTTTGGTCAAGGTTCGACTCAATATCCCCCAACTGAAGTCGTGAACCTGCCTCTGCTCCCTTTAATCTGTTTACTTGTTGTCTCGGTCACTGTCCTCACATCGGGGGTCTCAAGCTAAGGTCCAGGGGACCAGACCCAGCTCATGAGATAGGCTCATGTCTAGACTAGTCACATCTAGCCCAAAAATTGATTTATTTTTGCCCAATTGACCCCCCCCCCCCCACACACAGTCTAGTTTCATTTAATATGCTCAGCAATGCCTTAAAACTGGAGCATGAAAACTGACTCCTCTCAATATTTAATGAGCTGAGCCAAACAACATAACTTGTCATTATTAAAACTTTTGCTTCTAATTTAATAGGACACACAAGACACCAAAATAACTTATTCCAGTCCTTTAAGAAAAAAGGTGTTAAAGATGTTAAAGAAGTTTAACACAGCGAAGGGGTATTATTATATGTATATAATATAATAATTAATTATTATATTTATATATGTGTGTGTGTATATATATACTGTTTTACGCTGTGTGTGTGATGCTAACTGCTGAGAACTGCAGGGTAAGAGGCTAATGTTATAAAAAATTCTAGTTCCCATCCCGTGGGTCTGAGGTCATGAAGTTCAGTCTGTGGGCTCGTTTTGCCAAACCCAGCGGCGGCAGAAGCACTCGGATCCTCCGCTTCAGTAAAAGCACCAATGCCACTATGCGCCAGCACCCAATGTGAAGTGAAAGTCCATTTTCCCTGTTGTAGCTGGTCGAGGCGGAGCTACCTTTGATTTTTTACTTTAGTTTGGTGATCTGATCCTCTGGTTTTAAACTTCGGCATCACCCCTCCACAAAGGGTGACAAAGTAAATCTCAGGGGCTGTGAGTGGGTTAATGGAGCTGAAAGAACAACAACAAAAAAACTTGCGATACACAAATCTTTATTAATTTTCTTGGTTTTTTGTTATTTTTGCGAAATAATGGAACATATTACCTCTGTCTCTGTGAGACTCTTGATTTAGAGGCCCGCCTGTGCATTTCTTCTCTGAATCTACTCCGAGACACCGAGCTGCTGAGCGGCGACTTGTCAGCAGCCAGGAAGAAAGTTAGCAGAGAGGCCAAAGGTGAGAGGAGTACGGCGTGGACGCCGAACCAAATCAGAGAAGGCAGTCTGACCCTCTGTGTGTGTATGTGAATGTGAACGAGGAAGAGAGGGAACAGGAACGAGTCCGTGTGAAGGGGTGTAAGACGGAGTGAGTCAGGAAGAGGGAGTGGCGGCGTGTCCACCCACCGACGAAGCTCGGCGCGCTTCTCATTTTGGCTTCTTGGGCCTGTCGTGCAGAGTTTAGCGGAAGTGAATCCCGGCTGCAAGAAACGACGCCGACGGCGGCGGCGTTGTCCGCGCCCTCAGAGTAGCACAGGCGAAACCACGTTTTCAGCGTTTCTGTAAAGTACATTTAGGCCACGTTTGGTGCGGCTGGACTGGAGGGGGTGAGGCGAAACTGAGGTGCGCATGAGAAAAATTAGCCATGAGTGTGTGTGAGTGTGTGTGTGTGCGCATCTGGTGAAAATATGTCACAAGGATCGGCTGCACGAATTTACTTGATTCATCCTCCGTGCACAGTCATTTCCTCCGCTGGTCAGGATGAGCGAGTGGGTTTCTACCTCCTGGTCCTTCTAATGGAACACATGCCCGTTTTATTTTCCATTAATTTTTTTTTTTTCTCTTTAGAAAATGCTGAAAGTTAAAAACAAACAAACCAAAAATGTAGCATAACAGGAGTATTTCATAACAGAAGCAGAGAGGACGGCGAGACACGGCTTTCAGGGCTCGGATTAAAGGAGCAGTTCGACACTTTAGGAGAGCCTCAGATGACTGGTTAGAAAGACTCTTACCGCTCTGACACACTAGTGTCTGTGTAGCAGCGATTACGCTTCAGCTAGCGACCGGTTAGCTTAGCTTAGCATAGGGACTGGAAGGGGGGGTGGCTAGCCTAGTCCTGTCCAAAGGTAACAGGAGCCATTTCCCCCATTGATATATCTGCAGTGTCCCCGGGAGAAATTATTATTATCATGAGCAGGTTCATCCGACAAGAATCGATGTCAATAGCTGACGAGCGACTGAATCCTCGACGGTAAACTTCTTTTGTTTTTTTTTCTTTTTTATGCCGATTTAATATAAGCAGATTATTTCATAACCTGAAACTGGGTTCGGCATTGAAGCGGGCGAGGCGTGATCATGGCCGCTCTTCACCGCCTGCCCTGCAGCCACGGTGACCTTTGACCCATCGGCCCCATCGTTTTCATCCGCTCATCGTGTCGGTTCTTCTGGGCTCTGCGTAGCCGCGGTGAGACCATGAAAGGCTGCTGAAAGGTCGAGCAGCTTCGGGCGGTAGTTGGCGAGGATAGTTTTTGCGATTTTTCCAGCCCGTTGATCCGATCCGCTTCAGCCGCCCGGTTGCTGCAATTTGGCCCCAAAAAGATTTTTTTGACTCCTCCTCCGGGTCATAACTCCGTCAAATCTGAACACGCAGACATGATGCACGTATTTTTAGACTCAGTGCAGCTTAAACCTCCCGAGGATATATTTATATAAAATTCCTCACAAGTAAACATCCACAAATCTGCTTAGAAATCATGGAACCTAGAACCTAGAACAAACAGATCCTGTCTGAAAATCATGATGTTTCTAGGTTTTCTTCGGTGTCAAAGTACTCCGGTGCTACTATATTATTATATTCTATGTATACTATGTACTCTATTCGCCGGTCTCATCAGCAGGTTTGAATTTCCCGTACATCTTGTGTAATGTAATTTCTTTTCTTAACTATCACTTAATCATTTTGTCAACAGGTTAATATTTGTGTAGGACAAGAGGGTTATATTGTGCTTTTCCTGAGGATAAAGTACATTTAAAACTTTTTTTTTGCTTTTTTCCATAGGATCGTTGTATGATAAGTAGCATAAAGGCAGGCAAGTTTAAAAATGTCATCGAGGTCAGATGAGGTCATAGACGTTTACACACACACACACACACACACACACACACACACATGTACACACACACACACGTTAGTGAAAGGCTGTTTTCTCTGCAGCGGTGAGGAGATGAGATCTGCTGCAAAAGAGCTCCTATATCCTTTATTTAAAAAGGTAAAAAAAAAAGGTTAAAAAAATACATGCCATTATCTAAAATGACTCAAAATCTTGGGTGTTGAAAATACATTGTCATCAACTGTGTGTTTAATAAACAAAAAGTGAAAAATCTGTGGCTCTACACTCTTTTTTTCTCTGGGAAACCCCTAACCTCATAAGAAAGAAAAGATGGTCGAAGTCAGTGTCCCTTGATTTTTAACATGGAAATATCACCAATTATTTTGTTAATCCTGGAAAACAACTGTAGCTGTATGTGGTTAAAAAAAAAAAAAAAAAAAAAGAAGAAAAATTAAATGAACGAAAAACAATTCAGTCGACCCAGCTTTGAACAACATGTGGCCTTGGTTTGATCTGGTGATCTGAACAAAGATTAGATGTGTCAGATGAGGGTGGAACACACCAGGAGCCGTGAGGATGCCAGCACACAGTTATCAGTGTCTTCCAGTCAACAGCGTATAAATAAATGGTTTTTATTGTCCCCGACTCTGCAGAGGAGACAAATATTAATCAGAAACAGATCAGGAGTCAAAAGAGGGACGGCGAGAGGAGAAGGACGGAGAGAGAGATGGCGGGAGGGAAGACAAGCGTGCATGAGCCCCATGTTGTGTCCATGACACTCCAGCGGTTGGCAATAAACAGTCAGCGCAGAAAACCCTCGTGAACATTTCTTTACACTTGTCCCACAGGCAGGTAGCAGCTGTCCAACAGGTCGGCGAATTCCTGAAGCTGAACAAGGGGGGAGATGGGGGGGGGGCAGGAGAGTATTGACTGGGGCTCCCTGCTGTCTGTTTGTAGAGCAGCTACATGCCTGATGAGATGACACGCTCAACATCTGGAAAAAAAACTAACTAAACTTAAATCCGAATTGCAGCATACAGGCATTTCCTGGTTGCTTAGACATGATGGTGCGTCACCACGTTTTACATGTGTCCAAAACCTGGGCTAGTGACCAAATATCTGCAGGACAATAATAAAACAAAAAAGCAGACGTGATTAAGTTGCTCTTTGCTTTCATCCCTTTTGCTCTTCCGCATTGTCTCATGTTTCCCCCATCTGGTAAATTTTTCCACTCGTTCTTTGCCCAAGTTGAGGGACGCTCCACCGACCGAGCGGATGACTCCTACCGCAACCCCCTGATAACGGTGAGTCAACAGAATGTATTTCTGTGTTTTGTGTTTTCTTTTTTCTCTTATTGCGGCAGATACCAGACACAAGAAGATCGTAAACAGATATTCTTCGGGATGTGGTTCAATTGTACTCTGGAACTTGGAAATCTCAGTGGGCAGGTATATAATTTTTATTCGCTGTGCACTCATATAAATTCCTTTTTCTCGTCCCTGTTCATTGCAATACGCTCCAAATACAACTTAGATTTTAAAGAAAATCTAAGAAAAAAAAAACAAGTGACTTCCACATTTGCGGTCTTTAAAGATCCACAAAACGGGCATTTGAACTTCCTGGAAAACTGTGCCTCTTTTATCGGTGACCAACCGATGCCTTGACCAGCTGGGCTGAGAGTGAAAGAGAGAGAGACAAAGGGACGGTTAGTAAGAAGCCTTCTTGAGATATCAATGAGCTCGGTGCATCATGGGAAGTCCCCCGGCGGTCTAGGCCTATAGCAGCATAGCGGGGGGATGACTCAAGCTAATGCTGAGCCAGTTCTGACCATGAGCTGCATCGAAGAGGAAGGTCTGAAGCCTCCTCTTAAACTAGAGAGGACGTCTGCCTCCCGGACCCAGACTGGAAGATGGTTCCACAGCAGAGGAGCCTGATAACTGAAGGTTCTGCCTCCGGTTCTTCTTGTGGAGACTAGGAACCACAGGTAGTCCTGCGTTCTAGGAGCGAAGTGTTCTACTGGGGTAATAAGGGACTATGAGCTCTTCAAGATAAGATGGTGCCTCACCATAAAGAGCTTTGCAGGTAGGGAGGAGGAGGATTTTAAATTGTATTCTGGATTTCACAGGGAGATATGATGGGTTTTTCTGGTTCTTGTCAATAGCCTCACTACTAACACTCTGAATCAGCTGGAGAGTATTTCACGTTTTAGTGGGACAGCCTGGCATATTTACGTGCCGACTGGAGCACGACCTGACTTCACTGTAGGTGGCGAATAACTGCAGTTTATCACCTTTTCTTTCCTTTTTTCTTCTTCTTCTTCATTTTTACCTCAAGCACCAGTCGGTGTCGGGATGGACACGCATAACAGCAGTTTCATTTCTCTACAGTTCAATACAGGGCCGACTCGGCGCCAAACGCAGAATGCCAGACTCCGCCACCGTTCGTGTTCTTCGACGTTGGCGATGAATATCCGAAAGAAGTAAGAGACTCATCACTTTTTTGTTTTGTTTTGGGGTTTTTTTTTGTTTTTTTTTTTTGTTTTATCCGCGAGCGATTTGACTAATTGTGACGTGACTGGGCCAAGCTGCTGTACAAAGTCTCGTCTTGTTTGTCAGATTATAATTACTGAGACTAGACTGCAGTGTTCATCACAAAGACACTGTTACATAAAGGCAGCCAGCAAATAGCCTGTCGGATAGTTTTGAAATGCCGTGATGACAACACTTATTTTACTTTGTATTGCAATTGCTCTCTCTTTAGGATTAGATACATTTACTGCACAATACTTAACTACATGGAGCCTGTCCTGTGTGTGTGTGTGTTTGTGTGTTTGTGTGTGCGTGTGTGTGTGTGTGTGTGTTTGTGCGTCTTAGTTGTTGCAGTGTCTCAGGCTCCTGAGTAAGAATATGCCCGGACATGTCTGAGAGCAATGTCGCCATACACACAACCACACATGCACAAAAACACACACTCACACACACACACACACACACACACACACACACACTTACACTCACAAACACACACATACACAAACACACACATACACACACCATCACATTTGAATCTACATGGCTGAGATACGCAGACACTTACGGGATATGACAGTCAAACCTTCATAAATACACTTACATATACACACACACACACACACACACGCACGCACACACACACACACACACACACACACACGCACACACACACACACACAGAGTCCTGCATTCTGACTCAAACCGGCTGCACCAACTGGTTTACAGCCCCAGATAAGACCCGAGTCCTGGGTTCAGCTTCAGTCCGACACCAGGTGTAACTAACAACAACCAGTGGCCTTAAAAAGAAAAGCTCAACGGGTCACTTCACCCAAATGACGCAAAATATTTTCTCATCCATTCGTAGCTGTATTTATCGGCACCGATAATTTTATTCAGTTATTTATCTATTTTTTTACCCAAATTTTCATACATCCACCCCTGTTTTGATCATGTTAAAGGGAAGTTCCAGGGAAGGGAAAAGAGAAATAAAGTTAAAAGTGGAACATGGGCTGTGTTTCCATTTATTTCCTCGCTGACTCATTAAAGCGAAGCAGAAAGCAGATCAGCGAGTCGGGCGAGGGCGCCTCAATAGTGAATCACGGAGTGAATCTTTGACGTGGTGTCCGTGGGGGGGGGGGTCGAGCGATGCCACCTCGGCGGAGAGAAGTGACGTTGGCTTAAATTCGACCCGAAAGGTCGCCTCTGGCGGTCGCGCGAATGTCGACTGCGGGGTCCCAGGACCACAGGCAACCGAGAACCAGAACCGAGTGAGTCACATCACGTCTCCTCTCAGCTACCAGCTTTGTTTCTCTTGACCATAGTGGGAAGAAACCAACGAGAGTTCAGTTCACTTAATCAGCAAATCCTTTTTATAGCTGTTGAGCAGAAGATTTGAAGGTCTCGGGTTCTCAAATGTGAGACTTTTGCTTCCTTTCTTGGTCTAAAAGCTGTTTGCAGACAATCACCTTGTTCTCTGGGACATCGTGCTTGGCCTTTCTTTTGAACTTTTTGTCATTCTTGTTCATTTTATGAACCAAACAACTGATCAATCAAAAAAAAAAAATTAGGCTGATTAATCAATAATGAATATTGTTGATAGCTGCAGAGTTAATATTGATCTTTCCTTAGCGTTAACTGAGGTCTTTTGCAGTCGATGTCTACAATTTTCAGAGGCGGCAGATCCCAAAACACTCACATTCTCCTGTTTTGTTTTTTTTTTAATCCAACCAGGGCATTTGCATCCCATCATATATCTCCCAAGTAATTTCTTTAGCCAAAGCGCTGAGAGTGCCTAAACATAACCACAAAAATAGGTTTAGTCATATTCATAAGTGTGAGCATTGCGCTAGCAGACCTGCAGCATTAGCGTCAAAGCTCCGTCTATGGCTACGCGGATGGCGATCAGTCTCAGTGTTCACCTTCGGGTCACATACGTTCTTGCACGACCCAAAGCCTGACACAAGGTCGCACAGAAAAAATGGAGGAACACAGACTTCAAGCGTAAAAATATTTTTCCCAGCCCGGACTCATGGATTGAATCGGACGGGTTAAAACGGGATCATTTCCATCCGGTCGGATTCACGTGACATGGACGGCTGGGGCGCCATGCAAATGCATTGTCACCGAACACTCGGCGGATACGTTTGGCATCAACATTTCCTCATTTCGTTTCCTCATTACGTTAGTGAAATAAATCGTGATCCAAGCAGCAAATGCATTCACACCGAAATGCAGTTGCGGATTAGTAGTGGGCACCAATTTGCAACCGTGGACTCGTGCGGCGCGAACGTAACTTGTCGGAAACTGGGCTGTTGCGATCCGTCTGGGTGCTGGTGTTTGGACTAACTTTTAGCAACGTAGCGAGGTACCAGCTGTTAACTTGGCGTGTAAAACTTTGTTTTTACCGAATGGAACGATGTCTTAAACTAAGAATATAAAATCTAAGCTGTAACAAGGGGGAATTATCCCTTTAAAAGTCAATTACTATGTAATCAATAGATCAAAGGCTCCCCGGCGGTTTACGATAGCCATCTTTAACTGACTAGTCATTGGTTTAGTAGATTGCTCCCAGTAGACTAATCGAAGATACTCCCTTCCCTTCTCGGCGGTGACACAAGTTGTAAGGCAGAACAGGCTGTGCAGGGCACAAAGAGGAAGACTTAAGGTGTAGGAGTAACCACTGACACTGCACATGGCCTCTTTGCATGAAAGGAAAACTGTTTTTTGACCACAGGGTTTTGTATTTCCATAATTTCACAACCACATTTTACTGCTTTACCTACCAGCTTGTTTTCATTTTTCTCTAGAAAACTGTACCTCCTAAATGATGGCTACCTGCCAACGTGGCAGATAGAGCAGAGCGCGGTTTGCTCAGAGTGAAAGAAAATGTTATTCATCCGCCACTTGCGGGGACTTCATTTGTCGAGTCGTTACTACTTCCCATCCTTTCACGTTACACTGCTGAAATTAAGAGCTGTGCGGGGAACCCGTTTGTTACACTAATTCTGTGGAAAGTGAGTCGACTCATCCCCTAATGTGTGAAACCACACACACACACACACACACACACACACACACGTTACACAATGTGCTATTTTGAAAGTAGCTGAATAGATAAGATTTGCTTCGGTGGTGTGGGACATATAGTGTACTCACAGCAATGTTAAAGGTCAGATCTATTTTTGTTGCAGTATGTATTTTTTTTTTTTTGCCAAGGTTAAAAAATAAAGGAACTTAATTAAAACTTGCAACACTAAAATGGAAAGATGTGTATAATTTCCTTAAACACTGTCAACCTCGAAATTGTGTGTCCTCACTTTGGTGAAACCAGCGAATCTGGAGGATTCATCTATCACCACACAATCAAATACAAGTTAGTGCAGTGCTGATGTTTTAAATTGACTGTGTTTATCGTTCAAACGGTATGAAAAGTATTTTTTTTTACTATGCATTTTTACTCACGCTGCCACTTGTTGAGGAGAAATAACATAGGTGGAAGTGGAAAAATAAGCCCTTGTTGGGGTTTTTTGCAACACATGTCAAGCTACATGTGAAGGGTTAAGCTTTGGTTAAAATGGAGAAGCTTGTTGCTGTGTGGAGGAGAGGGTGCGCACACACACACACACACACACACACACGCACACACACACACACACACACACACACACACACACACACACACACACACACACACACACACACACAAAAACACCATCACAGTGTGGTGAGGTTGCCGTCAAGAGGGAACACGCCGTCTTTCTTTGTCCGAGCAGGACAACGGGCGGACATGTTGAAATGTGAAACTGCTAAGTCATACTCACACTGACGCAGTGGTGTGTGATGTCATCGGGAAGTGCCCTGATTTTCATCTGGTATCCTTGAGCGTGGGACTCTGCTGATTCTGCTCTCGCCGCCTCTGCTTGCCACACGCTTGCGCAAGCGCTCGGCGACGGGTTCGTGTGCTTGAGGATTGTGTCAAAACGAAAGTCGCTGCTCATGAAAAATGCCACTTGCAGCCATATTTTCCTACACATGCCGATTCCATGTCTTTAAGTTTTATGCTCAAGTTCAGACCAAACGAGCACAAAGTGTAACAACCATAAATGGTTTAGGGGAACACTGAAATCTGATGTTTTTAAATGTTAACAGGAGGATGATTTCACCCGGTTCATGTGAGCTTTTGCTTCAGTACAGTGCATCAGTGCTGCTGAGTGTTGCTCTGCCCTCACTGTTTGGTCAGTTTTTGGTCTTTTGGAAAAATCTGCTGGGGTCAAGTCTGATTCTATAATAGTGCTCCTATATGCACAGACAAAAAAAGGGAAAAAAAAAATAGGTTCCCTGTGGGGAAATTAGAATGGAAATATAGGCAGGCAGCTACAGAACTATACAAGAATGAGCTGTTAAATTACAGAAACATTAAAGCAGTAATTAGAGCTAGAGTTATCGAAAGAGATGACACTGACAACTCAGCCTAAACCTCCAGAGGAGGAGGAAGAAGGTCGGTTTGCTATTATGCGTGGATTTACAGTCATACTTGCTTGGCTGAACATGATTTACTAGCTATGAAAGATGTTGCACATATAGAAAATAGAGGTATTTGCAACGTAGTAGGATCCATGGCTGGTCACAGTATACTTAAACAATATAATAATGCCAAATACAATGACCCTAAAAGCAAAAAGACTTAGCAGGGAGTCGTGGCAACATTTTTTTAGCTGTACTTTGTGTAGCTGTCATACTGGATTAGATGGTATTTTAGAAGTTTTCCACATATACACATTGCATTATTAATACCATCAATTACTATAACGCCTAATGCCTCTCCAACATTCATCAAGAACTGTAGAAAACTGCACAGAGCCGCACAAATGGGTTTCGGGGGTTATTATACTGAAATACAGGACCGTTGTATTTGACTGCCATGGTTTCAGCGAGGTGGAGGTAAATAAGATTTTTCGTGGAGTTGAAGAAAACTATTGGAACCTCATATGAATAGATTATCTTTTAAAAGAAGGGACCTTATCCAGAAAGTACACAGGGACTGATATGATCAGAGCTTTCAAAGAATCTCCTGAGACACGGACCCAAGATACGAGAGAAACCTCTCCGAGAGATAAGGGCAACCTATGTGAATGTGGAACTTATTCAGTTTCAAAAATGTTCTATTGGTTGCAAGACGGGCTAATGCTGCTGTACAGCTTTTATCTGGCCTTAACTGTGTGAGTGTCTAAGTGTTGTGTGGTATTTAAACCCTAGCAAACATATCCTGTTAGCTCACGATTACAAATCAGCAAACTTGTGCAGTAATTACATGAAACCCATCATCATATAAAAATCTGAAACACATGAAAATGTACAAGTGGAAATTGGACCAGGAAATAAGTATAGGAGTACGGTTTTAGGCTAAATTGGAGGATTTAATGTGAATTAAGTGAACATTATACACGGAGAGGAAACTTGTGGAATTAGCTTTTTATTTTTTATTTTTTTCCAGAGTTGAAATTTATTGTTGCAGCAGCTGTTAACTGCACAGAATCCTTGTGGTTTAATGATTTACAGGTGAAAAGATGTACAGCTGGTTATTCAAACTGGACTAAATGTTCCTCGAAAAGTTTACATGTTTTGCTTTTTGTTTTTTTAGATTATAACCTTCGTTTCAGTTGTATTTTGATTTCAATCTCCCGGATACATTTCAAGGCATAAGGTGTAATAATCCATTAAAAGTAAATATCTTTCGCATTAAATAGTGTTATTCTACCGATCTAAACTTTGCCACCACAGTAATGCTAGCTTGTTCACTTCCACCCATAAACTGGATTAGTTTATAGAATAAATGTGTTAACACCAGTTTCAAGATTCCTTCAACTCATCTTCAACACGGCACCGAGTGTGCTAAAAAAAGAAAAGACTCCAAAATATGTTTACAGCTACTAGCTTGTGGGTACAAATTCTCCATGCAGCCTCATTCCCTCTCCCTATCTGAACGCGTGCACCAAATCTCTGCTGTGTTTATATACCTGTACAAGAAAAGCCCAGCCAATCAGACGAGATGACACTGATAGGCAGGGCTGCTGCTTTTAATGTTTGGATGGTGAGTCACTAAATAGAGGCAGGAAGCCGATTGGCGGGAAGAGTTGTGATTCACCAGGCAACAGCTCCCGGTTGGTGGAAACACTGGCAATGACAGGTGAGAACACTGAACAGAGAACTGGTTAGAATAATAGTAGCTCATACTGAGCAGTGGATTTAAGTCACTGAAAATGTTTATACTTTTGACAAAGTGTATGCAATTGACATATATCTCAAACGACCAGGAGTTTAGATTTGTCTCTATATATATATTAGAGGTTTTTTTTTCCCCTTGTTTACGGCTGAATTTCCGCTGATATGAATTTCCGACCCAGTCACACGGCAGTCTGCGTCAATAGTCATGACACATAATCACATGGACACGAACTTGACCTTTCCATTGTTGGCCCTCCGGATGCCTTTACCAATGGCATTACTAATTTATGATTATGTTTATGTAATCAAAGCCCTTGGTTAAGGTTAGTAAAAGTTCCTGCAGTGGTTTAGTACAAAAAATAAATAAATAAATAGGTTCACAGTGTCTTCAGACTTAACATGGTTATTCAAATTCAACCAAAACCCTGATCATTCACTAACCTTGACCTAAGGGCTTTTGTTGCCTAAACCTAACCACAAAACCTGGTGTCTGACTTATGGTGACAGTCGTGCAGTTTTTTCCGCCAGACAACCACCTGCTGGAGATCCCACTGCTGTTAATCTATGTAGCGCTTCATTTATTCATTCAAAAATATGCTTCCGGTTGTAATAAATCGGTTTGAAAGTTGTGCTGAGTATCTCGCAAATTAATGGAAAATTTGTATCCAAGTGGATATTTCTGCTAATCAGGGTTTAAGAGTAGTTGTTAGACTCTTTGGCCCCTTTTATGTTCGTCATTTCAAGCGTGTCATATCCTTATAAAATCTAGATGAGATTTAACCCAAAAAACAATACGTGGCCATATCACAAATGTATCATGGGATCGATCCCAGTATACCAAACGTACCGGACGCTACAGTATTTGCAAGTAGTAAAGTGCCTACTTGTGCGACGTATTTCCAGTGACTGCCACGGTGCCTGTTAAGATCATGGGGCTGGTAGAGGTTTATCTGAGCTCACTAGGAAACGCTTGATTAATAAGGTCATCCAATTACTCATACAAATAAATACCAGATGATTTGTTGGATCAAATAAGTAAGATCAACTACTGTGTGGAGTAATTAGATTTTGGTGAATCATGGGATACACTATTAGGAATGTACCTATTAGCTGGGGACTGTGCAGTATAAGGGTACAAGACCACAAGTGTGGGTACTGGGACTCACCATTGGTTTTCCTGGCCTATGTGCAAATCAGGATCTTATAGTCCAGAAGGAGGTGGATGCACAAAAAGAGAAACAATAACCTTTAGCAGTCTAGTTTCCACAATAACAGCTAAGCTAGTTAGCTAACATCTATAAACTAAACCCAAACACATGAAAGACTTGTATTGTAAACTGCAAGTGAGACAAAAGTTTCGTTAAAAGTAGAATATGTAGCTGATGCTAGCAAGCTTTAGATAGATATTACCTTGTAACTGCCATCTATGAGTCAGCGTGCCATGTGTTTCTTACCCTAACCCTCTGTCTCTTCCCGCCCAGGAGCCCGCGTCTTCCTTGGGGGCGGGGCTGGCTGGACGGCGTCCACCGGTTCCGTCTCCGCCTCACCCGCACAGCCGCCACCCATCCCCTCATCGGTTGTTCTCCGAATAACTTTGATCTTCTCGCCGTTGGCGGACCAAGGAGGGGACCTGTCTGCCGTCCATCAGCGAATCAGTGATTGTTAAATCTGCCTGCTCGGTTCTGAGCCCTGTACTAGTGAACCACCTGAAAACCGAAATCATTAAAATCATTGTGTTATCCCCTATCAACCTGTCTCTGTCTCAGAGATTCAGCGTTTGTGTCCCATTTGTCCTGGTAAATTACAACATAGGGAGAGACAGAAGGAGAACATTGAGTAAATTAAGAACAAACATATATATTACTAAGTCAGTTCAGTGTAGTAAGTTATAGAGTTTCAGGCTGAGTGTAAGAGCGCCCAGTGTGAAAAGGCTGTCAACTTAAGATGAATATGATAATATTAAAAATAGAGTAGTTGTCAAACAAATGGAAGCCCTGCAATTCCAATTCCCTTAATGCATAACAGGTTAAAAACCAGTCAAACAACAGAAACTTTACACCCACACCACAAACCCAAGGTCAATTAGTCACGGTCTGTAACTGCGAACCAGTCTTTTTTAAAGGATAGGTACTAACACTCGTCAGAGATTGATACTGCTCATTTCCTTTATGAAGTTACTGCAGTGAAATATTCTCAGGTTCAGTCTCATCCTAAGCTAAGACCTTAATGATCGTCAAAGGGAAATTCACGTGTGACAGCTGTATAGTGACTATTTACAGTTTTTATTCACAGTATAAACACTTTCGATATAGTATATGAATGAATATCAGACAGTTACAGTGGAATATAACATCTTTTTGTTTGCATGTTTGCCAATTTTGGGGATGTTTTTGCATTTATTATGTAACATAACCAAATAGCCTAATTAGCAAGTCATCTGTAACAATCCACAATCATAGTATATCTGTTTATTATTCATATCCTCCCCCTTCATGCACCGAAGCCTCCACAGCTAAGAATGTGACTTGAGGATAAGCGAGTCAGGTTTATTGCTCAGAAAATAGTTTCGAGATTGCTTTAAATAAGCTAAGTGGCGGGATGGAAGAAATTTTGTTCATCAGGAAAATCCAAACAGTCCAGCCATTTGTCACTTGTCATGGAGTAAATTGTTTGCTATTCTGCAAAAGTTTGTAAAACCGAATTTACTTTTGTTTCTGTTTCCACTGCATTCCAGGGGGGAAAAATCCACCAAAAACCATATCAGCTGCCAAAAAAAAGGGGGGGGGAGTCTAACCATAAAAAAAAAAAAAAAAAGCCATTTGACCTCAGCGTGGGTGAAAGAAGTCATCTGCATTGTGGCAATACAACAAGGCTCCGCTGTATCCATCCTGTGTCTGCAGTCTCAGCCCAGTAGAAATTGGATGTGAAATCAGATTGCTTACCCCAGGTTTGGTGGAAAATCCCACACGCAGCACTAACTAAGTAACGAACTATCTGCTAGAAACCATATTATGTCACACTTTTGGTTTCAGAATGAAAATCTATTATATTCAATATAATAATAATGATAATAATAATAATAATAATAATAATAATAATGATAATAATAATAAATATTCAATTTTGTTTTATTAGGAGTAAAGAAGATCGTGGTTGTTTTAGTAGCATCAACATTAACCACCATGGATTCACAGTCAAAGGAAAGAATGAGGCCTGGGTTCATGTTTATGCATGTTTTAGGGGAAGGCAGTTTAATGCGCTTATTTGAATGAGAATCAGAGGGAGCTTACCTGCCAGGTACTTTCAGATGGATGGAACAGGAATGTTGCCTTGTTGCACTAAGCGTGCAACAGAACACTAACATTATCAGACTCAAAACAGAGAGAGAGAGAGAGATGCTGTAAAATACATAAAATACACAGTAACACTTTCTGATGAGGCTCCATTTATAAAGGGTTTATGGGCCTCAATTGAAAGGTTATCAACCGAATCATTTAGTAAAGCTTTCAGATCAGATCGATGACCTTTGGGTTCCCAGGTTGAGGTAAAACCTCAGAATTACCCTTGTAAATCGGAAATTCAGAAAACAAGCGAACCTTTATTAGTCACTTACAACAACCGCGGACTGAATGACTTATTTGAAACTGATGAACTTTTGATCCTTTTTCAATGACTTACAAACATTTATAGCAGCAAACATGAGTTTGAGTCAATAATTACCTTTACTGTACCTTTAAAGTATTAGTGAATAATTCATTAATCATTACCAAAAAAAACATTAAGACCAATGAAGACCAGTCAGGCTGATAATTAATTCTTGATGACCAGTTTCAGCCACCAGCAGGAAGAGTTTAATTCACCCCCCTGGTGTGTGTGTGTGACTAAAAAACTGGTCCAAGGCTATGTTGGCTCAGTTTTTACACAGAAAGTGATATTCACCACCTAAAGAGAGTGAAATTTTTCTGAAAATTCCAAGAAAGATGACACGTCCAATGGAAAAAATACGTCAGCCCCGGTGTAGCCGGGACAGAAAATAGACAGGCAGTCAAAGTAAAACAGTTAGAAGTTTAGGTGCTTGTTCACCCATCTGTGTGTTGGTCATTCATAAATGGATTTTTAGCTCAGATACAGGGAGAATGGAAGAAAGTTCAAGTTAATGCATGTTTTAGGGCAGGCAGTTTGTTCCCGCTGGCTGAATGGGAATCAGAGGTAGCCTAGCTGCCAGGTACTTTCAGATGGATGAGGAAACTACCTTGGTGTGCAGAACATGAAATAGCAAAGTAACGCACTAAAATACAGAAGGGAAAAATCAGTTGTACAGCCTGCATGTCATCCCAGTGCTACAAACTATGTTTCTCGACGACTAAACCGCGCCAGCCAATATGGTTAGTATGAGACGTAATCGCTGACTGGATTATGTTAAAATATGTCAACATATTTTTCAATTTTTTTCAGTGAATGAAGCCCTGAATTTAAATATTCATGTCTGTGGTTGGGTTACGGCAATGAGAACACTTTGGTTAAGGTTTGAGAAGGATTCTGCTTTTGGTTATAGAAATAATACATATATATATATATATATATATATATATATATATATATATATGTATATATATATTTTCACGCACACATTTATGCATATATATGTAAATAGAGAAAGAGAGAGATATGAATATATATGGATATATAGATAGATATAGATATGATATAGATATAGTTAGATAAATAATTAAATATTTTTAGATACTCACACACCACCACACATCACTTCATCAAGAACCAGCAACAGAATCTTGCAGTCGCGGCAAGATTTCATTTTAAGAAAAAAAAAGTCACTGATTGGTGCAAAGAGAAACGAAGGCGGGACTTACAGCATGGTGTGATTATGAGTAAGGGTGGACAGATCCATATGGAAAGTACCTGAAGATTTTAGATGAACACGGGGTCAATCGTTCAAGTTTGTTTCTGTGCGTGTGTGTGTGTGTGTGTGTGTGTGTGTGTCTGTGTGTCTGTGTGTCTGTGTCTGTGTGTCTGTGTGTCTGTGTGTTTTTGTGTGTGAGAGGGAGACATCATGTGCCTGCAGGCTCACTCTGCAGAGATTTTAACAAACCTTGGGGTCGCAGCTGGCTGCAGGCAAAACCAGAACTATCGTTTATAAATCAAGACAACTAAACCAAGTGACTCCAGATGAGCATCATGGGTTTTTTTTTTTTTTTTTAAATTTCCCATCAGGAGTCCATTTACAGAAAAAGGCGTGTCTCTGAGCCATCTTTGAAGGACGATCACCATCAATAATCTACCGCTATTCAGGTGCTTTTTGCACAAAAACGCCCTGACCTGCGTGTTTTTTATGAATTTGAGAAAAAGCGCTCACGCACTCGGTCAAACACATGCCACGCTGGCACGGGCTCATTCGGACAGACACAAATTATTAATTCTAGCAGAAGAGGAAGGCTGAGAGGCAAAGGCCGAAAGAAAGACCAGTAGTCATCATTATGTTTTGAGTTTGCGGATTTGTGAAAACGAGATGAAAAAGACAGAGCGAACTGACGGTGAAGAGGGACGGACGGATACATAGAGAGAGAGACTGTTCTCAAGTTCACTCAGCCATACATTGTTCATTCATACAGCGTATCTGCCATCACAACAAAACGTTAGCAAAATAGCATCTTTTGAGTGGTTTGAATATGTTTTTGCCTAATTACTGTACCATATACAAATCAAAATAGTAATATTGACAGAAAAATTACACAATTTATTGTTTCTTCCTGTGTCTTTCCTCTTTTTTTTTAAATTACGCCTTCTACAATATCTGTGCTTAGCAACAGAAAAGAAATCAAAATCTAAATCTGTAATCTAATAAAACTTTGAACTCATACTGTATTGATAAAGCAACCAGTCTTTTTGATCTGAACAGGGAGCTGGTTACCCTGTTGCTCCCTGCAATATCTAAGATGAGACACCACATGTGTATTAGTTACTTGATCTGCTACTATGAGCAGTTTCTAGCTCTTACTAAGCTGTCATGGAAACTCCTTTGTTCTGGTAAACTTGTCATCCGCGTGTGTAAGAAACAAAAATCTTCATTAGTCAGTGAATTAAAATAGCGTTAGCTGCACAATGGCTGACAATGGGTCATTTTATGGACACGGACTATACCATTAGATATCACAGTTGCCTGTTGTGCTGTGTTTCTACAGATGCATTGATGTATTTACTGTAATGTCTATATCTGTTTCCTCAGAAAACATTTACTCACATTTACATGAGAAGCCCAGTTGCTGTGGTTAAGCATGAGTCACGAACAGAATTCTGATGTATGAGCTTGTGTTGTGAGTTAACCACATTTTTAGCTGCTGTGATAAACACCACTTCCTCATTTGGACTGTCTTGGTTTACGTTTCTGGGAAATGAAGGTATCTTACAGTATGGCAAGAGTAAGCGACAGGCTCTGCTCATTTTGGTGGGGCAACTTTTCCTATTTACTTCCCTTTTCTCTTCTCTTTGCTGTGAAATTGCTTTTCAGGACCTTTGTGCAGAACAATGATTTATGGTGATTTTTCCTAGAAACTAAAGATGTGATTCAGAATACCAACAACTCTACTACAACTACAAAACAACTACAACAACAACAACAACTACAAAATACATTGTTATTAAATGCTCTCTAGAACGACATGCAGTATATTTTTCACTTATCTACTACATAATACATTGTTTTCTTATAAACTTCAATATATCAGACAGGTACTAAATAACTGCAGCAATTAAAACTTTCTCCATTTCCTTATTATTACATTTACTTTTTACTAATTTGCAGAAGATTTTTTCCAAAGTGGGGGATAACACTAAAGCTTTGTTACAGTAGGAGACTGAAATAATTGCTAAGAGCTAGATCTTTTCAAAGGACCAAGTACAAGAAGACCAGGCCTCAGGAGGTAGGCATGTTAGGATGTCAGAGGTGTTAGGAGAGGAGGTTCTCTTGGATGAGCTGAGTCTCAAAGAGATTTTTTGAAGATAGACAGGGATGCTCCCGCTCTGCTCATATTTTGCAGCTCCCTCCAAAATTAGAGAACCACAAATGAGAACAGCCTGGACTGTGATCGCCTTGTGTGCAGTGATGGTAAAGCCAGATGAAGTTCTTTGCAGGAATACTGTGGCCATGATGGAGCATAAATCTGGATGACTACTGTATGTCTTGGAGGTTTCAAGTAGATGACACAGAAGTCACTCCGTAGCCGAGCGTTAGTGACTTTAATTCGATTTGGCTGGCCATGGATAGTCAGTGTAGGTCACTGAGCAGTGGAGTGACGCGTTCCCTTTTAGGCCAATGAAAAACTCGACACGCCGCTGCATTCTGGATCATCTGTAAGGGTCACCGAGTTTGAAGGGAGGCCCACAAGAGGAGCATCGTACCAGTAGAGGTAAGAGATAACCACGGCCCACCAAGAGCTGGGTGCAATGTGGATGTGGATATCGTTATCGAGAGATTGATTGGCTGTGATGACTGAGAGTTCAGTCTTAAGAAAGGTTTAGTCGGAGGTCGCGTTCCCTCATCCGCGTGGACACGTCTGGCGCAAATGACAGGTACGGTTTGGTGTCGTCTGCATAGCAGTGATATGAGAAGACATGCAAGTGGATAACTGGGTCCAAGGAGGTGGTGTAAATTGCAAAGAGGAGAAGTCCAAACACCCCAGCACCACCACTGAAAGCAAATTGTGTAGAGCTTCTTGGAAATATCCTGGTAATCAACAGCTAAATACAAGTTAATTTGTATGTAATTGTGAGGAGAGTTTTCAGGAAATTAGCTGGAAAATACAGGAATCGTTAAAAAAAGTATTACTGAAACATCCTGTCAAACAAACAATGTAATAGGTTCCTGATGCGTCAATCAGAGTTGAGGGGGAGACTTAGGTAATTAAACTTTTGTGGTAGGGCGACATCAGGAACAACTTTATATTAGATTATTTTCGGAAATGTATTCACACATGCCTTTTTTTTTTTTTTTTTTTGATTTAGGCCAAAGTTTAGGAACAAAAATGGTTTGGCTAGTGCCACATCCCGGCTTGGGCTAAAATCACTACTTTGTTAGGGTTAAGGGATCCTAATCTTTTATGGTGAAAATATAAACCATGTGATTGAGGTTTGAGAGCAACGGTGAACGGTTAAAAGAAACCAACGTTAACTGCAGCGTTAGTACGAAAACAGGAAGCAATTAGTGGTCTCCTGTGTTAAAATACGACTGTTGACCCAGCCAGTCAACACAGCCTCCTCCCTCTGTGAACTAAGTGGCTCTCTAGCAACATCATAGCGCTTCCTTTTCCTTTGCTCTCGACAAGAATCCTAATTAATAAGTGAGTGGTTAAAAGAAAATGAGGCAGAAATGTTTCTGGAACATCTGAACACGGGATCTGGTGAAATACAGGAAACATTCTTACTGTCTCTGAGCATCGGATCTGTAAATATATAGCCTATGTAAATGCATTCTTTTAATAGTTTCATATTAGCGCTGAGTATTGCCTGTTCGAGCTGCATCAGTTTATTTCCTGTGTCATATCCCTGGGAAGTCATTCCTGCCGACTGACTCACTGTTTCAGATGAGTACACCATGAAAACATGCTTACAGAGCTGTTCTTAAAATAGATTTAAAGGGGCAACCCAGGGATTTGATGAGAGAAGAGACAGATTCGAAAAGAATCGTCACAATCGACGCAGTGACTTCAGAGATTTTTTTTTTTTTTTGTAAGGCTCGAGCCCCAAGGACACTAAATCCTATTTCCTATTTCCCACAATGCAGCACGATGGGGTATTTAATCGGAACCTCCCTGCTTGGTGAGTGGCCACATCTTTCAAACTCCTCAGTCAGAGTGTGTGACCCAGGCTCTCTGAATGAAATTGTAGTTTCCAAGCCCCAAATGGTATTTTTTTTCCAGAAAGCTCCACCGGTAGAAGACGCTGTGCTCCTTGTAAAAAAGGCAACTGACCTTTTGTGTAAATATTGGCGCAGTGTCCCTTTAAGTGCGTCCACACGGGTCGTCGACCCTTCCGTACCTATTCCTCCCTCGGTAAATTTACCACTTTACCCAGTTGTGAATTTTTATCTCAGTGCAGCTAAAATGTAGCGCAACACAATGCAACTCAGAGCAAACCAACAAGACGAAAACACAAAAACAAGACAAGAGCAAAGCAAAGTGCCGCGCAGACCCTCGGAGCAAGAAAAAAGAAAAGAAAGAAAAACACATTTCAGGACCACAACGATGTTAAGTTAAGGCCTGAGGTGGTTGAGCAGCTTTGATACCTTTGTTTTTGATGATGTGAAAGCTTTTGATTCTGAACCTGTGGCTGAATTTTTGCAACGGCACTTGATTTTTTTTTTTTACCCTAAGTGGAGTATAAAAGGTTCTCCACTGGCTTCACAGAGATTAGACGTGATTGTCTACACGACTGTTTTACGGTCTCTCGGTGAGTCAAGCGGCTGATGAAATATCAGCCTGCAGTTGTGAGATGAGGCACATGGCAGGAAAAGGACACTTAATGTGTGTAATAGCTTAACCAGGGCTTCATAACGTAATGTGAGGCCGTCAATCTATTCTACCATTTAAGTTTTTTTTTATTTATCCTATTAATCAATCAACTGATATAGGACTTTCACAAGGACTTTCCCTCATTTGATTTAACAGTTCTACCATTAAAAGTCTGTTTTATGTGGTAAAATCAAAGATATGCAGTTTTAAATCTGATTCTGATAATCTAGTAAATGCATCACAGCTGGACTTGATCTTGCTTGTATTTTTTTCCTAATGAAGTCAATGGAATATGTCCAAACCAAGCAGCATTTCCACTGGAAAGGTGCCACTCGACAGGGATGCATTCAGTGTTGAACATTCACATGTTCCTGGATGATTTACAGCATCAGTTCATGGCATATAGTCCAATTTGGTGCATACAGTGGCGGCGGAAACAGGGTCCATTACACCCAGTTACCCAAAGCCATCGCTGCAACGCCACTCGAGTTCTTCACTGCTCAGACGAATATTAAAACCTTCTAATGTCCTCTGAAAAACACCTGAACACCTGAGGTAATTTGCAGCGGTAATAGCAGCAGCTACGCTTGTCAGGAACAGCACCCGGTGCACTATTATCAGAGTGGTAGGCAGAATGAAAACAGAATACTGAGGCCATGAATCTGCCCAATGCAACGTTTTCTTTTTTTTTTTAAATATATTTTATTTGTTTGCTTTTTCAAATTATGCATTGCCAATGTGAATTTAATAATGACATTTCAATTCCTTCTCTACAGTGTCTGGATTAAAATTCGGGTATAGAAATATTAAAGTATTTATTTATTCATTTGTTCTTGTTGGCAAAAAAGTAGTCGAATTTGAAATCTGTTGAGTTGAAAACACAGGACTCTGCCCATAAAACATACACCACTGTTAAGATTTTTTTTATTGCAGGTTGCCAAAACGACTAAATTTAGAGGAAACTTACCATGAGCGACCTGCGTGACTTGCAGATTATCCGGTTTAATGACAGCAATCAAACTCCCCGTGTGCAAAAGGCTCGAACGACACAGGTTCCCTTTCAACGCTATTTTGCGGGGGGGCATTGCTGCATCCTGGGCTTTGTGCCATCCCCCGGGTTGGATTGTGATTGGTTTAAAGAAAAACAAAAAAGCCGTTGATGATAACGGGTGCAGCGAGATGGGTCTGGCTGTGCGAGACTACTACAGCCCTGACCGCTACTCATGATTTTTAAAAAGTTGTTTCATCATTAGGAAACAATGTTAAAATCGTTGACCTGTTTGAGTGGGAAGAGCCGCCGACTTTCTTTTCATGTAGGTAATTCGACCCGGCTTTGAGGGAAAATCTCTGTCAAAGCTTCACGGATGCCGTCCTCAAAGAAGATTTGAAAACAACCCCACTGAAAAAAGTCTCTAATAAGAGTCATTTAACTTTACTTTGGTCAAAGGAGAAATAACAGCTTCTTTTGTTTTGGGGGAATATTACGAGACAGAATAACACTGGATCTCACTGTGAGTCACTGAATGACGTGTTTGCTCTGCTAACTGCCAGCGATTATACGTTGTGTGAGACAAACCTGTCATTAACCTCGAGGGAACAGCAACAGTCTGGGCTGAAAACCAAACTGCCCCAGGCCAAGTCAAAACTGTTGATTTGGATTTCCGATATTTTCGACATGGACATCAGATTTTTAAAATAAATCGGTTTCAGTGGGAGAGTCGTCGTCTTTATGTTGGGTGAGAAGACAAAAATGACGAGCTTCAAGCATTCATAAGCTACAGTTCTGTATTTGTCAGATGTAAAAAAACTGACTTCCTCAACTGTTTGGCAGAACTTTTGCCTCGAGTGACTTGCATGACTTTGGTCACACTAACATGTCACACTTAGTGAGAAAAAAGTGGCACAGGATGTAAACTATGAAATGAAAGATATGACTTTGTACTTGTGGACCTGTGAAAAAAAAAAAAAAGCTAAATACACCGATCATACCAAGGTCCGGCCGGGAAAAACAAGTCGTTGAAGCACGTGGGAAATGTAAAAATTAATTAAGACCTAAACAGAAAGCACTGCCGCTGTCTTTGTAATGTCAACTCTGCAGCTGAAACAGTTTGCACAGACGAATATACCACCCGGGGACGTCCAGTGATTCGAAGCAATCGCAGCAACTGTCTGTGATTTTAATCCTGTCATTGCAAAGTAAAAAAAATAAAAAAAATTAAAAATCCTACCGTGCGAACTCCTCATGCTCTGCTCTTTGCTGAGGACAAAGGATCCTGTGTGAGTGTTCATGCACTGACATATCGTCACTCTCTACTGTCATTAAAAAAAAAAAACATAAAAAAGCACAAAGGCAGGGGATGAATCTTTAGAGAAAGGTTTAGAAACACAACGTCAGCACAATCAAAGAGTCCAAAGTGGTCACGTCGGAGCCTCATGCAAGTATGTAGGACACAGAGAGAGAGAAAAATGTGCAACAAATGAAGAATTCGTCCTGTCTTCAGTTCTACATACGTGGAAATTTTTATCCAGTCGTTTGGGGGGGTTTTATGAGCTCTGGTGGGTTTTTTCTTTTTACCCAAGGTAGAGCGAGCCCCTCTGCGACTCATCTGAAGATTGGCACCGGCTCTGGCACCGGCTCCGGCACCGGCTCCGGCTCCGGCTCCGGCTCCGGCTCCGGCACCGGCACCGGCGCCGGCTCCGGGGGGGCCCGGGTGAGGGCCCCTGTCTGGCCTATCCCATCAGAGGAGCGGGCCTGTGCAGGACGCTGGAGCTGTAAACAGGAAGTGAAGTTGAGCACGAGAGCCAGTGCAGGAAGTGCATCAGTCACACACATTTAATCATTTCCAATTACTCACTTCAGTTTGTTGCCTTTTACAGTAAATCACATGTATTCAGACACAAAGGGCACCGGGTGTCTGAACACCACTGTCTTCATTTTGACTAACAGTGATATTGTGACGGGCCACTGACCCTGAGCCTTCTCACTATTATTGCCTCATTGCTCCAAGTCTCACTATTTCATGAAGCATATTAATCAGATTTAACCTTTAATCTCTTATTTAGTACATATATCAAAGATTCAAATGAAACCATTTTATCCAAATATTATACGCATATTAAACAACTCTTGTTTTAATTTCTTAATTCTCCAAGAACTAGTAGCTTTTATTTCACCGGTTTTCCAGTGAGACTTCTTTCGCTTGGTCGAGTTAAGTGAAATGAGAACTGATATTTCTTTTATGAGTCTGGTCTAGTTTCCATCCACCCTGCATGTGTCCATGAGTCATGTTTAGGTTGTGTTATTAAAAAAACAAAAAAAAAAAACAACACCCCCCCCAAAAAAAAAAACAAAAACCAAGGCTGGTGACAAACTTTATTTTTCTGCTATCATCAGCAAATCGTATGAAAAGATCAAAACAAAAAAACAAAAAAAAACAAAAAACGAGGCTGGTGACAAACTTTATTTCTGCTATCGTCAGCAAATCCCATGGAAAGATTAAAAAAAAGGAAGAAAAAAAAGAGGAATGCATCAGTCCATCTCTCAATATTTTCCAACTCTCCCATCTTGGGGAGACTCAGTCAAAGTATAGGACACCATGTTGGTACTAATGAGGGAACGTGACAAACACTTCACATACACAGTCTCTACCTGTTAGTAGGATCATTTCATTGTTTTTTGTTTATGTTGTTTGTTTTTTCTCACAGGGAATTTGTTGAGAATAAGAAAAAAAAAATAAAATCAGGGTGAGAGTTAGCCGCAACCCCAAAACTGCATTTTGGCAAGAAACGTCCGATCGGTGAGCTTAAGGTTCTGTCACGTGCAGCACTGAAAGTGGTCGGAAAAAAACGATTCCGTGATCCGCGTCCCGGATCGGTTCGCTTTGGGATTCTGGCCAGAACTAGACAGAACCGACCGGACTGGCTAGCCGGCCCGAATATGTACATACAATATGCCTCGGTTCGCGAGCGCCACGGTTCCCTGTGCGTATCGAGTCAGTCGGGCACTAGTTTGAGTCGCGTGTTCTCTGTCATTTCACTGCTTCCCTCTGCGGCGGTTCGGTCGATCCGCTCGCGTTCCCCCTCGTCCTCGGCCCGGTCGCGGCTCGTCCCCTCCTTAGCCTGGATTTGTTTAGCTTGACTCCGGAGCTTCTGGCTTGATTTATCTCCGCGGGCCCGGCGGCGCACGTGGGGCCGAGCTGCACATCTGCCTGAGCGGGGCTGATGTAACGCTGAGCCAAAGACCTGCAACGCTGCTCCTGACACTGCAGCGACGCTCGTAGAGACATAGAGATGCTTTGATACTGAGACCAACAAAACCCCCCAAAAAAAACAGGCTTGGATACTGGTAGACCGCACGCACACACACACACACACACACACACACACAAACACACACGCACACACACGCACACACATACACACACACACACACACACACACACACACACACGCACACACACACACACACACACACACACAAACACACACACACACACACACACACACACACACACACACACACACACACACACACACACACACACACACACACACACACACAGGCAGATTCTCTCAGAAAGCACCGGCCTTTTTGAAGAGAAAGAAGAGGAACTGTCCTCTCTTTCTTTTTCATGCCTTCTTTTCTTTTTCTTTTTTTTTTGCACTGTTCATCAAAGCGACGCCGTGCGTCCCGGCGACTGTTCCTCATTTTAAGGAGGAGGACGCCGTGATTACGATTTTTTTTTTATAAAAAGAGAGAGGAGCCCCCGGGGTCACGTGGCGTCAGATCCCAGCGCGAGGAAACGAGTCGCGCCGCGGGAGAGAAGCGCGAATGGTCGGCCATGAGCAACCCGCGACCTTTTCTTTTTCTTCCTTTCTTCTCGAGCGTCGGCCTCTTCCGCTTCCTTCTGCGTGTGTCCCCGTGTGTTGGGTGGTGGTGTGGGTGGTGGTGGTGTTGGTGGGGGGGGGCTGTTCAGAGCTTGGTACCTCCTGACACCGAGGGCTCACAGAGACGGGGAGAGGACAACTTCCTCAAAGTGGAGCTCGCTCACGAACCCTTTTTTATTATTTCCCTGTCTCTCTCTCCCCCCCCTCTCTCTCCCTGTCTCTCTCTCTCACCCTGTCTCTCTCTCTCTCTCCCTGTCTCTCTCTCTCTCCCTGTCTCTCTCTCTCTCCCTGTCTCTCTCTCTCCCTCTCTCCCTGTCTCTCTCTCTCTCCTGTCTCTCTCTCTCCTCTCTCTCTCTCTCCCTGTCTCTCTCTCTCTCCCAGCCTCTCTCTCTCCCAGCCTCTCTCTCTCCCTGTCTCTCTCTCTCCCTGTCTCTCTCTCTCTCCCTGTCTCTCTCTCTCCCTCTCTCCCTGTCTCTCCCTCTCTCCCTGTCTCTCTCTCTCTCCCTGTCTCTCTCCCTGTCTCTCCCTCTCTGCCTGTCTCTCTCTCTCCCTCGCTCGGCCGAGGCCGCCTAAAGTTCATGAAATCCGACACGGGCCTTGCGTCAGTCGTGTTTTTTGTTTTTTCCGCGTCGTGGTGTCGAGGACGAGCAGCCGGCTGAAGCTCCGCGGCTCAGCCCATCAGGTTTCACTCGCTTCAGTGATGCTGCAGCTTCATTCAAGTGTCTCACTAATCCGCGGCTGTCACAGTTACACCTGTGTTTCTCCTGCACTGACCTGAAAACGTCTCTGGGGACAAACAGCTCGTCCTCCGCCCCTTCGCGCGGAGAGAGAGTGTGTGTGTGTGTGTGTGTGTGTGTGTGTGTGTGTGTTGTTTACATCGCCGGTAACGTCGCTGTAGAATCTCGGTGCGAAATCAAAGCGAATCCTTCGCGTCCGGTTCAGCTTTACTTTGTGCGGATGTTGACGCCGCTGCTTGTCGCGGTCTGTCAGTTCTCCTGCAACGTTCTTATATAAAAAAGTGTTAAATGAAGTATGTTGAATGACGGTGATTCGTTGAGAGTAATAAGAATATATAATAAATCAAAATTCATATCTTAACATGTGCAATCGATTGATAAATGATCATTTTCTGTATTTCCGTATTTATGTATATATTTCTTTCCACTTTTTGAAATTTCGTGTGTTTGTTTATTTTTTGATATGAAAACAAATATAAATAAATAATTTGCATATTTATTCTTTTTTTTATCTGGCAAAGTGTATGTATTAGTCTTAATCCATGAAGGGCCCCAGGAGGATGCCGGGACATTTTTCCATGTAGGGATCCAGGAAACACAGAGTCTCCTGAAACAACTGTACAGCTAGTGCGTATCGGAGCGGTAAACCCTCCCCGGGGAAGTTCGATTTTAAAGAAACGACTCCTGACCAGAGCGAACACAGGAATTAAACCCCGGATTAGCTGCTGTCGTTCATTTGCATTTCACTGCTTCCCTCTGCGGCGGTTCGGTTGAGCCGATAATGCTCGTGTTTCCCTTTGCCTTGGCTCAGTTGTGGTCTGTCCCCTCCTTAGCCTGGATTTGTTTAGCTTGACTCTGGCTTGATTTAGCTCGGTGAGCCTGGTGGTGCCCGGGAGCCCGACGTGCCTCCGAGGCTGTTTGCCGAACAGCCAGACGGCTGCTGCTCCATTTCCCCTCAGCTGTAAAGAGAATTTTAGCACCTTCAAGCTTGTTATTTTGGTTTCGCAGTCCACCACTGTACCGTCTAGGCTCAGTTTCCCGCCGCGGAAGGCAGCTGTGCACTAGCGACAGCAGAGGTTAACAGAGGTTAAAAGAGAAAGACGCTTCCTTCAGGAGACGGTGGAGACCAAAACAGAGCTTAAAGGAGAATGACACTTCCCTCAGGAGACGTTGGAGACCAAAACAGAGATAAAACAAGACTGAGATTTCCCTCAGGAGTCGGTGGAGAACAAAACAGAAAGAAAACAAGACTGAGATTTCCTTCAGGAGACAAAAACAGAGATTAAAAAAGAATGAAATTTCCCTCAGGAGTCAGTGGAGAACAAAACAGAGATAAAACAAGACTGACACTTCCCTCAGGAGTCAGCGGAGACCAAAACAGATAAAACAAGACTGACATTTCCCTCAGGAGACCAAAACAGAGATTAAAAGAGAATGAGATTTCCCTCAGGAGTCAGTGGAGAACAAAATGGAGATAAAACAAGACTGAGATTTCCTTCAGGAGACGGTGGAGACCAAAAAAGAGATAAAACAAGACTGAGATTTCCTTCAGGAGATGGTGGAGACCAAAAAAGGGATTAAACAAGACTGACACTTCCCTCAAGAGTCGGTGGAGACCAAAACAGAGATTAAACAAGTATTGGACTTGCATTCATCCATAGGCCGCAGATACGTTTCCAAATGGATGCTAATGTTGCTCCGTATTTGCTCCGTATTTGCTGGGTTTTTTAAAAGGTCTTTTGTAAAAGACCTTCTCCACATTAGCTTTACAGGGCTATGTCAGACAACTGATCGTTAGCTTACGGTCGTCTATCGCCGACAAAGAAAAAAAAAGAAAAAAAAGAGCAAGAAAAGGGTTAAACAGAAGCTATTGCTGCTTTAAGCATAACACATTATTTACATTACAAGTAGGACCAGGTCATTTCTAGTCTGACAATGGCCGCGTGGTCCGGACAAGCCTTCATCAACAATGTGGTAACAGAGAGACTTCCGCTGCCCACACCGCCAAGCCGGAGCAGCCCAACAAGTCCAGTAAGCTGCCTGACATCAATGTAGCCCTCACGACAAGGAAATGACAACATTCAAGTCAGACCATGAAACCAAAATCACCGACCGAGTCAGAGCAGTAAAAAAAAAAAACTCTTTCTGTGCCCAAGGGCCAGACCGCAAACTATTTCTAACTTGGTTTTGAGAAATCACCGCAAATTAGTGAACGTAAAGACGCCCGTATGTAGTAGACCTGTGTCACTTTGGAGCGTTGTGTAAATCAATGTTACTGCGCGGGAAATTTTTTTTTCCGGAGTTTCCTGAAGAGCAGTGAGGTTTACTCGCACCACCACAGCGTCACCAGCCTCCATCTCGACGGCTCCCATCTTTACGGCTACAGCACGAAAGGAACCATCTCGGTCCTTCCTCACTGTGTGTCCTGGCCTGACCTCCTGTCTCAACCTCAGGATACCAGGGAAGACGGTTTACACAGCAAAGAGCAACTGACCGCTAACAAAGTGGATGCAAACTACCATTCTCCTACTCAAAAATACGGAGGAGCAGAGGAGAATCTTTCATATTCGGTGAACCGCTGTGGCAACAATCGTAAAAGTAGCTAAAGCATTTCATCCAATAAGCTAATACTTGACAGGTACACATAGGCGTGCATGTGGAAAATAAGGGAGTAGGGAGCTGAATTGAAACCGGAATTTCAGGGGTTTTCGTTCCCATGATTCATTCATCATCTCCGCTTTTATCCACCCCCGCAATTTCTTTGTGTTTTTTTTTGACGACCTGTTTATTACTGTAGCAATGACAACAGAAACTGTCACATCCGAACCAAGTTCTTGTTCTCACCCCTGCTCGGGATTTTCCGCCGGACCTAACCAGGTTGCGTCTCCACCTGAACCTCAACAAGGCGACCTGATGACGACCGCAGCCGCGCGGAGCGCTAGCCTCTGGCTCGTGCGTCGTAATTTTGCAAAGGGGAAGATGAACGGGCAGGATATGACGGAGCGGAATTCCTAGGAGACGTTCGCGTTATGATGGCGGATGTCAACCGTACAGGGGGTCAGGGGGTCACTCCATCATCTATCGAGTGTGATAATGCGATGAACGGCGGCTCACACACTACGGCCGCCGAAGCCGCGCCACCACGTCCCCGGGTCCCGACGGGAGACTTTGGAACGACGTGTCGGACAAGGCGCTCGGGTCGTGTCGCCCTAACGACCGGATGAGGGGAAATTATGGGATCATAAAAATGATCATATATTCGGGTAAATGAAATAAAGAGGATCAGCACAGACGTTGGAGGGTTTTGAATGAATGAATAAAAGCAGGTAAAGGTTAAAGGCTACTTAACTAGTACATTCAGCTTCAGGCTGGTGTAGTAAACCAAAAGGACAGTTATGCTAACTAGCTAAAGATGACTTAAAGTAACATGCTTTTTGCTGGAAATACACATATTATATACTTGTACTTGTGAATGCAGGACAATTACTTGTAATGGTTTAGTTTTTACATCATGTTTGTAGTTTTATTTAAGTAAAGGGTCTGAAAATGTCTTCCAGCACTTGAGGCTCACGCTTCACACACATGCACACATGCACGTGCTTACACACAAACACACTCACACACACACCCACACGCACACAGAGCAGTCAATAGAGGAAGAGAATAGGCTGGAGGTCTTTGACCACAGCATCCTGAATACGTTTTCCCTTTTGGCCCCAAATAAAGCAAACACACGAGCAGGCTGAGCTGTTTCCCTGAGTCACAGGCGCGAGGCGGAGAGAGTGAGAAGTCGAGAGTGAAAGATAATGGCGAGGAAACCGCTCGCACACCTGGTTCCTGCTGTGTCTCCTCGTGGTGTGTGGCGTTGGTCTGCAGGAGAGAGGGGTCGGTTGCGACCAAACCACCAAAAACGAAAAAGAAAATAAAAACGAAAAAAAAGAACAGAAAAACCCCCCTGAATGTTCTTTCTGTGGGATCGCGGCTGGTGTTTCATTTTTAGCAGGATTAATATGCGAGATGCCCCAGATGGGGCTTCGCGACTCACAGTGTCAGAGATTCATATGGACGACAGAAATACTCTCAAAGCGAAGGAGGAGCATTCAAAGTCCCGGCTGAAAAAAATGAAAAATGAAATAATTTTTTTTTTTTTTTTAATAACTGAAAGGAACAAAAAAAAAGATCTAAAATCCCAAACAGGCCTGTTCTGGTAAGTCCGCTAGCGACAGGCAGTGTGTGCGCTCGCTCGACTCTCGACTCGAGCGCCGCCACGCCCGCCCCCAGCGAAGCCAGTTGAGTTGCGCCGCGCCGCCTGTCTCTCAGCCGAACGCCGCAGAGCTCAGGACCGCTGCGGCGGGCAGGGGGCTCGCCGCTGGCCTCCTGGCCTCTTCCATCTAGCGCATGCGCGCGCCACGGTTGCCCTTGAGATCCGCGGCCGCCGCCGATTTTTTTAATTTTTTTCTTTTTTTGGCGGCCTCCCAATGAAAGATGAGGAGGGAGAGCCCGCCCTGCGCACTATGTGCAGAAGGCAGCCACGTGGTCGGATTCCGGTCGGACTCCGGTCGGACCCGGTCGGACTCTGCTTGGACCCTGCTGGGACCCCGCTAGGACTCCGCTCAGGCTCCGGTCGGACTCCGGTCGGACCCGGTCGGACTCTGCTCCGACCCTGCTGGGACCCCGCTAGGACTCCGCTCAGGCTCCGGTCGGACTCCGGTCGGACCCGATCGGACTCTGCTCCGACCCTGCTGGGACCCCGCTAGGACTCCGCTCAGGCTCCGGTCTGCGTCCCCTCACCTTAAACCACGGAGGGTTAAATCGGTCATTTCTCTCTTTCTCTGCAGATGGAGGAATCCACCCGGCTGGACCGCTGCTCTGACTCATGCACATGTGTGTTTGAATGTGCATCTGCACACGGGCGTGTGTGTGTGTGCGTGTGTGTGTGTGTGTGTGTTAATGAGTCGTGTGTATGTGTGTCTGTGTGTGTAAGACATATAATTATCTGAGCATGTGTTTGTGCCAAGCTGTGGAAGGCACCGTACTTTCCATCTCCTGCAGATGCATGCAAACACACACACACATACACACACACACAAACACACACATACACACATATACACACGCATACACACACACCATAAGGGGACAAGGGGAAGAAAATAACAAGAGGCTGCCCCAGTCAGATACTCAAATAAAGGGGAAAGAGAAATCTGTCCTCAATTCACCTAAATCAACTTTTGTGCCGACAAAAGTTCATTGACCTGAGATGAACCCTGGGGCCAGTGATGGACCCTGCGTAGATTTAGCGGAAAAAAGAGAAAAGTTTACAGTCAGTCTAACTGTTTGCAAACGTATTTTTCATCAGTGCCGAGAATAAACAAACACCGGGAGGGAAAAACTGAGGCCATTTTGTTCATGCTAAAGCGGGTATGTCATGTTGTGTCACCCCCCCCCCCGCCTCCGTGTGGAAATACTGCACATTCAGTATTTATCTGTGAAATCAATGGAAGGCTTAAAGTATGTGACTTTTTTGTTTAGTACGCGTGGAAACACACAAAGTTGGAGTTGGCGACTATTCGGGGAGAAGTTAAGATTTAAGTTTTTTAGTGTCCGGGGCGTTTAAGAACAACGGCATTTAACGTGGCTGGTCGAGGTAAAGCTGATCTCGTGAGTCTTATGTATTTTTTAATCCGTATCACATCACCGTAGTTTATAAACCGATCACGGGTTTTGTCTCAGAAATCTTAACCTGCAAAGTAAAAAGTCTCCGTCGTCAGACTGACGTAATGGAGGGAAAATATTTCCCTCGGAGAGGAAGTGAAGACGAAGTACGAAGCAGCAAAGACACGGAAATAGCCAAATAAAGAACAGGTGTCCGGGAATTGTACTTCGTTACAGTACTTGAGTTAATAAACCCCCACAACTGTTTACAGCAGCGCAGACCAGCACAATAAGCGTATAGGCTAAGGCCAATGTCAGAGAACACACAACAGACTTCCAGACAAACAAAACAAGCAAACAAACTAACAAAAAGAGAATCGGGGGCTGAAAGCATAAACACTGGTGGAGGCAATAAATCACTGACGCAGTTTAATGTAAAAACATGAAAAGGGTTTATTTACAGTGATCAAAAGCATGTTAAAGCAATAAACAAAGCATAATTACATTATTTTCAGTGTACAATGAAGGTATAAACAACAACAACAACAAAAAAAAACCAATAATGCTACAGTTTTACTGGGTCATTTGGATTCTTTCAGATCAGTTTGTGTCTGTTTCTGCACAAAAAGACTCCAACAGATGCATTTCTATACATAGCTTTCGCAGCAAAGCACAACACACACCATCGTCTGTTGCCCACCCCGACAAAAAAAACACCTCTCGTGTTTTAAATTCTTCACAATACAAAGAAACGTAAGCAGTAAATGTTAATATTCCTGTTAACAGATCATAGACTTTGAAAGCTTGAAGAAGAAATACGGATCGGCGAAGCACAATTTTGCCAAAGCGGCTCCAGCAGTCTAGATGCAAAACCGGCGAGAAAACCCTGAACGCCACACGACCCGTCTCCGTTCCGCGACACCTGCAAACGTCGGACGCGTTACCCGGTTTCCACACCGGTTTCAGAAGATGGCAATTCATCTTTCAGTGTCCCGCCCGGCCACGCCCTCCCTCGCACGCTCCGGCTGCCGATACAGTACTTCGGAAATGAGGTCTTAGGTTTCACGCGGCACAATAATCGCAAAAAAAAAAAAAAAAAAAAACGAAGTCAACGCGCAGTCACAGCGGACTGGAGGGAAAAGCGAGGCGAGGTCGACGGCGGCGAGGCCGACAAACGCGCCCGGGGCCAGAGGGTGGCGCGATGTGGCATTTTAACCCGCCTCTGAAGGCGGTGGGGTGGGGCCGGGCCTCGGTTTCATAGGAGGTGAGCACATTGGTAAAACTGGCGAAAACGTGCTGAGATTCACATTTAAAAGCACATGTACATCAACCATACTTTTTTTGTAATAGTAAATTGCCGCTGTTTCGAGATCCGATCAGCTGGCTATGAGAAGACGGGCCCCCCTGGCCCCCTGGCCCCCTGGCCCCCAGTGTCGTTTTGGTCGTTGCGAGACTCTTTGTGGTTGTTTGACCGACTTCCTGACAGGACAACCCCCCCCCGACCAGCAACTTGGTGGTTTTTATGGAGGTGGATCGTTGCGCGTTGGTCGGTCTCCACGTACGTACGAACGCAGGCTCCTCAGGAACGAATTCGCCCGACCCGACGCCAAACCGCCAGCTCATCGCAGCGTGGCTGAAAAACGAAAGCAGGGAAAAAACAAAAAGGCTTCCGGCGAGTAGTGAGAGCTCTTAATGCATTAAAGTGTGATTCCTGAAAAAGAATCTATCAAGATCTGGGTCAAACTTCTTTAAAGGACTTTTTCGCTTTTCTGGACACTGACTTATCTCCCCAAGCTAAAAAAACAAAAACAACCAAAAAACAAATTTCATTAACGTTATTATTCGCTCCCACTGCAGCTGACGCCATTTTGTGATTGACGGGCACCGATCGACCCACAACAACACTCGGCATCGCACCAAACCTGGTTTGGATTCCGGGTTCGAGGAAACCGTACGGTTTAGCACAAATCCCTTCCGTCAACATTCACACGGCAAAAATCCAGATTCAAAATCACAGACTGGATGTCTGATTCATAACATAACATAAGGTGCTCGGTGCGTTTTGTTCCTCGCATGATTCCTATTCACCGCTTCATCTTCAAATGGCTGAAATCGCACGGTCGACCAAGGAGCCTGACGCGTTTTGAACTGCAGCCGTTTCAGAGCGTTTTTTGCATAGAGGGTTTTTCACGCCTTTCACGAGCTGCTTGTCGCTGCCATTGTTCGGTTTTAATCAGCTGTAACTAAATTTAAGAAAAAAAAACAAACAACGGCCGCAACTGATATGTTTAAACGAGCATAAAAGACATGCACTCAACCGGGAGCCTGCAGCACCACTGTTGCTGCTGCCTAACTAGTCAGTAGCAGAAAAACTGCTCTCTCTCTCGACCCGGCAGGCGTGCGGAGGTCTTGGTGGCGCCCGAATCGCCGCGCAACAAACCGATGGCACGACCCTATCGGCAAAAGCCGCCACACGTGGGGACCCAGGGACGAAACGGCGGCGGAAGGCAGCAATGGTTCGATCCCCCATCAAGGCGGAAAGGGCGGGAAAAAAAAAAGAAAAACGACGGGAGACGAGTTGGCACATCGGGCGGAGATGACGATGTTTAACGGCGAGAATTTGGGGGGGGGGCACGATCTCACCGTCCGGCTCTCTCTACGTTCCCTCCGCCCGCCGGGCACCTCGGCGAACACGTATCCGAACCGCGTCGCGGCGTCGACGGCTAAAGCTTTTGATTACCGCCGCGCGAAATCCTTGTTTTGACGCCGAAACAGGACAGCAGCAAAGGGGAAAGCGGAGCCGCCTGAAACGCCGCTGTGTTTTGGGTTTGTTCGGCTTTTTTTTTTTTTTTAAGGAATCCGTGCAATCAGATGGCATTTGGTGATAAAAGTGAAATTCTTGGAGACCTTTCAAGTTAGAATTCAGTGGGAGGAGGTTGGGAGTCATGTGCCGAGTGGCCCTAGTGGTTACAGGGACACGGAGGAAGGTTAATATCGGCTACGGTCGGTACAGTATCAGCTTACCAGCATCAGTGGGTGATTTTTTTATTTATTCATTTATTTTTTTAATGTAAAACAATACACAGGCTAAAATCTGTCTAACAGACAGACGCCGTCCTCATTGTACCAATGGCTGTCGAAGCACTCGGGAAAACAAGGTCAAAACATCGGTTTTACAGAAACTTTTCTCATTGATTAAACTCTCCAGGCTTCGAACTTCGACTTAAAAAGTACCTTTAAAGGAATGATAATCCGGATTACAGATCCGGGGGCTGCTGTGGCCAAAACTTCACCCAGCGTATTAAAATATGACACAAAGAAAACGAACAAACAAAAAAAACCCAAACCTGCCACTTTATTAGGCTGCATTCGAGGCGGCTGATCGCGATTTTTTGCTCCCAGAATATAAAAGTGGAATTTTTTTTTCAACGGCGTGAAAAGCATCCTGACAAGGAGTCGCGTCGTTGAGGACCACTGATAGCTTTTGACCCCCCCCCGGGAAAACTCATCTCGGACTTCAGGTTCCTGAAGTCTGCAAAAACACGGCAAGACATGGCATCGGCCGATCTCTCAAGCCTCCGCGGCCGAAAACGCCGACGCGCAGCTTAATCTGCATAACTAATTAATGCGAGCATAATAAGACGTGTATTTCATGGTAGAAAAAAAAAAAAAGTTAAATGGTACAGTAGTTTATGAACATTGTATGATTAAAAAGATGAATAAAATGTTTAGCTTTGGCCCAGGTCGGTTCCCACACAGGTCACAGGTCTGTTTAAAGGCCGGATCCTAGCGTGACAGGAGCCCGGCCGTTTCCTCTCCCGCCAGAAAACTTCCAAGGGGGAAGATTCGGGAGGAATTTTTTTCATTTTTTTTTTTTTTAAGGAATCCGTGCAATCAGATGGCATTTGGTGATAAAAGTGAAATTCTTGGAGACCTTTCAAGTTAGAATTCAGTGGGAGGAGGTTGGGAGTCATGTGCCGAGTGGCCCTAGTGGTTACAGGGACACGGAGGAAAGTTAATCTCGGCTCTGATCGGTACAGTATCAACTTACCAGCATCAGTGGGTGATTTTTTATTTATTCATTTATTTTTTTAATGTAAAACAATACACAGGCTAAAAATCTGTCTAACAGACAGGCGCCGTCCTCATTGTACCAATGGCTGTCGAAGCACTTCCGGGAAAACAAGGTCAAAACATCGGTTTTACAGAAACTTTTCTCATTGATTAAGCTCTCCAGGCTTGAACCCGACTTAAAAAGTACCTTTAAAGGAATGATAATCCGGATTACAGATCGAGGGGCTGCTGTGGCCAAAACTTCACCCAGCGTATTAAAATATGACACAAAAGCGAACAAACAAAAAAACCCAAACCTGCCACTTTATTAGGCTGCATTCAGTGACTGATCGCGATTTTTGCTCCCAGAATATAAAAAGTGGAATTTTTTTTTCAACGGCGTGAAAAAGCATCCTGACAAGAAATCGGCGTCGTTGAGGACCACTGATAGCTTTGACCCCGGAAAACTCATCTCGGACTTCAGGTTCCTGAAGTCTGCAAACTCTGACAAGACATGGCATCGGCCGATCTCTCAAGCCTCCGCGGCAAAACGCCGACAGCGCCAGCTTAATCTGCATAACTAATTAATGCGAGCATAATAAGACGTGTATTTCATGGTAGAAAAAAAAAAAAAGTTAAATGGTACAGTAGTTTATGAACATTGTATGATTAAAAAGATGAATAAAATGTTTAGCTTTGGCCCAGGTCGGTTCCCACACAGGTCACAGGTCTGTTTAAAGGCCGGATCCTAGCGTGACAGGAGCCCGGCCGTTTCCTCTCCCGCCAGAAAACTTCCAAGGGGGAAGATTCGGGAGGAATTTTTTTCTTTTTTTTTTTTTTTTTGTTAACCGGACCCACGTGCTTTAACAACCCTGGGTCTGCAGAGTTGGGCGGCCCAGGGAACTCACAACATCTGTACAACACCAACACCTCAAAGAGACGCTAAAAAGAAGTAAAAAGGGAAACTGTACAAGGCACATTTGAATTTCCATATGTGGCGTTTTGCATAGAGGCACGTTCCGGTGACACGGCCCCGACCTACGCCGGGAAGGAGTGCAAAATCCTGGCTCAGGCAAGGGCTCAGGGGCCACGGAGGAAAAGGTGTCAACGAATGATCCCCATCGGAATCGGGACCAACAGAATCCAAAGTCATCCTCCTCCTTCGGGGAAGAGAAGGATGGAGAGTAAAAATCAGTCCCCCCCCCAAAAAAAGAAAAAAAAGAGGAGTCGAGACAGGATAGATCCAACAACACCGGTACATTATTTAAGAAAAATGCTACGTCTGCTGGGTTTTCCAAAGGCTAAACCTGAGAGTGGTCCTGGCTTTCCGTGCTGCCCTGCAGGTAGATTATCCGTCCGATCACCAGGAGCAGGAGGCCCACGCACAACAGCAGCGTGGGCTCCTGGTGGATCCGCAGGTGCTGGTCCGGATGGATCACGAGATGCCTACGTCTGCCCGCCAACCTCTGGAACAAACAAAAAAAAGGGGAGGGTGTTACAGGATGGGAAAGGAAAAAAGAAAAGGAAAACCTCTGAGTGTGGTAGAGGAAAGGACTGGGCAAGGAGGACGTCCGACACGAGAATGGCCCCGGGGTCATGATCTGGTCTAACTGATTCGTGTCCCCGACGTTCACGTTGCCATATCGGGCGACAACAGAGGACGTGGGAGCCGAAAGGGCGAAGGACTCACAGAACCAGGATGCGGTTTTTCCACTTCCCACGCTACATAGGTTTTATGTCGACGACAGTCGGAACTCACATCGTGACTCTGCCAAATGAGGGGATATCTGAAACAATGGGAACTTAACGTCGGGCAGGGGTTGACACGGGTGGCTTTCCTGCCTCCTTCCTTTCCACAGAACGCGGGCGACAGTCGTCGGGCCGATTGACAACCGCCGCCACTTAATCGTCTGTTGGCTAGTTGGCCGAACAGCCCCGACGCCAGGCCTGGCTAAGTTTTAAAACGAGAGCTTTGAAAGGGTCCAAACTAGCGCACTCGCTGGTTACGTACGTCACCGCAAACACCGCCATATTTAACTCAGTGGATTTTGGTCGGTAAACTGGCGTTTGTCTCGGCCGACGGGAGAAAAAAAGGACCTCGCGGGTTTCTCGAGCCTCGAACCGTCTGACCGTCGCCCGACCGTTACATGCAAAAGCAGTGAGATCAGCGGGTCCGGCTGGTGAAGTAATCTGCGCCCAGATGGATCATTTGCATGGGCTTTTGCATGGCGCGTCCTCATTTCACAAAATGTTCTGGGTGTGTTGTGACATACGTCAAATATTCAGGTAAACACCGGCGGTGCAGAGGGATCCCTTGATGATTCGAATTCAAAGGGAAACGCACACAAACACACACACACACACACACACACACACACGCACACACACACACGCGTGCATACTTTATGTTTACATCCACAGGAAGCAGTTAAGTACAGTATTCGACATCCTGCCACCGCTCTCGTTACTCGCTGCATCTCCAGGTGTGATTTCTTCACATCAGTGCGTGTATGAATGCATATGTGTGACCTGGTGTGTTTATATGTGCGTGTGCCTGGTGTTTTCCTGCGGGTTGAATTTTTGTCCGAGGGCTTCCTGTCTGTGTGTGCATGTGTGTGTGTGTGTGTGTATAAAGGACAACACCCCCCCCCACCCCCCCCCCCCAGTACTGTAAAATACATTTTGCATTTTGGTATAGAGAAAAATAACACAGGAAGAAAAAGAAGTCGCGACAGCTAGAGAGGAAGTGGTCCAATAACGTCAATTTAAAAGGATGTTAGCATCCTTCCCTTCCATTAAGTAGAGGAGATGTGAGTAAGTCTGACCTACTCACATCTCCTCTACTTAGAAATAATTTGTGTGTAAAAACTGGCGGAGTAGCCCTTTAAAAGAAAATCAGCTAACTACCTCATGAGCCAAACCCTGAACTATGGCTGATGTCGGGTGACTGAAAAACGACGCATTCGCGGACTATGGGCGAGACTTTCCCCCCACGGCCCCCCTCCTCCTCAAGCTCTGGGCGGGGGTGGGGGGAGGCAGCGGGCAACAGCGCCCGAGTCTCTGAGCAGCGCTTTCCCGCCCCCTCGCTAATTCCGGCGCCCGTCCGCAGGCCTTTCCAACGCATCCGGCACGCAGTCGTGCTGAGGCGGGTGTTTTGTGTTTCCCCTTTCTGCCCCCCCCCCCCCATCTCCCCCTGTTCTGTAGTAGGGAAACTTCAACCGGGACAAAGGATTTTCCCTTTTTGGCTCCAGTTCGAATCGAGGTTAGGAATAAAACCTAGAATTTACCACGAATCCTCCTCATTCAATCAACGGACTTGTAGTTCAAGCACAAAAATATCTCCTGTGTAGCTGTTAGGGGAGAAATCTCCCAACTATGCGAAAGTGAAGCCGAAATCCATCCTCAGCTGCCGTTCGTTCCGGTAAATAAAACTTAAAAATGGAAACCTAACACTCTGACTGAAGCGTTTATAAGAGTGGGAATCGTCTTGGTTTGTTTTCTTTTCTTTTGGGAGATGATTTGGCACGAAAGCCATTCAAATACAGCACAGGCCAGATGGACAGTACAATAATGCCATCCAGACACCGACTGGGAACAGAATCAGCCTTAAGAAGGAAAAGAAAAAAAGAAAGGGGATCTTTACGGAGGAGAGACAGGGAGTGTCAAAGCCGTGTGGTTTGGTTTGAGAGCCGAGCCAGAAGCCACAGAAACCTCTAACGCCGGAGGAGGAAACAGGTGAGGGGAAGACCAGTTAACTCCCGCGGTGAACTGCCGCCGCCGCCGCTCATTCCGATCAGCGAGGGACCCGGACCCGGCACGGCTACGGCGGGGATCAACCGTGGCCGAGGCAGAGAGTCCACTCGCATCCTGGTCCGACGAAAGGAAACCAAAATGGATACATCCAGGAGACGTCTGGGATCCCCGGTTCAGGCGTATCGGCGCCGGGACGCCCTTCGCTAGCAGGCTGGATCGACTGGAATCCATTTTTTTTTTAAATGTGTATTTTGGCTAAATGGTCGAACCACCGACGGATGGACTTAAATGCCCAGTCCGACATTCATGCCCCCTGCCGGACGAGCTTTTTTATCTAGTGCTGGTTTAAATTCCGAAAAACAAAACAAACAAACAAAAAAACCCTAAAACTAGAGACATTCCCATCAGCCTCAGCTGTACTTTTTGTGCGGCTAACGTGGAATATCATTATCATCATTGCATTACGCACACCGCATATCTGCTAAACATAAGCACATTGGCGTCGTCACTCTGATCCTGTTAGCATCCCGACGTTAGCGTTCAGCACAAAGTGGCGCTTTGTTTGAAATAGAGCGTCATAGCTCGCGCTAGCTAGCATGGCTGTTTTACATTTGGTTAGCGTTTTAAATTAAATCCGTCACGAAGGAAATCAGAAGAAAAACCGGACCTATTTGTTTCTTATGAAAAAGAAAATTAATAAAACAAATCTCTCTAAGCTACATCTGGAAAAACACTTTATTCTGACATCATACTTTTTTTCTCCTTTTATTACCCCCCCCCCAAACTTTCTAACTTTAAATCAACATTTGAGGAGGCAGCAGTGCAGGAGACTCATGTCTCTGCAGCTACAAAAACTAGGGCCCTGAATTCCCTGAATGTCACCGAGGGACTGTTGTCTTTGGCAGTGACGAGCAAACTCTCCAAACACTGATGATTTTTTTTTTTTTTGGGGGGGGGGCGGTTGGTTTCAATCTCCACAACCTGAGATCCTGCCGTTACCATAAATCACGGCTCATGTGGGTGCAGGAGACACCAATGACCATTAATTCAGCCCCCCCCCCCCTTTATTCCCCTCATTTGGCAGCGAGTGGGCTCCAGGGTTCGTCGCGCCGCGTCACGGATTAGAGCTTCGCCTCCGAGTCGGGAAGGAAGTCGCACGTGGGCTTTGAACCGAAAAACAAAAGACAGTAAAGAGTTGTAGTTTTTCCTTCAGTAATTTATTTGCTCAGGTTGCGCCACTTCTGGCCTTTGGAGATATAATTAAAACTTTTCCCGTCAGGCGCTCGCGTCACCTCGGGGCAGCTTCGGAGGACGGACGCCAGGTTCCGCTCGCCCCCACACACACACACACACACACACACACACACACCGCTCGGCGATGAACCCGACGTTCAGGACAGTCTGCAGACGGGAGGGCGTGGCGAGGGCGTGGCCTCACCGAAAGCGTGTCTCACTGTCACGCGTTGACCATGTGGACGGGGGGGGGTGTCGGCGGCTGCTCTATTGGTTCCATAAACGGCCACATTCATTTCATGCCTGTTACAACCAAAGTCTGAGAGACTGCAGAATAATAATTATATATATATTTAACTTCAGATTAATTTGATGTTCTGACCCAAAAATGCAAAAATGCAAATGCGAGGACACAACGGGAGGATGCGGCGTGCCGGGGATGAGCCCGGGACGGGACACGAGGCTCGCGGTTTGGCGCCGCTGAAGCATCAAGCTGAGACGGGCATCGGCGTACGGCGCTTCAGGCGAACCCCCCGGTCCGATCCGGGGGGGGGGGGGTCGGACGCACGCCTGCAATAGCGTTAGGCGAGAAGGTAAAACACAGCTACCGGCAGCAACAAAATCCATAAATTAACACGTTGTGTATTATTTGATTACTTCCAACACCAAACGGCAATGTAAGAAAAAAATGAATAAATTAAAAAGAAAACAAAGCGTGAGTGAGTCAAGTGTCCTGGGGATACAGCTGGCTGCAGAAGACAGGTCGTATTTCACAGTCAGGATGAGAGGTTTGATTTCCAGAGCAATCGGAAGAAGATGTGATCCTCAGCTGACGAAGGCTGAGAGTCTGACACGAGGCCAGAACCCCTTTCACCAAACACTCTGGATTTTCACCCTTATACTACAGGATCCACACACACACACTGGAGGATCCTCTTAATAGTTTCCCCATTTGAACTCTTACCTCAAATAACCTCATCCAGAACAGAAAACCTGCCACAAATCATTTTCCTACTGTCACTACAACTACACAGGCTTCTAACAAGTAGTCGCACACGCACACACACACACACACACACACAAAAACACGCACGCGAACATACACTCACTCGCACAAAAAATATGCTTTCTCATCATCTCTCTCTACGTGTAAACATCTGGCTGCACATCATCCTTCACAGGCGAACCCACACAACACACCGACCCCCCCGACACACACAGGCCACAACAAGGGCTTTTTCTCTCGGGGGGGTTGAAGCCGTCCGGTGACTGATCACCTGTCACCTATATCACCGGCTCCTGTTACTGCTCGGTGGCGTCGCGAGACGGCGACCGCAGGACACCGAGCAGAGCCTCGCGCCCTGAAACGCGAACGACGCCGAAACGTCCTGCCGTTCCGGCGCGGTTTGGGTTTTTTGTTTTGGTCTAAACCCCCCCCACCTCGCGGGACGATTCAGGGGGGGGCTCAGCTAGACCGCCTCCAGGCTCCAGACGCCAGAGCTTGGCGCCGACGAACGCAGCGGCAGCTCTCCTCGCCTCCCTCGCGCTCCCCGTCTACGACACACACTTCGCCGCCAGCTCACGACACCCGGCGGCTCCGCCATGTTCCGCGGGGGTTATTTCTGTCTCCAGGACAAAGGGTTTTACCTCCTACTGAAAGATGACTGAGTGTGTGTTGTCTGAGTGAGTGTGTGTGCGTGTGTGTGTGTGTGTGTTCTGGCAGGATAATTACACCTTGTGCTTTGCTCTCTCAGAGTTCTTTAACCACAGGGCTGAACCATAATGAATCTACACTGTCACGGACACTAGGCTGTCACACCACACACACACACACACACACACACACACACACACACAACCTTACTGTCTTTGGCGTTCCCTGGCCCTGGCCCCCTAACCTAACCCCCAAAGCAGGGACGGCTCCATCGTAGGGACCGGCCAAGGTGTCCTCAGTGCGTGAGCTCCGTGACTGGTCCTCAGAAGGTATGTGCACACACACACACACAATAACTTGTAGTTCTGTCTTTGTGAGGACACTCGTTGCCATGACGCGTTCCCTGGCCCCTGGCCCCCTAACATCAACCATCGCAACCGAGTCCTAACCCCAAAAGCAGGGGCCGGAGCCGGACCCGACCACGTCAACGGGTCCCGACCCCGGACGGCTCCCTGTAGTCGTGGGGACCGGCCAAGGTGTCCTCAGTGCGTGAGCTCCGTGACTGGTCCTCAGAAAGGCAGAAGTGCAAGTACAGGGGCATGTGCACACACACACACACACACACACACACACACACACACACAAGCCAAACCGAGCACGATTACAGATGTTTGAAAACAAACACGCTCACATCATCACGCAATATGTTAGTAATGTTAACCCATGAAAGAGAGAGAGTGAGAGAGGGAGGGAGAGAGAGAGAGAGAGAGGATACGAGAGAGGGAGGGAGAGAGAGAAAGAGAGAGAAAGAAAGAGAGAGAGAGAGACAGAGGAAGAAAAAGAAAGAGAGAAAGGAAAGAGAGAGAGAGAAAGAGAGAGAGAAAGGAAAGAGAGAGGGAGTGGGAGAGAGAGAGAAAGAGAGAGAGAGAGAGAGAGAGAGAAAGAAAGAGAGAGAGAGACAGAGGAAGAAAAAGAAAGAGAGAAAGGAAAGAGAGAGAGAGAAAGAGAGAGAGAGAAAGGAAAGAGAGAGAGGGAGAGGGAGAGAGAGGGAGAGAGAGAGAGAAAGAAAGAGAGAATGAGAGACAGAGGGAGAAAAAGAAAGAGAGAGAAAGGAAAGAGAGAGAGAGAAAGGAAAGAGAGAGGGGGGAGGGAGAGAGGGAAGAAGAGAGAGAGAGGGAGAGAGAGAGATAGAGAGGGAGAGAGATGGAAATTGAGAAAGAGAGAGAAAGGAAAGAGAGAGAGGGAGAGGGAGAGAGAGGGAGAGAGAGACTACTTATCATACTCATCAGTGACCACCTGCCACCGTGTATGTTATTTTTTCCCGACAGTTGATCAACACAGTCGCGAGTAAAATTCTTTTCACATCACGCGGCGAACTGAGAGGAAACACTAAGTGTTGGTCCTCGGACGCCATCACGCGTCACCTCCTGGGGGGGGGCGACGCCAGTTACACCTTCGGGACTGTCTGTGGCGAACTCTGCGGCGACCTCCAGGGCGGCGCCGGAGACCGAAGTTCGCCAGGGTCGGACCACGAGTCCACGGAACCTTACCCTCGTTCACGTCATTTAAAAATAAGTAAATAAATAAACAGATTCATTGTTGCCTTCAAATTTGCCATTTTCTTCTTGCGAATCAATCACGTCTGAGACATGTTCAAATAAAGACAGACGCCTCCTCGGCTGACCCGGTGGCCAGGTGCCGAAGGGAAGCGCTGGGCGGCTTCGATACGTGGCGAAATCGGCTTTCACGGGTTGCTGCCGCACCCGCGGGAGAAACTCGCCGCCTCGAGGCTTCTAGGCGAAAGTGATCACGGAAGAAAGCGTTTCGAGAGGCAGATGCAGCGAGCATGGCGCTTCAAGGCTTACACACGGGCCGCTGTGAGCGAGCGCTTTCGTCCTGGCGGCGCCGTTTTACACCTGCGCCGAAACGTTTAGGAACCAGACGCCGGTGTTCCTTTTTCTGGCTCTGCGTTGCTTTTCTCAGGGTACCTAACGCACACACATACACACACGAACACACACACACACACACACATTACAAACAACATAAAACGAATATGCACATATGAAAAAACACACATGAACACTCTACAAAACGAACACACACACACACACATGAATGACATTTAACACGTGAACGCACACATACGAACGCACACACATGAACACACACACAAAGACACGCACAAAGACACGCACACACACACACACACACACACACACACACACACACACGCCAGAGTTCATGGAGTTTGCCAATGAGACACACTGAAACACACACACACACACACACACACACACACACACACACACATACTGAAACACACACACTGAAACACACACACACACACACTCAGACTGTGCCAGAGTTCATGGAGTTTGCCAATGAGACACACTGAAACACACACACACACACTGTGCCAGAGTTCATGGAGTTTGCCAATGAGACACACTGAAACACACACACACACACTGTGCCAGAGTTCATGGAGTTTGCCAATGAGACACACTGAAACACACACACACACATGAACACACACTCAACACGTGAACGCACACATACGAACACACACACATGAACACACACTAACACGTGAACGCACACATACGAACGCACACACATGAACACACACACACACACTGTGCCAGAGTTCATGGAGTTTGCCAATGAGACACACTGAAACACACACACACACACTGTGCCAGAGTTCATGGAGTTTGCCAATGAGACACACTGAAACACACACACACACACTGTGCCAGAGTTCATGGAGTTTGCCAATGAGACACACTGAAACACACACACACACACTGTGCCAGAGTTCATGGAGTTTGCCAATGAGACACACTGAAACACACACACACACACTGTGCCAGAGTTCATGGAGTTTGCCAACGAGACACACTGAAACACACACACACACACTGTGCCAGAGTTCATGGAGTTTGCCAATGAGACACACTGAAACACACACACACACACACTGTGCCAGAGTTCATGGAGTTTGCCAATGAGACACACTGAAACACACACACACACACTGTGCCAGAGTTCATGGAGTTTGCCAATGAGACACACTGAAACACACACACACACACTGTGCCAGAGTTCATGGAGTTTGCCAATGAGACACACTGAAACACACACACACACACTGTGCCAGAGTTCATGGAGTTTGCCAATGAGACACACTGAAACACACACACACACACTGTGCCAGAGTTCATGGAGTTTGCCAATGAGACACACTGAAACACACACACACACACTGTGCCAGAGTTCATGGAGTTTGCCAATGAGACACACTGAAACACACACACACACACTGTGCCAGAGTTCATGGAGTTTGCCAATGAGACACACTGAAACACACACACACACACTGTGCCAGAGTTCATGGAGTTTGCCAATGAGACACACTGAAACACACACACACACACTGTGCCAGAGTTCATGGAGTTTGCCAACGAGACATACTGAAACACACACACTGAAACACACACACACACACTGTGCCAGAGTTCATGGAGTTTGCCAATGAGACACACTGAAACACACACACACACACTGTGCCAGAGTTCATGGAGTTTGCCAATGAGACACACTGAAACACACACACACACACTGTGCCAGAGTTCATGGAGTTTGCCAATGAGACACACTGAAACACACACACACACATGAACACACACTAACACGTGAACGCACACATACGAACGCACACACATGAACACACACACAAAGACACGCACAAATACGAACGCACACACACATACACACACACACACACACACACACACACACACACTGTGCCAGAGTTCATGGAGTTTGCCAACGAGACACACTGAAACACACACACACACATGAACACCTACAAACGAACACACACACACACACTGTGCCAGAGTTCATGGAGTTTGCCAACGAGACACACTGAAACACACACACACACACACACACACACACACACACACACACACACACACAGTGTCTGTGATGACTGACCCTCGACAGCAGGAACCTATTGAAGTCGTCTCCAATGCGTCGGAGCTCTTGTCCGACCGCCTCCGTCGGCATGTCCCCCGCTGCGTTTCGTCGCCGTGCGCTAGTCGGGCCCGGAGGGCTTCCTGAAACAGAGAGAGAAAAGAGGAAGGAGAGGCGACGTCAGAGAACCGTGTCAGAGAAACGCTCACCTCCGTGAAAACGCTTGGCCGCCGGGACGCTCGAGAACACGACTCATCGCAACGAGCGCAACCAGACTCGGGACTCGAGTTGCGTCCGGGCGCCGTTCCGAAATCGCCACGGTCCCGCCGGGGGGGTTCCCGTGAGCCCGCCCGACTCGGCGTACGACCCGCAAGACAGAGCAGGGCGTGGCAGAGGAGCGGCCGAGTTTTTTTTTTTGTTTCGTTTTTTTTATCGGCGATTCGGGGGGGTGAGTGATCTCCCTCGTGCTTTGGCGTGAAGACCAAACCAGCCACCTCACGAGGGGCTGGAGGTAAAAAAAAAAGTCATCAGTGGTGAAATTTCAGCGGCGAAAAATGAAAAAAGAAGAAAAAGAAACCGCAAACAGACGAGTGGAGTATGATTCAGGAAGTGGGCGGTTTCACCGTATTGGAGCAGAAGCTTCTTTCTTTTCTTTGTTCCCTCTGTTGGGCCCAGTTGAGTTTATTTAATGTTGTAAAAGACGCAGACTCACAGTGATGTGACAGAGGAGATTGAAACCAGAACGTAGGTAAGATTAAACAAAGATTAAACAAAACAACGTTTCCTGTGACCAGCGTCTCCCGGAGATGTTGCACATTTACGGTTGAGGAAGGACGACGGGCGGCGGAAAAAGTGAGAAGATAAAAGTTGGGAAAAAAAAAAAAAAAATCGCGATATTTTACCGTGCATGTGTCTCGCAGGTTTCAGAGAAAGATCGGGAGGGATAACCGCTGACCGGGCGAGCGAGCATGTGTGTGTGTCTCTCTCTCTCTCTCTTCGTGGTTAATGTGTCTATACTACACTATGACTATGAAAGGCTCTGACCTCTCGCCGATCTCCTCTTATGACTCACCGGCGGCGTCACGAAACCCAGACTTAATATTTCTCACATCCTCCAACACCGTCGATTTGCCAACGCAGCACAGAGGCCGCGTTTCGCGCGGAACCGTTCCCTCGTTCCAAACAAACAACAAAAAAAAACAAAAACGCAAGAGCGCAGATGGTGGGGGATACGGACGAGGCGGAAGCGGCGGCGGAGGCGGAGGCCGAGGCGGCGACAGAGGTGGCGGCAGCCCGCTGGCGAGGTTCTACGACCAGAACGCCATGACTCGCCTGAGGTTGGCGTGTGAAGCCGAGGGAGTGGTGAATTTAAGATCTTCCTCCTCCCCACCAGCAAAGCTCTTTGTGGTCAGGCACCATCTTAGCCAACTAGAGCTCAACTAGAGCACTAGAGTCCCTTATTGGTTCCTAGTCTCCACAAGAAGAACCGGAGGCAGAACCTTCAGTTATCAGGCTCCTCTGCTGTGGAACCATCTTCCAGTCTGGGTCCGGGAGGCAGACGTCCTCTCTAGTTTAAGAGGAGGCTTCAGACCTTCCTCTTCGATGCAGCTCATGGTCAGAACTGGCTCAGCATTAGCTTGAGTCATCCCCTCGCTATGCTGCTATAGGCCTAGACCGCCGGGGCACTTCCCATGATGCACCGAGCTCCCATTTCCTCCGCCTCCCTGTTCGCATTGATATCTCAAGAATGCTCGTTACTAACTGTCCTTCCTCTCTCTCCCGTAGTCTTTTGTTTCCTCGTCTCTCTCCTCTTCCTCCTGCCGCTTTCTTCAGGTTTCTCTGCCTCTGATGCTGCAGAGTCTGGATCCATGGCTGCAGATCCACCTACTGCCCCACGAGCCTGATCAACACCCACTGCTTTAATTATCATGATTATCATGATTATCACTGTTACCATTGCATTTAGTCCTATTAGGAACATTATCAACCCTGTTGGTATAACTATAGTATATATAGCTATTAGTCCCATTATTGTGTTACACTCTCTCTCCTCTGTTTGGTCTCTGTCAATATTAACTATAAAGACTCTGGTCTAGACCTGCTCTATATGAAAAGCGCCCTGAGATAACGTCTGTTGTGATTCGGGGTTTATATGAATAAAATTCATTTGAATCGAATTGACGCCTATTTGGCGCCGGAGATGCCGAGCTGGTGGACGTCCCCTCCGCCTGTGCTGTTAAAACGCAGTCCAACGCCGTTTGTGGGCAGAAGGACGAAGAAGGACATGAAGACGAGTCTCAGTCTCGCTCCGGTTGCTTGTTAGTTGGTTGCATCAGATTGCCGGACCCAGTTTTTTCCTCTCAGAGCGGTTCAAGGCAAATGATCCCCGTCAATACGACTTTGGACATAAAGTTATTTTTGTTGTTTTGTTTTGGGTTCTTTTCAACAGTTTTTGTATTGAGGACAATGTAAGATATTTTGAATGAGTGCGGGCGGGGGTGTGTGTGTGTGTGTGTGTGTGTGTGTGTGTGTGTGTGTTTATCTCCTATCTCTCCTATCTGATGGACGTAGCAGATAGAATGAGAGGTGAAGAGTTTCTGTCTCTGTCTTACAAAAAGACCTTCAGGCCTATTATGACTGCTACACAAACACACACACACGCACAGGGCCTGGTTTTACTGCCGCACTTAATCAATGACACGTACGCACACGTACGCTGCTCGGTCTTGATTGCGATCGTGTCCGTGTGGCTGCAGCGAAGAAGAACCGGAGACGCGAGATGAAGTCAAAGCAAAAAAAAAACAAACAAAGAAAAAAACAAAACACATAAAACAAACACAAACAAATAAATATAAATGTCAAGAGGCTAAAGCTGAGGTTTGTGTTTTGCTGCGAGTTTCTGCATCGCGAGGGGAACAAATCAGCGAGATCTTATCGGGGCGAGGGAGCGCCACTGCCCAGTGATTATATTTGACATCAGCTGACCGGCCACTCTGAGCGTGAGTCGCTCCGTTGGTTTGCGTGTTTGGTTTTGTTCCTCTTTATTTATTCGTTTATTTATTTATTATCTTCTTGCCTCGCGGCCCGGTTTTGTTCGTTACCGAGCAACAGGACGGTCGACTTTAGCTTAAAAAAGAAAAAAAAGAAAAAAAAAAGGGAGGTTTTATTCTTTCTTGGGTTTTTTTGTTTTGTTTTTTTGTGCTGATATAAACAAGTCGCGCCGGAGCACTATTTCAAATCGCTGTTGCCAGAGGCAATGGCCTGGCATGTCTTCTTCTGCGCTTGCATCTGAATAAACAGCAGGAAAAAAAAAAACAAAACAAAAACTGGACTTTCAACACTTATGATGATGCTTCAAAAGCTTTTCCCTTCGCTTCGACTTCCAACGCCTTAAAAAGGGGGAAACGCAACACACGTCAACTGTTCCTCGTTTCTCGTTTTTCTAGCTTTTCGTCATTCCCCTCCCTTCGCCACCTCTGTGTGAGGTCAGTCTGCGCCCGATGCGCTGACCGGCTGACGGCGTTCAGGCGGCGGCCCGTCCCACGTCAGCGGCGGATCCTACCGCATCTGTAGGGGCGAAAGGGTCAAGGGAAAGATTTTCTTCGTGGGTTTGTTTCCGAGAGACCAAATAACCGCAAGTAAGAAAAAAAAAAAAAAAAAAAAAGGGCGAAGAGTAACGTAACGACCCTTCGATGAAAGATCAGGACTCGGACATGGGGATAAGAGGGACGGGAGCGTCAGCTGTTAAGGTTAAAACGTTAAAATGTGGTTTTTCATTTTCCCAGTGGAATTCACGCTGTCTAAAAAAAAAAAAAATAATAAATGTTTTTTATTCTCAAAAATGACCCAGACTGTCTGTACGACTGGGCTTCGGTTGTTAATGGGCTACGATCGTTACGACTGGGCTACGATTGTAACTGGGCTACGATCGTTACGACCGGACTACGGTTTTTAATCGTAACCGATTGTTACGACTGGGCTAGGAGAGAGAGGGTTGAGAGCAGGCGAGTGAATCCTGCGGAGGCATCGCTCAGCGGGGGGTTTCACCCAGCACTCGTCAGAACGGATCGGCCCCTCTGAGGGCTGATGGGAGGGAGGGCGGGCCAGGTATTGGCCAGTAAAATGGGAAGTGACTGACTGACTGAGTCACGTGGGGGGGGGGAGGTCGAAATACTACAGACCAGTGTAAGAATCTCCAGGGTCCTGTTTTCTTTCGTGATCCACTGCAGGCCCACACGGCGGCAGTGGCGGCGGCGGTGGCGGCGGCGGTGGCGGCGGCGGTGGCAGCGGCGGTGGCGGCGGCGGCAGCAGCGGCGGCAGCGGCGGCGGCTACAAAGAGTGGGAGCGACCCGCCCCGGCTGAGCTCAGGCCCGTGAGGCCGCAGGTACTTTTCTGATATAGCATCACGCTCTTGGGGCTTCGAATTCAAATCGTGACCCCGAAAAAGGTTATTTCAGGCCTGAATTAAAGCCTCTGCCTTGTTTTATTATTATTTTTTTGTTACCTAAAGCAACAAGACACAGAAAGCGAAAAAAAACAGGGGGTGACTGGAAGTGGCCTGTTTGTTTCCTTTTCGGAAATGTATCGGATTTATGGTTGAATTACTTTTGTGTGATGATTGTACATGATTTTATTCCCAGCCAAAACGGGGCGGTCGGGGGACCCTCAGCCAGCTCGGGGCCCCGGCCCCCTCAGGTAGTAAGTGCCCGTGCTCACCGTGCGTCCCCGGTCCTCCTCCGTGCGCCTCGGCCAGGCAGTGCTGGGTGTGCGTCACGGCCTGGCTGCTGGGGCTCGGCGTCTGCGTGGCTCTGTCGGCCGTCGACGGCCTCGGGGAGAGCGGCGAGCTCGGCAGCGAGTCGCCGTCCCAGGAGAAGTAGCCGCTGGAGGAGCGGCGGGGGAAGCTGAATATGGACCGCTTCTGAAAGACGCCCAGGCTATCGAGGGGGGGGGCGGCCCTGGCCCTGCACCGCGGCGGCGAGTCCGGGACTCCTCCTCCTCCGGTGGAAGCGGGGCGGCCGGAGCTCCGCTGGCCTCCACCGTCGGCGCGGGAGGTCTGCTGGTTCTGCGCCGCGGCGGCGGCGGCGGCGGCCGGCGCCGGCGGCGGACCCCCTCCGCTCTCCCCGCGCCCCGCTGCCGCGCCCGAGCCATCGGAGCGGTTCGGTGGTCTGTTGGAGGAGCAGAGCGGCACCGTCAGCCCGGGCTTTCGTCACTCGGCCCGAACGGCCCAAAGCCCCGTGTGGCTCCCGCATCTGGAGCCGCATGTGGCCGCGCGTCCTGCGCCCGGACTGGACCTCCTAGGGTCCCGGTAGTTTTTCTTTTTGTTTTCCCTCTAGAAATACGAGATCTCCGTCATTTTTAATCCAATTAACTCACAGGGAATCGCGGAAACCGGCGCGCACCGACTCTTTTGTCGTTTTTTTCCCCCTCTCTCTTTTAAGCGGACGTGCCAGTAATAAAACCGCCCGGTGACTTCGCCTTTCGTGGAACTCAACCCACCGCAGCTGACGCCCACAGCGGCGGGGGGGCAGTGACT